>JAEIGD010000034.1:0-1205241 GCA_018903425.1 Zaprionus nigranus | reverse complement strand
GTGGTCTCGAGTGGCACGCATGTAGACTGACGACTGACTGCCTCTAAAAACTTTTAAGTTGCCATCCTCAATCGACAAGTGCTGTAGTTGACTGAGAATATTCTTGCAACAAGTTACTGAGAAGAATGTCTGCTTTCCCGTTTAGTTTCCATTTAGTAAATCGCGAAAGGGTTGCACTTTTGATATATCTTCAGTTCAAAGGGTATGACTCTAGAAGATATACATAGATACATACGTATATAGTGTGTCGAAAATTAACGCAACATTTAAATTAAATAGAAAGAACAGTTGTTAATCTTACGATTGTAATAGGGTAATTTATTAAATATCACATACAAAAAACTCTCTTCGCTCTGCATGGTTATTATTTTTAGTTGTTGTGTTCATTTTGTTGAGTATAAGCTGTAGAGAGCTTCTGAAATTTGCAATTCTTGTCCACAACGCAGAATTGAGCTTCCTGAATTGTCACCTACCCTTACTGATCGGCCAAAAACAAGTCATTAAAATGGTCAAATCAAAGCTGTGAGAGGAAGTTAAATTCATTGCCCTACTTATTTAGTTTCTGGGAAACCTTTAGTAGATGTTTACATAGTGTCTTATATCGTGTAGTATGAGCTGGATAATGTCTCATGCTTCTACAAAAGTTCTTCTGCTTCCAGATTGTCAGAAGGTTGGCGCAATTAAAGGCAGATCGTCAGCGATTTACATTTATTGAGTAGCACGGCTGAAATGTGCCACAAAAATTTAAATTCGATCAATCAGAGTTGGCAGCTGAAGGCGCTGAGGCCACAGAGTAGAGCAGGAGCAAAAGAAGATGGCGCATAAAGCAGTGGGAAAGGCAACGTCAAAGTCAGGCGATGCGCTGCCTGTAGCTGTCGCTAAGGCTGTGGCTGTGGCTTTGCCTGGTAGTGCACTACAGAGAGGGATGAAGAAGGAAGACGAGGAAAGGGGGAGAGGGGTGGGCTGGCGGTGACTGCCAAGTAACATTTGAGAAAATTGATTTGATTTGATTTTAAATTTGCCACTCGCCCTATATACTGAGCGTACAAATACTTTGGTATATACATAAGTAATACGCATTTTCAATCAAATGCGCCGGACGGGGAGGAGAGGAGCGAGTAAGGGGCTTAGTTGTGGGCAGAGAAGAGACTCGAAGTCGTCACTTGGGTTTTTGAAAATAAATTGCTGCATATTTTTGTGCGCCAAGACCGAGGAGGGGCAAATGAGTGAAAAGAGTCCTGCCTGGCCAAGGAATTGCAAATAAATTGATTTAATTTACAAGTATATTCAGAATTGTTTGACTAGTCAATGTGTGTGTGTGTGTGTGTGTGTGAGCGTGTGTGTCAAAAGGAAATTAAAGTAATGATTGCCTTGAAGAAAACACTTGATGACTTTGTCTGTCGAGGCACGTGCGTATACATTTAATATATATCGTATATCGTATTCAATATATTTATATGTAATTTCCAGGCAGGACTAAATAAATTTAATTAATTTGCAGTCATTGCTAAAGCTACCTCTTCTTCTTGTTTTGTATACCACAAAAATAGATGCAAATTTATTTAAATTATTTTCCAAGACAGAATCGGGAATCGAGTTTCCTTCTCGTACAGGTGCTGACAACTGTGCGAAATAAACTATGCAAATTTGAATTTCTTATGCAAATGTTTGCCTTAAAAAGGCAACAACTCAGCTCAGACAGCTAATGCTCACAAATACTATATATGAAGAGAGGGAGAGGAAGATTTAGAGAAAATGTTGGGGTAACCTTTTCTAAAATTATAAACATTATGCTGCAATTTTATTGCACACGGTAGCTACGGTAACTGATATCTTTCTAAGTCTCTTACTTGCTGATTACTGTTTCTACTTTCATCTTAATTTTGAAATTGATTTGCCCGTGGCAAGCTTGCAGATCTTCTCTAGAGAATTACCTGGAATGTCTGCAAACCATAAAGTATATTTTTTTCCAGTT
Organism: Zaprionus nigranus; assembly: GCA_018903425.1. Classification (NCBI taxonomy): domain Eukaryota; kingdom Metazoa; phylum Arthropoda; class Insecta; order Diptera; family Drosophilidae; genus Zaprionus; species Zaprionus nigranus. Next base: position 1,203,266 of record JAEIGD010000034.1, on the reverse strand, counting down.
ACAAATCTGTGTTGGAGTTTTCTCATCTTTTCTTTCGTTCCTTTTTTTCTGGTAGGTCGAGAATGCGATTCGAAGTCCCTTTTCGCTCTCTAAGCCTTTTCATTCCGTGCAACGCCTTGCAATTTCTAGCTGCCTTTGCCTGCCTTCCCCTACCCAGTCCTCACTCCACTGTTCGCTCTGCATTTGCATCTGCTGCTGCTGCTGCTTCTGTTGCTTTATGCATGACATTTAATCAAGTTGACGACTGCATTTGATGCCACAAATATTTTAAAATGACGCAAGACACGAAGGCGCTGCGCCTCGACTTGCCTGTGTGTTGTGGGATATGTCTAAGTGTGCCTTACTGTGTGTGTGTGTGTGTGAAAAGTTGCATATTAAACGCAGACAGTCACAGCGCCAGCAACAGTGTTGGCAAAGCGAGGGGCGAGGGCGGCAGCGACTTTTCACAGTTAATGCAATTCCCGAGGCCACCGCCTGCTGCGCGATAATTCAAGCGGAAACGGAAGTGCCAACGTCAAAGCCGCAGCGCGTGAAATTCAACAAAATGCGAGCTATTAAACGCACTGCCACCAGCTCGACCTGCTGCTGCCTCCAGCTCTCGTTCTGCCCATTTTTTGGTTGCCATTATGCTTGCTGCAGGGTTCCCTCCCCCACTGTGCTCCCAACTTGCTTCTTTCTTCTTATAATTTTTGACAAGATGCATCAAAAAGACGCAGGTTTATTCAAATGTAAACTAAAGACAGGCACAGCTGCAGCTGCTGTGATCCAGGACCTTCTGCTGCCGCTGCTGCTGCTGCTGCTGCTGCATTTAATGACAGCTGTCCTGGCATGCCGCCTGGCAAGTTATTTCATATAATAAACTCACCGAGCGCGTGTTACAAACGGCGTCTAAAAAAAAAAAGACCGAAGAAGAAGTTGACTTAATGAAAACCGCAAATTGTTTGAGTTGCTGCTTCCGTGCGCCAAGGCAGGCAAATTAAAAAATACCATAGCTCAGGTAGCAACAAGAACAACAGCAACAGCAGCAGCAGCAACAGCAGCAGCAGCAGCAATAACAATCACTGCGGCTGCGGCTGGTTATTAATATTTATCTTTGGTAATTTTAGGTATTTTTTAATAACAACAGGAAAAAGCGAAATGTTTTGCGGTGCACTTGCCACAGCATTAACTTTGCAGCCACGCCCCTTTGCTCCTCTTGAGAGAAAGAGAGATATGCGCCTGCGGTATTGGGTGAGCAATTGTGCCTGCTGCCTGTTGCCAGAACTTGGCCAGGACTTTGGCTCTGCCGCCGCCGCTGGCCAGACACTGCTGCTGCTTCTGCTGCTGCTGCTGCTGCTAAGCTCGAAGGCCAAATATTTGCCTAGTGCAGCTGCGTGGGCAAAGTTTTCCACTGACTGGCAAACTTACTTTTCTGCGGTTTAACAATTGAAATGCTGCGGCTACCAGCAATGCGAGTAAATTGAAGTGAGATTTCAGTAGGAAAACCTTATGAAGCCGAGCATGAGTGATGACCTCCTGCAGAAGGTGAGCTCGGTAACATGCATTATGAATGGGAAGATGAAGGGAAATAGAGAGAGAGAAAATGGAGTGAGAGAAAGGAGTGTATATAGATTGGAAGGGAAAGGAAAGAAAGAAGGAAAAGGAAATTTAGAAAATTTGTTGTTGAATTAAACAATGTTTTTAAGAATTGACATACGGAATTATTAATAAAAAATATAAAAATATTATACAGTATAATAGTATCATATAATCAAAACAAATACAGAATAAATTAAGTAAATCAATTTAATAAACTTGAAATTTCTTTCTTGCAGTGCACTATGGGGACTTTGGCCTGTTTTCTTACATTAATTAATAACTCTTGATCTAAGTAAAATTGTTTGATGGAATTTCTTTTATATTATAATGAGAAGCCCTTAGAAATATTTAAAAAAAGTGGGCGTGGTCCAATCCTTCCTTTTTTAGTCCAAAATCCGTCATTTGACAAATAATTTGTATGACAGCTGTAAGTAATAGTAGTCCGATCTTGATGAAATTTCAAGATCATTTTAAGGATCAAAGACAAATAAGATGAGATAAGTTTGAAAGCTATATCTTGAAATATAACAAAAATCGGCCGATAGATTGTATGGCAGCTATACGATATATCGGCCCTATCCTTTTCTGGCTTATTTATAAGTAATGAATAATGAAAGTATATATGCTAAGTTTCATTTTGATATCTCTCTAGTGAAAGTGAATATTGGATATTGTTTCTCACGAAAACTCCATTGCATGCGCCACAATCACGCATTTTTATCGTGATGTTGCTTCCTTTAAAAATGAAATTTCTCAAAAACCCGCAAAAAACGCAGATAGGGACTAGATGTTCTGAATAAGATTAATAGCTCTACAATATGTATATAGACACTCGCTGAACAAATTTGAACAATTTTTTGTAGCTCTTTTCAAAGTTGAAATTTCCTTTTCAAAACTACATGTCAACACCACTCACTAAATGTACAAATTATTAGATGTACACGCACTAAATAATCAAAATATTTATAGCAACGCATAGTAAAAACCCTGAAAATGAATATCCATTTTAATTTTAAACGTTTTACATTGGCTCTTTGAAAACTGATGAATTTAAAGTTCCACTTCAAAATTGTGCGCAATGACGCCAAGTTCTGTTCGCTTGCAAACGCTGACTTTAACAGCTGATATTTTAACATTGGACTGTTAAGTTAACATTTGCAGGATGTAAGATGATAGTTTGATCTATTTCTTATTCGTTAATACCAAAATACTGCAAATTTGCATACTTTTGAAAAACACATTATTGTAAAAAAAACAGGTCAAAGTCCCCATAGTGCAGTGTACAACATACGTAAAATTCTTTCGTTCTGCAAATTATATTATTCCTGGAACATTTACATTAGCTACATATCAGCAGCACTTGATCCCTGCTGCTGGACTCTGCAAACTAAATGCTAGGAAACCACACGCACACACACACACCTACACAGACACTTGTGCACACACACACACGTGCACACTTGATTTAGCCACAGAGCAGGCAAGCAGAAAGCTGCTTAACTATTTTGCCAACTCATTTTGCATATTATTTTTAACAAAAAGTTGAATCATTTCCAACATATTAACATGATATGAAACGCTATTTGCTCACAGCTGGCCCCCATCGGCATAATCTCCCTTTTTGCATTCTCTCCCCTCTTCTCTCTTCTCTCTCTCTCTCTCTCTCTCTCTCTCTCGTTCTGCCTTTAGCCATCTTTCATATATGCCACTTGTGTCTGGCTGAGTTGTTGAACACTCGAGCAGGAGCTGCTTCAGAATGTTGGAATATTTTTCAGGCAATAATTTGTAAATTTTATGAAATGCCTCTTGATCTTTCAGCACATAAACTTGCAGCTTAATCCTGCCTGTCTATGTGTGTGTGTGTGTGTGGTTGAGTTTAAATGCGAAAATAATTGCCGCAAATAGTTTCGCTAAGCGGTTTAGCAGCTCGAGTTGAGTTGAGTCGAGCACAAGCAGAGTGAAGTCGAGCTGGGCTGAAAAATACAATTATTTCGGCAGCAAAAAATAAGTGAATTACGGCCACAAGCAGCAGCGGCATATAGTGCTCCGATATCGGGCTGGCATCACTTAATTAATTAGCTGCGGCCTGCAGAACAATGTGAATAATTGATCAGCAGTATTGGCAGCCTTCGCTTGTCTATGAAACAAAAGTCAAGTGCACTTGCGCGTGCCTGGCATTAAAATCATCCCGAAACAGTTGGAGAAAAAGCGAGAGCAAGTCGGCGCAGAGGGGGGCTGGAGTCTGTAGTCTGCCAATGGAGTGCAATCAATGCTGCTTATTGTTTTTCACCAGCAGGACAGGCCTGGCTGCACTGCCATTGTTATTATGGATTATTGCACTGGTCAGGCGATCTCACATTGCGTATACGTAATGCGGCGCGTGCATCGCTGCGTATTTTCAATTTGTGTGGCCCAAAAATTCAACGCACAAGATAAACAGCTCGCCCGGTCGAGCCGGTCGGTTGTGCAGAGAGTGGCATGGAGTCCATGGAAATTAAGCCAATGCCAATGGTTGCCACTGCGGTTGCTGCTCGGCTGAGCTGCAGCAACGTTAATTGCAACGCTTTGTGCAGCCGCCTACGACTACCCTTTGCCTGCCTCCAGTTGTTGCAGTCGATACATGCATGCAAAAACACGCACAGCAGCATCAAGTTGACTGCGGGCACGCGCCCGGGCACGGCGCGGGGGCAACAACATTTTTTCGCACTGTGGTTTTTGCACTGTGCGGAAAATTTACTGCATGGCACATTAAGCAGGCAAGTGGTGATATGATTGGGTTTATGAGTGCCTGCCGCTTCCTTGCACCACGCACCGCATAACCCAAAATTAACTGCAACTTTTTTATTTTGTCTACTCGCACATATGTGTGTGTGCGTGTGTGTGTGTGTGTGTGTGCCTGTTTGGCTCTGCTCAATGCAGCGTGTAATTCGTACAAGTTTAGCTCACTTTTTTTAGTCAGTCGCTCTGGCACATTAGTTGCCAACCCAATGAGCTAAGCCAAAGTAATTTATTGATAATTTGCAGTCTCTCGGGTTGAGCTTAATATACTCGCAAGTGAAGTAATACGGTTGGAGGAACCAAAGGAAATAATAATAATCATATAATTTGTGCTAAGTACTTGCCGAGATATCAAGCAACTGAAGTCGAAGCAGTTTTGGGATAATTGCAAATTTAAACTTAAATGCATTATTAATAGATGCCTTGAATTGAGACTATCTTTAAGATGATTAAAACTGTAGACATATATATTATATATCAACATAAAGCAGTTAATATTGTTAAATCCATTTTTGTGTTTTAATTCTAGGCAGCAATCTAGTGGATTTATGAAATTAATCAAACTGATAGAGTGTATACAACTTATTTAATTTATTTGATTATTTATTTATTTAATATGTACATAGTTATAAGTATAGCTATAATTTATTAAGCTATAATTTATTAAGCTATAATTTATTTGATTAATTTTGATGGATGATTTGAAATTGATTTACTTATTTCTAGATTGCTTGATCAAGTTATACATGTTATGTTTTGAATTATATTTATTTTATTGTTTGATGACAGTATAATTATTGGTGCAGTTTATACTTTACTGTGTTAATTTAACTAATTCAATATCTTTTACAATTTAAATCCGTTCACTTGGCTTACTTAAAAGATAGTGACCTTCTCCATGACTTAAGACTGCTCTCGTTCTCCACGAAGTCCCCTTCTTTTGATATGCTGTTAATAAGTGTTGCCACAACGACACTACACTCCCTTGGTCTCTGTATTGTCATTCTTGCTATTTCCCTGATCTGGTTCATTTCTCACTTACGTACATTCACATTTAATTGCTCTCAACTCTTCTGCCTCTTTCCCCGATCGTTTTTATTATAAGCTACTTCCCGTATTATTATCAAACTTTGTCGCAAATTTATGTGTATTTTATGCAGAAACACAGAAAGTTTAATTCCCTCTTTCTGCCTTGCTCTCATTCTCATTACAAGTAAGTGCCAGGTGCCTATTCATTAACAATTTGTAATTAGTAGAGCGAAGCTGGTCGCTTATTGTTATTGTTGTTGTTGTAGGTAGCCTCAACGAAACTTAAGGCTATGCAAATTAAAAAGCAATTGAAATTTTATTACCCAAAGTCGCGGAGGAGCACAAATTGATGGCCACGGCAGAGCGACAATTAAAAAGGTGAATGCCACATGAGACTTGGACGTGGCACGAGATGTGGCAAGGAATACTCTGAGCATGCACTGTGTGGAACCGGTAATTGCCAATGGCGTTCACGTTGCCAACTTCGACTGACTGCCAATTGGCACGCGCGAGGTGGCAGCGGGAAGCGAATTAATAAAATATTGAATATGCCACACGTTTGGCTTGTGGATATTTATGAGCACAGCCAGTTGAGCGACGTGTCTTGCGACTACACCCACATGCCACGAGAGTCTGTCTGCATGTGTGTGTGTGTGTGTGTGTGTGTGTGTGTTTTTAGTAAATTAATTACTTCACTTAAGCGCTCTACACACGGCATGCTGGCTGTCTGCCTTGCTGGCTCTGGCTCTGCCTTCACCTTGATTTTGTTTACGCAAAAAAACATTTTGTGAAAATTGGAAAATTCCTTTTGTTTGCCCAGCCCAGACCAGGCGCAAGCCCAACATCCAAGAGCCATTGCTATTAACTTGTTTTTCAATCTCGGGGCACGCCTTGTTTCTATTTGCTCAGTTGCTGTTGCTGTTGGTGTCGGTGCTGCTGCTGTTGCTGCTGCCATGCTGCTCTTGTCGTGGCTGCTTTCTTGCCTTGGTCATTGTTTTACAGGTGCTTTTGGCTTATTCTTGCCATTGTTTGTCGGAGCAGGCAGCAGCAGCAACAACAATACGAACAGCAGCAGAAATCTACAAAAATAATTGCCACGGCTGGCAGCCATTTGGTGCGCTTTTAAGCTTCACTTAAATGAAATTGTAATGAAATAGAAATGAAAATGAATTTCTATGGCTTGATGTTTGTTCCGCCCACATCCCGCAGTCAACTTGCCCTCACTCGCTGCTCCGTACCTGCACTCGCTTACTTACTTACTGCAAGTTCTGGCTTCGTACTACTTGCCCGTAATTGCTTAGGATAAAAGTTGCATTTACTTTTAATTCAATTAGTTCATCGTGTGCTCGTTTCCGCTTTGCATTGTTTTCCCAGGACTTTGTGCCCCATTCCCTCTCTTTCCTGTTGCAATGCAGTTTGCCTAAGCTAGCCGAAAAAGGCTCAAGTTAATGCAAAACATAAGCATTGGCCCCGGCAGCCGACTTCCTACACCCTACACAGCGAGAACAAGTGGTGCAATAAAATTCATAGCCTACTTATTGGGGCGCATGCTTAGTGCCTGTTACGAGTTGGTCTACTGCTGCTGCTTCTGGGCAACGCCTACCAAATCCAACTGCTGCTGACCTGGCAGGCAGCCAAAAGAGGCGTTGTGGGTTTTACGACAGCGGGCAATGCAACTGGTTGGCAGTCGGAGTCCTTTTTCCTAACCACTGTGTGAGTGAGTGTGCAAGTTCGTGTAGCTGGGTTGGCTGACTTGTCTTGGGGTTGGAGTTGCTGGAGTGATAGCTGGCAAATAAGCTCAGGGCTCTCCAGCAGCAGCGGCGAAGAGGTGGAAAACCAAATATGATAATAAAATCGAATTAATAATCATAGCATTGAGCAATTGAACTTACATTCCACATGGTAATTTTCTCTGTAGATATTTATATTCTTTGTATTTCATTAAATTGTGTTTAACTAATCTGCATCGATATTCCACATATCATATTATCAGCGCTCAAGAGTTTGGCTTAAAGTGCCACTGTGCAACACGAACCATTTGCTACGTGCACAGTTATTAATACGCGCAAACACTCGCACTCACACACGCACAGCAGACGAACCCATACAAATGCACATCATTAGCATAGCCATTGTTTTCACACAACAATATGCTTATTATCTCCAATTTCCGGGCAAAATGCATAACAAATAAAAACAACAACAGCCGCCGTAGCTTGACTAAGGCAGAGCAAAGGCTAGAGCGGGAGCAGAAGCGGGAAGTGGCTTTGGTTTATGGTTGCTGGCTGACAGTCGAAATGTAAAGTTTGCATTTCGTGGCAGGCGCCTAACTTTAGGTGCTTAAGCCTAAGCCGGCTGCCAATTGCATGCGTAGAAACAGAGCCAAAAGAAAGAGACGGCAACAGAGACAGCGACATAATTGGACACATAGACTCCACATACACACACACACAGACACACACGCTCGTCGTGTGGAGCAATGAAAAGTGGCTCTCAGTCATGCAGGCAAACAATAAGCACGCTAATTGAGGATAATATGCAATGCTTCGCGGCAGAAGCATCCTCCCACACATAACCAAACAACAAGATGGCAAACACATGTCAGAGTAAGCCCGAATCTGTGATGCCCTTAAGTGAGCTATTTGAAAAGGATTTGCCCGCGAGGCAGAGATCATGAACTGTTTCTACAGCAATTTAAGCTTTGTAGCTCGATCTGCTTTGTCATTTCGATGAATACCAGAATAGCAATGCATAATGCTGTTCCCAAGTCACTCTGTTACACATTGAGAGGCATAGTTAAAACACCTTGCAGTGCTGTTCTTAGCTATCTGCACAAGTGCTTATCTAGACTCGCGTCTGCGTTATGAGATGCCTTAGTAGTTTCGGAATCCTCGACATAATCCAGCTTAATTTACTGCGCATGTATTGCAAAATTCTTTGATGTTGCCACATGCGAAAAAAAAACATAAGGAAAATGCTCATTAATTTGTTGTTAAATAACGAAAAAAAAAAAAGCAAAATAAATATGTTATTTTTGTGTGCAAAGCAGAAAAATTGTTTAACGCGCTAAGCAAATTATTTACTTATACACTCAGCCTATTTTCGAGGCCAGCGACACGCTACTTAATGCGCACACACACACACACACACAATCGCCTCATAGCAACCGTGCTGTGGGGCGTGAAAATAAAACCCTTTTTGACTGAGATTTGCCTCTTTGAAATGTACCCAGCAATCTAGAATGCTGGAGCAGTGCCCTGGCTTTGACTTTGCCAACAGCAGGCAACATGTGGCAAAGTTCCCTTGAAATTAAATGCTTTGAAAGCGCAAGCAGTAAGGTAAAAAGAAATGTATATGTATGTTATGTATGTAAATGCGGAAATGTAGAAGAAAAGCTCTGAGAGAAAATTAACCATTGCAGTTGCTTGGATACATCTAAATAAGTTCGCAAAAGTAAAAATATGAGTAACTGTGTGCGCTTTTACGGTGTATTTTGATAAGAAATTCTTTTGAATAAATCAAAGATTTTCTTTGACATCCATGTGGAAGATATAATCTCATTGCAAAAGGAGTAAAAGGGGAAGGCAATTAGATTTGTTCTTCGTCAATTCTTCAATCTAGTTAGACACAACAAATTTATTATGATCTCTTTTAGCCATACGCAGATCAGCTTTAATTACTTCTGCCCTCCGTGTGCCCAATGCAAACTAATCAAATTGTTAAGCATCTATTTTGACATTTTGATTGAAACCAACAGTACAAAATTGGCTGCAGCTTTTTTATGTGGAAAGAGCAAAACGATGTGTGCTCTGGCTTGTTTATTAATATAACGTATACGCAGTGCTGTCCCAGACCCACAACATATGCATTTATTTCCGTCGACCCTGACTTCGCAACTTTTAGTATTGGTTGAACGCTTGATATTATTGCGCCTGGCCACATAAATCATCAATGGCAGTTGCCACACCAACATCAACAGCAACAGCAACGGCAGCAGTAGCAGCGGCAGCAACATGGGCTCGTCAACATGGTTCACATCATTTTATTGAAAATTTCACCTGATTTATAGGCCGCCCACACACTGAAACTTAATCATATGGCAAAACGAGGCTCGACTGACTGGGCTCGGCTCGAAATCTGACCATGACTGCTGCTGCTGCTGCTGTCTGCCACGCCCCCACGGCTATGTAGGTATATGTCATGCGGATGAGATATTGAATGATGGCGTTACTGCTGGAGATGATGTTGGGGCGAAACACGGTGCAAAATCCTTGCGTGTAATGACAACATAAGCAATTACTTACGCATGTCATTTGAATATCAAAAAGTCGACGCATCGCTGGGGCCAATAAACAACTAACCATAACAAGCTGGCAAACGGGCGAGCTTAACACACATTCAACCTGATTAGGCTCAAGAGAGCCGTTACAATAACCTCAGAAGAAATAATTATTAATATGATTACGACGGAGGAGAGAGGAAGAAAGAGAGAGAGCAGCTCTGATAAAGAGCAGAAGATAGAAAGGAGAGAGAGAGAGGTATGGCTTGCTTCGTTGGCAGTCATGGCACTCCAGGCTGCACTTATCGTAAGGTAAATAAGCCACTTGTAACTCAAGTAGACAGCGCCAGGCCTCGCTTTCGATTCGCCTTCAAACCTCCTTCCTTTCCAGTTGCCCCTTCTCAGGCGCACTCTCTCAAGTCCTGTGCATGCTCATGTATTTTTAATATCTTACCTCAAGTGTCTTCCTCAACAGCCACACACGTATTGAGAACTGTTCACACACACACACACACACTGCACATGTAAAAACTCGTGTATTCTTTTCGTTTTGCCCCTTTTTACTCGACTTTTATCGGCCTTAAAGTGTTGGCAGTTACCCACACACACTCACATTCACACTCGCATGCTACTGCTACTGGGCTTGGTTTTCGGGCATCTGGTGATGCTGTGCCCACGGGACACATAACCGTAAATGCTTCATGTGTGTGTGTGTGTGTGTGTATTGTCTTGTGGTCTGATGTGATCTGCTTCATTCTGTCCGAAATTGGTGCATTTAAAGACCCGTTGAAGCTGGCTTAAACTGTGCTTAGGCCTGGCCAATTTTAGCTTATTGCTCGACCCAAACAAATTGCCAATTGGCAACTGCGAAACACGTGAGGAATACCATCAACTTGATATCATAATAAATACTACATTAGTTTTCCTTGGCACGCTGATATTGCTTAGTGTGTGCTCAATTGTTAAGGGAGTTTTAAACTTAATGTTTATAACCGATTTATTTATAATTTAAGCCATTAATTGTAATGGATTTGTTTAATTTATATGTTGAAGTAACACTTTTCTTATATACCAAATTTGGAACTTACTTAACACTAATCTGTCGAGTTAATGAATACGTTATCGAAAGTATGGCTGTAAGCCGATAGATAAGATCGAGATAATCGAAGGCGCAAAAACATTGTCAAGACAAATAAAAAAAGAAAAATAAAAATTGAAATTGGTCGAGTCAAAACTGTTTTCGTTTCGATAATCATACAGATGTTATCACAATGTCTATTGGCAAAGTAGTTGACCCTCTTGGCAGGGGACTCTGCAGTTCTCTAACCCAGTTCCCAGTTCACCTTGCTGGGGACTTGACTTGGCTTGGCTTTTCAACTTCTCCCATTGGCAACAATTGAAATCGTTCTCTCTGCCTCTGCCTGTCTCTATATCAGTTGCACGATATCTCTTTCTCAATCTCTCGCTGCTGTTTTCAATGGGTAAATGATGATGACGCCCCGTCCCCCTCCCTGCTCTCTTTCACCCATTTGGCAGTCAACAAAGGCAAGTGGCAAGTGAGCTGCAACTGCAACTTCTCTTTCTTCTACATAGTTAAGTTCCTTCTCTTGCTCCCTCCTTGAGTTCTTTCTCGAAAAATTAAAAGCAGGCAGTCACCGCGTTATGCCAATGATAACGTGGCAGCTGATGAAGGCAATGGTAATGATAATGATAAGGATAATGATAATAAGGCAGCTCCTCCTGCTGCTGCTGCCGCTGCTGCAGTTGAAGCCGAAGCTGCAGCTGCGATGATGATGATGATGATGGCAATTGAAAATCTTTTCAGCGGTTATTCTTTGCAGGGCTTTTCATGAAATTTCCAAGGGGTTGAGCAGCAGCTCAATTATGAAAAACGCTTATTTGAAAATTGCTAGTTAATTGTTGCGGACCGACGGGGGGCTGCGACTTCGTCCCCAACTCCGACTTCAACTGCAAGTTGAGAGCACAAAAAAATAAGGGAAGACTCGCAAGTGGAAGTGCCATTATGACCGCAGGCTGACAGTCAGCCAAGTTGCCTGCTCTGGTTACTGGTTACTGCTTACTTTGCTTCATTGTGTTGGCTCAATTAAATTAGGGAAGAAGCCGCCGCTCTTGTGTTTGATTTAAATTTTAATTGTAGACACTCATCGCTTGGGGCTATCATTTTTGGAGCGTACCGAAAATTTACATAATAAGCGCAAAATTTGTTGCCCTCGGCACAAAGAGAAGGAAGAGAATGGGGAGTGAGTTCGAAGGCAGGAGTTCTTGCAAAATCGCAAATGGCAACTGGTAAATGGGGATGGGGCCACGGAGGCGAAGGCGACACATGCCGAGACAGGTTTATAAGCTGTCTGACAGGTAGCAACAAAATTCCAGTGCTCCAAGTGCTTCGATTATGCCAGCCAGTCAGGCAGGCAGGCAGGCAGTCACCCAGTGAAGCGACTAGCGACTTCATGTGCGTTAATTTTCCAGCGGAGTGAGCAGCAGCAGCAACTGCAGGGGATGAGCGTTTCGTTATAGCCGACGACTGGTTGCCGCTGACAACAAGTGGCTGGCAGCAGCAAATTCATTATAATTTATAATAAGCAACAATGCTGACAAGAACGACAACAACGACGCCGACGACGACAAAAAGGACATGAGCTGAAGTTCCTCTCAAAATCTAACGTACGCACGCATACATATACACACACGCATGCAGTGCAATAAGAATTTCTGACTGATCGACTGGGAAAATACCTTAAAGACAATCAATATGGTAAAGGATATATGTTTATATGTACAAATACAACTATTTGTATGATTTCATTGAGCTTTGCTTGATTTGATAATTTCGATTACTTTATTTTGCACTTAATATTTATCGACTTGCCGCCACTCTAAGTCAGGTTTTTTATTTTAACTTGTTCAACACTGTTTGTTAGGTTTTTTGCAATTAATAATAATCGGCTCACCGCCAACCAAATAGAACAACCTTTTTCTATTGCTCAAATGCAGCACCTAATCTACCCACTGTAAATAAGTTCATGACATACAGGGTATCAAAACTGCGCAACGCAACACAACCAATAATGAAGCTCATCATTATCCTGTGCACAAATCCAATTTGATTATGTTAATACACGTGGAAAGGAAATGCTTTTGCAATTGCAATTGCCAATTGGCACATCCTTGCGTGTCCGCTTCGCCAACCTCCCACCCCGTGCCTCATTCGCTCTTCCCCTTGCCATTGTGCCCTTCCGTTTGCCACTGTCGCCCCCGGCTGGGCGCATAAGCCGTGAAGCAACAGCAGCAGCCAGCAACCTCTGGCATCAATGATATCTACCCCTCTGCATCCGAAACACACCTTCCTCCACTCCAACCGTTTGTGAAGCTCACTTCAATCGCTTTGCTGATGTGTTTTGTGTTGTAGCTTTGATTTTTGATTGAAGTTGCGTTGAGTCGCTTTGCGGGTTATGAATTCTCAATTATGACGCTGCTATCGATGATATCGTCTAATTTTCCAATGCTTGAATAACAAGATAATTGCCAGTGCTTTGTTTGTGCATTCAAACGAAAGGTTGCGTAATAAATTCAAATTTAAAAGGCTGAAGAGTTTGCAAAATAAAATCTTAAATAATTGACAAAAATCTTAAATAATTGAAAACACTAATTGAATTATTTACTACATTGGAAATCAACCCGCACTTTATTGATTTGCATGAAAGTCTTTTCTCAGTCCACTTCTTGGCCCTTATTGCGATACAATATCAAGTGGGCTCTGCATATACTGTGGCAATGTGGTCCATTTGACCGCACTCAGAGCTGACTGACATTCTGCTCTTTGGCCAGGATTTTTGGGCATTTTGAGACAGCTCCGAAACTGGTCGCATTCTAATTAAACGTTCCGGCTCTGCCTGCCACAGTGCGGCTATTTTTAAAGCCTTAACTGTCACGCCTACGCAGCAGCAGACACAGTAGGCTGCATGTGTGAGACATGGGTGTGTGTGTGTGTGTTAGGCTTATGTAATCAGGGCGGCCTGCGCATTGTTAGAGAGGGCGCCAGACTCAGAGCTGAGTCGGAGCGATGTCCGTGCTAGTGCGTAAATAAATTATATTTACGCAAATTCGCACTCAAATCATGGCAAAAGGGAAGCGGGCGGACGTTCGACGGCGGCGGGAGGCGGGGTTCAACGCTTGCTGGCAACGACTACTGCGAGTGACATGATAACATTTTGGCCTAAAATTGGCAACAACAACAACAGCAGCAGCAGCAGCAGCTTAGACAATGGTCAACCCCACCAGAATCGCAGTCAGGCGAAACAAAAAAGGGAGCAAGAGACGGAAAAGGGAGGCTGGTGTGGGAGAGGGAGAACCGAGCGGGAGGTGCGTCCATTGTTAGTGCTCGTAATTGGGTAGCAACAATTTATGCGTCAGTTACCGGGGAGACAGGCGTTGTCTGGGGGGGAGTGCGGTCGCAGGGCCCGGCATGAATTACAATGGCCAGAGTGTGCCACATGTGGCAGACACTCGACTCGCCTCGCCACTGACGAATGATCACAAATGCAATTCCAGCTGCGCGTTGCAACATTATTTCTACGTTTGCATTTAAATGACCACAGCCAAAAAATTAAATAGAATTGCATTTTCAAATCTTTAGTGATGCACACACGCACTCACATACACAAACACACACACACACATGCGTATGAATAAATTTTCTGCTGAATGCAGTTTTGAGTTTTGTTTGTGACACCATTTCCATTTAATCGCTTCTTTGGCGCCACATTTGCAGCAAAAACAGAAGCAGCAACTTGCAGCAGCCGCCACAGGAAACAGCCGAGCGCTAGAGACAGTAATCGGAATAATAATGAATGCCTTCATTATCATAGTGCCTGGTGCTGCTGTAGATGTTGTTGCTGCTGCTGCTGTTGGGAGTTGTTTACCCCTTTTTGTGGAGTCTCCGGGACTCGCCTTGACTGTCAGGCTCCGCAGGTGACTCGTGTACGGCTCATCCATAGCTGAGGAACTCTTAAGGCCGTCTTAGTTTCGGTCAATGTGCCGCTTCTCTGGCGCCTGTCAAATCTACTTCTTACTGAGAGTGTAGTGATCCAAATGCAATGACCTGCACAACTATTTATACTGTGTTTTGGTCAACTTGCGTGTAGAGATCTCCGATTACTTTATTTTGCACTAAAAAACTATCGGCTCACAGCCACTTTAATGAAGGTTTATTATTTGAACTTAACCAGCACTGTTTGTAAGTTATCTTACGTTCGATAATTATCGGCTCACCGCCACTTTGATCGAGCCTTATTATTTGCACTTAATCAACACTCTTGATAAACTTTAAATAATAATTACAAACATCACTTAAAATCGAAATGTAAAATGAAATATAAAATTATGAGCTATTTAATTTAATTTATTATTATTAATTTTTTATTATACTTTTCAAATAATATGAGGTTCCTATCATAGTTAATCAACTCAATATTTTTTCGATAAATCCTTGATTACGTCATCGTTAATTTAAAAAGAGTGTTGATAAAGTTCGATAATAATTTCTCAAAGTAAAATTTCTAAGTTGTGAAATGAGTTTGATAAAGTTAAATAATAATAATAATTACGGAATGTGGAATAAATTGATATATAAATATATTTTTTTTTTTGTGTGACCATTTGTTTTATGCGATCTTATTTAATAGATATGTTTTATCATGTGATAATCGTTGTGATTGTGAAACAAACGAGATGTACTATTGGATATACGGTAAGCGTGCGCCAAGTGAGGTTATGTATCAATTAACCTTTTATGATTTATTGCTGGATTTTTAATCCTTATGTTACAACAGGTCTTTGCTTGCGAAATAATTAATTGATCTGCTACTCGGTTGCGGCCGATAAGTGATCTGACCACCCTCGTTATCTTAAACGCAGTATATCTCTTGTTGCAAGTTACCATTGCCCTGGGTGTGTAAAGTTGCTGGTGTGGTGGTGGTGCTGCTGCATTGCTCATTTGGTTGCCCCATCGCTTCGGCACTTGGTCTAATGCGCCGGGTGCGTCAGGCGTGCTGGGCGCCAGCTCCTTGCGGGCCCACATCCTTCGGACTTGGGCAATACATTTAATTATAACTGAGCTATGTATGTGTTGCTCCAGCGGCATTTAATATATGCACAGAGTGTTGCAACACTCTCTCTCTCTCTCTTCTTCCCTCTTCGGCAGCGGTTGCCGCTCTCTCAAAACAAATGACCGACGCACCGCCAAAGCGGATGCCGCCGGAAACGGATGTTTGGGTGTTACACATTGTGTGTGACTGCAGCCAGTGTGGCAGAGTGTGTGTGTGCGGCTTAGTTCTGTACATTGCTTACTAGGTGTTAAATTTATGCATTTCGGATGGCTGACAACAACTGACAACTACAACAATGTGGCATGAATATGTTGAATGGTCGCGCGAGCATTTAAAACTTTAATAGACTGAAAGCTGTTGCTGTCTGTCTGTTGCTGCTGCTGTCTGTTGCTGCTGCTGCCGAAGTTGGTAAGTGATATTGCTGGTGGCGACGAAACGTGTGCTTTCAATCATCAAAGAGATAAAAAGCAGAGAAGGCGCCGTCGCCAAATTGCAAATAAATTGCAGAAATTGAATCAAATACGCATGCAATTGCAAACAAATAGAGCGAGTACCCGAGCTCCGGACTGGGGGACTCAGTCAGTACTCAGGACTACTCATAGACAAACATGCCATGAGTATTCGTCGAGCAGCAGCGCTAGACAGCTAGCAAGACAGGCATAGACCTCGCAATCGGCTGCGAACTCCATCTCCGACTCTCACTCCGACTCCGTCTTGACTGGATGTTGCCTGCCCAGGATATTTGTTGCAAAAAAGCAATTTTATGCTTGCAAAGGCATGAAAAGCCTTTGTTCGTGTCTATTTCACGTTAGTTTGGCGTCTGCGGCAGCGACCGCTTGCTCACTCTCTCAATCTCTCTCACTCTCTCTCTCTCTCTCTTTCCTTGCTTGCTTTATCTGGCTGCCTGCTGCATATGTTGCGCATACGCCACATCAGTATGGCAAGAAAAAAAGCAATGGGAGCAGCAAGCTAGAATAGGAGGCTGGCTGGCTGGTTGAAGTTAGCGTAGCAGGCGGGAAATGAATTATTTATGAAGTGGTTGCCTCGCAGATCGTTGTTGTTTCTATTTGCTGTTGCTGCTGCTGTTGTTGTTGTTGTTGTTGTTGCTGGTTTCAACACTCGACACACACTCATCGGCCTTTGTTACTTGCGCTGCGGCTGCAGTTTCAAGTGTTTTTTACTTTATCAATTGGTTGCTTTGCACTTATTTGCTTTTTGTTCCTGCTCACACACAAACTCACAGACAAACTCACACGCACAGACACACACACACACACAGCTAGACGAGTGTGTGCTGCATTTCCGCATCCGTTTCGTTAGGCAACTGTTGCGCTCCCGGGAAGTTATTTATTTTATTTGCCATTGCCGCTGCGGCTTTTGCTGATGCTGCTGCTGTTTCTGCTGTCGACATTGCTGCCCCGGCTGCTGCTGTTGCTGTTGCTATTCCTATTGCTGCTGCTCGTTTGCTAAAATCAAAGAGGAAATTGAATTTGTTGCGAAAATTTATGTGTTCGAATGGAAATGTTGTTTGCCGTTGTTGCGGAAATTTCCTGAGGGCCCTGCGAGAGCCCCATCTGACAACTGTTTGAGCCTTTGATTAGTTTTGATTTTTCGTCGGCAGCCACATGAACTGACCCAAGGCAACAGCAACAACATTGGCAGCAGCAGCAGCAGCAGCCACAGCATCGTAGGCATCAACAACAACAGCAACTTTTCTAGCCTGAGCTTGTTGTCAATTTTTCATATGAACGCGCCCAAACTGACAGCCTCAAGATGCTACAAAATTTATGCATGTCAACTGACAAGTGCGTGTGGCACGACCAGGACGAACAGGAGGGGAGGAGAGTGTGAAAAGTTAATGGCTTGTGCCTTGTTAAGTGTCATGTGCGCAGCGTGGCGTTATCTTTAAGCGCCTCAATGACTGCGGCCTGCAGGGCTCAAGGTGCTTGGCAGAACTTAAAGAAGTAATAAATATATGAAACTTAACATATTTGTTTAAAGTTTACTTTAAGCATATCATTTAATATCATCGGAACGCACTGAAATTTCATTTCATTCACCTTTGCAATCCACTTGAATGCGATTTCATTCATAAAGTTCAGCACTTGGACAATGCCAAAGCACCGAGCAATACGTCCGTAATAAACTGTAATTGAGTGTAAATTTCAGCAGGGTTGCTGCCTTACGGGGCTGGCAAACTCTTTAGCTGGCCAACGTTGCGTATACGCAACGCGAGACATGACCATGTGTGTGTCTGTTCTTTTTTATACCGTTGATAAGTACTCCAGCAAATGCAAATGATATTGGTATTGGTTGGAAAAAAGAAACACTTCGAGAAGAATAATGTCATAAATAACGAACAAAATAGCTTGAAAAGCGCGAACGCGCGTGTGCCTGTGTGTGTGTACGGCACACGGTCATGGGGCATCAGCTGTCGCTTCATTAAATGCAAAGTTATTAAATTACCGCAACAACAGTCGTTTGCAATTTGTACAATGTGAAATATGTAATTGTCAAGGCGGTGGCCAGATTCGGTTCCATTTTTAATCACAAACGAGCGGGAATTCACAGTCATAAGAGGAGAGGCGAGAAGGCAGCGGGGAAAATGGACGAAACCAGTAAAACCACACTGGGCAAAAGGCAGGCAGGCCAGCAGGCAGGCAGTCAGGTCTCTCTGAAAATCGATGCCCAAATGACAGTGACAATTTTATTTAATTGGTTTTAATTAAATAATGAGTAAATTTTACAAATTGATGCAAAATGATAAATAAGTAATTTAATATATATTTTTTTGCAGTTCGCATCTCTTTCTCTCTCATGATGTTGTTAATTCAATTTAATATCGTAAAGTTGGTCGACTCATTTGCTGTTTTTGCATTTTATTATATATATTATTATACCCTTCGACCATTGAAAATGGTCAAAAAAGGGTATACTAACTTTGTGCAAAATGCAAATGTATGTAACAGGCAGAAGGAGGCGTCGGAGACCCCATAAAGTATATATATTCTTGCTCAGGATCACAAGCCGAGTCGATTGAGCCATGTCTGTCTGTCTGTCCGTCTGTCCGTCTGTCCGTCTGTCCGTCTGACCGTCTGTCCGTCTGTCCGTCTGTATGAACGCACAGATCTCAGCTATTATAAAAGCTAGAGTTACCAAATTTGGCAGGAAGACTCCTGTGTGGATCAAGCAGATCAAGTTTATTTCAAATGTTAGGTGCCACGCCCACCGCCCCACAAATCAATAATTTAATTTTTGAACTCAATTTGTAAGCGCTGTTTAAAAGATAGAACTTTCTGACTTAACATATACTAAGCTTAATGAAATATCTACATAGTCTCCAAATTTCAGTCCGATCGGACAATAAACACAAAAGTTATTTAAGAAAGTATGAGCATAAAACCAAGTGCTTCTGTCAGCTAACAAGGGAGGCGGGCGAGCGCGTAGCACGAGCGCCATCTGTCGGGATTAATTTCAAAGCATGTGCATATGCATATGTGTATGAATTTAACAAATTAAACTACACGGGAACATACTAGGTCGAAGGGTATCCCACTGTCGCGTGTTGCGCGACTGTTGCTTTTCTTACTGGTTTTTATTTTGCAAATGCTGTCAAATTTAATTTAGCATAATTAATTTTACAAATAAGCTGAAACTGCGGAGACTGCTGAAAAATTGTGCATAATTAGTTTAATATTATTTTACAATGGCAGAAAAGTTAACAAATATATCAAAATAAGAACTACAACAGCGAACATTGTCACATATCTGGTTTATCTTTTGTAGCATTCTGCACTCGCCGAGAAAATTATTCAACTTCTCAGAGTGAATCTTATTTAATTCTGCACATATTCTGCATCCATCGTTTGCCCACAACATTTTATTACTTAATTTAATTGGGAAACTTTTAACAATTTGCCGTTGTATTTTGTACTATGTTATGCTGTATGTGGGGAATATGACATATTTCTCTATTTCGTTTTGGCCAGCAAACTTTATTTATTTGTTTGCCGGGCGATGTGTTGCAATTCATATGCGAAAAAGGTTTTTCCATTTTGTGATATAATTAATTTGATTTAGCATATTTTTCATGCAACACACTTCACGGCATGCTGTGGGTGCCATCGTCCCAGCTTCGCTGCCTTTGTGCATTTTTCATCAAGCTTGACGCAGACGCAGGAAAGGATGCGATGCCAGGTAGGGGCTTCCTGTTTTTCATAAGCACATTAAACGCAGCATGGGCCGATGCCATGATGCAGTGCGACGGCAAACACAAAGGCCAAAGGAACCCCATACGCAAAGCGCAGAAAAAAATAGAGTATTACCAGAAAAAAAAAACACACACACAAGAAAGAGAAGAAGAAAGAAAAAACGTTGTTTACCTAGTTGGAGGATGCATGGCATGGATTTGATGCAGTCTGCTTGTGCTCTCTGCCATTCGGGGAGGATTAGCTGTCTGAAAAAGAGAGTTCAGTTGAAGCAGCGAATTTGGATTGAGTGAAACTAACGGAAACTAATTTAATTCATTATATTTCAATAGGTTATTCATAGGCTTCTTATGTTCTTTATATATTAAATGAGTTCTTCCTTTTCTGCAGCGTATTGCAAATTCGTTTAGTTGGCACTGTACACCTTTTTTTTTTTGCTGTTTTCTAAATAAATTTCGAGATCAACCTGTTGTTTATTTGCGCTGCTGTCAAGCGCATAGAGTCGGCAGTGGGCAGGAGCGAGAGTTAGAGAGAGGAATGGGAGGGAGGGGGCTGTAGTCAAAGCTAAGGTGTGGGCCGTAGGGGGAGGGGAGGGGGTTGGGTAAAGGGAATGCTTGCGTACACACAAAGCGCTGCGCGCGTTGGTTGACACCAACGGGGCGTCTTGTTTGTTTGTTTACCCCCAGTTGGTTGTGCATGCATTTTTTATGCTGACAAGACATAAAAAGAAAATGTATATAAAAGTCGGTAGAGGTGTTTACTGATGCGTTTCGCCCAGCTGCTTAAAGGAGTGGGAGGCAGCTAGCATCCACCTGGTGCAAGCTAAGAGTTTTGGTGAGTTTGACTGGTGTGGGAGAGGGTGACAACAAGACCTTTGCTTTTAGCATATCAAAAAGTCGCATATGGCGCATCGGCGAAATGGCCGTTCACTTGCACACTTCCGGCAGCGGAAGTTGTACATGTTATTAGCTCTCTCTCTCTCTCTCTCACACACACACACACTCAGATGTGGACTCGCTTAAGACAGCTGGACAGGCGGAAGCGTGAAACTGAAATTATTGTAAGCGAACTCGTGTGTTATTAAGATCAAAAAGCCCGCAAAGCGTTTGTCAAGTTTTTGCGCCTCGCTGCCGTCTGCTATAAAATTAATATCCGGTGTAAATAAAAAAAGACAGCATAAGCACACATATATACATACATTTATACACATATATATGTATATATACATGGTATATAAAATATAAAATCTCTGCTGGGTTTTGCTTCATTTTTAAACAAGCAGCAGCAGCAACTTCCGCTGCCTGATCCCAGCAGAAAGCAGAAACGGGGACGGGGGTCGACTGAAGCCACCATTTGCTCCGCTGCCGGTTCGTACTACATTTGTTTGTCTTAAGCCGGAAATTGAAAAAAACAAAAATTGTTATTCTTTGCCTTGGCTAAAAAGTTTCTGTGCCAACTTTACGCCAAAGATGCTCGCGCTAGCGTTGACTTTAAGCAACAGCAGCAGGAGGAGAAACAGCGACATGCATTGCCTATAATTATAAAAACCGCTTTATTGTATTTTTCAATTACCTTTAAAATTGACAACAAAAGTGGCGGACAGCGTATAATATCGTAAATGCATGCAGGCGCTTTTTCATTCGACGACCATTTCACAGCGAGCGTTCCGTTTGCATGCAAATTACAAGGAATATTTAATTACAAAAAATGTGCATAATTATGTGAGGCGACCACCCTTAAACTCTGCTCAGCCCCATCAACTGCAACGCCGTCAGCTGCTTCGCCCACACGACCAGACTGCCTACTGTATTATATGGTCACATAAATAAAGTGATGCTGCGACCGATGGCCATCCTTTTGTCTCTCTCAATTGAGCACTCTGCTTGTCTCTGCCTCTCTTCTCTCTCTCTCTCTCTCTCTCTGTCTTTCTGTATGCCATAAAAAGAAGAAAACAGACAATTGAAATGACCTAAGAGTCGAAAAGCAACTGCCAGCCAACAAACTGCAGATAAAGATTGCCTTATGAAGCAGAAACATATGCTCATTCTTTGGGGCGGATGCTCTTAAATAAATAATAAAATAAATAAAATTATAAATAAATTAAATAAAATATATGTAGCAGATTCTTTATCACTTTTATAATAATTTTTATATTATTTATAATTATTTATACAATAACTTTTATATTTTCTCGTCTTTCTCTGTCAATGTTCCTTTCTTTCTTTGGGGCCACCCTAACAGCTTATCGCTGCTCTTCAGCCACTTCACATTGCCTCGCTTTACTTCTCGCCAAGCCGGCAAGCTGAACCGCAAAGCCGAGGTCACCACTTGACTTGCCCTAGCTGACGTTGCAGGTTACGGCTCAGGCGTCGTATGCGTAATATTTTATATTATTCGATTGAACTGGTGTTTTCGGTTGCTCTCTCTGCTATCCTCCCTCATTTCACTTGCCGCAGCTCATTATGATAATTTCGCGGCTGTGTCGAGACATTTTCTGGGCTGGCAATTAAAAATCTGCCATTATGCAGTCGAGTTACAATCTCATGCAACGTTTTTTTCGACCCCTTGCAAGCTCCTTTTTTTTTTTAATGCAATTTTAATTTACGTACACATTGTCATATAACTCAAAAAGGACATGCAACGATAAACAAGCGATAAAAAATAATTTTAAAATTTAATTAAAGCAGCTGCAGCAGCGACACAAGCAACAGCAGCAGCAGCAGCAGTAGCAGCACCAACAACAACAGCAACAACTACAAAAACAATTACTTTGACGAGACGTAAACAACGTTGTCGATGTACACGTCAACTCTATTAAAATGTTGCTTGATCAACGAGACAACGTACAAGGCTGCATAGTGTTGGTGTTGCTGGTGTTGTTGTTGTTGTTGTTGTTGTTGTTGATGTTGGCGTTGGCGTTGGACTGCAAACGACGCCATTTCACAGTTGTTTGCTTTGCACATTGTTTACGCAGACGAGGACAGATGGATAATTATGAAATTCCTTTTGACTTAAGATGTTCAAGGCTGAAGGCTTTGTCCCCACTGCGTAGCGATTGTTTGCGTTGCTAAGCTACGTCTAAGAATGTGCTAGAAGAAATTGATAAATATATATTTAACCAACATTTTAATCTCTCTCACCTCTCTCATGCTCACTGTCTGCTGACCTGTCGCCACAACTGTTTACTCACAACTCCCTTGTCCATCTGCAAATACATGTTTAAGATTACTCAATAGTCCCCCCTCAGCAAAATATCCTGTAGCACCTGCCAAAAAACTGAAAGCAAGTTAAAACTTATCAAAACTTCTACCGCAACCGCTTGACAGCAAATTGTTTGTGCACTTTTCCATTCGAATTTCACATATATTGAGCAAGCTTACTAAACGCCCGAATGAAAATTCCTATTCCCATTACCGATTGGCCATGCACATTTCTCGGGCAAAGTTGTGCCGGAGCAACCAGAAGCGACTACTACACCGACTCCTTGACTCCTTGGCCAATAAGTAAGGGAAACTTTTTCTTTATGTTTTGCTCAAACAAATGCAGGTAGCAAAAAGTTGACCCAAAAGCAAATTGATTTGCAACTTTGCATGGACTAAGCTAGGGAAGCGATCGGGTGGGCTGGGGGATCCCATATACTCGTAATATTTTTTCATTTTGACTGTCTTTGACGTGCCAGGCAACCAATTAAATGGCTGCTATAAGTCAGGCAATCAAAGCTAAGGCAGACGTTACCGTTACTTCAGGGGGCACACAGCAATTAAATGAAATTGCAAATGCAAACAAAAACAGTTAGAGAAAGGTGGCTTGTTGTGGCTCGACGAAGCTTAAATACTCTATAAGAGTTACATATATATTTAATTGCAGGTTAAAACAGAGAAAGTTGAGTTATGAATTTGCAAAGCACAAGAATACGCTTTTTACAGTGACAGAAAGAATGGGAAATTAATGCAACTTTATTCTTATTTTTTTTCTTTTTCTTTTCTCGATTTCTCTATTTTTCTCGCTGCACTTAGTGAACTCTTATTAGCCTGGCTGTGACAGTTGTCGGCTGTGCGTTGCAATCAATTTAATTAATTTTTAATGTCATTTTCTGCAATTTCAATTCAATTTGAAAACACACTCGCAGACACACACACACAGACGCACATACACACCTGGAAACCCATTAAATTGCCGCCTCGGCAAATTGAGAATTACGACGGCCGCCATTTCCGTTGACTTGGCTCAAACTCGAGTCGACTCGAGTCGACTGCAAGCTCAAGACAAAAGCCAAAGTGCCATAAAAGCTGTCAGCCAAGCTATATAAATGTGGCAACAAAGTAAACTGTGTCAACTTTGGGTTGAGTCACTCCGACTGGAGGTGAGCTCTGCAGAGGTGGGAGTGTTCGGGGGTGGAGGGTGTGAGGCGCTTCAGAACGTTTGGGGTCTACGCCACAAAATGTCGCTGGGCAAGTAAAGTAAGGACGACGACGAGGACGACAATTTTGCAATCGCCATTTTGTTGACTAAGAAATATCGAAGCCATTTTTAAGTGCGAATATGCTGCCATGTCACAAGCACACACACACACACACACGCACACAAATACGCACAGGATATACACACTTACACTGACACTCCCACTCACCCACTCACACTCACACTTATCCACACGCCGAGAGAGACCCTCCTCACACGCAGTGTTGGCTTTAGCTTCGCCTTCTGCGTTTGCTTGCTTGGCCTGCGGTTTTCGCTTGTAGTGGCAGCGGTTTGCGGACTGCGCTACCAAGTTACAAGCTCCCACTTCCGCCCCCCCACCTCCCCCCCATGCTCATGCCCTAACTTGGTGGCCATGCCCACCCAACTGCCATTGGCATACATTTCCTTAGCTCTTCCTCTGCCGTTGTTGCTTCCGCCGTGCGCATGTCCTTTTGGTTACAAATTAAACTTCCGTATTTGTTTAGAAATCCATTTGTTAAATTACTTTGCAACCCGCACACAACTTTTCCCCTTGTCCACCCGCTGCCCGCTGCCCGTTGCCCTCATTCTTCACTCTCTGGTCGCTTCTTCCATCAGCTTCGCTTTTCAATTTTTTCATTCTCGCCCCTTGCAAATATGAAAAATGAATTGCATTTGACTGTTGCTGTACTGACAGTGCCACATTTGTTGCTAAATGCTGGGCGTGCCACGCCCATACTACTTCTGCCCATGCCCATACCCACAGCCATTATATAAGCCGATTTCTTTAGCTATTTGCCAAACAACTATAATTTATTGCCAGCCATAATGCCTAAAATGCATTTGATAACTGCGCGGCACGTTCTCCGAACAAAAGCCCTGCAATTTATTTCACAGCCTATGCTCCCTTCCCTTTCTCTCTCTCTTGTAACTCTCCCCCTCTGGCACGCTGGCAGTGTGTGAAAATTGAAAATTTTTCATACGACCGAATGAAAAAGTTATAAAGCACAACAGTAAATAATAAATACTCATATAAACAAAAGGCAAACCAATAAAACAAATGCAACAACTGCAAAAATGTTTTCTGTTTAGGCGTGGATAAGCAAACGGTCTGTGCAGGGGGGAGGGGGAAATGCACTCTACTGTGGACCAAAGTCACAACAAGTCCTAAAAAGAATCTTGAAAAGGATTAGTTATGAAATTGAAAATGTTATTGGAGTTGTAATTTCTAAAAAGAAATTTATGATTTGCATTTAGTGGAAATCTCTTTAACTATTCTTTGTTTAAAGAGAAAGAGTGAAAGAAAGTGTGAAGAGTAGGAGGGATACAGAGAGGATCAGAAATTAATACGAGATGCAAAGCAATGTAGAAGAGACAAATACAGTGGAGAATAGGAGAAGTCTACAACATACAACAACATACGATACACTACCTAGGAAAAATTTCACTTTAAATTTCCCTATTTATATTACTACTATTTAGGAGAGCCACAGTAGAGAATCCTTTTTTGGCACTACACCTTTAAAACTGTGCGATATTTTCTATCTAACAGTTTCCTTCCATATAAACACTCTTGTGCAGTGAACTTTCGCCCGCTCTGCACTCATTCCATGAACTTTATCATGTACTTTGTCACTTTTATGTTGCACGAATCTTCATGTAGTTGCAGCCCATTTCGCACAGCAAATGCTGCGCTGCATTTTTATATGCCCGTCTTTCTAATGGTAGAGACAAACACGATTTAACACACCCAACACAGCCAAACACACACATATGCATTTCATGGCAATGGACAGCAGACAGGCAAATATATGAATATCGTAGTCTGTATTCATTGTTTTTGGCTGGGAAGGGTTTTTATTTCTCAAAACGACTGCAACATATGTCCAAACATTGACACCGCCAGCCCACGAGTAGAGCGGAGTGAAGCCGAGCACAGCACGCCGGGTGTCAAGAGACTTATGGCGCTTTGACCTCTTTCAGTTTCGTTTGTGTGTGTGTGTGTGAATGTCGCTTGCTATTTTATTTAGAAATAAATACCATTATTACTCTTACTTCCTCCCTCTCTCTCTCTCTATCTGTTTTTCCTTTTTTAGTATTTGGTTATTTTGTAACGAATTTTTCTAAAATACCCCAAACATTTGTTGACCGTCAGCACATGGCGGTGTCCCATTGTGAATGTGATTGTGAATACGAATGCGATTGCGACCTCCAATAGACCTCCCATGGCGTTGCCGCCTGCCCTGGGAGACTGGGGATACTCTGCCGCGGTGGCTTCATCAAATTCACTTGTCTGCACAACGGTATTATTGATGAAAATTATATGTTTGTGTTCGTATCATTGCCGTCGCCATAGACCGACCAAACTACCGACTAACCGACAGACAATCAGACGAGTCGCGGCCGACGAACACAGACCAAAACCAAAAAACTATGCCCTTTGTCCCGACTGCGCACGGCCCGATTGTTCTCTCTCTGTAAAGTAACAATTTTTATTTTATTTCTGCCTCTGTTTGGGTTTTATACGTATATCATTTTTCGTGTGTTTGCACATTTGGCACGTGACTAGCGTGAGATTTGTAAAATTGTGTGTGCACTGTAGGCATTATGAAATGCATATGTCACACGCACAGGCAAAACAAAGGAGCGACAACTCGATTGTGATTCGAAAATCAAAATTGTATTTAATAAATGCAATGAGCAATATCAAATGTTTGCAGTTGAACAAGGTGCGCACAAAAACGATGGTGAGAAAATAGCAAAACTAAAGGGTGCTGTGCATGGTAGACAGATGATACGGCTGTGATTAATTCACACAGAAAAACAAAAACAAAATAAATATTAAAAACTATAGGGGAAAAAATAAAAAAGTCAATTTAAATTGTGAAATCAGACAATCTGTTGATGTCTTCGATATCTCTATAAATTCAGAAAATTCCTTGTCGCATTTCATGCAGAATGTGTTTATATTGAAAAGCTTGTATACAATTTTGTATTTCACAATAATAAAATATTATTTTGCATTGTTTTTTTCTGCAGTCTAATTGAAATTTCTAGAAAACATATTAATTTCGAAAAAAATTCCAATAATTATGTTTGCTTTTTTTATGGAAAATATTTATGGGAACACGATTTATACAGAAAATGTAATTGCAGTTGATATTCATTTCGTATTTTGATAGATAAACACAAGTGCAGCAGTTGCAGCATTGTACTGCATATTTTTGTGAAGAGTGCAAATAATAAACACGCAGTGGGAAACTGAACTTTGAATTCAAAATTAATATTTCAATATTCCGAACGCAATGCAACAACGAATAACGAACGAAAAAACAGCCACAAAGCTGAGATATGTGTGTGTACACACATGCGTGTCTGCTTCTGACTGTGTGTGTGTGTGGGAGGGGTCCATAGGCAGAGGTGTGTGTGTGTGTGAGTTGTCATGTTATTGGCAGCACTCTGATAGCCCGTGGTGATTGTCACCAACATATTGAAGACAAATATGATATGCTTGTCAAGGTAACCTGTGTCTGTCCGTCCGTCCGACTGTGTCTGCCAGTCTTGTATTTGCATTCATTGCTTTGCGCAAAATTTTAATAAAATGCATGCATGCTTGCACAAACAAAGGCAATGCCTTTTGGCCCGATGATGAAATGACAGACAACATATTTGCTCTTCGCAAATATTTGTCATGCCAATTTTATGTGTTTTCTAATTAAAGCAGGCTAGTATATATTAAATGTATTATTTCTGTTTTAAAGCAACGATTTAAGTTTAAAGCTTAAGCGAGTGCAATGCGATTGTTTGGGGTTCTCCGTATGCCAAATATGCCCCAAGCAGATTAATCTATTATCGATAAGTGCAAGCTTCGAAAATTTATAACCGTAAAAAAGCAGCCTGCGGGCGAGCAAATCGAAATCCAGCTAGCAAATCCCAAGAGCATGTCCGACTGGACCTCACATACGACGACAACATCCACAGAAAAAGCAGGAAGAAAAAGAGGAGTGGGAGGAGGAGAAGAAGGAGAACGACCTCCAGACTGCACTTAAGTGCTTGAAAATTGTTTTCGATATTATTTGGCTGCGCTTTTTCTGCCTCTCTCCCTGTATTTCTTTCTTGCGAGTAAGTCCTGTTTGTGTTGTGTTGCCTTTCAACACATTCGGCCATTTGGCCGTTTTAGCCGTTTACTTGGCCGTTGGCATTTGTCTTGTCTGGAGGGAGTCCAGAAAAAAACCATTTGTTGCTCTGCCGCCGACGACGACGACGTTGAGCTCAGCTGCAGTGAATTTAATTTATTTTAACGGACCGAGAGTTGTTCTGCCGTGTATCTGTCTGTGGGTGTGTGTGCGTATGTGTGTTGCTGTGTATGTGTTGTCAGATTTAAGTGTTATTTATGTTGATATTTTTGACTTTGGTTTACTTGGCAGTGCATTAGCTGCGGCTTTTGTCATCGTTGTTTGCTATAATTAGGCAGCTTTTCGCCTGTAAATCTCATTGTAAGCCCTTTATTGGCCAGCTTCGGGGCCAAATTGATGGCACAAGGGGTTCAGAGTCTGTGTTGATGCAGTTCTGTGCGTAATCACTCGTATCATATTGATACATTATCCTGCTGAAGTGTAGCTTATAGATCGGCTGATTGCCTAAGCTGCCGCAATCGTTTCCAGTTAAGTTATGAGTAACACAAACAAAGGGTACTTTGTAAAGAAATCTCTTAACTGTTATGATTTATTAAGCTTATGGGACCTTACAAATCTGCTAATGTGTTACGCGTTTATTTATAATAATTTAATTCGGTTAATTGCGTTAGCTTTGATAACTTCGATCATATCTATCGGCTTACCGCCACACTTTCGATAACCTTTTCATTAAATCTAGTGTTGAGTAAGTTGCACATTTTGTATTTTTATTGAAATTGTGACGCCAACTCAAAAAATAAACAAACCAGCTACAATTATCGACTTAAAAAAAAAAAATAAATAAATCAATTATAAAAAATTAAGCAATGACTTACAGATGTAATATGAGGAGTCTACTGTTGGTAGTCTGCGTTGTTCATTAAGAAATACTGTAGAGCTCTATTTTAATAGAGAACCAGTTCATTTTATTAGCTTTAATCTATTCTTAAATTATTCTTTCTTTTTTAAGAGTAATTATATCTCTTGCATGCTGAATACTCAGTCAACTCTCTGTGCATTGTAAACCATTTGAGAACTTTAAGTTGGATATGTTGGCAAATATTTCCTTTACAAATGTGACTAATGCTCTGCATTTTAAATATGACAACAATTACAGTTGTACAATTTGTCCTCTTTTGGCATTGCTGCACCACACCCGATGAAACCACCCAACAAGCCAACCGAACCATCCAACCAACTGTCCAACCAGCCAACCAAGCGACCAAGCTCTTAACCATTTACCACACTCTCGCACACACATATGCAGACTCACACTCGGCGACACAAACACACTCACACACACACACACACACACCTCATGCAGTCCAACAAGCAATTTGTCAGTTTATCGATTTCTACCAAACATTTGTGCCAGACACTCAACTGTATTAAATGCTAAAAAATAGCAACAACCAACCAAAAAAAAAAAAAACGAACATGAAAACAGGAAAAAAGTAGAATAAGAAAGCCCGATAGCCAAAGTGAAAAACCTTACACACAATGAAAAGCTGCGAGTAAAACGTTGGCGCTGCAGAGATGGAGGGGGGCTGGGGGAGGCCATTGGCGGCCAATGGCATATGCTAAAAAAGCGTGCAATACGAAAAATCGCATTGAGTGAGTGGAAAGCAAGAAAAAAATAGAAAATAATAAAAAAGAAGCGATAAAAATAGAAAGAGAAAATAAAGAAATTGAGGCAACGGCGCAGGCAACGACAACGACAACGGAACACGGCAACCAGCACAGAGAAACAAACACATGTGTTGTACATGAAATGGGTATTTCAAAGCGAAAAATCGAAAACTGAAAAATAATTTTCAAACAGAGTGTGATAGAGAGAGAGGAGAGAGAAAAGGGAATCAAGGACATTGGAAAAAGGGAGGTAGGCGACAGTCACATATGCAGGCAGTTGCACATAGTACACACATCAGAACACCATAAATAATGGTTGCATGATTTATCGATAACAAGCGCAATTTACAGTCGTACAACAACAACAAAAACAATGCGACAAAATGGTGTGCAAGTCAGGCAACAGAACCGTTACAGCTGCAATGAATTTGCTCGCGACAGAAACGAAATAAAATAAAGACTGAAAAAAATTACAATGAGAATACTTAGGAGAGAATTTAAGGTACTATTGCATACATACTCTTAGAAAGTACATTATCAAATATAATCTTCATAATGTTGTAATACTAAAATATGTTATTAAAAGAAACAGAAGAAATATTCATAAACTTTTCTTTTATCTACTTAAACTTTATGAACAAATTTATTGATTATGCAAACTTCTCATAAAATGCAAGATAGCTTCCTCAAAAACACGATTGTAAACATGATATTGAGTTTTATGTGCAAAGGGTATTAAAAAGATCGAAGAGAAAAAGGAATCTCCACACAACACAAAATAAAAAACTGCATTTTCATTTTGTTGTTGTTATCGTCGGGTGGAGGGGGGGGAAAGACACTCATAAAATTTGCATGCAAGCAAAATTCTCATAAAATTTTATTGAAAGCGCATTAAAGTCAAAGGCAGGAAAACCAATGAAAGCGAGCCAAGAAAAGAACTTTATTAGCAAATGGGGAACCATCGAGACAAGCAGCGACTTGTCGAGGTAGTTTTGCGCGATACCAGTTACCAGGATACTCCAGTTGTTCGTCTTAAGTCAGCTGCCATTGCCGTAAAAACCGGAGAGCATAAAAAAGTCAAAGCATAATAAAAAATGCTGCTGCGTGGCATTGACTGGCCAAGAGTAGAGCAGAGCAGAGCAGTGGCAACGGCACTGGCATTGGCTGAAGGTGTTGGCACAGGCTAAGTGAAATGCCAGCAACCAGTACAGTGGTTGCACAGTGGAGCCATCGCGCAGCAGCTCGTGTCAACAGAACAAACAACAAACAAAGCAAGCAATTTTCACGTCGCGATGGCAAAGCTGGCAGTGCTGTGAAACAGCTGGGGTCGCCCTGAGAAAGAAGGGTTCTCAACTAACTGCAAAGACGGTGTGTGCTGACTGCATGAAGACAGGGTGTTCGGAGCAAATCGACGCAATGCGTTTTTGATGACTTCGCACGTAGAATAGCAAAGGCAAAAGTAGAGCAGGTACTGAACACGTGACAGTTCTGTTGCTTATTACCCTTTAAGTAATTGGCGTTCACTGCTGAATTTTATTTAGATATTATTCAATGCCTTAACTACTTCTTGACTGATTTTGATTGATAATTAAAAACTTAACAAACTAGGCATGCATTTGATCCTGCAGTCGATTGCTGATAAATTCAACACCTTATTCAGACCCATCTCTATATCAAGTATCCTCTTCATTCCTTTATGTGATTGGTGATCAATGGTTAATTTTGTTTCAATATTGCTTCATTGCTTAACTACATTTTTATTGGGAATTTAATATTGTTGTTCTACAAAATCCGTAGTCAACAATTCAAATCCAATTTTGATTTAAAATTCCAGTGCTAATAAACTCAATATGCAGAGACTTTTCTATATAAAGTAAATAATTTTTTTCCTATTCCATTAAACAGTTTTAAATGTTAAATCAAAAGTCTAAAAATATCATTGTCTCATTCCTTTTACTTATTGAAAAGCTTTGGCATTTACATAATAAACCACTGCAAATTAAGAAGAAAGAGAATACATTCTCTTCTACTCTTAAGCATTCGCCCACTTGACTATGCGAAAATCAAAATGAAATTAAAATCACAGAAATTACAAAAATATATGACATACAGTAAATGGAAATTTTCAACAACGCCGACGAAAAATCGCCGAGAAATCGTTAAAAACAATAAAAACGAAAAGGAAAAAAAGAATTTGGAGCAAGTGCCACGCGACTGCTGTAAAAACCACAGCAGTCATGGAGAAGTGCGACAAGTAGTGAGGGAACGAGAGGGAGTCAGCGAGGGAGAGTAATAGAGATGGAGATAGAGCTGAGTATGAGTGGCAGCGAGAAAGAGAAATAAGAATTTCAAATAAATCCGATTAAATGGAAATTTATTGTCATCCAGTGGCGAACGGCACTTACTACTTCAGTGGGGCGTGCTCATCGACTGGTTCCCTGAATTCCCGACTCCTGGTCGGGCTCTTCCATCTCTCTCGATTCTCGATGCGCACTCCCTTGGCTGTGATTCGACTTCAACACTTCAATATGCTCGCTGCCTCGCTGCCTCGCGTTACCTCTGCCACATATAACATTCATTTTATTTTGTGTCGGCCCCCGATTGACACCCTCTCGTGTGTCCACCCTGTTTCCCATCGTCATCGCACCCCGCTGCATGTGTTCTGTGCATGTTCTCCCAGCGCTGGTCGCTAAAAGCCTGTAATGTCCCTTTGCCACACTCGACTGCATTTTTCTTTAACACTTCAATATACTCGTCCTTCGGGCAGTTACCCAAAAGAAAAAAAAAATAAAAAGAATTACCACAAAAAGTGAAAGAAAAACTACAGAGAAATGTGTGTAAAAAGTGCCCATTCACAGCTCCACAACGAAACTGCAGCCCACAACTCGCATCCGAAATCCGGGCCAATACTCGTTACCAATATCTATGCAACTTCCTCTGGCTCAGCCTCCTCTCCACTCCCCCTTACTGCTTTTGTGGTTGCCAGCGACAACTGCTTTTTGGTCCCGAGTCCCGAGTCCGTGCGCGAAAGTCCCCTGCATATTGGCAAGGAATTAAGTAGACTTAATACAGAAAAAAGGACTCCCGAAGTTAAGCCTGCCCAAAGGGCTGGCAAAGGTATTGCCCAGCATGGAAAAACAGCTTAAAAATATTTCTAAATTAATGCATTGCTCTGGCGTTGGGCAGCGGGTGTTAGGGCTCCGATAATTGTGGTCCTTCAATGGAAAAAAATGGAAGAAAAACCACTGAAAGGATCTAATGAACTCCGATGGGGGAGTAACTTAATAATTGAAAGAGGGCTGGGCAGGAAACGTAAGTAAAATACAAGAGTGCAAAGAGATATTGAATTTAGACAGTTCGAATTGGGAAAGAGTTGATAATATAAGCGAATACACTTTCTTTATACAAATAAATCAACTTATAGCAACTTCAGATATATTTCTGAAAAGTACACAGTACAATAATCAAAAGTTTTCCAACACTTCTTAGTGATTTTTCTCTGTTTTTCTCATTTCAGGTAAGTGGCCAGCAATTTGTCAATGAGCTTTTATTTAATTCGGTAAGTAGACAATGCTAATGACAAACAATCGGGCAACTCATTCCTTTGGCCAATTACAAAACCATTAACTGCGACTATTAACAGCATGCGACGCGGCCAACGAGTACGGCTAATGCCAAGCTCAAACGACAGTCTGTAATCCATCAAATTTGTAAATGAAAAACAAGAAAAGCTATGTAGTTTATATTGATAGATGTGCAAATATCCTGTAAATGGAAGGCAATCAAACTAAATATGGTATAATATTAAACTATGTGTTGATATGTTCAACTTTGATTTGATAAGATAAATGAATGACAACTGATGGTGATGTTACAATTAAGGACCATCAAATTATAGATTAACTAAACGACGATTGAAAGACCTAACTAAAGAAAGAACTAATTACCTACCCAAAAGTTGACACCCAAATCCTACAGTAATATTTGTTAAAAGTTTATATTAGAATACCCCTAAAGAGATCGTATAATTCCTTGCTCTCCTCTTTCTTATTCTTTTCTAATTATTCTAAAAGTACAGAGTATTTTGATAGCACAGCAGAATTTGTGCTACTCCACGCGAATACATAATCAACTTGAGTTGCATGTCAGGCCAAAGACAAATGACGAGAGACGCCGCGCAGGCAGGCAGTGCTGCAATGAGCTAAAAACTTGGATGAGCTGCACAGAGCCCCGCCAAGCCCCCCCAGTAGGGACGTTAGGGACAGCAAGGACAACGACAAGTATGTCAACGCGCTGTCCATGAAAGTTAGCGGCTCCAGCTATTTTATGCAGTGGTTGCACATTTTTGCTTTTAGATTAATTAAAATAGCTGTTGTTGTTGCTGCTACTACTGTTGCTGCTAATACTGTTGTTGGTGCTGCTGTTTGCATTAATTGCAGAGTTGTCCATTCATTTGGCAAATGATGCAGCTGGTAAAGTTTTTAATTAAAATATAATGTAACATTTGATCGGAGCCAACCTACGCATATTTCATGCCTAACAAACAACAGCAGCAGTAGCAGCAGCAGCTACTGAAAACCTATCAGCTTGATGGACACACTGGACAGGGCCATATACAGTAATTAAGTCTAATCAGAATTTCCAACAAGCAAAAATCATGCGTGTCCAGTGCACACGGCAGGGATGGGTGGGTGGCTCCAGGGCTGGTGCTCTGGATATCAGATGTTCTTTCTCTTCTTCACTCACTCTCCTCTCTCTCTCTCTGTCTCTCTCTCTGTCGCTCTATCAATGCCCTGCTCTGTTCGGCTTGGAAACATGAGCTTCATTAGTGTATGCAATAATGGCAAACATTTTTTGCCTGCCAGGCCAGAGCGACGACTGGCTGACAAGGCCAACAGGACGTATGCGTAACAAAACTGCTGCCGAGCATGAGTGAGCATAGAAATCAGCTCACTGCCAGTGTGTGTGGCTGGTAGTGCCTGTGTGTGTGTGTAAGTGTGAGTGAGTGAGTGTGCATGCGTTATTTGATAGCAAAATAGTCGCTTGCAGCGTGCTAAACTGCATTGGATTGCAGTACATGCAGCCGAGCCAGTGTTACTGCAACTGCAACTCGGCAACGTTCGGGCCGACAACAAACACAAGCGTGATTTGAATTTCGAGTTTCAAATTTGAATTTCGATATATGAAGTTTGCCTGTCATAGGTTTTTAATTATTTTGTTTGGTTTTGCCCTCTCATTGTTCGAATGCCTCATCAGTCTGACTCAGTGTCTGTGTCTGGCTGTGTGTGTGTGTGCGTGTGTGGTTTTGTAATATGCACATAATTGATGTCCTGGCAACCGTAGAATGAAGGCTATGCACGTGTCATCCCCCAGCTTGGTCAACTGATCTATTATTATTCGCACAAAGCAGGATTTTGGTTACGTTTGTACGAAATTATTATTTCTTTTGCTTGCATTGTGAATTACAAAATGCATGCAGAACTTTTAGAGAGTCGAAATCATTCGCCCAGTTGTTGGTAGTTTGAGAACTTGTGAGGCTCATCTGTAATTACAGAACCTCAACTTATTGGTTTCACGTGATACACATGATTTTCAGCAAAATAAAGTTCACTTTGACCTTTTTGAAACTTCCCATCACTTCAACACTTTGTAATCATCTTTTATTTCCATAGCACACCCATTTACACCCCGATTCCAGCTTCGATTTCTTCTCTCTCTTCTCTCATATTTCAATTGAGAGTTATACCTTGTGGTTTTGGCAGCCTGACGGTCCATGCTCCTCCCCTTTGTCTCCACCCTCCTTGTGTCTATTGGCCAAGGCAGCTTTTCTTTCATGCTTATGATTGCTCATCTGGTTGGGGCTTCTCTGCAGTGCTACTGCTGCATCTGCACCTGCACCTGTTTTTAATTAAGTTCTGGCTCAGTGACTCACACACAGACAAACGCAGACACACTCCCACTCACACACACACACACACACAATTACTCAGACATTTCTAACTATGCAGGGAACTGCTTAACGCTCGACTAGCTACAGAGTTTTCAAGGTTTTTCGTAGTTTGATAATAGCGATCAGTTGCTGCCAAAGTCTAATTGCTTGGAACGAAACAAACGACTTGGATAAAAAGTGTCGATAGGGCAATGGGGCGGGGCGAGGGTTAAACCAACGCATAAGCATAAAAAGCGCAGCACAGCGAGCGCACACTACTTTCCATTGTGTGTGTGTGTGTGTGTGAGGGATAGCCCACTTGGCATGTCACATGCACACGCTGCCGTACGATATCAACGACAACTTTGGCTGTAAAAAAAATAATATTCTAGCCTGTGCACAGTGGCTTAGAGAGCGAGAGAGGGAGAGAGAGAGAGAGAGAGATGTGAAAGAACTGCAAGAAGTGCTCGTAGCATATCTTGTCGTCGTCGTTCGCATGCGAATTGTTGCATAAAAGTCAAAAATCTTCAACTTCAGCATCAACTACACTCACACACACACACACGTACACACAAGCGCACACAGACACGTATATAAATGCGTCGCGTCGCTGCCGCAGCGCAGCTCAAGTCGTCAATGGCAACGGCACTTGAGCTTGCACACTCACATACACACTCTCACACCCACACGCATACACATACAGGGATATCAAGCTGCCTCTCATGCCTCTCTCCCCCCCTTCTTTCCACGTTCTCCCCTTCCTGTCGTCTATCATGCCAAAGTGCTCATATTTGCGCAACGACGAACGTCGCATCGCATTGCATCGCATCGCATGTCCTTTTTTTGTCCTTCGACTTACGTTTGCCTGCTGACTGACTGGTTATGGATATGGATATGCCTTTGAGCGTTTTAAATTTCATATTGCAACTGCACTGCCTCCCCCTTCCCCTGCCTTGCGCATCGCTCGACCCTTTCTGAACTCAATAACTTGTCACAAGTCTCCTTCTTCCCCCAAAATGGCCACATGCAATTATGTTGCCATACCCAGTACCCAATGCAATCACACAAACACACACACAAAGACTCCTTTTTATTTTGGATTTAGTAGGACATCATTTAGGCCCGATTTCATATGTTTTCCCTTGGAGTAGTTGAAAAAGTCAAAATAGTTTTGTGTGCTTTTCTAAAAGTAAACCCATTTTGCAATGTGATGTCCTTTTTTGAGGCCTTAGTTTGTGATCATATTTGTGTGATAGGAGTTTTAATTCGCTCGGTACCATTCAAGCGTATTGTAATA
The DNA here is from genome assembly GCA_018903425.1 of Zaprionus nigranus. NCBI lineage: Eukaryota > Metazoa > Arthropoda > Insecta > Diptera > Drosophilidae > Zaprionus > Zaprionus nigranus. The sequence continues at coordinate 1,165,796 of JAEIGD010000034.1, read as the reverse complement.
AAACCTGCTTTGCATTCTTTACTTTGACTGGCATATGCATATTGTGTCAATAAAGCGCACATCTATCGAACTTATCAATCTGCAGTCACGACGCTGCACATGGAAAATAAAGTGAAATAGAAAAGATGACAGACAAGTTCTCAGAATATTGAACTCTCTTCAAAAGATTTATCAATAAATGTATAAGATATTTAAATAATACAAAATAATAATAATAATACTTAATTTTCACATATAACTTAATTTTTTCCCCTTATTACTTCTTTTTTCTCTCAGTGCTTGTTTGATTTGTGTCTGTGTATGCTATTCTCCTTGCAATATTCAATTTTCCAATATCTGTTACCCTGATCGAGCTCGTCGCCCCTAGGCTGAGCACACAGCAGACAGCACAACATCAGCCACAACACAGCATTGGCAAAAATCAGCAACCAGTTGAGGTTATGTGTGCCTTCACCCCTGCTACTGATTCTGTCTCTGTGTTGCTGCTACTGATACCGATGATGCTGCTAGCTTTGGAGACTTTGTACTGGCTCTGGTAGTGACTGTTCTTGGGCCTGTCTGTGCATCACAGTGATTAATGTCTGTGGCAAATGCATTAAATTCTGTTAAATGTATTACAATTTTGCCATGCTGTAGCAGCAGCAACTACAGTTGCAATTGAGCCCACTGGCTTGCCCCTTATCCTATCTATCTATTACTCTTGCTCTCTCTTTCTATCTCTCTCTCTTTTTCTCTCTCTGCCCTCTCTTCAAGCAAACCATCGAAACAGTTTCACACCAAGAGCTGCGCTTGCCTGCTTCTGACTGATTGATGGTCGCTCCGTCTGTAGTTTTCCTTTTGTGGTGTTGTTGTTTTTATTGTAACTGCTAGTACTGTTTGTTGTTGTTGTATATGTGAGTGTGTGTGTGTGTGTGTTGTAAGTTGCTTGTCTCTTGCCCTTTGCTGGTTATGAATTTGAACAGTTTGAGTTTCCAATTTTGACTAGCTTGTGTCGAGAGAGACTGAGAGAGATTGTGATTGTCATGGCTAAGAGAAAGTGAGAAAATTATAGAGTTAATGCTAATAAAAAGCCCAATTTAATAACGCCAATCAGTAAAGGTAGCAGAAGTGATAAAGTCTCGCTTAATAACTCGACTTATTCCCCGCAATTGGCACTTGCAGCAGATCTAACACTTAATGCTAAACTCTTTGAGCATCAAATCCCAAGCACGCACTTCAAATGCCAAGCGGCACAACAAAGTCAGTCAAGTCACACACACACATCTGGGCTGGCTTGTCATTTTATAGCATACTTAGCAGCGCTGCCATCTGCTTAATGCCAATTCAATTTATAAAGTGTGCGCGGTAAAGAGTCCGAGAGAGTGAGAAAGGATACTCACAGCTACAGCTGTAGATTTAGATACGCACCGCAGCATTTTGGCAAATAAGTTTTGCACACTTGAAATTTTTGTGATTGATGTGTCTTGGCTACATTTGCCAACGTTGCCGCCCGCGCCGTTGCCATCACTGCTTGCCGCCGCTATTTGACTTTGATGTCTCTAACAGTCTCCCCTTGCTATGCATGTGTGTGTGTGTGCAGTGTGCGTGTGTGTGTACATCTTGAGCCAGCAAAAGTTTTAATTGCTTTTTGCAATTAGAACTATTAGTGAGTGCGCCGGCTTACAACTGCCTCACTGCATCAGTTGGCTGCACAGCCGCAACTTCGCAGTTGAACCTTCCTCAAGTTACCTCCTCATCATCTTCTGCCCCTTCTCTATAACCCAATTCTCTCCCTTAGCATTTGCAATACGCTGCTGCGTTTATCTAAGCAATTCATTTAATTGCTTTGCAATTTTCATATTGATATGATAGATACGGATAGATTGAGTTGAGCACTCTCTGTGTGAAAGTTCTTTATAGTTTGTTCAAATATTTCTTGTTATTGCTCTTTGAATTTGCTCTTGACATGCGCCCCCATTGGAAAATATTTATGAAATTCTGTTTTATATTGTTGTATTTTACAATTTCTTGAATGTTTCTGACTGACCTGACTAAAGTGGAAATGGAAATGGTGTTTTCTCGCCACTTTTGACTGTTTTCTGTGTCGCAAATGATTTGCTTTGCTTTGCTTGTATTTCTTGTTGTTGTTGTTGTTGCAATCCTTTTGAATGTTGCAAAACAAATCAACGTTGCTGTTTGCTGCTGTGGGGCACTGGGAGCGATTTACAGAACCGACCGATGAGTTGCATTCAATGGCAATCACAGCGAAAATGGAACTGCAAAAAGTCGAACAGCCAGAAAGCAGTGACGGTGGTTGAAAACAGTAAGAGGGGGAAAGAATATAAAGTAATTATTTTATTTAATTCTAAAACAGATTCACAACTTTGTAAATGTTTGATAATATCATCTACAAATTTTCTTATTTAACTCAGCTCTACCTTTTCATTTCGCCTGCAGCTCTATTCAATTCTCGCCACGCCTCTGCCTTCTCTATATATGTTTTTACTTGTACATTTTTCCCCGGCTTGTGACTGTATTCGCCTCGCTTTTCGCCACCTCTCTTCCCCCCTTTTAAGCCCCTTGGCAATTGCTCTGTTTTTTTCTAAATCACCCTTCAGGTGGACTCTTTGACTACGTTTGTATTAAAAAATTAAACTAGATTTCCCTTTAGTTTTGCATGTTGGCAACACAGCCGCCGCGAGCAAATCGCTTACTTTGTGCTTTGACTTGGCCAGGAATACCCAGGTATAGCTGCCATTGCTCCCTCCCTCATCCCATGGCGTAGTGTGCCGTGTCCAGTGCCAATTTCGATTGCATTTCGAGAAGCAATTTCAATACGCCTCAGAGCCTCACAGGGCACAGAGGGAAAGAGAGAGAGACGGATACGGAAAACAGAAACGCGCAACGGTTTTTTAATTGCCATGTGCTCAGGGTCGTTGCAGGGGCATGCGGAGTCACCTCGCCTTGCCTTGCCTTGCCGCAAAATGCGGTATCATAACTCAGCCGAGGGACCGGCGCGTCAGGACGCTAGGACAACGGGACGCCGCCAATGCCAATGACTAATTATGAAATGTTTGATTTCCCCGGGGACACAAAGCGCGACGAATATTTTCAGCGGCAGTGTGCAGGCGGCTGAGGCAGAGGCAGATACCTGTCACCACGTGGCAGTTCACGTTGATTCTCCTTTTCTATTTTTGGGTTCGCTTGAATTTTTCGTTGGCAGACAATCTACAGGAAGAACGCAGTCGAGCTAGAAAGAATCCTAGAGAAAGGAGTGGAGAAGTGAAGAAAATCTTGGGGCGAAATTTTCGTCGTGAAATGAAATGAAAAATCAAAAACAAATTGCACAGGAATGTAATGAATTTTAAGCATTCCGCACACACACACACATGCATAACATATTCCAATTGCTGAGGTGTGTAAGTGTGTGTGTGTGAGGTGTCTCTTGAGGTCTTGGGTGTGTTCTTGTGTGTGCACTTGACAACTGTCTAGTAAGGCCATGTCACTAGTCGGCCATGTCTCTTTGCGGTTGGCCACAGGGTGTCTGTGACAACGATGATGATCACGACGACGACGACGACTCACTCCTTGATGTCCTCTCTCTCTCTGTGTGTGTGTGTGTGTGTGTGTTTGCGTGTGTCCGTGCCAGGCATGACAAATATTTTGCAACTTCTCAGTGGCTACAAGTGTCTGCCTGACTGTGTGTATGTATATGTGTGTGTGCGGTTAAACTTTAAAATATTTGTGTTGAAATTGCACTTGATTTAATTGTTGTTGCTGCTGTTGTTGTTGCTGCTGCTGCTGCGGTTGTTGTTGTTGCCGCTGCCAATGCTGACTGTATGTTGTTTGTGTCGTATCATTTACAGGCAACTTTTCCGCTTTGTCTGCTGACTTCAACAAAAGTCACTTGCAGGCACAAAAGCGAAAAACCAAACTGGTAAACAGCCAGTTATGCTCGACTAGCGGATGTCCTATACTCACTATGCACCATACGATTGCATTTGATATTTATTTCGTTTCTTACAGGGTAAATGCACAGCTCATTCTTTTGTTCTCTGTCCCTCCCACTCTTCTCCTCTGTTGCTTTCTTTATCGTGTCGCCGTCTGACCGCTTTAAGCTGCAAATCTATGGCAAATCAAAGTAACAAAGAACCGCAACAAATTTGCCTTAGGCGTAGGCGATGGCGAAGGCGGGGACGGATTGAGTGATGGGGTTGGGGGCCTGGGACTGGGACTGGCCAAATGGTCGACTGTTGATTTGAGCAAGCTGTGATTGAATTGTTGTAACCCCAACTTGTCTACCGAACATTCAAACTCGATCTCTCTCTCTCTCTCCTACTCGTTCTTTCTGCTTCTGCTTTTCTCTCTCCATTCTTTAGCTTGCCATCTATCTCTCTCACATCGCCGTGATGACATTTTCCACTGACTGAAGTTTATGTTGATTACAGATTAAGATTGCAACATTTTCCTCTGATATTGACAATAATGCCTTTGAGCATTATCTACTCTGCTGCTGCCCTATGGCCCCCAATTCCCACTTCCACTCTCTCACTCCCCCCTTTCTGTCTCTCTCTCTCTCTCTCACTCAATCTGTGCATCTCGTTCACTCGCTGCCAAAGTGTTAATTTGGTTGAGTGGGTTTTTGACTCGATTTGAATACATACAAATAGCTGTGTATATGCACAGTTGTGTGTGTGTGTGTGTGTGTAGACATCGTACTTATTCATAGACGACCCTCAGTTGCCTCGGCCAAACGACAATGGCCGCACTGTGTTGATAATAATGAGCTGACAGCTCTGCATTAGTTGCATGGATTGTGTAGATTGTGTTCGTAAGTTTGTCTCTCTCTCTGTGTGTCCTCTCTGTGTGTGTGTGTGTAAAATGTCTGGGGCTTAGTAAGAAGGTTGTCAACATTTTCATGTTGTCTGCACACTACACTACACAGCTACAGCTGGTAATTAATTTTAAAAAACGCCTCGGGCCAGTTAAACAAAGTGTAACAGGATATTAATTACATTTGACGACTACCAGGGCGGAAGTGTTAAAGTGTGTAGACCCGATAGAGTGACAAGCATCACCAGCAGCAGCAGCTGGAGAAACTGTCAAGCGAGGCACTCGTCCAGGAACTGCTCCGGGACTGAGGCAACATCTCATTAAACATGGCCATAAAGTTCAACTCACATGTTGCTCGGGTAAGTTGTTTTGTGCCTTAAATGTTGCACATTTCGCTCAGACACTTTAGTTCTATTCCATTAGCCTTGGGTGGAGGGGAATACAAAAAGTTAGTAGCATGACATCTTTACCTACAATGTTATCTATCGATAGTATTAATTTAAATTACCTTTCTCTATACATCCAGTAAATTGTTCCTTTTTGGTTCCATATCTATCTCGGTGCACTCAAGGTTTTTAAATATATAGTAATACCATCACTTTAACAAACTTGGACAGGTGCACGCGTACATCACTTAAATAGACTGTCTGAACACATACACAAACACACACACACATTCGTTTAAAATTCGATTATGTAAACAACAAAAGCAACAATAATTACAAAGCAAAATGGTAGCAAATGGAAGCAACAACAACAACAACAATATCGACGGAAAAAAAAAATAAAAATTTTGCCCGCAACATGACTGTAGCTTTTATAGAACATTTTTTTTCCCTTAGTACTCCACGACCAACAACGTAATGAAAATTCAGTTTTCATGTACTCAACTGCTAATGACAGTTTTTTAATGATGTTGGAGGCACACACACACACACAGACTAGTACGCACACGTTTGCAAACAACAAGAAAAAAATATTACAAAATTAAATGGATGAAAGTTGCGACAACAACTCGCATAACAAAACGCCAAATGGACATTTAATAGGATATACGTCGATGCTGGCGTCGGCAGAGCTGCTGTTGCACAGTGCTCTCTGCTTAATGCCATTTTATTTAATTTCTGTATTTTTTCTATAAATTATTTCAAACATAAATCTGTGGGTGGGGGTGGCAGGTGCGCTGCTGCTATAAAGTACGTGGCAACAGCGCCAGGTGAAAAAAGTGTTGCCTACTTACGTGGGTTGCATGCGCTACAGCAATGAGGGCCTTGCAATAATAGACCAGATAATTCTCAAGGTGGATAAATAAATCATAGACAAATAAAAAATTATTGTTAAAAAATAAATAAATATAATAATCAAAATTTAATATATAAATAAAATGATAATACCAATAATTTAAATTAATTATAATTTTTAATATACGAATACCACCCAAATAATATAATATATTTTATAAATGATAACTTAAATTAATAAAAATACTAAAAAATAAATATAATTATTCAAATGATATACTACCACAAATAAATTAATATATAACCGAAAAAAACATATATAAAATATAAATATGAAATTTAATTGATTTTATTTCATTTTATTTCTTTTATAGTATTTATGTTTAATATGAATGTAATAATTTATTTTTTTTTAGCCCACTGCCATTAATTGATATTGAATAAATAAATAGAATATATACAATAATAATTTAAATAATATATTTCAAATACGCATCCATATTCTTATCACCTACGCATCTATTGTCTGCCATATCTGACCACATTTAGCTGGGCATGGTTTATGAGTTCGCTTGCTCGCTCTCTCTCTCTCTCTCTTCTCTCTTTGCTCTGTACCACTTTTTTCTCTCTCTTGCCCTCCCGCTTTTATTCTTAGCACCTGAGCCGGTGCTGTTGATGGTGCTGCTGCTACTGCTGCTGCTGCTGCTGCTGCTGCTGCTGCTGTGAGACGCAGTCAACCTCAACGCAACTAAGCTGCGGTCCGAAGCAGCACTTACCAAAGCAGACCTCAAAAAGTTTGCTCCCACACGACGACGCCCGCTGCCAAAGCGTTCTCCACGACTATAAAAAAGGTGCAAACAGCAGGACGGCGGGCTTCATCAGGGTTGCCTAGCGGCGTGGGTGATCAGGGAAGGTGGAAAAAAGGGGGGAGGGGGGGTTGTCGGGAATGATGAGAACGTCGCCGTCGACCGACACTAAGCCTGAGTGCATTTTCTTGTTGCTGTGTACGCGCGCGTAGTTTGTTTGCCGTGCGTAAAATCCGCAACGTTTCGCCATTTTGTGTGTGCTTTCTTTGTGTGCGGCTGGCAGCACACAGCTCTCCCTGCTCTGCCCTGCGCTGCTCTGCTCTGTTTTATTCTCCTGCTCGTTTTTTATAACGCGCCGCCTTCGCACGATGCCTGTAAAATGCAAAAAAGGTGCGAAAAGTGTGGCCAGCGTTGTTGGCATTGTTGTTGTTGTTGCTGTTGTTGCTGTTGCTGTTGTACGTAGTTTGTCGATGCTCACGCTTTGATAGTGTCAGACAGAGTGCGATAGAAGAGAGATAGAGAGAGAGTGTGAGAGAGCGGGCAAATCTTTTCTGCTTGGTTTTAATATACAAGGCAACCTTTGGTTGTTGCTCTTTTACTCATCTTGCCACCGTTGTTGTGCTGTTGTTGTAGTTGTAGCACAGCCCGTAAAAATAAAAGCCACGTTATTAAGTTGAAAGCACGTGCAACTTGTTGTTGCCACACCAAGCTGAGCCAAACCAAGCCAAGCCAAGTTGTACCAAGCCGAGGCGAGTCCAGAGACCCAGAAGAGTCTTCTTGCTCCCCATTCGAGGCCGAGGCCTGCCTGGCAGTTGCTTTTATTGTTATTACTAACAATACATTTGGCATTCGGCACTATTTTTGCCTGCCACTTTTTGGCTGCATATTTTCTCACCTTTCCACTCTATGTGAGTGTGTGTGTGTGTTGCTGTTTTTGCTGTGTGTTTACGCTTGTGAATGGAGTCGGTTTTTAATGGCCCCGCCTGGGTCCTTCTGCTAGTTGTTTATCATGATTTCCCTGGCACCAACACTGCATTCATTTGGCGATCTTAAATCAAAATGTTTGCAGCACTTGCACAACCAGTCCCGGTCCTTGCTGTGCAGTGTAGCTGAAGCACATTGGCTGCCAGTGCGAATGGGTAACACATTTGCTTGCTGCCAAAATATGAGTTATTCTTGGAGTATCTCTTGTTTCCCCCCTGCTATTCCCAACTCGGGAAATTTTCAACAGTTTTTTTAATCAAACAAATTGAAGGGTATGGCGTAGTCGAGCAACTGCACATTAATTGCTCTGTTCTTGCTTAATGCCTTCTCTCTAATAATCAACATAAAAACTGAAACAACAACTGGAACGAACAATGAAATTGTTTTTCACTTAATGGCATTTTAAATAAACTACACGAGGCTGTAAAAAGCGAATGTGCCCATTGTGCCGAGGCCACTTTTAGCCACCTTAATGGGGACGTGCCACAGCAGATTATTGCCGCGCCAAATGTGTAAATAAAATGCCCAAATGTTGCCCATGATGTCGACAGGTCACAGAAGTAGAGAGAGAGAGAGAGGGAGACAACAATCCTAATAAAAACTAACGTTCTCTAGGCCAACTAGAATGATGGCTAATTCATTCATATGCATGCGTGGGAACTCTTAATGGCCACATAAAGTGCCTTAAACTTTAAGGAATAATATTTTGGGATTTTAAAGCGAGATTGTAAATAATAAGGATATTTTTAATTCGATGGGAAGTTAATGATTTTAAAGATAACTTCAGAACTTTAGAGGTAACACTTGAAATAGCAGGGAAATGTTTAAGAAGTTGAGCAAATGGAATGGAATTATTCATGAATCAATAATATACTAAACGACTAGGAATTGCTTAAACAATTAGTTGCCAATAAGTCTTGCATAGTGCCTTCTGTCCTGTCTTGACATGGATATGGAGGAAGTAAGTATCTGTACATGGATAGAACTGCTGACTCCTCGACGAAAGATCTGCTCAGTTTCATAAGGGAAAAAGTCCATAGCTTTTGTCATAGAGGGAGAGATGGACTTTTAGGTACAAAAGAAGTTCGACTCTGGAGACTCCCTTTCACTAATAATAGTAATGAGAAGCAGAGTTGTTTTGTCTATGCAATTACCAATATGGAACTCTTTTACCTGTACAATATATTTCTTAATTCCAACAATTGCCATGATTATATACCCTATAGATTTCCAATTGATACTCAATCAATACAAAATTTCAACAACAATATTTAGAAAATGTAGGCTGCTACCGAAATTGTAATCCCCTGTAAATGAACAGAGTTTTACATAATAATTACACGCTCACATTGTGATGCAAAGCAAGTTTAAGCATCTAATTTAATTAAAATTTCGCAACACTGGCCATAATAAGGATTGAGTGTCGCAGCCTCCCCGCCCAGCAAGTGGGCTGAATAACTGCATAAACAACTGCACGAGCTGATTGTATTGACAGCAGTGGCAGCAACAACAACAATAACAAGGGTAGTACAGTTTGAGCAAAATACAATGATAATGAGCAATACAATTGGAGAGAGGCAGAGAAAGAGAGAGAGAGAGAGAGAGAGAGAGAGAGGGGGGGCCCCAATTCGAGCAGCCTGCAATTGTCCCTCAGTCCTTGCCTTGCCTATAGCTGTAGCTATTTGCCCGATAGCCATCAATGCCATGAACAAAACACGTACCAGGGCCCTCAGGGAGATTGACTGAGAGCGCATGAAATGGGTACGGCATGCACAGCAAATGGGATGGAGAGAGACAGAGAGTGAGGGGGCCTTTCATTCGTGTTGATGTTGCCGATGATGAAGTGATAATAATTAAATTTGCATAATGCTAAGTGATTAAGTTGTTGTCAACTGTTGTCGTCCTGTTGCCGATGTTGTCAATGTTGTCGAGCAGCAGCAGCAGCAGCAGTTGCTATTGTCAGAGGCTTCTGTTCAATTTGATGTACAATATATTCAAGGCAAACGATTGCAAAATCGCAAGCAGAGTCTGAGATCTCTTTGGGGAAATAGCTCAACCTGGCGCGGGTCAAGTGCATTGAGAGCATTTCTCGCATTGCGTGTTCCGGCCCAAGTGTCGTGGGATTAATTCTATTATACAATGCGAGTGTGTTGTTTTTTTAGTCCACTTTACGCTTAATTTGGCCCCTTGCGTCGTGCTTGTTAAACTAATTGAAATGGCGCCGACGACGGCGCGTCATAATGTCGTGCAACAGGCAACAGGCAACTGGTCAACAGGGCAACTGACCTGGATGCTGGTGCCGCTGCTGGAGTTGGCTCGGTTGAGGTCCTCTAATTACACAGCGCTTATTTATAATTGATTTGTGGCAATTTAATTAATTTGAATTTAACTATTTAATGAAGATTACCAGGCCTCGCCTCGCCCGGGCCTGACCCAACCGTATTCGCGTGTGTTTCCCGGCTAAAGCCGCATTTAGTTGTTCAGCGCACTAATTAGCTGCTGCATTTTAGATTAGCCCAAAAATAGTGGGAGAAAAAAAAACACGCCGTTATTCGGCGGTTAATTGAGGCCTGACATCGTGCAGAGCGTCAGATGAATACGTACAGTAGAGACAGGCTAATGAGAACGCGCAGAGCTTAATATGAAAACCGAGAGATGGTACAGAGAAGTGAATTACGAACCACAGAGCAATATTGACCTTTTAACATGATCATGTTTAAAAGTTTGAATAATTTAAGTAAACGATCTTCTAATTTATAATTCTGAAAAGTTTAAGTAAACTTCATCTGCGGTTTATGAACTCTGCTCAATCGTGTCTGGTTTTGATCTACTGCAGTTTTGTCTGTAGTAAACCTTTCATTAAATGAACTGATTACTCTACAACTCTTGTACGACTTGATTTGACGTTGTTTTTTCTCCTATTATCTGTGGTCAGCGCTTACTGGACATTAATGCTAATGCATTTTGGCTGTTTGACTAACAATTTTCCACTTTTCCACTTGATTGGCAACAAATTAATTGTCATTTAATATGTTTACCGTGCACGGCGCTAATTGCATTTGAAAAGTGCATTAAATACCTAATGCAATACGATTTTTTCTTCACTTTCTTACCTATTGCAAATAATGTGGAAATAAAATCTAAATTAGTATGCTTTATGTGTTACAAATGAGCCTAGAGGGCCTGATAATGTTTGCTGTCATATGATTTATTAGTGAAATAAGGAACTTACACTTTCTTGTATGAATATGCAAGTACATAGTAGTAAATATCATGTTCCTTGAACAACTCTCAGTTGATTACGAGTGCACTCAAATAATCTAGCTATGAAGAGAAAGGTGGGAAGGGGTTATGGTACCCTGTACCCTTAACCCCTGCCTAATCCCTTCCTGCTCGGTCTGCTTCTCTTTTCAGTTCATCAGCATCTTTAATTACCGCAGGCGAATGGAAAACTTTAAGCGCGTGTTCGCTGCGACTGACAGTCCAGTTACCCATTCAGGCAGGCAGGCTGCAGGCAGGGAAGGGAAGGTATTTCAGTAGAGTGGGCGTGTATAGTTTGTTGGAAAAGGCGGGGACCAAAGGGGGGCGTGCTAGGACAGTTCGCGCGCACTTCATAAAGTCACATCAATTTATTTCATTTCCTTAGTTAATTTCAAAGTGTCAACATAATAAATGAACTGCACGTAGCAGCAGCAGCAGCAGCACCCAACTACAGCAACAATAAGAACAACCACAACAACAACACGAGCTACTAGTACAAATACAACAACAACAACACAGTGTTCGGTAGCTGTGCAAAAAGTTGTCGCATTTCAAATGGCTGCACGCAACAAATGAGCGCAGGACTCGCGCAGGACTTGCACAGGACTTTTTGAAATACGCATAAAAATGCAAGACAAATGACAGCCGGGGGGACAGACAAGAACAGAGGGAGGGGCAGGGGCAGGGGCAGGGGTAAAGAGCGTGCACAAATGCACCAAAAACAATGCAAAAGCGAAAAACGCAAAGACAGAAATGATTAAAAAAGGACATGCGAACACCTAAACGTCCGCGTCCGTCCCTCCGTCCGTCCGTTCGTCTCGAACCGTCCGCGTCCGCTCGGAAAAATGCCACAAATGCAGCGACCGTGCAAATTTTCTTCATTTCCATTTTGACAAAACGCAAACAGAGACGAAGACGCAGCAGCAGCGACAGCAAGTGGTAGTGGAAGGCAAAGCTGACGGACTGACTCCAACTCTGACATTGACAAATAATGAATGGGCCAAAGCAGAAGGAAAGAACCATAACGCATTGGCTCCTAGACGTTGTGATGAAGAGGGGGAGGGGACAGGAGAGTAGGAACCACCTCGAGCTGGGCAAAATAATGACGAGACGGCATGCAGGCAGGAACGAATCGTAATGGCGCGCAGGACGACGCTGGTCTCGGCGTCGCTGCTTGAATGTGTCAAAATTGGAACCACATTGTCCGAAGCAGAAAACGTACGGCACACGTTGCTGTAGGGGGAAGAGGGGAGAGATGGGTGACAGCTAGCCAACGGTAACCGCAAGGACATGAGCATGAGGAGCAGGAGCAGGCAGGCAGGCAGCATGACGACGCGCGCTCGCTCGTCTTGGACTTGGGCAAACAAAACGGCAGGACAAGGAAATTAAGACAATTGAACCGTTGAGGCGTGCGAGAACGTTGCCAGCGACATGGGGAAGGATCTCTGCAAGTGTTTGTGTGTGTGTGTGTGGGCGTTGTCATGTTGACATTGCAGGTGCGCCCAGGACTCGCCAGGCTCACTCGCTCGACTTGCGGTCGTACATTGTCAATGGCGCAGAAAGGATAACACAGCACAGCAGGGCAAAGGACAACAACAGCTCAAAGCAGTAAGGGGAGGCGGTTGAAAGCGACGTGTTAGCTTAAGTTATTAAAAAAGAAATGGAACAAGGGGAAAGGCAGGTGGAAAAGGGGCAAGAGAGAGGGAGAGACATGCATAAAGAGACAGCAAAGGGAGAAGTCCCAAGGAGGTCGCGGAAATAGAAAACAAATAATTGCCATGCAGAAAGTGTTAGTTGCCTTATGGAGCGTAGCGTATCTTACATTCCATGGCATTCTACCTCCCCCTCCCCTCTTCGCAACACGATTGCAGTTTGAGAAAATAATTTGTTTAATGGAATGTAAATTTCATACTTAAGCAAATAAATGCGTTCGAGTGTGAGAACTCCCCCCTTTTTGCCATTGCCAAGTTTATTCTGGGGTTTTTGTTTTCGCACACACACACACACACACAGACAGCTCGACAATAGTTTTTGTGTTTTCCTTCCATATTGATGAGCGACAGTAAAACTATTTGTTGGCTATTTGCACTAGGGATTTTGGCTTATACTCGTACGTAACCAAAAGGGTTGCTGACGCATTCACTGAGCTAGCCAGAGGGAGGAAGAAGGGCCAAACTGCGATTACATTTAGCGAGAGTGGAAGGTAAATCGGATGGAGGGAGAGAGAGAGAAGGCTCAGCCATTTGCAAAATGAAATTTAATAGGAATAGAGTGATATGAGTTTTGTTGACATGCTTAGTTTATTTCCATCAAACCTAGAATATTTTCTTTGTTTTATTTTAGAAAATTCCCTTAGTTCTCACGCGCTTAGCCAGCTTTAAGTGCAGCTCTGCTAACTATAAAGCTTTTGACATTTCGTTCATAATTTCGGCTAACTGCGACACAATTCTATTATATTTTGTCAGCCAAAGAGGGCGAGACCGAAAAATAAAGAGAAGTTATAATGAAAATGTCACATGCATTAATGACACTCAAGGTGACAACCCTGTTTGCTGCTGTTGCAACATTGCATCTCCTCTCGCTTTCTCTCTCTCTCTCTCCTCGCACACATGCAGTGAGCGAACTCAGTTGGCATGTAACCATGTCTGACAATATTGCTGCCAAAAAGAGCTTTTTGTGATAGCCCTGCCACGCCCCGTTCCCATTTATATTTGCCAGCATTAAACCTAAAAGATAAAAGGATTTCATAAATGCAACATGCTGATGTTGCTGCTGACAACAATATTGCATTGCCCCTGTCTCTTTCCTCCACCCATATAAATAAATAAAAGCTGCAGCTCACAAAATGTCCAACCAACTCAACGCCTGTCGTCTGCTACACATACACACGCACACATACACTCATACACGCACACACTCACACACTCACATACATCCTTGTTGTGTTATGTCTCACATCGCCCATCAGGTTACGTACGTCTGTTTGTTAGCTGCATTTGACTTGAGGGTAGAAAGAGACATGCAACAAAAAATTTTGCTTAAGGCAGACTGCAGCAGACCTCGTTGCATGAGGAAGGGGGAGGGGACTGCAACAGCAATGGGCTGCAAAATATTGGCAACTTCTTTTAATTAATTTATGAACGGGCATGTGAGATGTGTTTTAATGACAGCAGATGGGAGGATATTGGTGAGATTTATCATTAATTTTATGAATAAAGCGAACAAATTTAATGAAGAATTTAAATATGTAATTAATAAATTATATTATTTTATGTAAATGTTAAGTATTGAGTAATTCTTTATTTTTATGAAATATATTTACAACTATATCAATTAAATTTATTAGTTATACTCTTCGATCATTGAAAATGTTAAAAAAAGGTTGAACTAACTTTGTGCAAATATATATGACAGGCAGAAGGAGGCGTGGGAGAACCCATAAAGTATATTCATATATTCTTGTTCACTATTTGTTTGTCTGTTCGTCAGTTTAAACATCAAGATCTTAGTTATTAAAAAAAATTGCCATGAAGGTTAATATGAACTGTCCACAGATCAAGTTTATTTTAAATATTGGGTGCCTGCTATTAGTAATAATTAATATAGTAAATAAATAAAAAATAATAATTAATATAGTAAATAAATAAAAAATAATAATTAATATAGTAAATAAATAAAAAATAATAATTAATATAGTAAATAAATAAAAAATAATAATTAATATAGTAAATAATAATTTTAAAAATATTTAATATTGAAATAAAAGTAAATCCAATTAGTTTTTTTTTGTTGCAATATGGGAACTTCATCGCAATGAATTATAATTTTATTAATTATTTCCATAACATTCATTTATTATTGTTTGTTTTATTTGAGTATTTCTGTTCACAGCTCACATTTGTTTCCCCTTTAGTTGCCACATCGGAAGGTAAAGAAGCCAATCGCCTGGCAACAGTTACTAACTTACCTCCCCCACCCGCCGCTGTCCACCTCTTCATTCTTTGGCCTTTTTCACGTAAATCAAAATGCCTCCGGAAGCCAAGGCAAATTATTGCAAAAATGTATTGCGCTGCCAGAGAGTGCACGCCCACACCACGACCTCGTCCCCGCCCCCGTCTACCATGGGCAAGCGTTGACAATAATGTCGGCAGGGCCAGCAGAGCACGAGTAGCGCCTTATTCGTACTCGTCGTTCCATCGTTGACGGCTCGCTGCGCTCTAATGCAGCAGCAGCACACAGTTCAAAATGGCTGCAAATGCTTGGCCAGTATTGGAGAGTGTTGGCGGTGTTGTGTTATCGCTGCCATGCAGCCAGGCTGGTCAAGCCAGGCCTGACTGAGCCTGGCCACGCCACGCCACAGCTACTAGCCGGGCACAAATTGGCCTAGATGGCCAAAAGCATTTGAAAATTGTATTAAATCCTGAACGCTTTGCAAGCCTGCCTGGCTAGCCTGATTTGTCGCGTCCTTTGTATTCCCAGGGAAGTGTAGGTATGTGTGTGTGTGAGTGTGTGTGTGTGTGTGTTTAAAATTCAGTACTTTTTTTGTTCTACTTCCTGCAAATTTCATTTCCGCTTTGATTGCGCTTTTTGCGCATTTCCCTTTGGCAAAGTAAAACAAATGAACGGAAATGCCACACACGCAGCACGAGCAACAGCAGCAGCAGCAACAACAACAACAACCGGCAAACAGCACAGCAACAGTGAATGCACCTTTGACACCTTTTGGCCAAAGTGTGACAAAAACGAAAGGCGCAACAAGAAGTGCGAGCAGAGGCAGCAACAGCAACAGCAGCAGCAGGAGTTGAACGTTGTCCTGTTGCCTGCTGCATGCAAAGTATCTAGTGGCCTTTCCCCCGCCTCCTCCACCCCTCTCTGCCTCACATCTGCTGCAGTTGTTGTTTAGGTTTTGTTGTGCCTTTTTGCTGGCTGACAACGCTTTTGTGCCGCACTCGAGGCAACGCAACTCTATTGCCTGCTGCCGGCGCTGTTGCTGCCGTTGCTGCTGCTGTTGCTGCTGTTGCTGTTGCTGCTGCTGCTGCCAAGTGTGAAAAATGTCGAAAATGCAATTTCCTTCAAGTAAAATGCCTGCCATGCGCTTTTGACCTCACACCCAGCCCAGCTACGTGGCCGTATTACAAACGACTTCACGCCGAATCCTGGCTGGCTGCCAGGTCTGTCCTTGTCTCGCCTCCAGTTCCGCCCAGGCCTGTGACCCGCCTGCGTCTCTGCAGCTTAAATAAAGCACTTCCGCTAATAAAGTCGCACTCCAGGAGTGTGCATGTGTGTGTGTGTGAGTGCAGGACTAGGACTGCCAACATGACTAGAACTGGCAATAGGTCTACGCAGTCACAACGTGCTGGGCACGTACAACACATACACACACACACGCACAGCTCGCTTGCAGTTTAGGCACAGACTGCAACATGCGTGTCAATGCACATTCTGCCTATGCGTGCTTGTGTGTGTGTCTGTGTATGTGTGCGAGCGTGTGTTTGCTTTCGTGGCGAAAACACATTTGGAAAATTTGTGTAGGCGACATTGTTGTAAATCACCGACACATTTGAACTGTGCAAACGGCTGAGCAGCACTGCAAAAAAAGAGGAGGATAATCAGAGACAGTCGCTAACTAATTAAGTAATTAGTTAGAATAACTAAAGTAGGATTAGGGTGTATATTATATCATATTACAGTTAGCTATCTACCGATACAGTAAAAATTTGAACCTAACATAAACAAAATATGTTGGAGGCGAGGAACCTTTATGCTTCTATCTAACTGAAACAGACAGGCAGACAGATCACATAGACTTGGCTATAACAAATAGAAAATAATATGATTTTTCGTCTGTTACATACACAATACATTCAGATAAAATAAGTTTATCGTTTCTTGATCATGTTAAATAGTTTTAACAAGTTATGTATTTGTCTAATGTCAATTGAAATCGATCGTTACGAAATGTATAATTAAATTTCAATTGAAAGTACAATTAAATGAATTTATTGCTAAAAATAACTAAAAATTAAAGTGAGAAAATAATTAATTTATATGTGTGTTGAGTTAATAATTTATATTGTATTTAATTTAGCATACTTTACTCTTACTGAATATTTGAATTATTGTTTTGATTGTATTTAAGTTAGCATAGTTTACTTTAAACTGAACAATTTCTACCGCTCTTTGTCAGTGCACAGTGCACTGTCCAGTCAAAGTCCAATTGTGAGCTGTCCTTCTGCTTAACCGTCTCCGCTGAAGTTGCGGCTGTCCGTGTCTCCTCTACTCTCCTCTTTCCCTGCTATTTATCCCGCTCTTTCACGGTATTCGCTGGTGTGCACAACTCAAAATTACTGCCAAGTTCTGCAAGTGACGATGACGACGAAGGCGACATCTGAATGAAATGTTGCGTACGCTGCCAGGACAATGACGCCATGACTCCACGCACGCATACACGTGTAGACACACAGACAGACGCACATTCATCACAGCGCATAATGATGCCAGGCAGGAGAAGGTGGGTGAGGGCGAGGGAATGAGAAAGGGAGATGAAGCGACCCCTGTCGCAGTTGCACAGATTTTTGTTGACAATGGGTGTGAAAATTGAAGGCGAGTGATTGCAGTTGGCCTCGCCCCACTGTGATTTACATGCAGGCGGGCAGCTGGAGGTGCAGCACAAGAACAGGAGAGGAACAGGACTTTGTCTTGGTCTGCTGCAAGTTGAGTCGAGTCGACTAGGTAATTAATAGACTTGAAATGGTCGCTTGCACAAAATTTTAATTAGGTGACACATGCAAAGTGTTCTGTGGCTGGGTAAAGTTTTCCCCCTGACCCACCCCAACCCCGCTCACGCTCTTGTCCTTAACACACTTTTTGGCTGGAAGCCAACAGCTCTGTCTTTAATTGATAGTCAAAAACAGTTTTGGTGCCTCACGTGAGGCGACGTCATCATCACCATCGTCGTCGTCGTCGTCGGCGTCGTCGCTTGCTGTTGAAGTGAGGAAATTACAAGTCGTGAATTAATGGCGCTACCTCGGTCGCCCCTCAGCCCACACTCGGTCACTCCTCCTTTCCTACTCGGCCTCCCCTTGGCCACCACTCCACTCAGTTCGGCGCGGAGACAATCACTTAGAGAGCTAGCAGCACGTTGCCAGGATATCCGACGTCGTGGTCTACGCGTCTGACGACGCGTCTCTGCCGACGCCGTTGCCTACGCTACTGCC
The DNA here is from genome assembly GCA_018903425.1 of Zaprionus nigranus. Classification (NCBI taxonomy): domain Eukaryota; kingdom Metazoa; phylum Arthropoda; class Insecta; order Diptera; family Drosophilidae; genus Zaprionus; species Zaprionus nigranus. The sequence goes on along the minus strand of JAEIGD010000034.1, from coordinate 1,147,475 downwards.
GCTGCCGCTGCCGCTGCAATTGCAATGCTTTGTCAGCTCAAAAACTTAACCTCAAACGGTGGCACTGACACAGGATGCGACAGGCAAGAGGCACATACGCACCACGTCCTTGCCAGGCTCATACGTGTGGGTGCCACAACCAGAATAGTCACCATTGTTTGCGCTACGCTTTCCCTCCTCATCCCAGTCTGCCCTTACTCCCCCTTACTCCCCACCTTTTTCCTATCATCTTGGCCTGTGCTGAACTTAATTTTAATTTCAAACATTTGCCTGCATCCACAAACGATTCATTCGAATTTAATTAGTAACGCGTGTTTCATGGGTTTCCTGTGTTTTTTGACTTTGCTCGTAATGGGAAATTGCGTTGGAATTTTTGTAGCTACCCCCGACCCCTCAATGCTTTTGCCTTGGACTATTGAAGCATCTTGAGCTGCTTTGAAGCTTTGTTTTATTAGAAAATATATTGATGCGCTTATATTCTGTACAGCTTGAAGACATGAAAGCAGGCTTAGTTTCATTAATTAGAAGCTTCATTATAAAATACAATACAAAGCATGCAATTATAAATCTGAGCAGTTTTTAAAATATATATATATAAGATATTTAAACCATTTTTTGAGTATTTTAAAAAAGGATTCCTGCAATTAAATATTAAAATTGAATTATTTATCATTATTTATCTTCTTAGGTAAGTGAAAACTGCATCGATTCACCTGGAACATATCCTGCTTGTACGTACAATATTAAAGCTTTATTATCACCATTTAAAGCAAGCAAGTTTAGCCTTAGTTATAACATAAGTTCCGTTCAGTAATTCAGCGTTCAAAATCCTTGGAAACGACGTCATAAATAATGCTTAGCGTTCTCGATAATAATTCCATGCAGCGAATGTGAAGTGAAATAAACCGCTGGCCAATCACTCAGCCAACTTCAGCAAGGGGGCGCGGACTGTGGACTGTGAATAGGTAAAAGGAGATTTCAATGGGGCTGCAGCAGCATTAGGATGGAGTGGTGGGAGCGGGTGGGTAGAAGAAGAAGGGGAGAGGTAGCATACAAAAGGCATTTAGCCGCTGTTTGGTATTGGCCCATTGAACTATGCATTGAATAGGCTTACAATGCCAGTGCAGCCAAATGAATGGCCAGGCTGCCCGATACTTAATACCCTGCACACACACACACACACACAGACGCACACATGCACATGATTTCCTACTAACGATAGGGAATCGCGCTGACTTCGCTGCGCTGAATGGTTGTTATCGTTACCCATTTCATTTATACTTTATGATTAAACTATTGACGGCAATGGCCGAACGGTTTATAGATTGACAGACGTCTATTATGTATGCCGTGCACGTGGAAAGAGGCGGACGGGAGCTGGCGCAAGAGGGTCCCAGGAGGTCAAAGGATTCAGCGATACGCTAATTAAAATGCATTGACCGGACTGCGTAAATGAATTGAATGTTCTTACAGTCAGAGTTGGAGTTGGAAGATTCTATACGGTATTGACGTTGGTGTAGTTCCGCCTCCCTCTCTTCCCCCTCGCGTAATTCTTGTCTATTTAAAGTTCGTGTTATCAAAACAAAAAGGCAAAAAACATTAGGTTTCTTTCAGTGCATTTTTTTACAGCACTTTGCCATTGACATTTGTAAGTGCTCCCCTTTCTCCATATGTGTGTTTGTGTGTTTGGCACATTTGTTGATTATTTCGCTTTGATGCGCACAAAAGTATGCAACACAGCGGCCAACGGATAAAGGAGAACACGCAAAACACAGAGTGAGACAGAGATAGAGAGAGAGAGAAAGAGAGAGTGGAAGAAAAAATATCGTCATTTGAAAGGACACACAAACTGTTTTTGCTGTTAATCAGAGTCGCAGCTTAATTAGTTTCTTTGGCATGTAGTATGTGCATGAAATTAATTAGCGTTTTTCTCTTTCTGTTCTTTTTGTCCTCCTTTCCCCAGTTCACATTTCACACGACACACACGCGGCAAGCGATGCTATGCGATGCTGCGAGTGATGTGCGTGGTTGGCAACTCACGACAACACACACACACACACACACACATACAAGCACATGAATATGTTTATAGATCGAAACTCGTACGAAACTTATGTCATTATTTTGGAATGGGAAAATGCTAGTTATGAAAGTATTAATTAACAGTACGTAATGTATTAAGTATACTCACAATATTTGCTCTGAGAATACTTGTAATATTTAATAAATAGCTTTAAAAATATTATATATAGTCATTACTCAAGCCCAGGGTATTCTTCTCGCTGCAATTGGCCGTCTTACTTTCGGTTTCTCTCTTTCTATTGCTTTTCTTTCCTCACACCACATGCTGCATTCCATTGTCCTTCTCATACCCGTTTCTTTCGTTTCCCTTTCTTTGTGGCCTTTCCTCATCGCCTTTTTTTTGTTATTGTGTTTTGTCACCTTTTATCTTTGGGTCTTGCTGGGGACTTTTGTGTGTGCGTGTTGTTGCTGTTGCCCGGCAACCGTTTCCCATTTTGCATTCATTCGCTTCGTCCGCCTGCAGTCTCCGACGGCTTCCCACATGGCTCAAGGCCCACACCCGCTGCCCCCTGCCCCACACTGTGTGAACCTTTGGCTTTTTGGTAAACAGCAAACAATAAGCGCCTTGATTTTGCAAAATGAAATTTAATTATGTCTCGCTTTGTGTCTCTCTGGATGCGTGTGAGACCGACCCGCTTGATAAATTTGTGTATTCAATAAAAATGCCTCTCACTGGGGGAGATTTTAAATGTTGTTGCTGTCCTTGACGACGACGTCGACGGAGCTGCTGCTGCAGCTGCTGCTGCTGCTGCTGTCAACCGCAGAAAAGAAAGAGTCGACTAAAAGAAAAGTTTCGCATGGACATTACGAATGCCAAGAGGGGACAAGGAGCAGAGAGAGACAGAAGGGGACGCATGTCATACGCCATTTCTTCTCTCTGTGAATTTTCATGCGGCGCCTTTTGTTTTTATTTCTATAAAACGAACGGAGTAGGCGGCCTGTGGCGGCACCGCAGCTGCATGATCAAATGGGCGTGGCCAGCGCAAAAATCAAGACAACACAAGCCAACGGAGCAGCTTTTTAATAAAAATACTGCTGTTAAAATACTGTGGTCACTTGGCACACCTCCATCTCCACCCATGCCCATGTCCATCTGCCTTATCGCAGAAACCCTGGCAAAGCCGCATGTCCCTCCCGCTCCTGCTTACCTCCTCTCTTCGCTCTTGTGCAAATTTATATTTTTATTTTTATTGTTTCTGCCTGGACAGTGCTGGACAGGCGCAGTCAGCGAGCCGTTATAACGCGTAACTGTTGCTGACGCATATATGCCAGACATTTTTATTTCATTTTACTGTTATGAGCGATACTTACATACACTGCAATTGGGCAGGGTTGATTGCTGATGAAGGGAAGGAAGATATGTAGATTATAATTTAGAAATACTTTTTTTAATATACAGAACAAACCCATTAGAATATAATAAAATTTGAGAGGAGGAAAATTGAAAAGTAGAAACGAATAGGAAAGCTAATTACTTGAGAGTGTTCTAGAGATATGACTTGTTAATCTATATGGATCAGTAAATAACAGTTTTAATGTATTTTCTATAAGTGAAACTTAAAAACTCAAGTAAGTAAATTACAGTCATATCTATTGACAAACTAGTAAGATCTGGTATTGTTAATCCTCCAGATGAAGAGTTCAAGTGTTGTTCAGCAACAAAGAAAGTAACTGTCAGTGTTGATTAGTGCTGCACAATTGCATTGTGTGTTTAATATTCATGTCATACTACAAATTCTAGTGTAATCAAATGCCGACTACTTTTATTTGCGACCAATCTCTTATTCTTTTTATTATTTTCTTTGGACACTCATACGCCATGTTGTCATCGCTGTTTTCGCCGTTTTGCTGTCCTCATTGTTGTTGTCCTGCTCCTTTTGCCGCTGGTTGGCTCGTGTTGCCTTGGGTTTTTATTGAAAAATAATTACATGTTACAGTCATGTCGTGCGTGTGTCTCTCTGTCAGTCTGGTCTCACTTGGTGCGGTCTATTTGTGCCGCTTCGCTCTGTCTGTCTGTCTCTCTGTTTGTCCCTTCATGGACGCTCTGCCCACACACACTGTTCCCCAGTTGCCTGTCAAGCACAGTGTGTGTATGTGCGTGTGTGTGTGTCTCTGCTGACAAAGGGCTATCATAAAATAAAACACGTTTATTTATTTTAACAGCAATATTTTACTTTTTTTCCCAGCTGCTACTGCTCCCTTTCCCCATTGTCAACGCTGCCAGTTGTTGTTGTTGTTGTTGCTGTTGTCGTTGCATAGTTTGTGACAATTTTTATTTAATTTTAATTGCTTGTTGCATATTAAGTTATATGGTCAGCAAAAAGCGAGAAGAGAGGAGACGTCTCTGTCAGTTTTGTCTGGAAGAATCTCTAGCTCTAATCTGATAAACATTTATGAAGATAGACGGCCAAGGCATATGGCAGTTATTACTTTAAATTCATTTCGGATGCTTTGTTTTCAGATATTGAGATGGGCCCTCTATGATTGCCCAGCAACGTCTCATTTTTCAAAAAGCCAAAACAATTAACACAGTATTTCTGGGTTCAAAAAGTCAACCCTCGAGTGTGTTTGCTGTGTGGATATGTTTATAAGGCTTTGCCATGGCCAGGCGAATGCAAACAGTTCAGCAAAAACGAATTGCGTACCTGATCTCTCATTTTGGGCAGCAGAGGCACTCTGGTGTTGTTGTTGTTGTTTTTGTTGTCATTTAAATGTGTTGAAATGACAAAAAAAGATAAACAGACATAAAAACCTAGCCGAAAATGTTGGCAGGTTTCTCAGTTTCACTTGGCTTTGATGTGAGTGAGTATGAGTGAGTGTGTGCGTCACAAAGTGAGCAATAATGAACGTGCACATGTGTGTTTGTTGTTTGTTTGAGTGTAGGAAGAGATAAAAACGTAAGAGCAAACAAGGCGAGGGAGGACAGGACAACACGTAGCCAACAGTAATAAGCATGCAGCATACAAAACCAGATCCAGAACCAGTAACCGTAACAGTACCAGAGCCGAGTCAGAGTCAGAGTCAGAGTCAGAGCTACATCCTTTTTATGGCCAATGCTCTTCCTGTGAAACCATAGAGAGAGAGAGAGAGAGAGAGAGAGAGTAAGAGACAGAGAAGGAAGTGAGTGGGGGGCTGGGTAGATAGAGAGACCATCACATCACCATCACTGGCCGCCTGTGATGAATGACTCTTTTAATTAGTTGCCGCAGGAAATGCATGAATTGCAAAATGACTCTGTTTGTTTACCCAGCGCCGACGACGACGACTCATCTCTCACAGTGGGCGGCAAGTCCGGCATAGCAACACCCACACACACACACACAAACACGCACACATGTATTTCTCTATGCGCTCATTTATTAAATAGTAGTTTTCAAGTGTCCTTCAGTGACATGTTGTTTGTTGTTTGTTCTCGTTGTTGTCGCTGCTTAGTTTTCCCCAGCTAGGGTCGTGTCTTCTGCACCACAGTCCTGTTGCGTATGTGCCATTTCTTTTTCGCACACACACACACACACACACACGCACACCTAAAGTGGACACAGCAACAAGCCCTACAGCTTACTTCATTATTGTGCATACACGAAGGACTCGCCCGATCTGCCACTCTTTCCCACTCCTCTGCCCATTGAAGTCTCCTCCCAGCGCCACCTACTGTGCTTCTTGGTGAGTCTTCTGTCCCAGTCTTGCAATGCTTGGCCATTTATATTTGCCCAGACTAGTGGGCAAGCTTATTAATAATTTTGTCAAGTTCTGCACAGCAGCAGCAACATCAACGGCAGCTGCAGCGTAGAAACAGTCAAAATAACAAGATAAATAAGTATGTGAAATAACTGTTGCAAGCCGCCTTCGAGTAGTTTCTCCAAGTATTAGGACTTGAGTAGTTCTTGAGTTGATTGGTAACTGCAAAATATCATTTCATTTAGAGTTCTGTTATACTCAATCTTTTGTGTAAGCTGATTGCAAAATATAAGCGAGCAAATTGACAAAGTTCTTGACAAAAAGGTTTTTGATACATTTTTATGAAAACGTTGCAGCATAAGTGTTGAACTGTATTGGAAAGAGTGTTGTATAACTAAAGCATAAATGAAGAGGAATGAAGAAGTAATGCAAATCTTGCTAAATATAGGTAAGACTGTGGGTCGTTTATGATGTGATATACAGCTAGGTATATATCTATAAATATTAGCATATCTGACACTGAGATTCAAGAGTAATCAGGAGGAGCTACTTGGCGACATGTACCGACTAAATATTACCCAACAGATACTGTATCCAGAGCTTGTAATATCACAGAAAGGGGGTACATTTGATTAAGCGGTTCTTTGTTTTTGATTAAGAAACATGAAGAATGGCCCGTGAATCCGCATTTCTAACCATCCAATAAGATATTCACATGTTACTAAATATTTTAAATATAATTATATAATTATTTTTATATACTATAAAACACAATCAAACGTTTAATCTTATTTCATCTATATCGGATTTACTTTAAAATCTTAATTTTTGCAGTTACCAATTCTGCTTCGCTTAAAGTTGAATACACATATCTGCGCTTGATGCTTATTCCAAAATTGATTTTGCTGCACTATGCACGATTCACTTGGCCATTGCGAGACTTCAGCGAGCAGTTGCTATAAATTTTTATGCATTTTTCGAGCCGAGCCAAGCAAACAGCTAAAACGAATGGGTAACGACAGCTGAGAGTCTTTTTAGCCATGTCACATGAGGGACCTGATGGCCGTTTGCCTCTTTCCCTGTGTGTGAGTGTGTGTGTGTGCGTTTGTGGCTGTTGTATTAAAAGTTTCTAATCCAAATCAATTTGCATCAAGAGCCTCATTTCATTCTATTATTTCGCAGCCAATTTGCGCCAACTGGACTGCTGCGGCTGCATCCTTGTGGACACATCATTTTCGATTACTGCTGCAACAGCAGCAGCGGCGACTATAAAAAGTTACCCAGCATTGTAGTTGCTGCTGCTAGCGCTGCTAGCTGCTGTGTTGCGATTGCTATAAAAGTTTATAACGCGCTTGTTGACAATCCCAATATCACTGTGGGAGCTCAGGATCCACGTTTCATGTCTTTCTTTCTATTCGCTGGCTGTCAGCAATTGTTTCCCTGTGTTCTCAGATGCAATTTTATTGCTCTGTATTTCTCAATCTTCTTCCCCTCTCTCTCTCACTCTCTCTCTTTCACTCTTTGTCTGTCTCTTCTTTCTCCCTCTTGCTCGCTGGCTGTGTGCAGATTTGTTTTGTGCTTTGGTCGTGTCAACTTTTCAAAACTATTTCAAAACTGTAAATGACAAAATGTTAAATGGACTTTCAATGCCAAAAGAAGCAGACACTGATGTAGTCGCCATCGCCATCGCCGTCGCCGTTGCCGTCTTTGTACTGTTGTTGTCTCTTTAGCATATCCGTTTACACTTCTGCAGCATGCACAATAAATCAGCGCCTAGTTGGAATTCCTGCTGCCCTTCTTTCTCTCTACACTGCTCACCAATTCTCTCGCTCTCTCTCTTAGCCAGTTATCTCTTGGCTCTGGCCGTGGCTGTTTGTTTGCCTTGTTTATGCCACTTTTCTTGCATTTCTTGCTGCGGCCGGCACAAAGTTTTGTTAATTGAGTTTGTTGAAAGTTTTATTAAACAGTGCAACGACAGCCGTGCTCAACTTTGTTTTTTACTCCCATTTTTGTTTTGCTTTCTTTTCTTTCTTTTAATTTAAAGCCGCAAATTCGCATTGCCTCTGTCTATGTCTCCGTCTCTGCCGCCTCCGCCTGTGCCTTTGCTACTGCAGCAGGTGCATGCATCGGTGAGCTGCCTGGCTGCTGGGGGCGTGGCTCTGTGGCTTGATTGTCACATAGCGTTTGTTTGTTTCATATGAAGGCCTCACCGGGCACAACTGTGGGTCACACAGTGGGCGTGGCAGCGGCGTGCGTTAGTGAAGCGTTAAGCGTCAACACGTCGTATACGCGATATGAACTTATCACTCACTGAGGCAGAAGGCAAATGTGTAATCTCAGTAACAGTCTATACCGTTTTATCCAATATGCGTTAAGTAAATATTTGCGCGGACAGCAATATTGGTGTCTTGTAATATGTAAAGTTTTCATATTGCGTTGTCAAAGGGTCGAGTAAAACAAGTTGTTGGATTTCGAGTTGAACACGGAAACTACCGCCCAATGACGCTAATTAAAAGTAGAGAAAGAGTAAAGTTGCTTTAATAAATGAAACTCTGAAAGAAGGGAACGCTTGCTAAAGTGCTAAAATACTCTTTAGTAGACTTATAAACGTTGTAAGTTATTGTAGACATTTGTTCTTTGCCCTCATTCTTTTGCTTTAAAAAAGTTAATATTTTAAAATTTAGTAAAGGAATATTTGGCGTAAGAATTTATGACTTTTCAAAATAAACTAAAATTGATTTCTCTACGTTCTTACCTTTCGTCATATTGTCTATTCAATAAGAACTACTCTAATTAAAATTGAATTCCAAAATAAAGAACATTTCGAATCAATGGAGATTTATCAACAAATTGTTACCACATTGATTTTAGCTTAAGGTTAATTTATCGACGTGTTCTCGCTGCCCAGTGAGCGTATATAAGCCTTTGTAATTACCTTGCGTACTCAATCTCTTTAAAATGCAACTATAAATTCTTGCCAATTAAACTAATTGCAAGCCATCATTCTGTGGCCAAATAGTAGATCAGCAGAGAACAGACAGCATGAAGAGATATATTGACCAGTATGCGCCGTCTCTCGGGCACTTAATTGCACTTTATTTCGACTACAATTAATTTGCATGCTGCACTTTTTGGTTAATAATAATAATAATACACATGTTGTTTATAAATCAACAATTGCGTAAATCACTGCAACGAGAATTGGCTGGCAAAATGTAATTTTGCGTGTACGCTTGAATTGCCTTGAGCATTGTAAAGCCTTCCCCCATCCCCCTCCTGCCACATTCAATGCAAACAAGCAGATATTGCTACTGATTGTCTGACTGTGAGGTCTGTCTGTCAGTCTCTGTCTGTTTTGCCTGTGTGTGCGCTGGCCATCAATATAAATAAATAAATCTTTGCTGGCAAAACAACAAAATCAGTTGCGATGGCACGCACGCAATGAGAAAATGCGCACTGAAAAATAATAATAACAATTTAATTAAAATATTCAGCAAAAACAAATTGCACACACAAATGGACAGGAGTTGCTGTTGCCACTGCCACTGCCGTTGCAGTTGCAATTGCATTTGCTGCTGCTTGCTACGCAAGTTGCCCACTGTCAGCTTATGAAAATGCATTTCTTATTTTATTTTTTAATTGATTTCATATTTGACTATATTTGTACAGCGTGCGCACTCTCTCTCTTTTTTTTATAATGTCTCTTCGAATTTAATTAAATCCTCTTTTTATTGTTTATTATTTACCCAAGCGTTATAAATTATTGCCCAATAATGCGGCAGTTGCCTATCTATAACGACAGCCTGATAGTTAATAGAAAGTGTCGAGATCTTACAGGATTTTATGACTGAATTATACTCCATAATATTTGCAATATATTCAGTTAGTTAAGAAACTCGCAGTGGCAGCACATTTACGTATACGTAATGTTAAACAGTTGCTCTCTCTATCTGCTTCCATCTCACTCTTGCTCTCTCTCTCTCTTGTGCTGACCACCTCGTGCTCATGGATGCATAAAATGTCATTCAATGGAATGACATTATTTTAGTGTTTTATGAATTTTGTGGTTTGCACATTGAATGCAATCCATGCATGCAACATGCTAGTGTAGGGAATTGACAGGGTCGTGTAGGCGATTGCGGGAGGTGGTGAGGGTGGAGGGATAGTGAGCACTGTTGTTACTTTTGCTCCCTTTCCGTTTCCCTGCAGCCACACCTATTTGTGTTTTAATGTTTTGGCCTTGATGAGGCTGACTGTGTGTTGACCGCAATATGAAAGCGTTAGACAGGCAGGCAGCATGATAACGGCAGCAACAACAACAACAACAACAATCGTTGGGTAATGATGACAACCAAAAACCGCAGTGCCCGTAAATGTTGAGCGTGTGTGTGTGTGAGAGAGAGAGAGGAGGAGATATTATAATTATATTAGTGTGCCCAGTGCGCCGTTTGAAATGTAAGCAATCAATTCAAAATTAATGCAAATGCAGCAACATTTTACACACAGAGCAACAGACTACAGTCACACACACACGCGCGCACACTCACACACACACACACACATACAGTCATTGCTGGGGCAAACAAAACATGGCGCACGGAAGTCGTCGGTTGTGGTTTGCAGAGTTGTCGAGTTGCCAAAGCGTTTCGTGCTGTCGCCCCTCGTGGCTGTTGCAGCTCCCGTAACCGTTACCGTTAGCGTTACCATTGCTGCTCCCGTTACCGTTAACTTTGGCCTTACCGTTGCCATGCCAATGCACAGGAGCTGTCAGCGCAAACGCCCACAACTGTCAAATTCATCAAAATCGCACGAATGCACACACCTACGCACACACACACTCGCACACACGCACAGCTAGATGGATAGATAGATAGATAGTTGGACAGTTGTCGACTGTCAGCCACCTGGAAATGTTGCTGTTGCTGTTGTTGGTGCTGTTGCTGATACTGTTGCTGCTTTGTTCCCCGTTGTTCATATTATTTGTTGTTGTTAGCTGAAGCGTTTTAGTTAGTTGAAGTGATTAGCATCGTTAGTGGCTTTTTCGTTTGCAGCAAAGCGGAAATACAGGTTTAAAGGCATTGGTCAACCCGATCTGCCGTCATTTCTGAACAGTTTGTTTACACTTCCCCCTGCAGTATCCTTCCCCGCTCTTCCTCTGCGACTTAAACGCACATTTTATAGCTAGTAAAATGTAATTAAAGGCTAGCAGCAAGTTTTACTTTGATTGAGTTAAATGAACTGCTCGACTGGCCAATTTTGAATGGCTGCCAAACAATATTTTATTACATTCGATTATTAAATTGCCGGCTATTTTATTTGCCTCCGCTTTGCGAGAAGTAATTAATATGTCACATATATGTACGCACACACACTCCCTCTCTAGCCCCCCTCCCTCCACCTCCCTCCTCCACCACATCCTGTCAAAGGGCAGCAAAATGCTGCCTGCCCTCGGGCCGAAAACGCTTTTACTGCCAACATCAAAAGCCATATAAATACAGAACTTTTACATAATGGACAACAAATAAAGAAGTGCCCAGATTTATATACAAATTTATTACGTATGTTGTGAAAGTTTCGTTGCTTCTGTTGCCCTGTTGCACTCGAATGGTTTCTCCTAAATATAGCTATTATAAATGGCCGAGGTATGGTATATTTTTAAAAGCAGCCCAAAGCGAATAATCGGTAATGCGAGATGGCTGTTTTGGCATAAGCTAAAATGTTCAGGCCCAAGTGAATCAAAATAGTTAAAGCGCTGAAAGAAGAGACAAAGTTGAGGATACTGTCACTAGCGAAGCATTAAGAGACTGTTAGTTTGAAGGGAAGTGCTATGAATATCATGTTATATTTATAATAATTGATATTCTACATATTGATTGTCTTTATGGATATATAGAATTATGAATTAATTAACTAGACATTACGCTTCTTTTGGTGAGAGAATACAAAATGCTAATGATACAATTAAAAACGAAACATTGGTAGACTGTCTGATAGTCGCTGCATTGATTATCGCTAAAACTTCAACAAATGTCGTTTCCGCAACCATTGTATTTGCTTGCTTAAGCTTCCTGGGACTTCTGGTTTTACAGAAAACTCCGGAGACACCGTTTTGACTCGATTGAGGAGACACAGTAAAAGCCGGCAGAGTTCACTTTTAGTTAAACAAGGCGTAACTTAAACACATCTGCGTATTTTCTTGTAAAGAAGATACAGATATAACTCTTCATATTAGTACTCTACAGTTCCCGTTTCTGATTCTAAATTCAATTAAATCAGAATAGTATAACACAGAAATGTAATATAATATTGATGTAATACCAACTTACATTGATACATTACTTTTAATAAAATTTACCTAATAATTCTATTTGGTCCCCCCTTATTTTAAATGCGCCTTGAATTCATGATATATTTTTACCGGCAACAACTCTCTTTCTCTGTTGTTGCCGTTATTGTGATATTGTTGAGTTTCCTGGGTTTTTGCCCCATCACACACACATATTCCCCGAAGAAATTTCCTTTTGATTTCACGCCGTAATTGGGTGTCAAACGTTACTTTTGTTACTTCGTTCTCAGTGCTTCTCTCTTTGTGCCTGGCACTTATTGACATCTGCCACCTTTCCCCATCTCACACACAGCGATGTGTCTCTGTGTGTGCGTATATGTATATTAATGTATTTATATACGTGTGTGTTCGAGTCGGTATTTGCACAGATATTCCCGGCAATACTCTGGCGTATAACTTTAGATGGAAATCAGCTGCGCAGCAAATGATTGTCATGACGATATCGCACAAATTGACACCAAAGCTAGCGAAAAGGACACAAGCCGAAAGTCGTACTAGATCAATATTATGCGATTCGATTGACGGACGGACAGTCAGACAGACTGACAGACAGACAGAAAGCCAAACAAATTGACAGGCAACTGGATATCCAAATGTAATTGGCATAAAATCAAAGCGAATACACTGAGAGAGCTTCCAAGATCACATGCTAATTTTCAGGCGCAGAAGGCGTATAATACAGACATCTGCAAGGAGCAACAGCTTTAGCTAAACCCGAAACCGGAAGTCATAAATCATATATGCCATGCATAGAGTGTAGCAGAGTGGTCTGTGTGTGTGTATGTGTGTGGTTGGGTGTGTGTGCTACGAAGCGCAGTAACCACAGGTGTTGGTCGGGTCAGTCTGCTTGAGCCAAGCCCCCGAAAAAAGATTGCCAACAAAAATTTTGTGCGAAAACGTTTGTTGTTTCCCTTCCTATCTCCCTTCCCCCCATACTTTCCCCCTCAGTCCCTCAGTCAACCGGGTTTTTGCGTATGGAGTGATTTTTGAGTGTGGCGCAGTTAGTTTTGAATTTTATTTTCGTTAGTATATTTTTAATGCCGCCAGTGTTTGTCGTTTGGGGTTGGCAACTCTGGCAACCAGAGCTAGCTGGTTTCATTCCGCTCATCGTTCCTTCTCTCTCTGGGCGTTGTCACCACAAACGGAAGCACTTTAAAATTATATGAGGCCCGCGTCGAGCCCGCCTGCGCGGGGCACCCAGTCCGGTCTTCTCTATGCAACCTTCTTGTCCTCCTTGTCCTCCTTGTCGTCCTTGTCCTCATCGTGTGTCGTCAGCCACAAGCCGGTAACCAACGAAAACTCAACTCGAAAACTTTTTCAGCTGCTGCGAGTAGCACTCGTATTTGTCTCTCTGTGAGTTGAGGCGACACTTCACACACACACATAGGGACACATACACACAGCTGTGTATCCAACGAGACGTGCAGCCATCAGAAAATCGTGTTTCTTTTCTGTGACAACTATTTTTCGGTTAGTGCCACTTTTTGATGCAACTAAGCGTATTTATTACTTATTCATACACCCAAGTGCCATCTAAAACTGCCCGCCTCACAAGCTACGAAACGCACTTGGCCGGCCATACTGCAATAAATAATTGAGTAGCATTGGGAGCTAACAATAGTCACAATTTCGCTGCACTTCGGAGTAGTTAGAGGTTACCATCTTTACAGAACATAAAAAACAAGAAAGAAGTCTGCCCTTGCAGCTTATCAATACAAATCGGAAATAGTATTTATGCTAACTAAAATATATGTTTCCCCCAACAAAAAATTTATATATATATACAATATATAATATTATAAAGTTTAGATAAGGCTGGACTTATTATTCTGGAATTCTATGTGGCAGAACAGTGGCGGTAATTTGTGCCAAGTTTAATTAAGAAAGCAAAATTCAATAAATAAACAAATGGAAATAAATAAAATTGCTTAAGTAGTTATTATAGTTCTACCTGTAAAGCTCTACAACACAATCATATTAATATTGATATTATTAATATTAATATTTTTATTATACCTACTTATTGTTACATACACTTTCATTAATACATATCTTTCGCCAAATTTATCACTCATCCTACCAGCTTGCTGCGATTTGATTTAGATATATTTTGAAAATACCTTCCGAGTCAATTAATAAGTTACTCTGCACAAAGGCATCTTCCATAAATAGCCCAAATTGTAAACAAATCCTGTAGCTTTTCTGTAATTATTTTCTGGCCTATTTGTACATCGTCTGTCGAGCCTTCCACCAAAATTGTAGGCCTGTTTAATCTTACCTTCGACGCAAGTTGGCTGAATACCAAGTTATGTGCGCCAGTTATAACTCATCCATGGTATGCCAGCTATGTTCCGAAGATAATTAATTAACCAGTCTTTGGCTACTGTTCAGCTAACTAACTAACTAACGACGACTCATGCTTTTTATTGTGTTAACTCGCAAATAACTGGATTAAATAGCATTAAATGCTTTTAGTGGAGTCTTAAACAGGTGCAGCGTTATACCATGGCACAGCGATGAGCACAGCGCTGGTCAGCGCAATAAATACACTGTGCAATGTATCTGTTTAATACTGCAGCTGTTGTTATTCGTATGGCCAGTGCTGTATGGCCGTCAGAGCATTTACAAGCCAGCGAGCAACAGTGTTAAGCTGCTTAAAATTTATTACCTTTTGCTTGAAATAACTTGCCAGCAGGCACAGGCAACCAACTAGGCAACACAGATACACACACACACACACACACACATACAGGCACCCATACAAGTGCAAGTAGAACAATGCGCAATGGTAATACAATAAAATACCAAAGACAAAAAGCATTTCAGCAAAGGGCAGCAGCAATAACAAGTGGCATTGTAATAATGCACAAAAAACAATAAATATAATAACCTGAAAGGTCTGCAGTGCCAAGGAGACACACGTAGGATTCTATGGTATTTGCCTCGCATATTTGCAAAAGCAGAGAGATAGTGAGGAAGAAGAGAGAGTGAAGAGAGTGAGGAGAGTTTACAGTATGCAGTCCTTGGCTTGCTTGTTGTTTTCCCTATTAATTCTTAAGCTGATGGAAAATTTCAATTAGATTTCAATTTACAAAATTAAAAGCGAGCAATCGACTCGGCTTAGGCACTTTGTCGTTTTTTTTTACAATAATACTACAGAATTAATGAATTATTTAGGAATTCAAGTAAAGTTCTCTACAGCATCTCAAATCTTATTGCTTTTAATGATGATTTAATTGAGTTCCAAGTTGAACTTCCCTGAAATTCATCCGTCATAAATTATAAATTTACCCATCACATAACATTAGCTTTAAGGAAAGCATAAAAAAAAATACTGCCATGGAAAAGTTTTTAATATCTTATTATTATCTATACAATAAATTTCTTTCTCTTTTTTGGAGGGGAGAGGGGACGCACGCTTCCGCCTGAAAGCACCTCAACTCCCAAGCTGAACTGTCAAATACGTTAAGCAACTTGCATTGCATTTCCTGTCTGCCCTCATCCCAGACCATACCCCTCACCCAGCCTTCCCCATCCATGACTTAAATAATAAATTTCAATTTTTAAAGATTTCTACGTGTTATTGAAAATCTTCGCTTGCTATTTTTGTTGGTATTTTATGCGAATGGTATTTTTTTTTTTGCGTATTCGCCTGTCCCTCAGCAGGCTACCCTTGAGGGACATGACTTTCGCTTTATTATGTGCTCTGTATTCGCTGAGTTCTAAACACCTCCCCTCCCCCCCGTCTCAGGTCTCAGCAAGGGAGGGGGTGGTGTGGCGGCTCATGTGCATTATGTTTGCTTTCTGTTCATATCAACATAAATAACTTATATAATGCTACACTTTGCTGAATTCGCTGACTTTATTTATTTTGTTCTTGTTGTTGTTGTTGTTCATTTTTCGCATTTTCTTTTAATACACTTTACAAAAAAGTCCGCGTCGGGGGAAACGGAAATGGGTAGCAAGAAGTGGGAACCGGGAAGTGGCATCGCATGAGCAGCAAATTGTTGACACCTCGTTGTAGTATTTTCGTATATTTCTTAATTTCGTTACTTTTTATTTTCTTTTGATGCCCCTTGTGGGTACCGCCGCCGCACCAGAGATGATAAGTTTGTTTTGTCGCTTCTTTTTTCGTATTGTATTTTGTAAATTACTTTTCACTGTTCTCAGGATGTTGCGGGACATGCCCCAGTGACCTGACAAACAGACAGGCGAGTGGGACAAGCGACAGGCTGTGATTAAGTGATTATAATGAGAACGAAAGTTTTGACTAAGTTGAAGATTGTGTGAGTTATATTGGGGAAAAAACTGTATAAGGAAAATTCATTAAAAAGATCAATGGAATGTAACCTATTTTAAAACCTAATTCAGTGTAACCTCTTCAAGCCAACTTCTATATTGAATCTAATGTTACTTATGATTTGCATAACAGTGGAAAATAATCTTGTTTAAAATAAATTATTTAGAATTAACCTATTTGCAAATAAAATGTTCCATATCGACCTATTTTAAAGTAACCTATTCAAGGCAGCTCATTGGGAAGTAACCTACATATTTAACCTAATTTAAAGTACCTCTGGCAGCTTCATGAACTAATGCTTTGGTTCCTACAAATATCTTGTTTAAAAAACCTATTTCAAAACAACCTATTTGAAAATAAAATGTTTGAAAACGACCTATTTTAAACTAACCTATTCAAGGAAGCTTCTATGTAAGATCTAATGTAACTTATGGTTCCCATATTTTAAATTATATTTTAACAATGTAGAATAACATCAGGTATGCAACATTTTATGTCCTAAGCTTAACGTTTTTGTTCTGGAAATATATTCATATATTAATTTTGTTTTATGCTGAAAAATGTGAATTGGTAACTCGTTTGTTGGACTTGCATTGGATAGGGATTTTAGCCTTTATTTGTCATCATATCTTAGATTCGCTTGAACTTCTGATTCTTCTTCACCTTTTTCTTAAGTTGTTCAGGGCCAAAAAATAAAGATAAAGCCGGCAGTAGAAAGCTTACCACTGGCAATTGTTATTGCCATCGCTGTTGTTGTTCCTGTTGTTGTTGTTTGGGATGTTGTTGTTAACTTATGCCAACTGAAGATAATTTGCCATGGTTACCAACAGCAGCTACGAAAGCAAAGAATGGCGAAAGTCGAGTGGGGAATAGGGTTGTGTGAGAGGGGGTAGGGGGTGAGCAGGTGACTGCAGCATCAGGTAACTCTTAAGCTGCTGCCGGCTGGCTGCTGCTGCTGCTGCTGTGGTTTTTACGTTTGTTGCTGACGCTTGTTGGTTGCGGTAGAAGAGGGCAATTCGTGGCTGCTTGAAGTAGGGGCTGGGGGAAGAACGCTTTTGGTAACGCTTATCCACTTGTCTTGTGATTTTAATGCAGTGGGCGAGGCCTTTTGAACATGGTAAAAGATTGCCAGGGGCAACCAGCAACAGCGGCAGCAGCAACAGAAGCTGAAGGAGCAGCAGCAGCAACAACAACAGCAACAACAACAACAGCAACAGAAGCTGCAGATACTCGTGGATACTTAGCCCCATCATAGGTTTTGGCCTTTGTGCTGTGGCTGTGCTGCGACTTTGGCTACTCGCGCTAGCACCAGCGCGAGGAGGTCCTGAAATTGGCAAGGCAACCCTAAACTCAGTTAAGTTGCCAGCGACAGCTGCAGTTGACATTTGTTTGCTTTTATATGTGTGTATATATGTATGTTGTGTCGCCAGATCTATTCCAGTTGCTAATTTTGGTGGCCATAATAAAGTGCAGCTTCCGCAGACGGAGGCGGAGTTGTTGCGTTTGTCATGCAATGGAGGCCAGTTGCGAGACAAAAGTATTGTCCATAAATCGCCTTAAGAGCAACACAATAGACACACAAACACACTGCCGCACACATACCCAGCATACACACATGTACATTGCCAGGATCAGCTTTCATGGTCAGTTCTGGCCATTTGTATGAAATTGGCTTGGAAGCTGCCTCTTTAGTTGTTGTTGTTGCTGTTGTTGTTGCTTGCAGCACGTAAGTTGAATTGAAATTGAAGTTCGCTTATGGAATTGGAAAAGCTGCTGCTGCCGCTGCTGCTGCTGCTGCGACTTTTGCAATTTTCTTCACACACTTCATGTTCAGAATTAATTTAATATTAATTTTATTTTTATATATACCATATCTAACATGCCGTACGTACGCTTGTGTGTGTGTCTCTCTGTTTGCGTTTGCTCTTTTTCTACTCTACTCTGTCTAGCTGCGTCTCACTCTAGCACACTGCTTGGCATGGTCACCCCGATGTTGTAAGCGCCTTCGAGCAGTGTTTGTGCGCTGCCACTTGAGTGCTCATTTTAAGATTTCTCTCCACTTGCTTCCGGTACGGTAAGCTCCATGCGTTGTCCGATTTAGCAAAGGAAATAGGGCAGGGCAGGGAAAGGGAACCATCAACGACGAGGACTACGATGAGGACGTTGTGGACACCAGTGGAATTTTAAATTATATTACAAGGGCATAATTTCGAATTAAATGTAGTTTTTGGGTAAACAGTGAGAGGACTGATCTGCACAGGAATACCCTGTAAATAGTATAGTGCTAGAAAGTTAAGATATATTGGGCAGTTTATATAATACACTTAAATATTTTGTTATAGAAAAGCGAAAAATGGGAAGATAGCATTGGAAAATTAATAATTTAATTAAATTAATAAATTTGTGTGATATATTTCCCCATTCAAAAGGTTAATACAAGTGCACAGTTTTATTAATTTCTTGTACGTTAAAATCATCTTCATATGTATTAAAGCTCATCTCAAGGTCTCCCCATGTATCACCCAGTTGGAGTTCATTTTTTGCCATATGTAACTCATCATGCTTTCACCCATTCCAGTGTACCTGTAATCCTGATGGTATTTCTCCCCTTCCTCCTCCTCCTATAGATGTTGCTATTTTTTCCTGCTTGTATTTTCGTTTCGTGTAAGCCAAAAACCACACCACACGCAATCAACGTCAGAGTTTTGTATATTTTGGTCACGTGTGGGTGAGCGTTCAGTCGTCGTTCCCTTTCTTGGTTGGGTCGTCGCTTGGGTTTGGTCTGGTCTGGTTTGGTTTTGTAGGTAAAAGTGTCATTTGATAGTTTGCTCAACTTGAGAACTTAAGTTCATTGGCAGACAAGGCAACCGAAACTTAAAGCTGTTCCACTTCTCATGCGATGTACTTCTAGTTCAGTGAAGCCAATTAATTAAGCCGCCTTCGAGGTCCGAAGAGATGTTAAGCGAAGCGTTGCGCCTGTTGCATATCCTGGGCGGGCAGCGGACGGCTAAATAAAATTAGCACAAAGCCAAAGAGACAAAATGTGGGACTAAATAAATCAAGAGAGGCCTCACCCTTCCCTTGCCCTTCCCCTCACTTCCCTTCGATTCCCTGCCGCCAACAGGCACAAATTAAGCCCAATGAACTTGCATAATGGTCGAGGCCAAAACGGTTTCGTCGCGGCTGAGGCAATATGGCGGCATTAATTAAAGTAATTTATCATTAGGGTCAAACTGAAGCCAACTGCGCCAACGGAACGACAGACAGAGTAGCGACGGCGGCAACCTTTGATTCGGCCAGGAAGCTGTATAAATATTTTGCCTTCTCGACTCTTGTTGATAGTGAAACTAAAGAAGAGAAACTTTGTTACCTCATCTCTACTTCTGCTACCACTTCTTCTAGTGCTGTTTGCCATATGGATATCTTCTGCACAGTTTCAGTTCATTTCGGGCCAAGCTTTAATCTCTTAGCACGCATCTTTGGCATTTTTATTGTAATTCGTTTCGATTGCCTTTGCGTGTGTGTTGGGAGAATCCAGTTTCAAGGCAAGAAAAATCTAAGAATAATGCACGAAGCAGGCACAAAAACAAGAAGCAGCCAAACTGGGGGAGAGGGAGAGAGAAGAAGGGCAGAAGGAGCTGCGTTGCCTGCCAGCGAATAAATTATGCGTGTAATTCAACATTTTATTTAATGAAAACCTAATGAAATGCAAAATGCTAACACAAATGAAATAAATTCGTTGTCGAGCAGTCGTCGAATCGCTTGGACGGCTTCCTTTTCTTCTCTTTCTTCACTTGCCTTGCCTTTCCAGCGTAACGGTTTCTTTTTTTTTTTTCCTGCCTTCTTCTCTCCTTCCTCTTCTACGCATTTTCATTTCGTTGCTTGGTTTTGTCCTGTGACGTTTGCCAAATTGATTAGGCGCAAAAATCGCTGTTGTAATGAATGAATCAAGGGGATGGGTAACTGAGCGAATACAGGGTGCTGCTGCTGCTGCTGCAGGGTGTGTATGTGTTGTTGCTCTGACTTTGATTAATAATGTGCGCTCCGGGCAGGTACAAGTTATTAGTTCTGCCACAGAGAGGCATGCGACGTGTCGGCCAAAGCGTTCGCCCTGTGCTAATGTGCTGCATAAACGACATCACAATGAGGTTGCTCAGGTGATTGGAGAGATAGTTAGATAAATTACTTACAGAATACTCATCATTCCTGAGTGTATTTGAAGTAGACTAAAAATATATTCTTAAGTCTAAAAATAGTTGTAGATAAATAACTTGTCCGTATGATTCAGCAGATACCCTGACACTATTTGTTGAATATTTACGAGTACTTCCAGTTGAAAATTTCGAAAATGACGCTACCCTTACTGTCAAAGGGTATCATAACTTTGTGCGAATTGTCTATCTATCCGTAAGAAAATCTAGATCTTAGATCTTTAAATAGCTATAGCTAACAAATTTGGTATCAATATTGGACGCAAATCAAGTTTGTTTCGTAAGTCGATAAAAACCGAATTCCAAGTGTTGTAATTAATAATTGATTAATGCAAGACTATTCACAATACCTATCAACATCCAAATGATTTCTCAAATTTTGGTTACGATTGAAAAATTAACATAGAAGTTATTTAAGAATTAATTTTATTAGTTACTGATTTCCAAACTGCACCCTAAAGTATGCATCACAAAATAAGGTACCTGCTATACGAGTATAGCAGTCAATCACACTCGACTGTTGCTTTCGTGCTTGTTTTTGTAGAAATTTAAGTTTTGTTTTTATAAAAACTTGTATTAACAAATTTAAAACTATGTTTCAAAAGAGTTTTTAAGAAAATATTAACTATTATTTCTATTTATGCTCCCAATATGCTGTGCCTTATGTAAATTCTTCAAGCATTGACAATGCGTATGCCAAGAAACAGGAACAAGTGCAATAATACAGCAGAAAGTGCAGAATACGACGGCGAGTTGTGTCGAGTCCCAAGTCAATTAGAATTAGCAACGTTTTTGCACAAGCGGCAACAAGCGCCAAAATACCAAAAAAGCCAAAAGCCCAAGAGCTGCCAAATATGCTGCTGCTGCTGCTGCCATAATGCTGCTTCCGACAGCAAGACAGAGAGAGAGAGAGAGAGAGAAAAGAGAAATTGTGACGTGCGGCGGAGTGTGTTGTGTGTGTGTTCGTGTGTGTGTGGGTGGCCGGGCGTGTGGCAATCACATTCGTTTCATTTCGCACAGAAATTTATTTACATGGGCCACTGTACGCCGCTACAGCAGCGGCCAGGGGCAACGTCAAGGGGAAACGCTGCTGCGGCAGCAGCCACTTCCGCCGGAAACTAGCTTTTAACCCCATGAACGGTTCTAGGCGTTAATATGGCGCTTGCTGTGGACCAGCCACTCTGCTCTGCCCCTCCCCTACACACTATTCCTTGTATTCCAACTGCCAGCCTGCCTGGCTGCGTAATGAAAAAATGCAAATTCCCAGCGGCTAAATTCAAGCAAACAAGCAAAGCGACGCGCTGAGTGCTGTGCGCGTTTTGTATGAGTAGACAAATAGACTCGGCACTGACTTGTCGGGAGGAGAGACCCCAACCCCAGCCTGCTTACCCTCCCCCATCGCACTCTGCCACAGAAGACGACACAGTGCAGCGGCGACGGTGGCCAACAATTGCTGCAACGATGCCGCCGCTCTCCAGCGTATTGTGTGGCAAATGACAGGAAATTTAAAAGGATGCCTTTGTAGTCGTCCTCCTGCTGTTGCTGCTGCTGCTGCTGCTGCTGCCGCACAGCAACAACAAGGAGACAACAAGAGCAACAACAGCAACAAGAAGACTGGCAACCGGCCCCGGCATAACAAAGTGCTGCGCTCTGTTCGTTCTTCGGTGCTTGTGTCTAGCTGGCGGCTATAATTTCAATGCTCAACTTGATAAGCAGCTTAACCCACGCACAGCAGCAGCAGCAGCAACAGCAGGCAGCGAAGGCAGCACAAACCTCCGTCGCACACTCGAATGCTACACTTGACCCGCCTTCCCTACCGCCGCGCTTCCCTCTCTTTGGCCCATCGCGAACCCTTTTTGCTATTTGTATGTTTTTTGTGTGCTGGGGCATTGCTTCAAATTTCACGCATTTAAATTAATTAGCCGATTGCGGAGGCGGGTCTCTCCCGCAGAACGTGGTACAAAAACACACAAATATACTCGTATGTGTGTGTGTCTATGTGCAGGAGTGGGAGTAGCAAATAGTCTCGCATTTGACAGCCACTCATTATGAAATGTTCTACTCAGTGAATTTCTGCAAACCAATTAATGTCGTTACTTGTTTTGCTTAAAAACTTTTGCCTGTTACTGAACCAAATCACTTGATGATGATTTTCTTAACAAAAACTCTCCTGTAATATACAAAGTGAAATACTTAGCAGCGCAGACAAGTGATTGTATTGTAAATCATTGCGATGTGCGAACTGTTTAGCAGCTTCATAGAAACGGCTTTGAAAAATTATGCGGAGAGATTTTCTTAACGTTATAAATAGACTTACAAAGTATGTATTGTAAGCAGAGATTCAACAAGCTATTATTATATCACTTTGATTTATATTTGGGATAAATTGCGATTTCTTTGAATTCATTTCCATGTTACATTTTGTCGAGTTATTTTGTATTGCTTATCATCATTTTAGGTTGTTGACACTTATTTTGAGTTGTTAAACATAGTTTTAGTTATTTGGGAATAATAATGCCATAAGATTTTCAAGCAGATAATTCCTATTTAAATACCAATACTTCCAGAGTTATTTTCCAATAGTTTGTTAGTTAGTTTTTCATAGTTTAGATATTTAAAAATTATCTTAAAAAAAATTGTAAATTATTTAATTAATAAAGAACACTGCTGGTTTTTTTTTGTTTAAAAAATATTAAATATCGAACTAGAAGTATGATTGTTGAATTCCAATAAGCCTCTACGCAGTTCCCTGTAGTATTAAATTATAAATTTCAACTAATTGAGTTACTTCGCTGCAAGTAACTTCCTATTAAAATTCAAATAATTTCTGCCTGCTAATAATACAAATTGTTGCCTACACAAAGGCACGTATTATGTATGTTAAGGTGCGCGTAGGGGGCGAACACAGCGCATTAGCATTACCTTTAAATATTTATAAATTTGCAAAGAGTTTTATGCGAAAATCTTTAGCTCAGCTGATGAAAGTCTGCTGCCTTATTTTGCACATTTTGTGAGTCGTCGTCGGTCACTTGGAAAGTTCGACGAAGACGTCGACGGCGGCGCAGCTATTAAATTGAACAACGCGCAGAGCACAGTGGACTGAACTGATAAGTGGTAGTAGTGTAGAGGGGGCAAGGGGTGGGCGGTTGGTAGACTGGCAACTACGCGCCGACACAATAGTTTATAAGCGTAGCTTATGAAAATCCTTTTGTTACACAATTTTACAGTTATTTTAAGTTGGCCCGCGACTGAGCTAATTTTGCCTGCTGCTGGGACGTGCCTTGGCAAAAAGAGAGCCAAGTGAGAGAAAGGGAGAGAGAGAGAGATGAGAGAATGAGTGAGAGAGAGAGAGAGGGCAGACAATGTTGAAGCTGGTGGATCTGGTTGTGATGTCCTGTCAGGCAATTAAAAACAGTTGACATTTTGTAAACAGTGACAAGGAGAGCGAGGCTGCGACGGTGCTGTCGTCGACGTCGTTGGCGTTGACGTCGCTGCCTATAAACTAAGCAACGTGCGTTTGCCTAAAATTATGCTAAGCTCTTGCAGCCATCGCTAAGAAAATCGCAGCCAGACAAAGTATACACCAAGGCGAAGAGCAGAGTGTTCTTCTCCTGCCCCGGTGCTGCCACTTGGCCGTCTTGGCCTTGGCCTGGCCTGGCGTGGCATGGCAGCCGCGTCCTGCTTGCGTCGGCATAAGTACTTAAGGCAACAAAGTAGACTTTTGCATGCAAGCGCATGCTGTCCCACAACTTTGTGTATGCACTGTGGGTGGCTTAGTTGAGTCTCTGATCGGTGGGGTTCAGTCTGGGTGGCGTTCTGCATCTTGGCGCAAGGCTATTGACAGCTCCAACAAACCGGGCGTGCAGCATAAATAATTTTTGTTTTTAGCTTCGTTTATTTTGTATTGCTATTTCTTTTCAATTTTTCCAAGCCATTTTGCACGAGAGCGAACTTACACAAAGTTGTCGCGCTCACGCTAGTCAGCTCTTTTCGGAGTCAGCGGCTTTAAATGAGTTGTACATAATGTGCAGCATGCTTTGAGCTGTTCGCGCCGCAGATAAGCTTTGCTTGCAGCGGAGAGCTGGAACCGGAGAGGGAGTCGAAGCCGGAGCTGCTCGCTCAACAAGTTTTCTCACTCATGTTGTCAGCTTAAAAAGGCAGATGATATCTACAACCGGCTGGCCGTACAGTGGTGTAGACTGTTGTTATTTATACCTGCTACATTTATAACTATGTAAACCATAACATTCAAAAACAATATGTTCATATCCATATGAACACATTTATTAGCAATAAGAATATTCTTATATAATTTGTAATTTCTTGTTATGTTTCAAAACAAAATTTTACATTTTATGCTCATTAAAAAATATTCTGAAATTCTGCAGAGTCTGTGCAAATACAACTTGCTCCACTGTACTGGGCAATTGCATTGAGATTTGTTGTGTCACCAGGCAAAGCGCCGTAGAAAGAGGCCGAGTCTTCGGGGGAGAAAGGGGCAGCAGACACAGCTGCTAATGTGTCTTGGGTAATTGACTCGGCAAGTTTTGCATTGTTGTCACGTGTTCGCTGTGTGCAGCAAGGACATCAACCCAGGGAGCCGGCGAAAGACTAAGCCCTGAGTTCTGTGTGTGCGTGTGAGTGTGTGTGTGTGTGTGTCAAGTACTCAGTCCTCAATTCCAAGTTTCCTGAGCCTGAGCCTGAGCTTGAGCAATATGCAAATCAAAGCGAACGTCGTCAACGTCTTCGCCGAGCGTTGCAGGCGACAAAACTAGCGCGCAACTAGGCAAACACTTCCGCCGGCCGAAAGCATAAAGCAAGTCGACAGCGGAAGTTTCCCCACTCTCGCTCTGGGTTTGTACAACTCACCCCACCACCACACTCGCTGCTCCCCGTCTCCCTTCTCTGTGTTGTATAGCAGGCTCTCTACTTTTTGAAATAGTTTTGTGATTAAAGTCGCATCGGCTCGACTTGGCTCGGAGAGACTCGATTTGACTCGGCTCAGCTCGGCTCGGCTCACTTAATATAATTATTATTTTATGTTCGCGTGCCTCTCGCCTCGTTCTGGCGACATTTGCACGTGAGCTGTTGAGCCAAAAGTGTTAAAACGGCATAAAAACATGGCGAGCAACGTGTTTGGTAATATGCACGCGATATGCAGCTGCTTCTGCTGCCGTGCTGCTCCTCGGAGAGAAGGTGTTTACGAGTCGCGCAATTAATTTAACTGCTGCTCGCGCGGCCATAACAAAATTTATGGCCAAGAACAGTTTTGTCAATAACTTTTCCACCACACACTCTCTGTCTCTCTCACTCCCCCTCTCTTTTTCTCTGGCATCACATCTCCCATGCCACAGTGCGCTGGCTAATCTCGAGGGCACTTCATTAATCCACAGCGCCAGTTAATGCCATGCATGCCAGAGAAGCAGACAAATGTTCCCATTCGGTTGGCTGCTGTGCCATATAGACTTTCAACCCCCTGTCCCCCATGTCCCACCCTCTTCCAGCCACGATGTGGGAATTTATGAGCAACAGCAAATGTAACTGCCAGCCAGCATATCAAATTATATGGCGGCCACAAAAAGAAATAACATCATGGCAGCGCCAGGAGGAGAAAGCAGCCAGGTGAGAAACGCTAGATGCGCGTCGCTTCGCTGCCGCTGCCGCTGCTCCTTCCTGCATAAATTCTGATGAATCACTGCAGCAGCAGCAGCAGCAACGGCAGCAACACCTACATAGCACCTGCAACACCAGCAGCAGCAGCATGAAAACTTTTCCATCGTTCGCTATGCCACGTAATGCGGCAGCTCCTCTAATAATAAATTTAGTTGGCAACGCGAAACAAAATTTCGAAATGCATAATTCAAAATAATTCAAAACACAACGTCGCCTGATTTCTCGCCCGCTCCTGGCTCTGGTTCGGAAACAACAACAACGACAACTACAATACAACAATAAGTAAAACCTTCTTCATGCTGTTGGTTTTCTGGCCAATAAGTAGACAATGCCGGATTTCCAGGAAGCTCTATCGATATCAATAGCAAATTTCTCTATTGTTCAGTTCAGCGAATTGTTGTTCGACTGAAGTTTATCAAAACAACATAGTGTTCGAGAAAGCCAATTAAGGTTTGATCGATATTGCATATATCGTACAGTAGCGCATGTTAAAGTGAATAAGGGGATAGAAAACTTTAAGAATGATAAAATAAACGTCATGCATCACATGAATATTTGTGATATATTCTCATATACATATTTTAGAGCGAAATAGGCTGAATAGAAATTAAATTTGATCATTAACTGTATATATATTAATATTAATTTTTATATCTAATTTTTTTATATTTTTCTTACCTACAGTCGACTGTTCTTAGTTGATTTTAAATAAATAAATTGTATGGTTGCATTACAATGATTTCACTTCTCTTTCCTTCTCTCTCTCTCTCTCTCTTTGCAGGTAAGTCCAGCAAATTATGCATTTTATCGTATGTATGCCAGCCATACTTGAACTACCTTTTACACGCCACTTTGGTAAGTTCTCTCATCCCCCCTCTCGTTTATCTGGCCCCATTCGACTGACCATCCATCATAGGCTGGGACCGTAGCACACTCTCAATCACGCACGGCCGCAATTACCAATGTTTACTCTGGCATCCGGCCGGAGTTCTGATTGGACGGCGATACACTTAATAAAAATTTTCAACAATTCAATATCATTTTTATTTGCGTAGGCATAATATTGAATCTACCCGCGCGCTCAGTGCTCTCGTGTAATCACACAAACATATACTTTTCACTCAATTATACACAACAATAAATATTGAATACAAACAAACATGATGCACGCACTGTTCGCACAGTGGGCAGGCACTTTATTTAATAATAAACTGCCGCAGCCGCACCTCGTCCCTCTCTCTGCGTGCTCTCCTCATTCCAGCACGTTCCTGTTCGCCATGCGCTTAATATGCATTAAAGTGCAATTCATATTTATTTGTGCAAATTTTTCACATTCGTAAACTGCTCCTCATCACACTTCCCTTCACTTGCCAGTACTGGCAACGGATTCCCTACGAATCGCCTGCCACCCCAAAATGATATGCCACGAAAGCAGTGGAAAACTATTTAGGGTACAGTCGAAAGTCAGATACTCTGGGAAGATTGTGATAAATTTTATGTAAAATTATATGGAGACATGGAAATATTAAAAGATTTAGTAAATACATGTAATATGATAAATATCAATGATATGATATGATAATTACAATAATATTGATGTTTGGCAGATATTGTAGATCACTATGGGTATTGTTCTCAATTATATCTCTGATAAATGTTGACGGCTCTTTAAATTTTTGATAGACCAGTGTTAAATACAATTCAATTAATTTATTTTTAATTATTTTGTCACACTTAAGATTTTACTTTTAATTTAAATTTCATTTAAAACTTAATTATAACTATTAATTGTTTTTTTTTACTTTTAAACAGTCGACTGACCTTAATCTGACTATAAACTAATTAAATAAATAAATAAATGTTTTCAATACTTTTAGCCACCTTAACTTATCATTGTTGCAAAACTGTAGTTTATATCGTAATAAGTCTCATTTTGGTATAATTGATTGCACACTTGAACAATTTAAGCAGCATTTCCTTTTCCCTTCCCCCTGCTAATAACCTTGTTGATCCGGACATAAATGTTTTCCACGTTTCGCTACAAAATGATGGGACTCTGCTGGAGACGCATATAAAAGTTACATAACAGCAGTAGAGAAAGGGAGAGGGAGCGTGAGAGAGAGAGAGAGAGAAAGGCAGAGCATAGTGTTTCATTCGCTCCATGAGCTATGCTCACGCATAAACAATAAATAAGGCTTCATAATTTTCCTTCATTGAACTTGCGCGCCGCCCACCAACTTCATCATGGGGCCGCACGGGCATTCCGCCCGCATTGTTGTCATTGGCAACACGGACTCAAACTCATACCCGACAGAGAGAGCAGGCACGGTCTCGAACCCGAACCCGACTCTGAGCCTGAGCCCAGACCCGGACCAGGACCCAGACCCGGACACGGACCTGGGCCGTGCTCGATCCATGGCCGTGCTTGCCATGCAGTGCAGCAGTTGTTGTTGCTGCTCCTGCTGTTGCTGATGTTGCCGTTGCTGCTGGTCCTGCTGGTGTTGCTGCTGCTGCTGCTGAATCCTGTGAACGTGCTTTTGTCGTAATCCTTTGAATTTCGTTGCAATAATTCCACTTGAATGTTTATTTGTGTATACAGCGCGCACACTCACATACACACACACACACAGCAAGTTTGATAGAGGGTGGCAAAATCGGCCTTACAGTTTATAAGGTTATTGTTTGCGTCATGGGCACCATTTTAAAACGTAGCAGAAGACCCCGACGCCGCTGTTACCTTTATAGGCCATATAAAATATACTACAACAAACAGGCGGCACTATTCGAATTGGTCTTAGCCATTTGTTTGCCTTTTTCTTCGGGGGTTTTCAGCACTTGCTCGGCAAATACAAATCTGCAAATACCCAGTGCGACAGGTGCTCTCTCTGGGTGTGCTGTGTGTGTGTGTGTGTGTGTGTGTGAAAATCCATAAATATTTGTCGCCATTCGCTTTTCATTTATAAGCCATTGATGCTTTTTCCATTATTGCCTCATCCTCGAGCACAGCTCCATCATCTATAGCATCATCCACATCCGCATCCAACACATTTCTCTCATCTTTAGCATTCTCGGTGTTCCCATTGTTGTCGATGTGGCTTCAAGAGGCTTATGCACTGGCTCACGTTGCCTAGTTCCATTTCTGGATCTCATATTCAATTAGCTTTACATTCTTTTCTTTTTTTTTTTTTTTTTGTCGTGCGACAAATGTGTTGTTGATCCCTTTGCCTGCCCCTGCCTTTATCTCTCCTCTTTTCTTCTGGCAGAGCTTTGAATGCATTCAAAGCAATCGCCATGCATGTAATTAAAATTGGTTTAAGTATGCTCCAAGGGCGGTAACTGCCCCAGGCTCCCGTTGAGTGCCCCCATGTAGGGCTTAGAGCTCTATGGGCCTCTATGCAATGTCCTAATGCCCAGACACATTGATTGTTCGACTGCAAGTGCAAAATGCATTTATGGGCAGTTTGAAGTTTATGTTTATGAGGCAGTGTGATGTGAATAACAATATATTTTATTAAGTTATAAAGTGTTATCGAAAAAAACAGTCTGTATGAGCATTTATATCTTGGAGATTATTGAAGTTAGGGCTTTCAAATTTGTTAAGAGTATGTGATATTATTGCACTAAGAATAACTGTATATTAAAAAGTGGCCACGCCCCCTACGCCTCTGTTTAAAGAAAAAAAAAACATTTGCAAGCTTTATTTTAATAATAAATTGCTTATTATTGGATAATAACATAATAAAATTAATATTTTATTAGGAACAGCTTTAATGGGCAAACAAGTAAAGCTTGACTTGACTTAACTCAATTTCTTATGAATATTTTAATTAGAACTAAAGATTTTCAAAATAATAAGATATGTTTATACACCTATATATATCTTCAAGTAAATCTATATTCGAATTTCATGTTTGGCTAAATCGGTCAATCAATTGAACCACCCTCGCATTCGCATTTCCTACACGATAATTGAAGCTATCTTCATATACCACGCTCAACTTTAAGCTGGCTCTGTCCCTGCCCCTGCCCCGCTGCCTGCCACTCTCAAGCGGGGCAGTAATATCATCACTGGCCATTTTTCGATAGTAGCTTGAAAATAGCTTAGTTATGGAGCATCAGCGCGTGCTGCAACGAAAACGAAGCTAGGCCGGCAATGGGCAATCTAGTTGGCAAGTTTACCCAGCCGACTCTGACTGGTCTAGAGTGCAAATTAACAGAACAAAAGCTGTAGCCTAACAATAGGCGGACGGACTCTGGCAATAGACGAAACATGACCAGAGCAATGCAAACGGACAGACAGAAAGAGAGAGAGAGACTGAGCTCTAACCAAATACCAAGAGTGGGCTTAGAGTGGGTTGGCAATGCAAAACGCGTTGCCAATTCTCGATTTTGAATTTATGCAGTGTTTGGTTTGTTATTACGATGTGGGCGTGGCAACAGGCAACAGCAACAGCAACTGCAGCAGCAGCTCATTTCCGTTTTCGGGGTAGGCTGGAAATCAAAAAAGTCTCTTTCGCACACAAAGTCTCCGTAGCCGTGTGAAGGCCATGCCAAGCACAGCAATAGAGGCAGTTCTTGGTTAGGAGGAGGCAAGGACTCGCCCCCCCAGCCTGTTTGTATGCACTGCAATGCGGTTGCCTTCCTGCCGTGCCGTACCGTGCAGTGCCGAGTCGGGCCTGGGACGAGCCTGCTTGCAATCTCAGTTTGTGGTTAATATTATGCTGCATTTCTCATTTCGCGTTCCTTGTTGTTGTTGTTGTTGTTGCTGTTGTTGGTTTATTATCGCTAGCAATGCTGGTAGCGCAAACACCGCATCGAGCATCCTGCATCCTCATCCAGCTGCACTTGCTGTTGCTGTTGCTGCTGTCTCCCTTGTCCCTTGACTGGTTGTCGGTCGGTTTATCTGTTGTTGGTTTTTGGTTGCCGTCGCTGGCCTTCGTTGTTATTGCAATGTTTTTGACAAATAGTCAGGGAAATGCACACGGATGTCTGTTTATTGTGCCGTGCATGCGGTTTACGTTTATCTTCAACTTATGCAGACAGTTGTTGTCCCACTCCTGCACCCGATGCACCTGAATCCCCCCCCCCGTTCCTCTCCAGTGCACTCCCACCACGACTCACTCGGACATGCTGTGGTCTGAGACATTTTCGGTCATTGTGTTTGCACCAGACACATTTTGTTGTGGTCCAGCGATGCAGCTTCTACTCCTGCTCCTGCTCCAATAATAGCTTCTGCTGCTGCTACTTCTGCTCCTGTTGTGGTCAGCCAACTTCTGGATAACTGTTTGGCTTTTGGTGTATCTATTGTGTCTAGCTCAGGTTTGTTTGCCATTCCCTTCTCGGTGAGGGCGTCGTGTGTGTGTGTGTGTGTGTTTGAACTGAGTGAATGGCTGTGTTTTCAATAATAATCTAATTAAGTGCAGTTTATGAATGTAGACAGGCCAGAAGATACGACGTCCCCGGGCCAATAGACTAAGCCTGTCCCAGTGATAGTGGTGCAGAGGATTTAAAAAATAATAAAATGTTTTACAGAATGTGCAGGATAAAAAAACAATATTAAATGTGATATAGTTGAATATGTTTACTATATTAAGCAATTCCTTGTTTAATAATTATACAATGTACATACATTACAAATTCAAACGCAAAATAAAAGTATTCATTCATCGGTTTATATTCAACTTTAAATAAATAAATAATACAACAAATTAACGATAAATAGAATTATATATTTTAAAACATATAAAAATTAAATTACACTTTTAAAAATTATAAAATTTATATTAATAATAAATGTATGGTATATTTAAATAAATAAATAAATGAAATAAATAATACAACAAATAAAAGATAAATAAAATTATATATTTGATAACATATAAAATTGAATTACAGTTGTATAAACTCTAAAATTAATAATAATAATAAATGTATGGTATGTTTATGTAGTTGTCCATACTTTCTCATTGACTAATAAGCACATTTCCTTTTAATTTTCCATTCTCTGCGCTCAAGTCAACTGTGCATAAACGAAACTAATTGATTTTTGACCGAGCATCATGGCCAAATTTCGATTGAATATGCATATGCTACTGTATGCACACAGCGACACATGGAATGCAACTTCTTTTGTTTTGTCCAGAAAGACATATGCATGGGCTGAAGCTGAAACAAAGCAAAATAATGAGATTGCAGTTTGTAAAGGCCAATTGAGCAGGCAGGCGGGCAGGCAGGAAGCCAGAAGTATTCGAGATGGGTTGAAATTGTCTGCTATTGTCTATTGTAAGCCGATGATATTGGTATTCAATAGCTTAATTAGCCAGCAGACATGCAAGAATTAATCAGTGAGCAGCCAAAAGGTATAACCAGAGTACGGAGCACAGAGCACGTACAACTGCAGATTGCGCCGTACAGTGCCCATCTAACTGAAGGCACGGCGAAAGGATGGGAAAACCGAAAGCGTTAGTTGGCAGCTTAAGAAAGTGCAGAAACAACAAAGTTTGTATATAGATTTTGCGGCGCCATCAATCATTAATGCCAACTAATTGCAACGCCAGAGAACACGGAACACAGTACTCGCATAGTGTACACGGCACTTGCTGCTCGTTCTGAATGCAATTATAGTCAAAAGAGACGAGAGAGAACTATCAAATTACGCACTGAAAGTATGCAAAACAAAGACAATTATTCGATGAAATTATGCAAAATTTGACATTCGATTAAATGTCATGACAAGCGGCAAACAAAAGGCTCAACTTTCACAGAACGATGCGAAGGTGGACTCAGAGGGGGAGTGGGGCCCACCGTGCTGTGCGAAAGGCAACTTACACTGTCTCGTTCGCAGTGTGTGTGTTTGTTGGTGTGTGTCTGTGTGTGTTTATGCACGTTGTGTGCTAAATGCCTAACTCAATTATGCCTGGGTAAATGTTTGGCGCAAAAAGCTCAAAAGCCACAGCAACACAACCAGCACGAAAGGTCTCTTCTATCTCCTCCCCTCCCCCTTGCCCTGCTCTGCTCGCTTGCTCTCTATTTTGTGTGTCTCGCTCGCACGCAGTCCCTGGCAACCTGAAACGAACGGCAGCTGCGCCTAATTGCAGGCAACGTAAACGCAACGCTCACAAATTCATTTATACATGCAATAATTCGGTTTATTATTGGTTGCTGCGCTCGGACCCAAGCTGCGCCCAACTACTTTCGTGCCTCCCCCCTCCCCCTTCTTCCGTGCCACCACCCTTTTGCTACATTTGCCATAACTTTTAATTAAATTAAAATGCACAGCCAAATTCGACGTACGACATACGCACACACGCACACACACACGCAGGCACGCACAACCTGTGCACCCAAAAACTTAATAACCAATTCGCTTTGTATGCGATATGTCCGGCCTTTCATTTATATTTATAAATATTTGAGCAAAGGCCCCGAAATTGTACTCTCCGTTCGGCTGGGGCAAGTCAAAGGCGCCTTTGTAGGCACCCTCCCCCCCCCGCCCCCTCACGCGCATTTAACAGCAACGGTAACGGTTACGGATAATTAAGTTAAACGGGCTGTGCACGCACTCAGATCACATATTGCACAGTTACATGGTGTAGTCAGAAAAAGGACAGTGACAGAAGGAGGGAGAGAGAGAAAGAGAGAGAGAGAAAGAGCGAGAGGGCTGCAGGTGACCCAATGAAAATGCATAATTGATCCCCGCAGCCCTTGAGGCTCTTGTTAATTATGCAACTCTCAAGTTCCTTTTCTTTTTAACTCTATTTTATTTATGACTCTCCTTCTTTTTTGCATTGTCTCCTTCGATCAACTTTCTTCTGCTTATTTTTCTTATCTTTGTGTTTCTCTCTTTCTTGCTCTTTATCTACTTGTTATTTTTTCTTGCTTCTCCTCTCTATATTCTTATTTCCCCTATATTCTTATAGCACAATGAGACCTCAACCTTCAGCCACCCTTCAGCAAAACACTTAGCAGTGAACACTTTCACTGTTCTCCCATTCGTTTCTTCTCTCTCCCCTCTCCCCTCTGCCCATGCTCAATATCAACTCTACACCAAACAATTCTCTACTCTTTTTTGCCTAATGTGCTTTTGCTCGCCATATGCCACACGGTTGGCGCTTCATAAAAATGCAAACTTATGCTTTTCACAACTTTTGGCATTGGCCACACGCCTCGTGTATGATGTCCATGCCACACACACACACACACATGCACATACACATGTCCACACACACACACACAAAACACACTTGTAATCCAATTAAAGGTAGCACTGTAGTTGGCTTTTAGCGTGCGGTGGCCCAACTGTCCGGCAGTTTTTCCGCTTTTCTACCTACCTTCCTCCTCTTCAGTTCGACATCTCTTTCCCCCCCTCTTGCCACTACCTCCCCTGGCCATCACCATCAGCTGGTCACCTTAAAAGCTTTTACCAATCGACAACTCGCCTTGATTTTCAGCATCAGCTACGTTGTCCTGGCTGAGGTCCTGGCCGCTGTTCGCGTTTTACGTATACTTAATTTGATTTTTCACACAGCCAGCCCACTACCCAACACACACACCAAAACCCCACACACACACACAACTCCCAACCCCACACACATACTCTCATAGACTCGCATAGAGCTGCGAGCAGTGGTCATGCTCTGATTTTCATGGCGCTCGTACTTGGGCGTCGAGTGAAGAAAAAATCTAATTTCTGTGCAATTTAACGAGACATTTACGTTTTTTCATTTGATTATCTCACAGTCAGTTTGGTAACGGGCGCATATCGACCACGCCCCCCACTCAATGCAGGCCAACCACCCCCCCACCCCCAACCCTCAACCCCCAGTTGAGTTGCGCGCGTCGAGGCGACACTCGAAAAAAGCGTTGATTGTAAAGATTTGCAGCGTTTTCGCTGTTCAAATCCAAAATGCTTGCGACTTACCTTGTCATTGCACTTTTGCAGTAATCTACGAAGGGTAAAAGCAGACAATGGAGGGTATACTATGTTGGATATGCAGATAAAAGTTAAATACTTTATAGAAACTAGGAATTTTTATGCTAATAATTTGGAAATTTACAGGAAAGAGTCTTCATGCATCGATCTTCACAAATATCTCAGTTCCTTTCATCAAAATCTCTTCAGTAATTCAATAACCAGTTTATTTTCTAATTTACAGGGTATGCAGTAGTCACGCAATGCAGCAAAAGCACTGCCAAATTGTTGAGTGCTGCATGCAGTTGCATTTTGTAGCATACTTTTCTGGGCTTTGGTTGAAGTTTTTGTGTAATTTGTTTTATGTGATTGTCCATTGGCTTCATTTTGGATTCACATTAGCCGAACGCGATGCTGCAACCACAGCAGCACACACACACACACACACACACACATAGTCGACTGCATATGTATTAGTAATGGGGCTGCACAAGGGGAACAGAGCGCGCACACCTTTTGTGTACGTGATGTCATTATGGCCAAAAGGTAAATTTCAACTGTCGCACGCTAAACGACTCTCTGGACCCCCTAAACTCACTAGTAGAATCTCTCGCCTCGTCTGCCCTGTTCTGCCTCTCTCTCTCCCTCTCTCATCCATCCGGTGAACAACAACAACCCTTCCGTTTGTCTCTCTATCAGCTGGTGTATCTCTTTGTGGCTCGTTGCCCACCAAATCGCAACAACTAAACTTGCCTCCCCTTTTGTCGTGCACTGCCCCTGCCCCTTCCCTTGCCCTTGCAAATGAACGTTTAATGTATTTGACATTCTGAAAGTCAAACCAAACGGCAACAGTACAGCGAACAGCTAAACATATGGAGCATGTTGTTGGTACAAGCAGCACAAACACACACACCTACACATGCCCACATCCACATATGCACAATCTAGTTCACCTCTTACTCTATCTCTCTTTTATTCCCTCTCTCACTCTATCTATCTACACATTTGCCATTCAGCCGCGCGCTCGTTGCACATTTGTCATTCGAGATGACCCGATTTTTGTGGTACCCTTGTCTGTGTTTTGCGCCTGTTTAGAGTTTAAATTTTCCTGTGCCTGCGGCATATGCTAGCCACGTATGCTCCTTTTGCATACCCCAGTTGTTACTGCTGTTGCTGCTGCTGTTGTTGTTGCCAAATTTGTAATTTAAATAAGGTGTAATTACAGATTGCTCATTGGTAGTGATTCGACTGCCAACACGATCCGTTTGGCTTGTTTTGCCTGCATTTTACAACTCAACTCGAGTGTGTGTATGGAGGGATGGAGAGGGGGAACAATGCTTGCAGTGCTTTTGGCTTGCCTAGAAATAAATCAGACACCACGACGAACTGATGTGACCGCGATTAAGCAGCACAGGTTGGTCGATGAATTACAGACAGGGACAGCAGAGATGGACAGGAAAGAAGAGAGTTGAATCGGTATTTGAAACTTGAAACATACTACAAGTCCATAAAATATAGAGGAATGGTATTGAGTGTAAACTATAATTTGTAAATATTGTATATATTTAGATATATGCTTCATAATAAAACATAATGCTTAACATAAATTGTGAAGAATGCAGGACAATAACTGCTGATAAAATCAAAATAAATAAAACACAATCAATTATGTATCTGATATAAATAGATAGAATATAAAACACAATAAACACTATAAATTAGTGCAATAAATGTTTCACTGCTGGCTCAGTTAGCTGAATGTCCATAAACCCATTAGCGTCTACTTGACGTTCTGTGAATAGCTAATTTATAATTTCCAAGCCAATCGGGGCAGTTTCTCCAAATACTCAGAATACTTTTTCCCACTCAATTCTCAATCATTTTCGTGGTTTGTCATGGCGCTAATTGGTTTTCATGGGCTTTCTTAATGCGCGTTTGCATCTGTCTGTGAATGTCACTGAAAGTGTGTGTTTGTGTGTGTGTGTGTGTGTGTGGGTGTGTTTGTGTGTATATGTATGTGTGAAACTCGTTAGTTAGTATACAGAATACCGCCCACAACATTTAGTCTTAATTAGTGCGAGTAGACGAAATTCGAAATGCTAACGACAATTAATAAGGCGCACAAATTTGACATTCATTGGATAGCGCGGGCTGTGGAACTTTGTATTCCCCACATTCTATAACTCCCGCCCTCTATCCTCCAAAGTTTCATTAAGTTGCCCGCGTTCTTCGGCGCGCAATTCACTTCTTTTTTTTTACATGCTGCCATTTATTTGCTTTTAGTTATGCATTATTTTTATGGTCGCCAGTTCTATTTTTTTTTTTGTTTATGGGCCAAGAGTCATTACGCTACACAGTTGTTGTCGTTGTTGTTGTTGTTGTGTTTGCTTTGACTAAACAAATATTATGACCATTAAGTAAATTGGTCAAAAAGTGTGCGCTGTACGGGGCGCCGCTTGTTATTGTTATTCCTTGGCTAGGCCGAAGTTTCTGACCCAAAATGTACGCAATAAATGTCAGCTATTATATTGGGATACAGCGAAAAAAAATGGTCAAGCAGAAGGGGCAAGTGTATGGGGAATTTCCTTGAACTCGTTTCATAGTTTTGTCTATTTAATGAACCTACTAAGTTGGGGTCTAATTGGGAACTTGAACGGTGTGCGGTCAAAGCAATTAATCAACGATTTTCTTAAGGCGTTGACAGGGGGGAATACCAAAAAAAAAAGGAGTGTACAATATAAATTTGGAATCAGTGCAATTATGCAAATTAGGAACTCTTGTAAAGAATTTCTAGATGTTTTTAGAACAGCTTATAAAGGGTATATTGGGTAGAAAATTCAAAGCAAATTCAAAAATTAAACATAACAGGAAATTTTGTGCTAATTTGACTTGATATATTTTATATTTAGATTATATTATATTGTATGGATATCATAAATTATAACACAATAATTGCAGGGTATCTTCCCATTGCATTCTCCTATATTTATTCACATTTTTCAAAGTATGCGCAACCCTTTTCGGCAGTATCCTGACCTTGCTTTGTTGTCTCATTAGACGCATAATTACGTTGCTCAATGCTGAAAACCCGGGGATCTTAAGACGAAATTAAAAATAAATTACAATTAAATCCGCGCGACAAATCGAAGGCAAAGCAACCCTGTTGGGCCCCCCTCTCTTATTGTGCCCTTGCCGGAACCTTGACAAACCTGTCAAAATTAGCGAAATTAATGCGCAAACGAA
The DNA here is from genome assembly GCA_018903425.1 of Zaprionus nigranus. Lineage (NCBI taxonomy): Eukaryota > Metazoa > Arthropoda > Insecta > Diptera > Drosophilidae > Zaprionus > Zaprionus nigranus. The sequence continues at coordinate 1,109,031 of JAEIGD010000034.1, read as the reverse complement.
GCGAAACTGCCGAAACACAAAGAAAACACGACACAAAATGGCGGCGTATGTGTCAAATGCTGGAAAAACGTGAGAAGAAAAAGGTGAAAAAAAAGGCAAAAGAGAAAAGAAAATGAGGCGACGCCCAATGAAATTGAAACATTTGCCGACTCGTTGAAATTTCCTTTACTCATTATGCATGGCGACAACCCTAACCGATCCCTGCTCCCCATACCCTCTCCATGCGCAGATTGAAATCCAATTAATGCCGCTGATGGCGGAGAAACAAAAAATAAGTGTAGAGAAAGCGAAGGAAAAATTTACAAAGCTTTCAACTGATTTTTCACCCTTTCCCTTTCCCTTCATATTGCCACTTCCTGTGCGGCTGAGCCGAGCTGCTGCTGCGTTGCTGTCAAGCTTGCTGCTCTGCTGCCTTTGATGAGCAAACGACTTGGAAAAAGGGCAAGTGTTGGAGGGGGCGTGGCTTGGCTAGGTGTGGAGAAGAGAAAGAGAGTGAGAGAGAGAGGTAGAAATCCTTTTTTAAAATGCCAAACGCGTTGCGGCGTTAATATGTCAAATTAAAGACTGAGAAGGCAGTAAAGTCACCCTCCAACTGCCCCCCTCATGCCTTGGCGAGGATCAAAAACTTGCCGACGGCTACGAAACCCCATGGCCTCGTGATGCGATGCCAGCAGCAACGTCAGGGTCCACAAACTGTCAACACAATAAATGTGACCGCGTATCGAAAATGAAGTTTGATGAAAGTTGCACGGCAAACGCCGCAATCAACCCCGTCCCCCTGCTCCTCTCTCGGCCAACGAGCCGAAAATCCAATTGAAGTATCGCTGGCTTAATTAAAGACGGTTGCGTGGCGAATTTCTCGGAAAACCCGCTAGGAGTGGGCAATGAAAATGCTCACACAGACCAGAGTCGAAGTTACGAGTTAAGAAGGTGAAGAAGAAATGGAAAAAAATACTTGATATAATACTTTCGATAATTTCAAACGCTATTTCATAAATTTATCTATACTTCCCTTCAGAATACTTGTCGGTAATTGCATCTATCACAATCAAGTGATACGACTTCTTTCGGATATCATTTGAACTAATTGCAAACAGTACGTAAATTGTATTCAGTCATATTTGTCATGCTTTTTATGGCTCTGACTAATTACTCAGCTGCCTGTTAATATTTATACAAGACTAACATAAACTACTCCATTAACGTTGGCCACGCGTACCAACTAATTACCACACTTCTTCTCCCCTCATGATGATGAATCGAGCACCTGGTTCTGGTTTTGGTTATGGTTTAGTGTGGGGAGGGGGGAGGGGGGGTTCTGGTTCTACTAGTTAGTTAGTTATTCGTTGTATCCCCACCACTGGTGGCTAACAAAAAACAGTTTTGTTTATTTAGTCAGCGCTCATAATACGAATTTATATGTGTGCTTAATAAATAAACATTTTGTGCGCTACACAAACTCAAATATGCACTAAGAGAATTAATAACAGTACAAAAAACACAACAAACAGTAGCAACAGTAACAACACAGTACGAGTGCAATAACAAATAGAGTACTCACTAGAACTGACTGCAATGCAATGTTTTGTGTATAATTTTGCCACTTGACAACAAAAATATGCGAACAATCAACAGCGAAAGACAACAAAAATAGAAACAACAATTAGCATGGAATGTTTACACTGTACGTATGGAACTTAACTTAATTATTGACAAATACATTAGGCAACAAACAGAGAGAGAGAGTGAGAGAGAGTGAGAGAGAGAGAGAGGGGAGAGAGAGGGGAAGAAGTTGGTTCTAGAATTAAATTCCGCTTGGAATTCGTTGATATGATTTGGTTGGGAAATTTTAGCTTGATTAAGCTGGAATGATGCAGTTTGTGTGAGGTTGAACTGTTTCAGTTCAGGTTGTGATTGACGAGAATTTACTGTAATAAATATATCGAAAAATATTTGAATAATTTGTATATATTGTCAAATAAGTTCTCAATATTTATTTAAACTTCTGTTGTTGTCAAGAGTTTTTTACTTTTAAGCAGCAAGAAGCATTGACTTTTCACTCTATCTCCCTCTCTCTCTTTCGCTGTTCCTTTTGCTCTCTTTGCTCTTGCTCTTTCACTTTAGGTCTGTAGGGGGTCTCTCGGCCCGAACATGTACGTGTTATTGTCTGCACATGTGTGTGTGTGTGTGTGTAAATTTGTGAGTGGTTGTGTATGTTCCCAATTAGATTTTATTGTTTTGGTGCGATTGCAGTTGCCATTGTTTGTTGCCTGCTGCTGCTGCTGCTGCTGTTCCTCGCCAGCTGTTGTTGTTGTTGTTGTTATTGTTGTTTTCGACTTTCTAATTGTTGTTGTTGTTATTGTTGTTGTAATTAGTGAAGCGCAAACAAATGTCGCCTAATGATTCGACGACGCCGCCGCCGACGCCATTTTGTGCCGACTCACATACACACATTAATCTTTATATGTGTGTGTGTATGCATATATAATTGTTGTTGTTGTTGTTTGGTTTATTGGGTGTAATTACATATGTCGCGCTCCCATATTTACATGGCAATTGGGTACAGACATTGTAAATATGATTTACATTGAGCGAGCAAGTTTTAAGCGAGCTTGCTCGCTCCAAGCCCGGCTTCAACCTTGACAAAACTCATTAATACCATGGCCAAAATACCCGCTAGCCACGACAAGTACACAGGGATATGCAGAGAAGAGATAGAGAGATACAGAGAGAGAGAGATAGAGGCAGAGACGGTGAGATAGTGAGAAATAGAGACTAGAGATCATATCCAAGTTCAATAATAATTAGTTTGAGATTTAATTTTAATTACATCCAGTTGTCAGCTTGTCCCCCCCCCCTTGTCCTGCTGCTGTTGCTGTGGTGTCCATCCCCGTGTTGCCTGCGGCGGAAACTGCCTGCCAAGACTGTAATTAATATGGGACCCGGCCACGAGACGTTGCTGACGTGCATCGAAATATATCCACCATAGATAAATATACATGCATACGTGATGAGTATGTGTGTGTGCCCCTCTCTCTGTGTGTGTGTGTGTGTGTGTCTGGAATGGTTGGCTAGAGATGTTTATTTACTTGCTATGCGCAAAAGGGTTCTGGTTTCGTTTCATTAAATTTCGGCAGCAGCAGAACATAAACAACATGACAACCTTGACGAGTGGACGTGAACAGTAAAGCTCGAATTCAGCTCCGAAGAGCAGATAGTGCTGGAAGAGACAGACAGAGCTAAGAAACCTTTATAAAATCCTGCTTTTAATAAACAGTATACAGAGCTTAGCTGAGAAGATTAAATGATTTGATAGAGCGTATCATACAATGCAAAATTCAATAAGAAATTCATTTAAATATCCCTTAAAAACATGCAAGTTATAAGTTTATACTGGATTTACAAGTAAGTAACATGTTGCATCCACGAGTTTTGCGCTTTCTCTGAAGTGTTTTCAAGTGAGAACAGAACTTGCCGAGCAGTTCTTTATGCTACTTCTTGTGCTTCCATCTCAATTCATGCACATGCCATTTGGAGCTAATGCCTTGGCATTTGATTAGCCCAACAACTTGTAAAGATTTCCAAGTGAATATTTCGAACGAGCTTTCATCATCATGCGCAGCTGCACAGTCCCTTTTCTCCATTATAGTTCTGCCATGCTCATGTGTGCGGACAGGCAGCCAAATTGTGAGCAGCTGAAAGGGAGAGAGAGAGAAAGAGAGAGAGCAGGAGAACCTGTGCTACATCATCAACAATATTTCACTTGATTTAATTTTTGCCTTAGCCAGAGAATTTGTTGCAATTTGCACTCGGCCAGGCTGCCTTCTTCTTTCTTTTCTTTTTTTTTTTTTTATTTTGATGAATTATTATGCGTTACATAATTTTCGCCAGCTCATGACACTCAGCTCGGGTCGCTTCATCTATCTCTCTCCCCCTTTCACTCTCTTCTTGTGTGTTGTCATGTGTTTTGGGGGGAAGGGGGGAAGGAAGAAAAAAAAGAAAGTTTTGGCCTTTCGCCCGTCCTGGCTTGGCCGAAGCTTTGCTTCACTTTATTTATGCATGCCTAATTTATGAAAATTTGATGTACTTGTAAGCTATTTCGGTGGGATACTTTTATATTTGTTTGCACATAACCGCAACACATGCCCAACTCAAGCAGAACTGAGCCCCGGCTGCCGTTTCTGCTGTCGATGCTCGATGTTGGCGCCTTTTTTCACGCTCTGACCGCGCTTCAAAACTTGCGCCTAAATAAATTACTTGTAAAACTTTTCAAATACTCGTAATTCTACATGATGTTGTTGAGGTCGTCAACGGCAACGGCAACGAACGCATCCCTGGCAAGGGGCACAACGGGCAGCGGGCAGCGAGAACGTTCATTGCAGCCCCCTTTTTTTCGATATTACTCGCAGAGCTCTGACTACGGCGCAGGCAGCTCCATGTTATCGTCAAACTTTACTAAACCAACATAAATACCATTTACTGCAGAAAGTTGCCAAACACAGCAACAACAAGCTGAGCAACAGCTACAACAGACATTCGGAGCGCACACACAGGACGCAGCTTTCATAAAAATGAGTGGATCGTCTTGAAGTTGAACTGTTGGCGGGCACAATCAATTGAATACCCTGTTTAAAATGTTTGAAACATTACATTAATTAGGCCGACCAGTGTATATTGTTAATATAATAATAATCTTTAGAAATTTGTTATTAATTTCTAACAATTCTATGTGCGTTTTTCCTTTAGCTAATATATTTTCTCTCTTCATTATCCTTTATTTAATATTTGTAAAATATTACATTCTAGCTAATCTATCCTAAGGTACAATAACCTCAGGCATACCACAAAAAACTTTGATATGTATGCATAATGTGTTGCCTACTTTTCTGTCTGGTGCTACACCGTCACTTTCTTGCTCTTCTACTCTCTCTCCCACTCCCACTCTCACCCACTCACATTCAAAGCAGCTCTTGCTATGTGGAATTTTCCTACTTTAGTAGATGCTTCGATTTTCTTTTACTTTTACTGACTACATACACTCTGCGCTTCAAGGGAACTGCCTCTTCGGCACCCTCCCTGCCAAACACTCTCTCAAACATAGAACGCTTATTTTATTGACTTTGCCTACACATTGCACATATGCTTCTTAGGAGTGTATGTGTGCGTGTGTGTGTGAGGACTTTCTAATAAGTTGCCGCCATTCCAATCGACAACAAGCGAACAACAAACAACTGTTCATCAATACTTTCGTTCGGGAAAACGGGAGACCAATCCGAAGTGGGTAAGGACAACTCCCGTAAGTAGCAACAAAGTTGTAAATTTCTATGTCAAAGTGTCTGTCTCCATACTTGGATGTTTTTGTCTGTTTGTGTGTGTGTGTGAGTGTGCTTGTGTATCTAGCTAAGTTTTCATATTTGTACTTTGTCTACCTTACGTCAGCGTCAGTAGATTTGTAGATAGGCGGCCCTTCTCCCTATATTTAGTATCAATATTTCGCATTGTACTCGTATCTCGAAACTTTTTTTCTGTTGCGTATAAATAAAGTTTGCACGCACCCAAAAATTGTAGGAAACAGAAACAGAAACAGCTTTCTCCTCAATGCATCCTTAAAAGGGCCGCTGAGCACACTTAAGCCGCTGTCGCTACAGACAGAGATGGCAAAGAAGACTTTGCTTTGGCAAGTCCTTTGAGCCCAGTAGCAGCAGCAGCAGGCAAGGGTTGCCAAGTAAAGGGGGAAGGAAGGGCGATTTGTGGACCACGTAAAGTTAATTTGAATTTAAGTCTGTTTGATTTATTGATCAAAATTGATGGGCTACGGAAAATGTAAATCATTTGATTGAAATTCGTTAATAGATGCGGGCGAAAAATACCCGTAGAGCTGCCCAAGATTTGCAGTAGTATTTGCTCAGTTTAAAATTGTATTTCGCCATGAATTCACATTGTTTTATATGCCTTTCTCATAAGGTATTTATACCGAGCACTTCCGAGCGCACGTCACATATTTCTACCCTACGTAATACACTTTGAATGGCTTACGCACTGGCAGAGCCATGTGCTGAGCTGTGCGCATACTTTCAACAGTCACTGTGTTGTGTTTCAGCCTGTTGCGCAACCCTTTCACATACGCGCTCAGCTCAGCTCTCTCAAGCTGTGAGAAGGGGCTTATAAATAAAATTCAATAAAACTGAACTGTCACCAGCAGCAACAGCAGCAGCAGCCTGAGGCCTGAGACGGATTTTCCCTTCCTGTCCGCCACTTTCCCTTCTACCAATAATAACATTAAAACATTTTCTACATCAATGATGCATGACGTACATCAATACGTCATTGCTGCTGCTGGTGGGGAGTGAGTATGTTGGATATGGGCAGGATATACTGTTGCATACGTTAAGGCGCGCGTTTTGTAAACTCCTTTCATAAGAATGCGATGTGTGTGGCAGGCAGGCAGGCCGAACTGATTGATTTACATGCTTTGCCACGCGCGACTAGCACGACGACATTCGCATTGACATGGAATGCCAATGGACAGGTTCAGTTTAAAGGCCTCAGTAGCATATCAAATTGCCAGCGTTGCCAGCGAGGCGCAAAATGAAGCAAGGCGAAGAAGAAGGAGAAGGAGAAAGTGACGTGGGGTGGAGGGCGTTACAGTTCAGGACCTGGGCGGAGACGAATCTCGCATTAAATATCAATTTCGTTTATCTGTGCGCCTGTTCCGGTGCCCACTTAGTTTTATTAGACAACCACAGCGCAGCCACCAAATTACCAACAATTTCCTTTATTGTAAGACAGCCTACTGTATGCGCCATTGTGTGCGTGTGCGTGTGTGTGTGTGTGCCTGTGATACGTGTTACAGCTGCCAGCTGCTGCTTACGTAGTAGCTTACGAAAATGTGTTGCGTAGCCCATAGGCGCACATTACTATAAATTTTTAAACATTTTACAAAGAGCGTGAGGTAGCTAAAGAACGGAAGGAAGAAACGGTGGGGAAGAAGCAGAGGGTGCTGCTGAAGGGGCGTACAGGTGTGTGTGGCAAGGGCTCAGCTTTAACTTTTATGCAGCCCCGGACCAAACAATGTATGTAATAATCTTGTTGCCTTTTGGAAATCACAATTTTATTGACAACTCAAGTTGTTGTTGATTACTTGTATGTGTATCTGACAGATAACACACGCACACACGCACCCGCCCTGACATGAATAGCATGTGTGTGCTAGCAACACGAACACCCTTTTAAGTTTATTAAATTTGGCAATTTCTTAGACCTCTGCCTACCAGCTACGAGCTTAGTCCGACTGTGTCCAGTGGAGCATCTCGCCTGCCACTCCTGACTCTTCTTCGGTCCACTCAAATCCCTGGCGAGTGCGTGCCTAATGCTCCTGTCCATTTTCTTGTAGTTGTTGTAACAAGTATGTTTCTTCCTTTTTATACACTAAAGTGAGGTTAGATTGATTTTAATATGAAGTTTGATATGAAACTGCACAGTTTTGATTTTTTAAAACAATATTTAAATAGAATAGAGATTAAATAGTTTATAATTATGTAATATGATTAAATAGATTATAATTATGTAATATGATTAAATAGATTATAATTATATAATAATTATATTTTCAGTGTTTCTTTTTTACTTTGAGTCAGCAAAATATGAACCTCCACAAAGTAAATTTCTTAAATAACTTCTATATTTATTTACCAATCGAAACCAAATTTCGGTTATCATTTGAGTGTTGATAAATATTGAACACAATAAATATATAATACTTGGAAATCGATTATCATGGATTATTTAGCTTGTTCATTCTTCACAGCGGCGTCTTCGATATTTTTAGAGTACTATCCGATTCGTTGTGGCCCTCAATAGTTTCCTATCTTGTTCTCTACATTATTTTTTTAGCTCACACTCTGACAAGCCGTTTTGAGTGAGCGAACAAGGGTCGAGGGTGGACGCCGCCGTCGCCGCATCTGTTGAAAGGGGGCGGGGGCGGGCACTGCGAAAATATTATTAAAAAAGGTTTTTTCGGGTGGGCTGTCATACGTTACTCTGAGCTGAGCTGCTGTTTGATTGATTAGCACTTGTCAGACAGTACCCCGTCTCCATATGCATTTTTTGTCAAAAATTTCTGCAATTTGAAGTGTTGACAAAGTCATTTTTCCGCACTCCACTCGAAATGCATTTGCAACACTTTTCAGATGCTAATCAAATATTGTTGACACTCTCAGTCGGGTCAGAGTCAATCAGTCAGTCAGTCAGTCTGTGAGGCAGTCGGGCAGTCACTTTGTCAGCCAAGTGGCAGCTGCAAATGTGGCGAAGTTTATCAAAGTCATTGAACTGAGCAGGGGGAGGGGGGTGGCAGTTGGGGAGGGGATGAGGAGCTGGGGGCAAGTGGAAGAAGTATTCCCTTAGTCACTCGAATTTATCTTCCTGTTTTCACACGCAACTTTTCGGCTATTTGCTGGGCAATTTGCAAGCTTGCAGAAAATGCCTGAAAATTCTGTTTTGTATTTTCCGCACTGACACATCATACAAACATACATACATACATAGTTGTATGCGGTGTGAAAATAAATTCAGTTCTCTGACACATTGGCAGTTGGCCCTAAATCTTCAAATAACTTGTGTTTACCTTACTCGACCATTGTTGTTGATGACTGCGCCGGAACTGTTTAAAGATTTCAAAGATTTCAAACTTAAAGAAACTTTAAATTCACTTTGAACTTGTTCAAAAACTGTTATAACAATTGGGAATTTAATAAACATGATGAAGTTAAGAAAATGTATGTTATTTATAAGTCTTTCAACTATAATGTTCCTATTAATTATCATTCCTTTCTTACTGTTATATTGAGTTTACTTCTCCCAGTCAATATATCGATTTAAAATGAACTCTTCTATCATATTAAACTTAAATATAAAATATTCCGCAACAAACCTCTGATAGATCTCAGCTTCTAACCTCGTCTGTCACATACAACTTTATCAAATCGTAACTTATTCCCACATTTTCATTTCTTGTTCAATTCCTAGAGATTGTCAAACATGTTTCATGCTTAAAATGTATGCTCAACGATTTTATAGGCTGTTTACTTTATCTGTTGGACAGTAACTGATATATAAGTTCTGTTTTTATTCGGATTTATTACAGTTTCCGTTTCATTTGGTCGCCTTTTAGGCAGAGCGAGAGCAATTCATATATTTCTATAGTTCAAGGCTGGACACTTCATTACATTGTCAGGTCATTTCTTTACCTGGTTAGTTACCAGGAAGAGGAAGTAGTGGTGCAGAGGGTGTGGGGCAGCCATAAAACTATTGGGCCAACCGCAGGGGGTTTACTCACAGACTCAGGCCCTTTAACCATTTGGCACTGTGGCCAAAATTTATAAGCGCCTTGCGTCGGTTGTTGTTGTTCCTCTTGTTATTTAATACGAACCCCAACGCAATTGTTGTAGTTGCTATAAATAAAACAAGCTACACACAGTACACCCAAAGAAGGTGGGGTGCTTGGGTGTGTGTGTGTGTGGAGCGCACTTTATATAAACTTAGATAACAAACAGCTTGGTTATTTATTTTTCTTAATATTAACGTCAACATTCAGCGCACATGTTGCACGCACAGTCGAACCCGAAGCCCCCCACAGACAGCGAGACAGACGCACAGACACAGACGTAGATAAAGTCATTTACACACAGACAACACTCACACACACACACACACGCACACACAGCAAGCACACGCGGCGTATTTGTTGCCATCTTACAGGCGATGCGAGGTGTGCAACTAAATCACATCAACAGCGCAAGAATTTATAACTGTCTGTGTGAGCGTGTTTGGCAGTGTGTGTTTGTATTTGTGTTTGTGCATGTGTGTGTGTGTGTGTATGTGTTTGGGTATTTATGCTGGCGTCTATCTACTTAGCGTTGCTTATTTTGACTTTATTAAGCCAAAACACGTTGCATAGCAGCTAAACACGCGCGTCCAAATACAACTTAAATGCCCTCGCCTTGCCTTGCCTTCCAGGGTATGTACAGTGGGTATATTGTTAAGTGTATTGTTGTCTCTTGTTCGTGTGTGTGTGCGTGTGTGCAATGGTTTCTAGTGCCGCGTACAGATCTGTTTGTGTGTTTATTCAGTGTCGAGTTGCGGTATTGGCCAAGTTGCAATTTGGCATGCAATTCAGTTGGCAAAACAAGGTGTGTACTTACACTGCACTACAAGGCGCATATTTGCATGGTGTAAGTAGAGCTATATCAACTGAAACTACAAGAGATTTCCGGTAGGGGGCTGAGTGCAAAAGAACGATTCAATATGTTGCGCAAACTCAAAACAAAATCTTCTCTGCAATATTAACACAATCAACAATCGAGCTACGCATAACTCAAAACTATAAATATTGAATTAAACTAGCTTTAGTCGCTGTTTTTAATAATTTTCCTATACTTTGCGCATCTAGTAAATGCTTTATTTCCTAATCAAGCATCCGAATACTATCTCAACTATAGTAATTATTGAATAAAAAGTGACCATATTAGAAAACTTGATTGAACTTATAAACCTTCTTCAAATGATTTTGTCCTTTAGGTGACAATTTACTTTGGGATTTCCTTTTGACTTTAGATAAATCATTACTTATTATTATTACTTACCTATTTTACTTAAATTTATTTATTAAAAAGGCTGTTTAAAACATACTAAATAGGAGTTCTCATTAGTTCTCTAGTTAAACAATATCAGAAAAGGCAAAACATCGTCAAGGAATCATCGCATAGTTGAACACACTCAAGATCAGTTCACCAGCAATTGTATCAAGACGTTCGGCATTTATTAATCCTTATAAAAATGTTCTTCTGTTCTCAATTATACAATATATAAACCATGAGCATTCCCTGTCTCTAAATATCATTTAATTGCACACCTTTCTACAGCTTGATTCCTTGCTCTCTTTCTTTGCTTATTGTTTCCACATCATTTGCAGACAATTTAATTTCCTTTTTCCCTTCATGCTGCACTCAATCCTTTTGCCACACAGTTGTTCCAGCTTAAGCCACTCGAACCAAGTGAGCAGGCAACCCACACCTGCTGGTTGCAGTCTGAAGGACAATTTCATTAATCTTGCTCAGTTTTTTGAGGTTCTCTCTCTCTCTCACGGTGCCCCTTGCCAGTGCCTATCCCCGAAATCTTGCAGTGCGGATGAGTTTCACACGCATCGCTTGGCAGTCCACGCACGCTAATTTTTCATCATCAGCGTCGAGCGGCGACAATGACCATGTTGACGATGTTGCACGAGATCTGGCCTGGCTCTGGCTCTGGCTCCGGCTCGACTGCTGGTTCAGGTTCGGAACTGCAGCAGCTAGTTCCATGCGTAAGGGGGGCCGATTTTCCATTTCGTTGCCATGTGCAATTCATCAATATCATTTTATCAATTTTCACCGCTGTCCAACAAGGACACTCTCCCTACCCTTCCCCTCGACCTTCGCACCTCAACTCAACTCAACTGTATATCACATTGCAATTTGTTGTCTATTTGCTGAAGGATATGCAGATTTGCCTGCGCCTCCTTTCCCATTCCCCCATTCCCCCACGCCCCCCTTTCCCTTACCCCTTTCTGCTGTCGTTTTTCATATGCATCGACACGAAGATTTTTTTTCGCTCAGTCTATCTGCCTGACTGACACATGAGTGTGTGCATCTGTATGTGTGCATGTGTGTGTGTGTGTCGTATGCATGTCTGCTTGGGTGTGGGTGTCCCTACTGTTATGGGGCGTGGCTGTTTGCGCTGCCAACGGCGACGTCGCAGCTGCAATCGCCGTCGCGTTTTGCAACTGTAATTCAATTTTAACAATTTTTCAACTGTGTTATTGACGTGACTGACGCTTCGACTGGTGATTTGTTGCTGCCTCTGCCGGCTCAGCCAGCTCTGCCAGCCAGCTCTGGCCATGGACTGCACTGTTCCATAGGCCTCTGCATGCTCTGCATCGGCTGCGACAGCTGCCTGTTTGTGGGTGTTTTCAGATCTGTGTTTGGTCATTTGTTATTTGCGTTGATTTTCGCTTTGCTTTGTTTTTATTTCATTTTTTATGCGGGTCGTCCGCAGCCCACACACCCTCCCCTACTCCCAGGTATCACAGTGCCATATCACATCTCGCATATCGTTTTCTATAATCAAATATTGAAATGCAACTTTTGGGGCGCAGTTAATTTGTTCTCTGCATGTTTACTTTATGGACTCCATTGGTGATCGTGACCGAAAAAAACCCTTGAATGAGACATTTTATGTTTTACAAACGGGCGACACATTGTGAAAATGTTAAAAAATGTTGCATCAAATTTTGGCAATATTATCAAGCAAAAATCTGACAATTTGACAGTTCTTAGGAAATTTATTATTTTACATTTCTGATTATTAAAGAATTAATATCGAAAATAATTTAAAGCATTACAAACTTTGCCTTCTTTACTATCAAAGATAAACAAGTAATACCAGCATCATGATACAATATTATTATATTATTTACTTTATTACTTCATCTTAATTCAAGTTTTCCCTTACGAAAAAGTCTATCATATAACTTACTTTATTATATTATTACTTCCATCATTATTTATAATTCGAAAGTATTTCCGCTTTCTTACAAATAATTTCATTTGAATAAAAATGCTAAAAGTATTTAACAAAATAAAATAAAATATCTGCGCATATATATGTTATATTTATTATTAATATTAACTTTTTATTATTATTAAATAATTATAATATTTCTATACAATATTTAAACAAAACCCCTTTAGTTGTATAAATTTCACTTGGTCCCCCTTTTCATTATATAAAAGCAATCGAACTGTGTAAATACGATTTGAAATATTACTGACCCACAATAATTTTATGCGGTGCTTAACCGTTCGCGCTCTTCGCATTTAAGCTAAATACCTCACATACACTCCAACACACACACAGCAGTACACACACTGAGCTGAAAAAAAAAACAGGCGAACACACGACATGCCTCATTGCATATTTTGTTCAGTCAAATTTCACGCGTCGCTGCTGGGCTACCTGACAGAGCGTGTTCTTGTGCTGGAGAAAGAGAGAAAGGGAGAAGAAGAGAGGAGCACATTTAACTTCAAATTCAAATTCGAAAACCAAAAAAAAGAAAGAGAAACAACCAAACAGCAGCCACAACTTTGTTTTACAAAATAGTCGCAATTTATTTGATGCTGTTTGTTGTTATTGTTGTTTGTGCATTGGCAGCGCACTCGCAACAACAACACTACTTTTTTGTGTGCTGTGCAACCGCAAAAGTAGAATGCCACATGTGCCGCTGTTGCCACCCCGAGTCGAGTTGAATTGCCGCTGCCTGGTGCTGCTGCTGTTGCTGCTGCTGATTAGAATAATTAGCTGCGTGCTGGGCTGCTTGCCTGACTCTGTTTTGTATCTGCCACGCAGTGTGGCACGTTCCCAGTTCCTCACACCATTGCCGGTGACTTCGATGCCGCGCACTCAATGCCAATCATTAGGCAGCCCGTGCTGTAAACAACGCGAGTCTATTAATAGACGCACAGCAGCATCGACAGATCGGCGGCTCTCGAAATATTTCTGTATGCTGCCGCAGGCTCATTTCAAATTTTGACTCAACTTGCCACAATATGCACACATATTTTTCATAACATGCCGCATGCCAACTGTGTGGCGTAGGGGAAAATATGTCTGTGTGGCAAGGTTTTCCAGTTATAAGGGGTAACTACTTGCCTATTCTGCAGAAAACATACAAACATCCCCGTGGGGAAATGTTGGAAGACGCCAAGGTGCAGGGGCAAAGGTCTCTCAGTGTCTTGAGGCGCAGGCACAGTGGAACAAAAGACTGGAAAGCATTGGCAGCTAGGGGAATTTATTAGTTGGAGATACCCGAAATTATTCTAAGCTGACTCAAGATAAGTGGCAACATTTTAAGTTAACATTATATTTACTAAATATTAAATCTGTTTGTATATATTTTATTATTATAATAAATAAGTATTATTATAATAAATTATATGTCACATATTTAATATTTATCTGTTTTACTTTATACAAATATTTATACATAAAATTGTATTATTATCTCGTTTATAATTTTTTAAATGCTGCAAATAATTTAAAAACAATATATTAATAGAAACAATTTGTTTAACATAATTTACACATTTATTATAACATAACTTTATAAATTATAAAATATTAGCAATAAAAAAACAAAATTTATAAGTAATTCTAGAGAATATATAAAAAAATTCCATCAATTGATAAAATATTGGCTGAATTTGAATTTGATTTAAAATTTCCCTTGCAGCCAATGTGTTTGTTCCCTTTTGATATGATTCCCCGCCATTGAATTCGCCGCAATTGACAGCGAATTCACATCAGCTGGACTTCAACACATGCGCACATTCCAGGCAACGATTGTCTGGCTCAGCATTCCAAGCGAATTAAGAGCGCCGCCTCAGAAGCCGCTTGAGCGGGTGTTGTTGTTGTTTGTGTGCATGGCATGAGGGGTACGGAAGGGGAGAAAGAGGCGGAGAACAGGGGCAAGCAGCCCAAAAAAAAGAGAATTATATTCAAAAGCAAACCGAAAAATAAAAAGAAGGCAAAACGTGGCACAAACTTTTTGTGCGAAATCAGCGAAAACATGAAACGACATAAGTATGTCAAAATGCATGGAGAGATAGCAGAAGACACACACACATACACAAGCAGACACACACACACATGCACAGTCACACACACTGGCACAAAGATTGAAAGACGAGGGCACGTACTTATATAAAAGGGCCTAGAGTACTTTATACTATACGTACGTATATAGTATATATGGGCATAGCCTGTCTGTCTGTGTGTGTGCTCCTACACACACACACACACACACACACAGACTTACGCGTACTTTGTATTTGCGGCGCACATAAAGCAGACGGCAGGAGAGACAAAATGAAATGTGAAATGTTTGGATGTTTGGTCTGTCGCTGCTGCTGCTGCTGATGCTGCTGGGTGCCGCCCAGATGATTTGCGCCAGTGTAGGTGCCCCAACAACAACAACAGCAATGAGGAGTCTTAAGGGGCGCCTTGTGGAGCCTTATGTAGGAGCCTTTGGCTGATGTAGCTACGGCAACGTCAATCACAGCGATGAGCGCAAAAGTGGAAAACAAAATAAAAATACGAGTCTGTGTGTGTGCGAAAAGCAAAACAAAACACATACACAGAAAGAGAAGACAAATAAAAAAAAATACGGAAATGTTTGGGTCAGGGTGGCACCCAAAATGTATTAGTGTGTGTGTGTGTGTGCACATATTTATATATGTATTTTATTCTGGCAAAAATCCATATAATTCAATGGATTGGCTGAGAGAGCAGCCAACAACGCAAAATGAACACAACAAAAAGCAACCGCAGATTATGCGACGATGACTATGTGAGCAGAGCGGACTGATGAGCGACAGAGAGAGAGAGATAGATGGGAAGAAAGAGAGGGCAGTTTGGGTGATGTGTGGCCAGTCAGACATATTAATGACAAAATGATTATGATGACACTAACTGACTATAGAAGAAGACATAATATTGGTGACAAAGAGACAGAAAGAGGAAGGCAGAGAGGTACATAGACGGGAACAACCTGGCAGACCGCAGCGCACAGGGCAGAACATGTAAAACAAGTTAACAAACAACGTGAAAAGCTTTAAATGAGGCTTAAAGTGAAGCAAGAAGAGGCGCAACTGTTCGAGGGGAAGTTGAATTGTGTTTGGAACAGGTGAAAACAGAAAAAACATAGGAATAAGATGAGATATAATAGCAATTTTAAGATTAATTTTAGACATCTGTCATGGTAGAAGTATCCTCAAAAATCCTCAGTCGATTCTATTGTGTATTACAATGCATTATCAATTTGTAGTCGAATAAGAATTCGATTTATTTGTTAACTTCAGTATATTTTTACCTCCAAATTACAATCTTAATATTAAGTCTGTAGTTTGCCAGAGGTTCTATAGAATTTTAAGATGTATGTAAGCTTCGTGCCTTAATTTTTTAGAACGGCATCAAGTAGGAAAAAATATCATGCAATATTATAGGATTAATATAAAGAAATACATAACACACTTATATATTTTTCATAGTTTCATAATACGCTTTTTCTATAAATTTCTTTATCATTTGTATAATTTCATTAATTAATATTACTTAATCAAATATTTACTGCACTTCTTTGAGCTTCTTCATATTATTAAATAGTTCCCCTTGCATCTCTGTAAACATTTCAATAGTTAAGCTGCAAAGTACCTAAGAAACTTGTGCATTTTAAAGGCAGACTTCAAAATTATTTAATATGCTTTTCGATTTTTGCACCATGAATGATTTTGACACCTGCTGCAAGCTGCTTTCCACACTAAGGTCAGGCTCCTCTCTCGCTGTCTCTTTCCCCTCCATTGCCGCCCTCTTCTTGGAGCTTTTCTTAAACGCTTTTTACCGGCTAAAATAAAATAGAAGGCAGCTTAAGGAAACCGCTTGCACTTCCCCGAAGCTCAGAACGCCAAGAGCAGAAGCCGAAGAATCTGAGCTGAGGCTGAAGCTGAAGCTGAGCACGTTAACCGCGCCCATAGAAACCCTTTTCTGCTGCCCCACTTCCTCTCTGCCGCCTCCTGGGGAGACTAGAGAGCTGCCGCCACGTTAATTAGATTTTGTGGTTTTTGTGTTGTGCAAACTTCAAAAGCAAAACCGTACCAAGGGGGGACAAGGAGTGAAGCTCACCAAGTCGAGGCCGAAGCCGAAGCCGATGCCAGGCTGCCAAACGCCAAAATTTGCTGTAAAAATGTTCTTGTGATACAACATCAAATTGGAATTGAAATGGCTGCGGGTCCCCCACAACAACAACAAAATCGATAAATACAAACTTTTTACAATGCGGCAACACTTTCACGCACTTCTTGCTTGCTGCTGCCACGCCCCGTCGCTATCCCAGCCACCTGGCTGCTGCCTCCAGCTCGTGGAGTGTCTCTGGTGGCATTGAAAAACCGCCTGAAAGTATGCACCAGCAAGTTTTTTACGCAATTAGTGTACAATTTCTTAATTTATACCCTGTCGCCAATTTATCAACACACTCTGGCAGGCAGAAGGGGGCGTGGTGACAGCAGAGCAAGCTTAGGCAAAGCCAAAGGCAGTTGAGGCGTACTGGGACCAGTTGGTTAAGCGGGTAGCAGTAGAAGTGGTTGTTGGCTGTGCAAGAGGACAAGGAAGAGGAGAGAAAGAGCGAGCGATAGAGCGAAAACCAAGTGAAATATTATTATGAGTACGTGTTGGACAGCCACCGCCTGTCAAGGCTACTAGGGAAACTACCTAAAGCCGGGCGCAAAAGGGTTAAAGGGTTGCCACACAGCCTCAGCGAGAGTCGGGAGTCGGAGTTGAAGTAGCTTAACATATGCTCGTTTTGGCATAGTTTTTGGGCCTCGCATGAAATATGAATTACTATTTATAACTTTATCACAGCGAGACGAAGATGCTTCTCACTCATACATATGCATGGCTGTGTCTATCTGTGTGTGTGTGTGAGTGCTTATCAAAGCATTGAATGAGAGCCTTGGCTTGTGGCTGTTAATTAAGTTATGATGGCAACCCACACACACATACATACATACAATACTTGTAGATTCTACATAGCGTTGGCTCTATCTCACCCTGTTTTTGGGGGGGCCGTCAGTTTATGAAATTTTCATTAATTTTCGACCACAAGAGAGTTGCCTACGACGAGGACGATGATGTTGATGTTGATGGGCCCTTCGGGCTGACAGGGGCACGCAAAACTTGACGACACAGCACAGTTCTAATGAAATTTGCGACATATATGACAGGCCCGAGAGTGGGAGAGTAGGAGAGTAGGAGAAGACTGCCCAGAGTTCAACCCGGATTCGGATTTGGCTACACAGTAACCCATCAAAGAGCAACAACTTGTGACAACGTCAAAAAATATGCTATGATTTGTCGCACATTAGTTGTTTCCCCACCCCCCTTTCACACATGAACTTTCAATCTTTACCGTGATGGATGATGACAAATGTAGCCAAGAAACTAATTATCTAATAATCAGAATGCAAGAATATATAAGAAGATATACAGACAGATACACACAGATACTTCTACTTATCGAGTAGAGTGCGAGAGTTATAAAAGACGACTGTCATTTTGATTTTAATTAGCTGAAGCTTGCCATCCTAAGTGGGCCATATCAGCTACCATATACAATATATAGTATATATACTTGGGCTGTGCGTAATCATCATAACAATGGCCTGACCCCAACACACACATTTACAGTTCATTTTGGGGGCAGCCTCAGTAGCTAAGCCTGCCTGGCAGAGCCTGCTCGCTTTGCTTCTCTTTCGGCTTTAGCACTCGAATATAATTTAGATTTATCGCTTGATTCTCGCATAAATATGGACCATGTCATCTGTCGAGTGGAGGGGGAGGGGGGGGGAGTAGGGGGCGTGGCATCGTCTATTACTCGTGTGATTTTGTGTGCTCGTTGATGCATAAAAGCAATGGGCTTTGAGTGCCCTCTACACGGCCTAACGACTTGTAGGTACGCGCCTAAGTAAGCATACATACATATATAATACGCACACACACACACACACACATATATATATATAACATGTAAAATCCTGGGTAAAAAAGAAAGCTGGTCGTCAGATAATGCGAAACTGTCACAAGGCAAGACATAATGATAAATTTTGTCATTGCTTTGCACAGTTTAAAGGTTTTTTAATGTGCTGCATACAGATTTATACAGATCTCTGGCTTAATCGGTTCATAAACATGCCTTTATTACAGGCTCAATAAAGAAGAAGGTTTACTTTTAAGCCACAATTTATTACAATTTATTTATGGAATTTATTAAATAAATGAAACTGTTTAGGCGAGCACCTTCATTTTAAAAATGAACTGCCTCTTCAAGAACTTTAAAGATTAAATATACATATAGCAATATATAATATCCTTCTCTTTTTTAGATTATATATAAATCATGAATTGTCTTCTACATTTGTTATTTCTATTCATATAAATATGAATTTTGTTTTAATGTTTCTAAGCCTTCTTAGCCCCATCAAAATTAATTTAGCGCTCCCAATGCGTTTGTCCCTTGGGAGTAACCTTTGCATTGTTATGTTCATCCAATATGTATCTATAAAATTGATTCCATATCATCTTCACCATCTTGACACTGATTATGTGCCTTAACACTTGACTGCCCCAGCATATTTCGCTGGCCGCGATAAAGAACAACAGACAAAGAACAACAGAAAAAAAAGCGAAAACAAACTCAACGTGGCATTTAGCGTTAAACACACTCCCACAGCGAAACACACACACACACACAGATACGCACACTTAGCGCGATAGACAAGCAAAACAAGCTTGGACAGGAGACATTTTTGTGGCCCCCAACGCGGCTGCTGTCCGAAAAATTAACGCAAAATCAAAGTAAAAATGCGATAAATGGGCGACGACAAGCGCAACGCGCAGGGACAACAACATCAACAATAACAACAACAACAACAACAACAAAGAAAGCAAGACAAATACAAATACAAACACACTCACACACCCGCACACACACATACACTGATCAACATGAAAAACAATAACAAAAACACGTTTTAAATGAGCGAAAATCGGTCGAGCATATCAAATTGAAAAACTCCAAGACAACGGAAACTTGAAATGGGAATGGGATGGAAAAGGGAGAATGGGAATGGGAATGGAACAGAGACTGAGACTGAGACTGCAAATGGGTGAGGCTAGAGGGTGTTCCCCCCATAGCTGATGCGATTGTGGCGCGTGATGCTTTTTGCGTATCCTAGTGACACACAAATACAATGACAAAGCAACGCACAGACAACAAGCCAAGAGCAAAAAGCGTGTAGACAGAGAGAGAATGAGAGAGAGGGAGAGGGGGGAGAAGGAGAGTGAGTGAGAGGGAACAAGAATATAGAATAGCAGTCAAGTGTAATAACACTGGGAAACTCGCTGTGCTGTATTAGCAACCTCCTGAGCCGGCATTGATTGCTGCCCTGGCAGGTTGTTAGGTTACGCTGTCCACGTGAATGGGAGACTCAGGCAACCCTGCCCTGCGTTGAGCTGAAATGAACTGACGCTTCCACGTAATTATCGTGCCTGACTGTGTCAATCTATCGACACTTGATGGATCGGGTATATTATCTGACGGATTAAGCGCCTGGCAACATAATAGAGCTTAATTTGAAGCATATTCAAGTTTGAATTCCTCAAGCGAGCATCTTTGATGCTGATATGGCTTATTAACACGAGACTCCGTACAATAAAACTGCTTGTTTTCAAGTGTTTCGAATCAATTGGTTTAAAATTATAAGAATAAATATCTTTAATCTGTTTACGAAGTCTTGAATAGCTCGTTATTAAACGGGAAGAAATATTTTGATTATTTTTTAAATAGATTTTCCATCTTTGAAGGGCTTTTCTTAAAAGTATATAAACTATTCCAATTGCTTTAAAATTACTAGAAATTGCATTTTTAAACTATATTAATCCTTTTATATATTACCATTAGAACCTTCCCAAAGTGATCTTAGCAGCTTACTATTTTATTTGTACTTAATAAGTAATATATCATCATTAAAGTAATTTATAATAAACTCTATATGTTGATTTCTACAGATAGTTTAACTTAAAAATAGCCATCATAAAAGTTTCCAAATGAAAGTAAATTAAACAAATAGAAATAACATCATAAATTCATTTAAGTCATACTCAGGATCTTGAAGCTCAAAGAGCACTAACATTTTACTATAAAACACCCTATCCAAGTGATTCCGGCATTTTCCCTGCCTCCTCTCTCTGCCCTTAACTATTCCCAGAACACTCCCATTAAAGCAGCTTCTCGCAGCCATTACATTTGACTGACTGAGGCTGCCTAGAGAACTTGCTTTAAAGAACTCCAAAGAAAGCGAAATAGAGAGAGAGAGAGAGAGGGAGAAAGAAGAGAGAGAGGTGGCAGTAAGCTCAACTGCTCTAACCCAAACCGCGCCCCAAAACATTCACCAAATTATTCAATAGCTTCTTTCCCATATGTTTTTGTCATTCTTGTAACAGTTTTTTTTCTTGTTGCTTTTCCTCTTCCTCTTTTTTTTACCGGCTTTAAGCGACATTGTCGACGCACTTTTTGTATGTCGCACGCCTGCAGTTGTTGTTGTTGCTGTAGTTGGCAAAATTGTTGCGTTTCGCATATTAATTTCTTCCTGTATTCGTCATCATCGTCATGATGATAAGTTCTTGCCACATTTGCCCCTGCATGCGCTCCTAGAGTTCTCTCTTTAGCGCTCTCTTAGTCGCTCTTATTGGCGCAACCTTCCAGGGGCAAACACAATAAAAAAAGAGGAAAAACAACACATTACTTATGTGTGTGTGTGTGTGTGTGTGCGGGTGTGTGTGTGTGTCATCGCATTAATCACACAGTTTGAGTCATGTGTTTAATAAATATTTTGTCTGTGGCAACTTGCGAGGCAAATTTCGTGGCAATTTTCAGTCACAACACACAACCAAGCAACAGAGAATGCAAAGCAAAACAAAGGCAAGTGCAAAATCAGGCAGAGCACATGTTTTTGGCCAATTTCTTGCAACCCACTCAGGCCTTGGGTGCTTCATCATAACATCCCCTACACCCTGCCCTCATCCCTACTGCTACTCCCTACTGCTCCTCTCTTGCCTCTCTCTTACAGTCGCATGCTCGCACGCTAGCTCGCTCTCTCATGCTCTCTCACTCGCTCTCTCTCTCTTTCTCTCTTTTGACATCACGTAGCCAGCCAGCCAGTAAGCCCGGCACATGACAGCCGCACGTTCGCTCTCGCGCTCTCCCACTCAGATGCACTACGCTCAACTATACAAAGCACCTTACATAGCTAAGGCGAAACTAAACTATAGCCGACTCGCTCGCACCTATGGCTTTGCCTGCCTGGGCTCCCATTGCCTGTGGAGGCTCTTGGCAGAGAGAGTGGAGAGCGGCAAAGGCAGAGAGAGAGAGAGAGAGAGAGCACGTTGCGCGTGCTTCGGCTACCGCCGCTACTGCCTCTGCCTGTGTGTGCGACTCGCGCTCGTGCCTGCACTCGTGCACTCGTGTCCCGTCGTCGTCGTTGTCGGCTTCGTCGTGTTTGATTTTCCCTTTAGGCCTCTTGTTGTAGTTTCCAGCCGCCCGCCGTTTTCGGTTTCGGTTTCGGCTTTGACCAGCCCATGTGCAATGTGCCGCTATTCGTATCGTCGTCTCGTCTCCTCCTCGGTTTTGTTTTTTATAGATGCTCTATAGAAAGTATGGGTGTATTACTATTGCTTTGCCAGCAATATGTGATTGATAGGCAGGCCAAGAAATTCATTCTAATTAAATATGATGTAATTCGATTATATTGGGGGGAAAGAATATAAATTGAAAGAAAAAACTATATGTATTATTAATGATTTAACAAATATCATTAATAATTTATGCTTATGTACAAAATATATTATTAAATTCTCTCAATTTATTACTTAATTTATAATTCCCATTTTACCTGCATAAATCAGACTAACTCTACTTATTTTGGCCCACTCTCTCATCTCCGTCTCTCTTTCTCTTGCTGGTTACTTAAATCGCAATTAGATTTGATTTATTTCCTATATGTAGATCAATGTTTATTTGATTCGTAGAGCATACGTGTCTTCGTGTGTCCTTCGCTTCGGTTTGTTGGGGTTTTTGCTTGTTTTGGTTTGATATCGAACCATACACAAGCGCACACACTGTTCGATGCTCTCCTCGCCAATGGCCAACGCGTTGGGAGCCGAACACCGAACAACGAACCGAATGACCGAACACAGAGATGCACGCAGGCAGGCACCACATCCATCCCCCCAAACGAACACAGGCAACCACCCACACCCACTCTCATGCTTGTGACTCTCACTGACAGGCAACGTGTATTTTGTTTACCGCTACTCGTTGGTTGCCGGCTGTTGCGTTGCGTTCGCTTCGAGTTCGCTTCGAATTGGTCGTGCAATCTTAATGTACGTTTGTTGTAAGTTCGTTCGCGTCACGTTCGGCCGGTCGTTCGTGCCTGCTGTGTTGTTGCTTGTTGGCTGTTGGCTGTTGGCTCGTCTTCTTGGGCACTTCTCGCTATTGTAAGCGCCGTCCTTTTTCAGTATGATATTGAGTTTTGTGTAGTTAAGTCGGAATATTTCGTATAGTTCTCGTCGACTATCGTGTGACATTTGTTCTTCAAACATAAATATAAATACAAAAATAAATATATTCAACAACAGAAAAATAAATTTAATAAAACAGAAAAACACAAATCAAAAAACAGAAAAATAATTATTATTAAATTCGCTTAAATATTATAAATTAAACCAATAAATATATATAAATTTAAATGTATATCAAACTAAAACCTTATAATCAAATTCGCAAGCCACCCAAACCAAATGAAACCAAATAACACAAATGAAATTTATAAAATTCGTTTATCCAAGCAACAATTAAAACACAAAAGAAAATAAATAAAGTTTATTATTGTTGAATTTGTAAGCATGGACAGAATATGTTTTAAAACCCGAAACTAAACGAACTTGGCTTATGCTGCAATCGTTTTGTTTTCAAATATTCCGAACTTCACTAATTATTTACATAGTTCGAAATATCGAAATCATATTCAGTCGGAAGGCTCCCAGCACTTCAACGTTTTCCATTCTTTAGTTCTTAAAATAGACAAAAACTCTCTGATAAACAATCCGAAAATAATTAGAAACATTTTGTAAACAAAAATTAATTGAGAAACACAGTTAGATTTCCCTCTCACAGTTCGTTCATTCGGTTCTACAGAGTTTTTATTTTTAATTTTTTTTAGTTCTAGTTTCCTGTGTGTGTTTAATTTGCCTACGTAAACAAACACAAAAATTTTTTCACGCTCGCAGCACACGAAAATATTTTCAATTTAAATTTACCGACAATAAAAAGGCACAACTAAAATCAAACCAAATCGAATTAAACCGTATCGAACTGAACTGAACAGAAAAGTCACTGAGAACGTTTTTCTCATTGAATTTGAATATTTTCGGAGCATTCCATAATTTCATTTCCAGCACTCGAAATATTTTTGCTCTGTGTTTGCTCTCAATTCGTTTTGGGGTCGCACACCAACAGATCGGGCTGGAGCGGGTCTGGACCCGGCCACATGAGCATTTTGGCTACGTTAATTGAATGAATGCATTGGCCGCTTCATGATTTTTCACCGAAAAATCTATTGCCTTTTGCTCTTCTCTTCTTCTGTGTTTTCTCTCTCCATACTGGGCCACGGGCCGTTGCTCACTTAAAATGTTGTTCTAGTTCTTGTTTCTTTTTTGTATTTCTATTTTGTGATTAATTTATTTGCAGTTTGCCAATGTTTTTATGAACACTTTGATGTGCTGCCTGTCGATTGGCACATATTGTAAATAAGTTTGAACACTAAACCAGAAAATAGTTGCAATTGTCGTGAGTGTGAAATGCTTTGAAAATTCTTTTCAATTGTATCGACAACGTGTGCAAAGTGCAGAGCTCAAAGTGCAAACTTAAGTTGAAGTTCAGAAAGATTTTCTTTGATATTCAGTATTATTAAGGCTGAGATTCAGAAAGTGGCAAGTTTTTTTATATTTCCAAGTTGAATTTTCATATAATTAAGTTTATAAATATTCATGTATTTCAAGCACATTTCCTTTTTAAATTTTTAAAGTGAATTATGAAAAAAGAACAGAATTTGAGGATTGCCAAAGTTCTTTGCCAATTTCTTTGTGATTTATGCATTCTTAAAGTGCTTTTATATAGTGAACAAAATTTTTAATTGATCAGTAATGAAGACAATATTTTAAAGATTAGCCAAATCAGTTGTAGAAATAAATTTATTAGACTTTCAATAAAACTTCCAATAAGAAATAAGTTACGAATTCGCATTGAAACAAGCCACATTTGTTTTGTGAGAATACTTCTGATTAGCCATAGATAGCAAATCAAAATTTACTGTTTCCAGACAATTAAGTACCAGAGAAAGTATTTTTGAAAACACTCGCTACTTAACTGTACCCTCAAGTACCACACACAAGCCAACAAAGTATCAAATTCTAAATTAGCCATGCTTTTAAAATGTGAAAACAACAATAATAAAAAATAATCATATTCATTTTTAGAATACGCAACCAGAGAACAAAACGCGTGTGTGTTTAAATACTGGAAAACAGAGATAAGATAAATTATATACACACACCACGCACACACAATTCCAGATCAATTTATACAGACAATTGATGATAAACCGAATCAATGCAGCGAGAATAGAAAACAAAGTCAACAAAAAAAAATTATATATATACATATATATACAGAATTCTATATATGCCCAAGAAAATCGCAAGCAACTCAATTGCGAAAGTGTAAAACAAAAATTTCAACAAATTGAAAAACAAACAAAATAAAGAAAACAAAACCAAAAAATACAAAAAAAAGAAAAACAATAAGAATTAAATTGAGAAAAACTTAAGCCAAAGAAAATACCAATAGGCAGGTCGAAGATAACCAGAAATTGTGAATTTTCTCGCAAAGGCGCAACGTTCCAGAGCAAATCGTTCCATATGGTTCATATTATTGAATTGGTCGGCCAGCCGAAGGTTGAGTTTGCTCAACAAGTTACTGTGAGTATAGTCATTCCATATTCCGAGTGTATTCCGAAAAATTGAGAGCAAATGAATTTTTTATACTGAGTGCGGCACACACACACACACACACAGGCAAGGCACACACGTACACAAGGCACACAGGCAGACTGGGCGACAAATGATAATAAATCTCGTGTCTGTAGTCACGTAATGACAACTTAATACAAATACATGTGTTGTAAGTGAGCGTGTGTGTGTGAGTGTGGTGTGATGAGGAGCCGCAAAAAAATTCATTTGCACACACACAAACGCACTTTTTATTATGTTGTTGGTGCTGGTTTTGTGTTTTCTTTTTTTTTTTTTTTGCTCTCCGTGTTTGCCTTTGCCCAACATATTTTGACAATTAATCATTCGGGACTTTGTCGAGTGGCGCCGGGACGGGGAGTGACATGGGGTATTCCGAAAATCAGCGCCATGTCTTGTATGTGTTGCTGTGTGTGTAGGTCAATGTGACTTGTTTTACAATTCGTGTGTGTGAGTGTGTGTTTTGGCCATTAATGGCTCCAAAATTTTGCACAGGCAACAGCTGCGTTTCCTGCTCAGCAAAATTGTTGTAATTGTAATTGTGATTGCTTTCGTTAACGCTGTTGTCGTTGTTGCTACTAGCATCTAGTGCATTGACTTGCCTTGTGTCCTTGCGCTCGAAAAACTTGCCCCACTCATCGCAAAAGTACGCTATGACTTTGCATAAAGTCACTTTAAGATGTGTATAATAAAGCTTGTTTCTTGTTTAAAGGGAGTTGATTTTTTCCAGAGAAAATCCCTTTAACAATATTGCCGGTTTAAGGAAATGTTTTTTATACATTTAACTTTGTATTAAATTTAGGTTTAAGTGATTTTTAATATGTAATATATTATATATATTATTCGATAAAAGCCCAACTTTTTAATTCTTGGGAAGTTAGTTATTCCTTTTTTAAAGAAGCTTTATAAAGTGTTTAGATAAAGTCATTATTAATTTCTCTTCACTAAAGAGTTTTCATCAATTTTTAAGAAGTATGCAAATTTGAATTGTGTTCTTTAGATTTCATTGATATTTAAATTTTAAAAACGCCTCATAAAATATTTAAATGAGAAATTAACTTTTTAATGATGTCGTAGCTCATGAAAAAATTTATATGCTCATTCAAAAGTTCCCAGAAAAGCCATTTTAATCATTTGTTATGATTATTACTAGTCTTTATATAGTACTACAATATTAATTTACTCTAAATAAAGTATTGCTTAAATTAGCCTTACAAGTGTTGGTTTTTTGGAACCAACCATTGCTGACATATGTATTTAATAATAATTACATAAAAACTTAAGTAACTACCTTATTCTCTTTTCTTTACATCCTCATTGCACGAGCATTTCGCGTTATCCCTTTAAGTCCGCTTCGTCATGTCATTTTCTTATCGCATCGAACCCAACCATATGGTGCTTGATTATGTATTGATCCATCCGTACTGCGTGCTGTCATGTTGTTACATTTTCTAGGATTTCCACTCTCTTGCACTATAAAGACTTTCTTAAAGTTGATACAGAAAAATTTAGAAACTTAAATTGTAATCGGATTTACATAGAATTTCCTTTTTTGTTGCTTTCTCTGTCGCTGTCGCTCACGCGCTCTCTCTCTCTCTCTCTCTGACTGTCTCTCTGTGTCACTTTCAGCTGACTGCTCTATCACTGTATATGTGCTAGTTATTGTTGCTGTTACTCTCATTGTTGTAGCTGTTGTTGTTGTCTGCTTGTCACCCTCTTCTTGATTTTATTACACCGCCAACGCGGCAGTCTGTTTAGTTGTCGCTTCTCGGGGACTATTGCGTAAATTTCATTGTGTATTTCACTTTTATGGTGGTTGCTCGTCCGGGTGGGTGGGTGAGTAGGTGGATGGCTGAGTGGGTGGGTGGTTGGGTGTTTGAGCGGGTCTCGGAGCGAAGTGGATGCGTGCGACGTGCGTGCGTCGACGTCGCTGCCATGCAGAGCAGCAGCAGAGGCAGCGTCGCTCTCGTTCTTTGTTGTGCTTTGTGCGTGCGTTGCGTCTGTCTCTTTGTCTGTCTGTCTGTCTCTCTGTCTGTCTGTCTGTCTGCCTTGTCTTGTCTCCTTTACTTTTATCCTGGCCATGGGGAGGGATGTTCCAATGTTCCCATGTTCGACTGTTTTCACTGCGTTTGCTTATTCTAATGATGCCACATGCGTTCGCTTGCGCTCCTCACTTCGTCGCCGTCGTCG
This sequence comes from Zaprionus nigranus, assembly GCA_018903425.1. Lineage (NCBI taxonomy): Eukaryota > Metazoa > Arthropoda > Insecta > Diptera > Drosophilidae > Zaprionus > Zaprionus nigranus. The sequence goes on along the minus strand of JAEIGD010000034.1, from coordinate 1,081,059 downwards.
CCGTCGTTTGCTTATTGGGTTATGTTGTTATTCCAGCTCCTTGTTTGTCCTTCTTCTTGTCCTTCTGTTGTTGTTGTCTTTCTATTCCAGCTGTCCGCTGGTTCCTTCCGCCCCATGCCGCACATTGTTGTTCAATATTTTTGTGCCACTTGTTTTGAATTTTTCTACATTTTGCGCATCCTTTTCCCTCTTCCTCTCTCTTTTCTTTTCTCACTTGTTGTTGTTGTTGTTGTTGGTATTACGTGCGCGCTAAGTTGCTCGTTAAATGCTTAAGTGGAGCAGAGTCGTTGACACAGTTTTCTCTTGTCCATTGCACTTCGCATGACTCACAGAGTTGGTAAAGGAAAGCAAAGGACACCCAAAGCAAATGGAGAAATCGGTTAGGGAAATGTGGGAGGAGGGCGGAGGGCAGTATTCAAACTGCTTTTAAAGTTTTATTCTCATTTACGAGCAACTTTTCTTTTGTTGGCTTTGCATGCGATTGTTAAGCTTGTGTTGAGAACTGTCATAAGGACAATGCCCATTGCATGCACTATACTTAAATGTTAAGCCCCAAAAAGAACTAAGAGCAAGCAAGAAGGAAGAAGAATAAAAAGTATCAGCTGAAGTAGAAGTAGAAGAAATTATCGTAAAGTTGCAAAAAACTAAAAGTTTATATCACTGCAAGTTGATCAACATTCTATTTGTAGTTCGGTTTTGCCTTTGAAATGTGATTGTAAAGAAGAATTTCATATGTAGGTTATTATATTATATAATAAATAAGAGCTATATATAGATAAAGATTTATAAGATTGGGAATTTCCATTTTATACTTCACTAATAATATGCTTAGCTTAGATTCTAATCCATTAACCTCTAAAACTAATTTAAGCTTCTGTTGGAAAATCTACTTGAATACTTCATAACTCTTAATAATCCCTGCCAAGTTTAAGTTAAAGAGAATTTTCAATATTGTAAACTTTCAAAGTTGCTTTCAGTGTTAATTATAATTCTCTTTTACTTTCTTACCTATTCGTTAATAATTCCTTTTTTTTCGTTCACCTACAATTGTAATTTTCTTCAACTTAAACTTTCCACAATTACGTTTTTTAATTGCCCTGTTTTTTTCGCTTCTTGCAACCAATAACTTGTACTCTATCGCATTTAACATGCTTTCAAAATCTTGGGGAAAGTAAGAAACTTTTAATTCTACAGGGCAGAGGAATTACGTAAGACATTCTATAGGGTGGGGGCTCCCTGATATTTATGTTTATTGGCCTGGGCAATTTGCCGACTTAGGCAATTACCCAACGAACAAAAGGCGTTGGCGCTTTTCAATATTTATGCCGCGGTCTCCCTCTAATAATATGTAAATGCCTGACTCTTTGCTTTGCCCTAGCGGAACAGTTCCAGTTCAAATCCAAGTTGGAGCAGAAGGACGACCACAAAAACCCGTTATTATTGTTGCTATTGTTGCATATGGCGAGGCGTTTTTGCCTGTCGCTTTGTTTTCTCAAGTAATTTGCTGGCCATGTAATTTAATCGCACCGTGGCAACTCTATACTCGACACATGTGTACTGGGTGTGCTGTGTGTGTGTGTGTGTGTGTGTACTGGGTGTGCTCTGTGTGTGATTGTGACAGCAGCTGTTGACGCGCCTCAGGTGGGACATGACTCGGGTATGTCAACAGGCAAATTATGCCCGAGGACCACAGACAATGAAGGCTCAAGTCGTGGCCCTCGAGTTCTCCTTTCCCATACTGTTCCCCGGGTTCCCCGGAGCAGGTGCCAGTGATTAGTGAAAGCCTCACACCTGCAGGACGATTCCTTCAAGTGTAGCAATTATGAAAGGTTGCGCTAAATTGTGTGCAAAATTGCTCGAGGAGAGGGGGAGTGGCTAAAAGCGGAACTGCTTGACAATGGAACTCATTGAATTGGAGATAGTTAAGGGTTAATACTTGGCATAGGTTTTTTTTAAAGTTACTTGGGATTGTTCTGCATGTTTGGACCTATCAAATATATATATATTATATAAGTAAAAATTCAAATTCAGTTTACTTGAGAATAAATATAAATAAATATATAATAAATACAATAGCCATGTAGATAACATTTAACTAGATAGTTAGATTATCTATAATTAATTTACAGCCAAATATATAATTATATAAATCAATTTAAAGATAGATGGATAGATAGTTAAATCATCGACAGATATCAGTAAAATTTCATAAAAAACTAGTTTACTCTTCTTGCAAGCTGAAATAAATGAAAAGCGCCTCATCCCATCCCTGTTTTACCTACTTTACGAATATTGCCTCGCTATATTGCCTTATATAGAACAGTAAATTATTTCCCAGTTTTTATTAATTCGTAGGCCACGCGACTCATTTCGTTGTTGGAGGTGACATTTTTATAGCTTTGTTAACAGGCCCAAGCTACAGTGCGGTAGTTGTTGCCAAGCCGGTTAGGGGGAATGTACAGAGCAGGAGCAGGGGGGGATAGAAAAGTGCATCCCTTGATACCTTGCTGTACCTTGGCCTGAGGCAGACATCTCTTTTTGTTTTGCTTGGCATGTTTAGCGTTGATTATGCTTTGTGGCCTTTCTTTCTCGTTGTGGAAAATTCACCCCCCTGCTTGAGTTGCCTTTGTTGCCTGTCGCCTTCTTATCGCGCACAGCACACTGTGCACAGTGCACAGTGGAACGCGGCATTAAAATTACTTGCGTGATTAACGCACACCCTCGAGCGTGTCACACCCCCAAACCCTTGTCTCCCCCCTCCAACTCTGGCCTTATCTATGGCTGCCTGCCTTAATTGTGGGTCTTCCATTTGGCTATCGATTGATTACGATTTCGATTGTTTTGTTGTATTTTATTTTTTTTTTTTTTTGCTTTTGCTTTTTGGCCGCTTTTTCAATTCGATCGCCTAATGAGGCAACTTCAAAAAGCTGCACAGCTCATTAGGCGCTATATACGAGAGCACATGTACCCCACATACCTTGTACACCATCTACATATACCCTGTACTTATATATATTATTCTTGTACCTATATATTTTTATGACCTTTTGAGCATTTTAGCTTTGCATTTATCGCTTACCGTTCGCCGTTTTCCCTCTCTTTCTCTCTCTTCTCTCTTCTCTCTCTCCGTCCATTGTTTTGTTTGGTTTTGTTTATTGCCCCAGCGCTTCAAAAATAGCTGCACAAAATGTAAACAAAAGCGCAAAATTTTCTGACCAGCAGCAGCTGCGTGCGTCATGTGAACAAATTTTCCAGATGCTCAATCAGCGGCAGCAGCACCAGCAGCATCAGCACCAGCAAACTCTCTATGCCTCTCTTTGCCTGCCTCCTTGTCCCTTTCTCTCCCACGCACTGCCTGTGTATATATTTTCTTGCTGCATCTGGCAGCGATTTTCCAGTATTTAGTATATATTTTTGCCTAGCATAATTTTTAATGGCTTTGCCAAAGTGCAAAACCGCATAAAGTGGCCTTTTTTACCCGTACACGGATTGCCACGCTTTGGTTTCCCTAGTTCTTTCTTTCATTCTTTCTTTTTTTCTGCGAACAATAAATTTCCGTTTATTTATGTGGCACTACAGAATGCTAGCTGCAAATCTGAATATTCGATATGTGCGCTATGTGATGTTAAGTTATTGTTTGCTCGGTCAGTGCAGAGAGAGAGAGAGAGAGAGAGAGATGAGTTGGCAAGGGGCTCGAAAGCAGGTCAGCAGAGGCAATGGGAAATTCAGTTTTATAAAGTAAGTGTAGAAGATTAAATGCTGGAAAGGTTTTGCTTAATTGGGCATAAGTTGTAGGATGTTATTTATTTATTTAGAAATGGAAACCTATGCCCTTAAACTGAATATCGAAATACTTATCATATGATAACTCTTTTATATTTGGAGAACTTATTATTACAATATAAATATATTGTACCATAAATTTGTAAGTTATTCAATGATAAGCCTTTTTTATATTATTATATTAAATATTCCTAATAAAGCAGCTCACAGTAAAGAACCTCCTGCACTCTCCCACCTGTCAATCAAGCACTTCAAGTGACTTATACTAATTGACCACAAGTTCAGCAAGTTCTCCCTTGTCGTCAAACTGTATACTGTGTATGGCCATAATTGATTAGCCAGACCCTTGGCCATTATGGCATGTACATTTTCCCGAACTGCCTAATAAATCAACAAAATTATGTTTCGGAAAAGAAATATTTACATTTACATGCAAGGCAAGTCAAGGAAAGCCAAACAAACCGCTAATTGTCGATAAACAACCAATAAAATACAAATTTCCCAAAAACATTTATCAAAAATAATATAAATAATAACAATAACGTTTCACACACACACACACACACACACTCGATGGGGCCTGTTGAAAGGAAACTCAAGAGAGGGAGGGAGAGAGAAAGTGTACACACGGCACGAGGACAACGACAAAGTGTATGGAAAATAGTGTTTGACAGCTCATAAAAAAATAATGTCGTATTCATTAAGGTTGCCAATGTGTGTGGGAAGTTGTTGTTGTTGATGTTGTTGCTGACGTTGCTACTTGTTGTTGTGTTTGTAGCTGGGGTTGCCAAAAGCGAAATTCATTTTATTTACGACAGGAAGCAGGCAGCAAGCAACAGAGAAAGCACTTGAAACGCACGCATGCAAAGCAAAAGAGCGTGAAGGGAAAGGGAAGGGGTGGCACAGAGAGAGAGAGAGAGAGGAGAGAGAGAGGGAAGGGCAGGCAAGGGAAGGGAAAAGAGAATTGTCAGAAGGTGGCGTTCGCTGGCAAAATCGCTTGAGAAGGCAAGTCTGAAAATCATTTAATTGAAATGCAATGCAAAAGAGGGAGAAAGAGCAAGTGTGGGCCAGAGTGAGAGAGAGAGAGAGCTGGGGCAGAATAAAGGCAGATGGAGGGTTGGCAGCAAGAGATACGCGTGCAAAACTAAGAAGAAAACCCGCCAAAACAAACGAAAGTTGCAAAATGCCATTGACAATGTCAGAATGACAGACGTCTGTGCCCCGCCCACTAGCCTCCTTGCCTGCTCTACTCCCCCTCTATTTACCTACCTCCTCTCTGCACTCTTCCCTTCCTGCTTCTTCCCCCTGCTCTTTGCTAACTATCTGCGCAGGTGTTTTATGAGTGGCGCCAATATTTGTTGCCTTTTGTTGTTGCCTCAGTTGTTGCCCCTTGTTGTTGTTGCCTGTTGTGTGCTGCACTTGAGGAAAACTTTGTTGACTCTGCCACTTTTGTTGGCATTGGCTTTTTAAAGGTTTGCGTGCCGAAATTTGTTAGAGTTGTCGTTGTTCTTGCAGCTCCTGAAATTTTTTTTGGGCTTTCCATTGAGGTTCTCCATTAGGGTGACTCGACAGAGAGTTTCACTTCACTCACTCTGCCATAAGTTGATTCGTTCACATGCAAATGCCACAAGGTGTTATAGTTTATGTACATTTAATTGAGACTTATTATGTAACTGAAATTGCCTTGCTAAGCAGGCGTTAGATCGTTGTTGTTGTTGTTGGCAGTTGCTGAAATTATTGTTGATAGTCTTGTTAACTTGTTTTGGCTTTTGAAGTACCTGAAGTTCTGTTCATTCAAGTGGAACTTGGAGGGAATGACAAGGGAAGTTCTTGAATGGGTTGAGGTTAATTTAGAAACTCTAGGGAAGTATGGGGTGCAGGGCAATATGACTATAAGATGATGTGATCAATATTGATATTAATATAATAGAATAATATTGAATATCGTACACGCAATTTCTTTCATTCCTTTATAAACTTTCTAAACCTTCTAGAAAGTTGCTTAAGTTTCTACAATATAAATATATAAATTTCTTCCAATAGTTCATTGACTTTAAAACCCTTATTCTTGTATTCCCTTTTTCTATTTCCTTCACCTGCCTTAGACACTGTAAATGCCTTATGCACTCAACCATTAGTGTAACCAACTTTTTGTATCTTTCCCTCTGATTTCATATTCTCCTTTTCGTGTTGCCTCGTAAATCTGCCAAAAATCTTCAAACTTTAACTATGCTCAGGCAGCAGACATAAAAGATGCATCTGCCTGGGCTGTCGAAGTGTATCTGCGAGATACACATGCAACATGCGTCATGTATCTTTCATACACTGCGACATCATCTTCATGCTTTGACAAAATGTATGACATTTGCATATCGCACGAGGTTCACTTGCAGTTCCACCTGCCTGCCTCACTCCCCTCCCCAACCTCAGGCAGTTCACAGTATCCAATAGCCAGTTTTCCCCATTTTCCTTCCCAGTTTTTCCCATTTCGCTGTCTCAGCTGCTTGGCAGTTTTTCCCTTGAAAAATGCAGCAAAAGCCAACGAACTGTAACTGGACGTCGTTTTCATCAATATAAATGGGCGATTTGGGCGGCCGAGTCTGTGCAGGGGGGCAGCATCATTGTGCCACAGAACCACGGCACGAAATGTTGCAAGTTGCAACATATGCGAACTGCCTGCTGGCCGTAGCATATGTCCAATGTGGGAGGGAGGAGGTGAGGATGAGGTCGCTTCTGCTACTATATGCTGCCTGGCATGTTTGGGTGAATAGATGGTAGAGGGGACGGGAGGCAGCGGGTGTATTGGCGGGTGCGGACAGCAGCAGCGCGCAATACAACGCATCATTTTTATTGTTTGTCGGCGAGCTGCAACAGCAACAACAACAACAACAATAACACACACCTGTGGAAGAGAAACGGGCAACTGACGACGACGTCTATTGAAAATAGAAAGCAAATGCTGAAAGGCATGAAGAACCATGAGAAGGGAGAAGCCATAGCAGTAGAGGCAGCAGGAGAGTGTGGCAGGGGTGGAGGGGGAGAAGAGGAACGTAGCTCCGTTTCGTGCTTTGCTTTTGTATTTTTGCACCGAAAATAGAAAAAATGCAACTCAAAAACCCAACTCGCAATGCGCATTGAAGTGGCGTCGTCTAATGTAGCTGAAGTTGTTGCAACTTGTGGTGCATAGTGGAGAAGGAGAGAGAGAGAGAAAGAGAGAGAAAGAGAGAGAAGGGAAAAAAAGATGGTGCAGCTGAGCTTAACATTTTTGAATTATCTCTTATTTTTTCACAAGACAGTAGATCTGTCTGTAGATTTCCGATAAGAGATGAGAAAGGAAGAAGAAAAAGGAAAGAGAAAGAGAATGTTAAGAGTTTAATATTTGAATAAACTGATTATATATGATATGATTATAAGTATCATATGTACATATATTAATAAATACATTGTTTTATTTTATTTATAATCAATATTTCTAATATCGTTCTTATCCGTTAGAGAGCAGAACAATCTTAAGTAATGTCAAACCCTACGTACGAAATATTTTCTACATTGTCAGCTTTAGTCGTAAAATAAATTCTGTGGAAAATCTCCATTAAATCATTTGTTCATCTCGTGTATTTTCTCCACGTATATGCCCTTGTACACACACTGCACTTCTCTGCCCTTTCTTTTTCAATTTGCCAACCTCAGTAGTTGCCACCTCTCTCGCTACCCCCTCCTTCTCCATCTTGCATTGTTTACCGCCTGCCGCATTGTGTGCAATGTTGCAATCACTGCAAATGCTCAAAACTGCCTTAATTTAACGCTACACGCACACGCACTGTCGCCTCTTGCAGGTGCACAGCTCCCCTCCCCCTACCCCCCCCCCCTTGTCTGCAGCTCATCCTGTGCTGCCGCTAAATCGTCACTAATATGCCGACTTGTGCTCAGCGTTGCGTGCTGTGGCAGCGCGTAAGGAACCGACAAGAGAAAGGGTCGCAGGGAGAAGAGAGAAGAGAGAGAAAGGGGAACTGCTGGAGGAGAGAGAATAGAAAAAGGTGCTTAATAACTGCCACTAGATGGGGCAGCCACACGCGGCGTCACATGTGCCATGGCCGTGTCCCATGCAAATTCAGCGAGTCCAACAACAACAACAACAGCACAAGTTGCAGCTGGACAATGCACAATTCATTCAGTGGCTCCTCCTACTCCTGCTTCTTAGCCTAGTCCTAGTCGTCCCAGTCGTTCTAGTCCTCATCGCCGTCGTCGTCGTCGTCGTGGCCCTTCGTCGTCGTCGGCTCGTGCACACCCTGCAATTTTGTTATATATTTTTTTGCAGTTTTTATTTTTTTTGAAGCCTTTGCTTATTCTCCCTCGTTTTTTTTTTTTGCACAAGTTTGTGTTACTATTTTCCATGCGCATGGGCACTGGAGGCACCACCACCACCAGCCTACCAACATACCGTGGGAGGGGTGGTGGTGGGGGGTTAGCTGTAGGAGCCGGCGCCGGCATGGATAACCAACCAGAACGAGGCGTTGAGCAACTAGAGCATTGCAACTATTTATTTGTGCTAGTTACTCTGGGTGTCTGGGACATCCCTACAAACCCTTCCGGATGCCGTACTCCCTACACTCCCGCCTCCTGCCTCTCCCTTCCTTCTGCTTTTTGTCGGATTTTTCTATTATGCGCACGTTTATTACACGATTTTCGTACGATGACAGCGCCAGCTGAGAGTAAGCTACATTTTTTTGTTGCTTTGCTTTGCTCTTGTTGTGTTCCATTGTTGCCTGTTTCGCTTGGAAGTTGGGTGGCTTAAAGGGGGGGGGGCTTCGAAATTAGAAAAGTGTTTATAAAGCAGGGAAGAAAATATAAGATTTTAAATATCTACAAAATGAAAGCTATGTTTAACTGAAGAATTCTGAATGGAATTAAGAATTCTTGTTGAAAACCTTAACAAGTTTTCTTTCTCATTTGCGAAATTTTCTATGGTTCATTCTTCGAATATAATCCAAAGCTAATACCACAATCAAAAGAAGAAGAAGATCGTGTCTAGAAAAAATCTATACAACTCTCCCTGGAAATCTTTAAAAGTAGCTCTTTCCTTTTACTAGTTGCTTGCATATAAAACAACAAATCAACTTGATTGAATGCTTTCTAAATTCTTTAACAAATTCCCTTAATCCTTCACCTCATTTAAATTCCTTTAAATATCATATAATATTTAAACTCAAATATTATTTTAATAAATTAAAACTTCATTAATGCCGCCTTCCGTGGAAAGTTGCCAAGAAACACTTGAGGTTCATCATAACTCAACCTGAAGCGTAATGAACTTTTCTTTAGGAGCATTGTGAGATATAACAAAAAGCGTTGAATCTATTGTACGAAGGAACTTGAAAGATATCTTGCGAATACTTTTCTTTAATTGCTGCAAAACGCACAAATTAAGCAATTCTCCTGCTGCTGCTGCTGCTGCTGCCCTTCACCTATGTCCGGATTGATGGGCGAACTGTCAATGGCTAAGCCAGGAGAGAGAGAGAAAGTCGCGCGAGTGCTTAACCCAGTCTATGGATGTGCTTGGATTGAAAGTTGCCCGGGCGTTGTTGGAGCAGAAAGAAAGGAGGAAAAGCAAAGAAAGAATGAAACTTTTTAATGATGTAAAGTACAAAGTTTTGTGTCTTGTCGTTCGTTCGTTCGTCGGCGGGCACACAGCACAAGTAACTTGAGTAAACTTTGAGTTATGCCTTAGATGTGACGCGGATGCGGACGTGGACGCGAAAGCAGGACATGCTGACTGACTATATATCGAGGTACGACCTCAAAACAGGCCAGTGCAGGGGGAAGGATGAGGGGACATCCTTTTAGCGAAATGTATCGATCGATGTGGTGTGTCTCGTGTGGCCGCCTTTGACTGGTTTCTCTGTCGTTTGTTAAAAGTTTTCAACACTCATTTTTATTATGACATACGAGAGGGAGATAGAGAGAGATTGACCGAGCGAGGGTTGCGCACAAATTAGTGCTGGGCGACGGGGAGGCAGAGCCTGGTACTTTCCGGGGCCGCTAATAAAATGCCAATTTGCAGCATTGAATGGCGGCTTTATTGGCCGCCATTACAACTCGTACGCATAAAAACCCGGCCACGATTTCGGCCACGCACATGCGTCAGCTCCAGTTACTTTTCCGGGCAAGAGAGGGTAAGTCCTTTACCTCCCCCCCCTTCCACCTCCTCCACCACACTCATCCATACATATGTGGTATCTGTAGAGATCTGAGTGATCCCTGTTCCTGAGTCTTTAAGACATTTTATGACGGCAATATTTACACGCATAAAATATGCATGATAAACTTTGTTGTTGCACAATAAATCAGCATCAGCGGTAGCTGAAATGTATGCAACGCTTTGCGTTCGCTCTTTTTCGGCTCGTTCCCATTTTGCGATCCTGATGTGATTACAAAAACGTTAAAAGTTTAACATCGATGCCCTGCTCGTGTTCTTATTTATGGCACTCGCAATGATCATAAAACTCTGCGTGACCCAACTATAAACATTTCTTGCCAGGGTTGCGCCTTTAAATCCGAAACTAAACTTGCATAGCCATGCCAAGCTTCCGTTTTACGAGCAAATAATGCATTTATCACATGTTTCGCTCTCAAATCTCATGCGCTCATCCATTTAAGTGAAATTGATTAAGGCAAAAAGGTTTTTATATAAACTATGCCAAATATTTAGAGCGAAAGTGAATTGCAGAACAACTTGTGAAACTATAAAATCAAGTAGTAATTCAATGGGTTCATCTGTTTTAAGAAGTTAACTCTTATTGTAAAAACTTTAGCTAATCAAATAACTAAATAATAAAAAAGGAGAAGTAATAGAATATATCACTAAACTATTGATCTTTATCCCTAGAAGTGTGAAATAGTTAAAACTGAACGTAGAAAACAAATACAAATACAATTTAATATGCATTGCGAATCTCTTCTGCACTTTTTCAAGGTTTCTTATGATAATTTTGCAGCGTGTTTACCATTTATAAAATGCTGCATAACTTGGGGCAACACTGGCTGGCATCAAACGACTTAAACTGTCATTAAACTTTTGTTGTGACTATTGAACCGAAACTTTTGAAGGAAAAAAACCTCTCAATCAGTACGCGATGCGACAATGCAAAAGTAAAGGCAAAACCGGAGCCTGAGCATTATAAATTGGCCTAAAAGTTTTCCCGTTGCTGCCGTTGTTGGCTGCTTATTGCAGAGGTGCAAATGCGCCTGCAGAGGACAGACAACAACAAAAAACAACAACAACAACAACAAAACAAAGAGACAGACAAATAAACTGGAAGGCGGAGACTGCGAGACAAAGCTGACTACGGCGAGTATCTTTGGCTGGGGCATTGTGTGCGTGTGTTTTGATGACGCTTTTGTTGCCAAGCTGCATGCATAAAATATTTATGCGCCGCGAAATATGCAACACACAAAAAATGTTCTCACCCCGCGACGCTTGCGTGCAACTTTTCGCACTCAAATGAAATTACGAACAACAGAAAAAAAAGTGGCAAGAAGAAGAAGAAGAAATTATATGCCCGGCAAAGTTTGCTACTTAAATGTAGCGCTTTCAATTTTTACTTTTCTGCCCCACTCCCTCTCTCTGCATCTGCCTCTCTCTCTCTCTTTCTCTTCCACTTCTTGGTCTTGTTTTTTTTTATTGCGCTCCGCACTTTATCAAGCATTTTGCCATGGCACACGAGCTTCATGCTCGATTGCAGCGAGAGCACAGAGTGGGTGGGAAACTTTTCATTAATAACGATTTTCCATTAACTATCGATTGATTTTGCAACGCCCAAGCCGAAGCAGCATCCCAGGCAACTGGCGCAACAATAAGGCAAAAGTAGCAAACCGAAACGCACTTCAGACAATGCCCGCTGCAGCCGGCAGCAGGCAAACAACAACAACAACAACAACAACTAGCAGTAACAGCTACAACAACACTTGAGTCTATTTTAAACGTAAACAACAATAACACAAGAGGTTTTCTGTGGGCGTGTTGGAGGCTCATAACCGACGACACCGTTGCCGTCGACAGGAAAAACTCATTGAAAACTTTTTCTTTTACACTTGGCGCGTTCGCGTGCAAGTCCCGCTCTCTCCCTGTCTCTTTCTCCCTCTCTCTCTTTTTCTCCCTCTCTCTCTCACTCTTCCGTGCCCTCTCTCCCTTCTTCTGCTAGCCCTCTGTCTCTCCCTTTAACTTCAATTCTGCCGTTTAGGTATATCGAAGGAGTAACTTTTTAATTTTTTATCGTGCTGCCATCGCCGCGAGGTGTACGTAACGGTATATTTGCCATACATATGTATAACAGGGTTGCTCTGGATTTTTTTTAGATTTTTTTACAGCTTATAAACAGCTTACTTTTTTATTTAAATTACTTTTTTATTTAGTTTAATTGACAAAGCTTCTTATATATATTCATAGAGCACAATTTGTTCTAAATTTATTCAAAAAATTACCATTCTAAAATTTAAATTATATTTATTAAATGATTATTAATAAATTCAAGGGCATTTCGCATTCGACTTGCAGTCAAAATTCCTTAGTTTGCCTTGTTTGTCGCTCTGTGCCTTCAAATACGTTACGTTTTTATTTGTTGTGCTGTTGTTGTTGTTGTTGTTGCGTCTATTATGTGTATTGCCTTTTGTGTAGGTCGTCGTGCTTTTTTTTATATAGTCGCAAGGCGGGCGCACTCCCAATATATATAAATTATTGCATAAAGTTTGGCGCTAAGTTGCAAAAAGTTTCCTTTTCATTGCTGCGGCTACCGCGACGATGACGGCGACAGCAACAGCGGCGACGCCGACGTCGACGCCCAGAACGACACACAATAGTCTATAAATCTTTATGGTCAACAGAGATTACATGGGCCAGACTCAGACCCAATTCCAGACCCGGTTCAGACTCGGGCGCTGTAGTTTATTGCCCCGTGCTGTTTGGCCTTAGCAGCTTTTTAGGCGCTGTGCGCTGTTTTGATTTGTGTTTGGTTTCGCATTCGTGTTTCTTCGCCTCTCCCTCTACCTCCCTCCACTTCTTTGCAGTTGTTGTGGTTTTGTCGAACAGCATATGGTCATAAAAATGTACAGAGCACGCCAGATGCAGCAGATAAATCATATTAAACCGAGAAACTATATGCGCTATATATACGTGAAAATGAATGTGAATGCATAAAAATAATTGTAGAAATGGCGACAGCTTTGCCAGCGATAAAGGTAACTAGCTCACAGGCAAACTCCCTTCCTCCCCCCTCCCTCTTTCCCTTCTCTTTCCTACTCTCTGCATTTTTAATAAAGCAAATGAAATTCAAGCGTGAATTTCTCTAGGAAAGTTTTGCTTTTTATTTATTTCCAAGCTCAAAGGTATTTTTATTGATTCAATCGGACTAAGGAACTTTAGAATCTAAATTACACGAGCGATATTTCTTAATTTGCCGCATATCGAATCTACCTGCCTGCCTCACAGAGACAGGCGGCTGTAAAGTATGCCATAAAATATATCCCGAAAATGTCTTTAATTGCGCAAATTTGGTCATTGCGTGGGCGGCATTCTCGATTTACGTATTACGCATTACGAATTACGTATTACGCACTTTGGCTCGTAAACAACTTTGCAGGAATGTCGCTCTTGGTAAGTAAGTTACCGGGCTGTAAGGGCGAGGGAGGGCAAGGATATAGGGTGAGCTGAAAAAAAAGTATAGCATACCGCACGCCGCATTTTACATAAAAATGCAATAAATAGCTACAGCAAAAGCGTTTGGAAGCGCACCAGAAATTTATGTGGTCGAAGAGGGGGATCTCTACTCGAAAGTTGCCCCTCCCCTTTTCCCCTCTTGCCCCTCGCGCTGTCTTTGCGCTGTGTCGTACTCGTAAATGTCAAATGTCGCGAGGGCGGGGCGTGCAGGGGCGCCTTCAAAGTATGCTTATAAATTGCTCTAAATAGCAATTTTTTTCCTCTTTAGGTTGCGTCCCGCAACGTCTTTGCTTGCTTATCGTGACCGGGTCGGAGTACGGCTCCGGCTCCGGTTCCTTGTCTGAGTTGGCAGCGCGGGTCCGGGTACGAAACGAGTGTCGTGTCATTTGTTCGTTTTCTTTATTAGTGTCATGTATTTTTATAGTTCAAAGGACATTTGAATGATTGAATGAACTGTGTGTGGGTGTGCGCGAGTGTGTGTGTGAGTGTGTGTGTCGGTGTATTGGCTGAGCTGTCCAAGCCGAGTCCGAAAAACAAGTTGCGCGCATGATTTCATCCCTTGCAGCGCTGGCTGGGATCACTCGCGCTGGGTCGCTTCTCCTGCTGCTCCTCCTGCCTACCCCTGCCTGCCCCTTTGCCCTTTGCGTGTGGTCGCACTGGTCAGCCGCCCAGGCACGTTTCATCATGGGTTGCTTGTTGGTTTCGACTATATCAAATAACGACTATTGACTACGCTTGTCTCCTGTCCCCGGTCGACACTCTCCCTGCGCCCGCCACCCTCTTACCTAACCTTCACCTCCACACCCAGTCCCCTGTGTGCTGGCAGTGTCCTGTCGTGTCGTGTCGTGTCCTGGCTCTTTATATCACTGTGTGTGCACGTGTAGGGTTACACAACGCGCCCTTCTCGGCCTCTGCCGTAGCTGCCTCCTGGCGCTTCTCCGCCGCCGCCTCGTGCTGCTCCTGTTCCTGTTGCCGTTGCCTTTGCTGATGATGATGATGATGTTGTTGTCGTCGCCAGCGTTGACGTTGTCGTTGTCGATGACGAATGAAAATCAATATTTATTAGATTACTTTCGAAATATTATACGAAAATAGAATTTTTATGATATTTTTTTCTCGCCATTTTCCCCCTCTCTCTCTTTCTCGAACCCCCTCATTCCCTGCCATGCTTTGGTTAGCCGCCCCAACGAACTTTTGCCAGTCTGACCAAGCATGTTAAAGGGGTTCCTTATCAATGCTTTAAAGTAAAGGTGCGACTTTAAATAAGTGGGATGCCTTTAAAAGTGCGTCTATAAAAAATAAAAAAAGCACAAATACATTTTAAGGGTGTATTCGAATATTTTAATACATATTTTTTACATAATTTAAAGTATTTAAATTGTGTAAACAAGCGCCTATTTTATTTTACACAAACATTGAATGGAAGTTTAGATTATGGTCACCCTAAACAGTATACTGACGAAATGATGGGAAGAAATACTGCCATATACTATATAATGCAATAAGCATGGATCTACAGTCTGTGTAGATTTGCATAGTTTATACTTGCATTGAATTTGAGAAGTAGATATGATGGTCACCTTAAACCATAAATACTGCTTTTAATATTATAAATAATGGGGGGAAAGTTCATATCTATTTCGTGTAGCTAAATGAAATACTAAGAAGGTCATGTTTTAATTTATATGAAGCTTAGTAAACTAAGATTGATAAAATGGTCACCTTAATCTTTACTACAAGCACTAATTATGTAGGTATTAAATACATTGTGAGCTACCCGACTTCAAGCACCATAACATTAGCTATAACATAATTACCTCAACTTCAATTAAAGTTATAATTCCTGTGCCATCATTAGACATTCCCCAGTGACTCCGCCTAATACCATAAGCCAATTACTTCAATTTCTGTCCATTTCGCTTACATTTAATATTAATGCCTTCTCTCTTCTCTTGTTTCTTTCATGTTACAGGTAAGTTGCTATCATCCATTAATACCACCAGTCATCAAATTAGTAAGTACAGAAAACGAGCTGCTAACACTTTAATGTGCCTCTTTAAATGTTTACTCTCTATACCCGAACTGGTCGAGCTATAAATCTATATATATATTTGAGTGAGTGTGTGTGTGTGTTTGCGTACATCTATACCATGCATTTTAGTGCCCTCAGTTGACCTCGTTTGGGGCTCGTTTTTATGGCTGTAAGGCGAACCCATAGCGATGATGCTTCTCACGTGGCTCAAAACTAGAAAAAAGCTCCCTCGAGTGCAGGAGACAACAGTTGCGAGCACGGCAAGAACAACTACCCTAGCTAGTTGTGCCTTTTCTCTATCTGTCTCTCTTTCTCTCTCTCTCTGTCTCTCTCACCCGCCCTTCCCTGCCCGCTTCAGTAGCCACTTAATTATGAAGCTGCACATGAAGTAAAACGTCATAAAGCGTCGAGTTGAGTTGAGATGTGTCTTTTTTTCAGGGGGACCATACTACGGGAATTGCTGCCTTGGGTAGCAACATCAGTCGTTGGGATCCCCCTGGTCAGGCTGCTGCTGCTGCTGCTGCTGCTTGTGTTGCTACTGTTGGTTGTCTGCTACGTTTTGCAGTTAATTTTCCGTTACTAAATAAACTGTTTATGGCATTTATGCCAAAAATTTTTGGTCAAACCGAGCAGCAGCAAGACAGAGAGAGAGAGAGGAGAGAGGAGAAGAGCACAAGCCGGATGAAGGATGACGATGAATGAGGCGCCTCCTGTGTGAGACCATGCATGATGTGTGCATGAGTAAGTGTGTGTGTGTGTGTGCATTTTTGCATAGCCAACACAGGAACACATACACAGCCACGCCCACACAGACGGGCGTGGATAGGGCAGACGTGCAGTCTGTCGCTTGGTTGTCTGCGTGCTTTGCCAGCCTTTTTATTGTAATTTTTTGCATGCCTAAAAGTATGCAATGCTTCTTGGAGCCATAAAGCCTGCCACACACACACAACACAATTTTGTTAATTAAAATTACCAGGAGAAAATGGAACAGAACCCTGTTCTACCCGACATAATTAAGAGGGAATTGAGTTGAAGTATATGAACTGAGAAAAGTATAAATTGTCTCATATTGGTCTGTGAAACTAAAGATTGATATAAATTTAAACTATATATACATACATGCAATACTTATGTTCTATATGTATATGAAGTCATATAGATCTTGATATTGATTTAAGCACTTTATTCTTTATCAGTATCATAGCAAAAAAATTCTCATCAATGTTTCAGTCACATTAAACTTCCTCAACTTTAATTAGTTAGTGTATTCCGGTTTCGTTGATTTTAGCTTATTTTTTGGTTTGAACTTAATAACTGGCAACTGATTGTTGTGTGTGCGCTGATCCGTATACACGCACACACTCATGCTAAGATACTCCTGCATATATATTAATGAATATTTACATTTTATGCAGCCTGGCGAAAACACACTCTCTCGCACACCCACACAAAACCACTGACAATTTGGCAGTCACCGCAATCATAAAAATTTCACCCCAGTCAGAGAAGACAGCCAAAAAAAAAAAAGAAGAGACGAACCCATATATAGGTAAATATAGAATTTATATATATATGTATTGGTATATATAATCAAAAACGGGGCCCGTCCGTCAGTCGCCGCTGCGCCTCATTTAAATGCAAATTTTGACGAGCGGTTTTACCACTCTCCGTCTCCTTCTCTTCCTTCTGCTCCTTTTCCTTCGCATTCGCAATCGCATTCTGCTTCTCTGGCTCTTGAATGAAAACATTAAAATTAAAAAAAAAAAAAAGAAAAATACACACTGTGGCCTGCTTTTAGGCTGTCTGTCTGTCTGTGTGTGTGTGTGTGTGTGTAGGTGGATGAGGCCGGCGCTCGTGAGAATAATTCAAGGTGATAGCTTAATTGAAATATGCTTTTAGGCGCTTTGCTCTGTGCCTCGACTCATTTTGCATACTTCAACGTCGACTGCGATGGCGACGGCGACGTCAGCGTCGGTTTTCATTTTGTTGTGAATTTTCCCAAGCGCCGGTGCATATTTTATGGCGCTGCGGTCGACCACAGAACGAACCAAGCCCCAGAAAAGAAAAACCAACAACAACAACAACAACAACAACACCCCCCCCCATAAACAAGAACTACAACAATAACACGTAGAGGAGGCATAACAAAAAAACCCGACGCAGCTTAATGTTATGCAAAGTGTTTGAGCCTGCGGCAAGTAGAAACAGGAAGCCGAATACATCCGGGAGTCAACTACGTTGTTGAGCAGAGCAGAGCATAGGCGTGGCAAGAGGCGGGACGTGGTCGAGGGCAGCGGTGCAGAGTGAAGGCGTCATCATCTTTAATTGTTGGCCATTTCAATTCTCATTTCAGTTTCAATTGACTTTCAACGCCAGCTCAAATTAAGAATTAACAAACAAAAAAAAAACCAGGAGGGAAAAGTCCAATAACAAACAGTGGAAATGGGTTTTCAGTTTAATTTATATGTGGTAAATTTATAACGAATGTTTTGCTGGAGTTCTTTAAGCTCTAAGAAGTGACAGGCATATGAAGAGGGATTGAAGAAACTTATCAAAGTTTAACTTTTTTGAAGTTTTGAATTAAAGTATTTGTAAATTTCTAATATTTGTAAATTTTAATATATTTTTTCATTTGCACATTACTTTAAAGAAAATTTTCATATATTAAATGTATATTATTTTCCTATTATTTTTCTTCTCACTAATATGCAAACTGCTTTAATCTTTTATGAGCTTAAGCGATTTGCTCCCATTTGCCCTAAGAAGCTTTTCTCAGACAATGCTAGGAATAAAATAATTTGAATATTTTGACGATTTGCCTCTTCCATAGTTTGCCCCCCATTGTCTGACCTTCATTTTGCCGTTTTTTCAAGCTTTACTTTACACCAAGAAAATACAAATCACAAGAAAAGAAACGCAACTACATGGAATATGTACAAAATGCCAGACACATGTTTGCACTGTGTAAAGAATGAAAAAGATTTTTGCCCAATTTCTGCTGTGTTTACAGGCTTAAATGTTAAAGCCTTCAGCATGCTTGTGCAGAGAACCCTTAGCTAAGTCCAGTCGAAACCCATCTATTCACCCATGCTCCGCCCAGTAGCTAGTTAAATTGAATATAACGAGAAATTTGTGTGCAGAGAGCATACACGAAAATAAACCGCTTAAAATGGCTTTGAGCAGTGCAAATAGCACAAACGCATCTAACGCATGCAAATGACAACAGGGCACAAACACAAACACACACACACATACCACACACACATGCACACAGTCAGAGACCCAGTTAGATATATGGAAAGCATGGATGTTTGTGTGCGCAGAAGTGAAGTAGATCTTTGTAATCTGAAATGCTCAAGGCGTGCAAATATTCAATTTTAAATATGCAGCCGAAAAAACACTGAAGCAGTCGCAAATGTCTTGCTATTCCACTCCCTCTTTCTCTCTCTCTCTCTCTCTCCCGCCTTGCCCGCTCCCTCTTGTGCTCTGTCATAAACACAATGTCATGACAACTTTTGAAATTTGAATTTCAAAGCAAAAATGTTCTCTCATTTATTCATTTGCTCAGTCATTCATTGCCATTTATTTTATTGCTTGCTCAGAGCAACAAACTCACACACACATATATCGTACACATACAAAGTAATATATGGGGTACTTGTGCACCCACACTATGGCATGGTATCTGACATCTCTAGTGAAATTCCTTGCAAGCACAAGAGTCCGTCGCACATCTTTTGATCTGGGCTGTCAATAAATGCGAAAGCGAAAGACCCAGAAATTGTATTAATTTGGATTTCATTCAGTTATGCGATGTCCTTTCGGGCCGATAGTTGGATCCGTCAACTGACAGCAGCTAAGAAACAACAACAAGAACAACAAGAGAACAACAGGGGACAGCGTGATTTTATGCTCAAAGCGTAGCATACTCCTAGGCTCATCTCACTCTCCTAGTTTCAGCTTGCTTTGTTTTGTTTTTAAAGTTGAAGAAGACGCGTCGTCTTTTATGTGCTCGTAAAATTTGACTAGTCCCCATCCACTCCTAGTCTAGCTTAGAAGTTTTCGTGTGTATCCCTTTTGTGTCCTTTCCGTTTGGTCGCTTATTAAACGCCTCGGAAAGTTGTGCAAATGTTTTCATTATCAGCTGAGAGAGTTTCCACATGTGCACAGGGTGGATTCGGATTCCTAATCGGAACTTAGGCTTCTATGTAAATGCTTGAGGGTTAGTTGCTGCCCGCTCTCCCTTGAGAGTGTAATCTGATGTTTAATTTTTGGCCATATTATTATTCTAATAAGCAATCGCCCGTCGTTGCTTTGCCCGGAAATGCGAACACGTGTCACACAACCTTGATCAAATATAGAGAAAGCATAAATTGATGTTTCCATAATTGCTCTGACGACGCTGTGGGAAATGCAATCTGTGTCCGCGCGGCATGTGCGACAGATCAGAGATAACCCATCAAGGCAATGTCGAATAAGACATCAAATAAGTGAAAGTGGTCAAGCCTGGACGTGGAGCAGGCGTGATTATGAGCATATTGGACAAAGTACGAGCATAATTGTAGATGGAAATATGATATGAGAGTGAAATTATATTTTAATAATTCCTCACAAGTTTGATTAAGTTGCAAAGACTTTAAGTCCCGCAAATTCCCCTTTTTATAGCAAAATTTCCACAAGTTTCTCTGTTTATTTTTATAACATTACTCAGCGCGCGATACAATCGTTTCATCCAGGCTTTAGGTACTCCGGCAAACAGGAAGCGGAAGCCCACTTAAAACGTCACTCGAGAAAGTTTATTAAATACGAATTTATAACACACACATGTGAACCACGTCCCCCCAAAGCAAAAATCAAGTTCCTTCTTGCTACTAATGAAACAACCAACCAGGCAAACTTGACGTGGAGTCAGTTCGGGTGTCAGTTCAGGGTCGCAGTTGTGCTCGACGCGCGTTGAGGGCTTATAGGGCGGTGCACACTCGTCTCTCTCAAGTGTTTTGCTTCTGGTTACACTTTGCCCTGTGTTTTGTCGGTATTTTGCCATAACTTGAGCAAATACGCAAACATTTCAACACATTCTATCCCCGCGCACTTGTGCCCCCTTTCTCTTCTCGCTCAACTTTTAATTTAAGCCCACTTAACACCTCATAAAACAGGCTACGTTCTGGCTGAATGAGTGACTGACGGACTGACAGACAGACATAATGGCAGACTGACAGTTGTGCCATGGTTTTCTTCCTCTCTCTCTCTCTGTCTCCAGTCTCATTCCCTTATCAAGCTTTATTCAAATGATATACATTTTATACATTTTAATTTTTACATTTAACTGGCAGCGTAACAACTTCCATGCAATTAGGTCGAAAGGGTTGCCCCACATTGTACACACGTCGACGAGTCAAAATAAAAAGCAACCCTTAACCTTAGCTCACTCCCTTGCTCCTCCCCCCTCCCCCGGGAAATTCCTGTTCCTGTTTCTGTTTCTGTTCTTCAGGCTGCTGTTGTATTTGTTATATTATTCAGTTGTGTTGTTTTTTGTGTGTCGCCTGCTTGATTGCTACTCCTAGCAAATTAAACTTGAAAGTTGTAAAATTTCCCTTGTCATTGGCAAGGACACGTGCCTGTTTCGAAAGTAAGAGAGAGAGAGAGAGTCCGTCTCTACTCCTGTGAACTCTTTGCCTATTTCCCGAGAGTGCGAGTCAAGTTCTCGAAACTCATAACTAAATTAAAGTGTGTTAGTTTCCCACACTCGTCACTCTTTCTTCTGCACTGACTCCTTGCTAATCAGAGTAACTACTGAGCTGGCGAGAAGCGTATCGAGAGTGTTGTATGTAACGTGTGTAACGTGTTCCCATTCACAGGCCATAACAATTGCTGTTTATGCTGATTTTTATGCACACACACAGACCTGACTATGAATAACTAAATCGAGAGTGTCTCTGGCCACATTCAAATGTCCCGTGCTGTGTGCACTGCTCTCTGTACGCTGCTGCTTATTTGCCATGTAATCTTAAGCGACAGGCATTTCTTTACTTATTTATGCACTCTCGCCTAAAAGCAGGCAACCCCACACACACTCGCACACACAACTTAAAAATCACAATGGGGTTTTCGACTCTGGCCTTAGATAAGCAGACCTGAGATTCTCCCAGTCCTGGCTTCCCTGCCTTGCTGTGTGTTTTTTTATTTTGTGTCAAGGGGGAGGATGAGAGAGAGGAGCTGGAAGAGAATCCTCTGGTTTATTTTTATGCGCTTCGTGTAAGATTTTTATTGTGTACACTGCGTCGTATATGGCCGCTATCTGGCGGCTGCTATCTGCCACGTTTGCTTTTATTATTTAATGGAGCACAAAATGCATTTTACTCGCCATTGCCACCGCCTCCTTCAAGTAACACTCCCCCCTGGTGGTGCCCCTCTGTCATGCCCCTTATGCGTGTGGTTGGGCGTACAAAATTAATAATTTATATATGAAAATGTGCGTTAAGAGCTGCCGACTCGACGCGGGACTCGATGGGGAAGTCTGTTTGCTAAATTGCTTAAGAGAATGCGCGTTAGGCTGTTTGCCAAGGTCATAAGTAGGACTCGGGGGCAGGACAGACAGAGATAGAGAGAGAGTGAGAGTGAGAGAGAGAGGGGGGAACGGTGTCGAGATTTGCTCGCTGCTCGTTTCAAGTTTGCCGTTTCCCATTTTCGCATTTCTCGTAATTTGCTTAATAAAACGCGGTTGGCATATTGCATAAAATATAAGCAAATCTTGTGCCTTTGTTTCAGTTCTTCTTCTTCTTCCTCTCCATCCATTCCCTTCTCTTCTTGTTTTTTTGCAATTTATAAATTGCAAGGCAGACGGCAAACGATTCTTGACTCACGACTCTCGACGCTGAACTCTCACTGAACTCTGCACTCTCAACTGTCGCTTTTCATTTGCTGCGACTTTGATATATGAGCGAGGAAGAGAAAGCAGCGTAGTCAGGGAATAAAGGAGGTGGGCACTGCACTTGGGCTTGGCTAAATAGCAGCAGGACTGCCTGAAGGAGATGTGTGCATAATTTTGCAAGGCCCGAGGGAGGAGGAGACAAGACGGAAAGAAAGAATGGAACTCCAAAGACTTTGGGCGACTGTCAAGTGGCCATAGCTGACAAACGGCCGTGGGTAAAGTATTTTTATGGCTGGTACACACACTTTTCCTTCTCTCTCTCTCTCTTTACCTCTCCTTGCCTCTAATTTATGCATATGCCTAACAGGCAACATGTCCTAGAGCAGCATGGGCAGTGTTATAATCCCAATAAATACTGATACGTGATGCAGCAGAGTTATTTTCTGAAAAGGTAAGCAAGATGATTAAGGGAAAATGGTGGGAAAGATGCAAGAGTGTATAAAAGATAAGGATGAAGACAGCGATATATTTTTATATATTATAATTTTAAATTTTTAAACAATTCTAAATTAGGTCACTGATCTCTTTAGGCGTTCATCTATTTTTAGTATCTATTCTACATAAATACAATAAAAAACACTTGTAAATCAAGTGAATCTCTTGATTCAGTAAAAATATTTGAATATACACAATATATAAATCAAAAAAAACCTTAACTGATCGATAATAATTCAATCACAGCAAGTAAATCAATTTATATCGACAGATATTTTTAATATTCACAAAAATGTAATATTAAATATCGGCGTAGTATGCAGAAATTTAATTTGCATTTGAAGTTGCATTCAACAAATATGCACACACACACACAGACAATCGCATGCATTACAGATGTATCTTAAAGTGTGTACACACTGGCCCAGGCAGAGACACGACTCGAATGGCGCTGAGAAATGTGCGCATTGCTATTTACAAAAACAACACACACAGACACAACACAACACACAGAAGCGGCGCGTATGCAGCACACGATTTTCCAATTGAACTCACACGTGTGCACAGATACAGATACAGATACAGCTATAGATAGAGTTGCAGCTATAGATAGAGTTGCAGATATAGATACAGTTGCACATACAGATACAGTTGCCATTTGATGCAGTCGTGCATTCAATCGCTGTGTCGTCACCTCAACGCGACCAGCCCGAAATCATTTCAAGTTAATAATAAATGGAGCATCATCATCAGGCATCAAACTCGTTGAGCAAATCCGCGAGTATCCTTTCGCCTGCTATCTCTTTTCCACTCTATCTTTCTCTGCTTCCCTCTCTCTCTGTCTTCTCTCTCTATGTCTCTGTTTGTTTGTTTGCATTGCTTGAAACGTTGTTGAAACTGATTTTTTGCGTGTGTTTTTTTCCACTTATCGACTTGGCGCGCGCCTTGCTTGTGTGTGTGTTAATGTGTGTGTGTGTGTAATGAGCTGCTGCTGCTGTGCGCACAAATCAATTAAAATACGTGCGAAGCATTAGCAAAGGCGCCCGGCGTTGCTGACTAGGCAAAGTGCTGTTGCTGCTACTGCGCCTATGCGTGTGTGTATGGGTGGAGTGTGTGTGTGTGAGTGTGCGTGCATGTGCCTTGGTATATTTATGCTTATCATGCTTATGCGTATTTCATATTGAACGTAAGTCAAGAGGCTGCCAACATGCCAACTCAATTGACAGTTGAAGGCAGGCAGCATCTTCCTATATACAAGACTCACACACACACACACATACAGACACGCAGATCAGATGTGGCATATACTTATGTGGGCATATATATATATATACTATATGAACTGTCATCCCGTTGACAAGCAAGGTAGCCCCATGCAGGACACACATGAGTGGAGACTGCTCATGTGTGTGTGTGTGTGTGTGTGTGTGTGGCCTTAACAGACATTTTCACAGTTGAGTGCTTTATGGGAGTCGGCAGCAGCAGTAGCAGCAGCTCAGCTTGGCTCAGCTCGGCGGCATCTCGCCAGGCCTTATGTAATTTATAAGCATTTCTTGCGTGCGCCCCACGGTATGCAACAAAAATGTTGTATCGGGCATTACATAAGCCGCTTTGACTGGCCCTTTCCAAAAGGTATGCCCCTTAAATGTGGCTTTGAGTGGGTTGAGTTGCCAATACAAGTGGCGTGGAGGTGGTGGCAACCCTGGTCAATGTTATAAAAATGCCTCTTGAATTTCGAGGGCGAAGATGATCTGCCAAAATTGAAGAGACTTTAAAGAGTGATTGAGAGGCAAATGAAGTAAGTAATCGATGGATGACGATGGGCATAAATCATTGAGAAATATCATGTGTCTTCTTTATGAATCTTTCATCTATAACTGAACTTACCAATTCCCTAATAGCTAACACCTTGCCGGCTTCTCACGCTCCCCTTTGCAGTCACTTTTGATCAATGGAAACTCAGTTAGCGTATTATTTGATACTTTAAAGCCCTTGCTTATCACATTTATTGTGCGCTGTACTGATTGTATTTGCGCTATAAGAAGACGTTAAGCTTCGTTTGCTTCGCTTTGGTAGGGGGAGAGGGGGGGGGGAGAGGACACATTTTCAATCCAAGCGAAACCTTTTCCGCTATTCAATTATGTTCGCCTTCAGCACGAGACAAGCTACAACTGTGGGACACCTGTCCTGGTGGAGAATACAAACGCACACACACACACTCTCCCGGTTATATTCACACATACACACACACACTCGCACCCGGCTCAAAATTTATGTCTTCCGAAAACGACACTTGACTGACTTTTGTGCCCGGCCAAGTTGACACAAAAGACACAGGCAACTCACCCTGATGCCGGTCTCGCTTACACCCGTTCTCTCTCTCTCTCTCTCTCTCTCTCTCTCTCTCTCTCTCTCTGTCTTCATTCAACTCTGGCAGCTGCCTCTGGTTGTCCATCAAGCTGCCTGCTGCGCCAACAGAGGCAGCGCGCCTCAAAATATGCAAATAAATTACTAATAACCTCAGAATGTAACCCTAACACGGAAAAAATAACCACACGTCTGAGTGTGAGTGTGTCAGCCAGTGTGTGTGTGAGTTTGAGTGTATTCCTATTCATAATTCAAATTTTACGCCACAATAAACAAAAATGCCTAAAATTATGCAACACGGCACATGCCGTAAACACAGATACACACACACACACACACAGCCTAATACACACACCATTTTGAGCTGAGTAAGTCATAAATTATGTAAATTTAATTTTACGCCCCGCATATACCAGCAATATATATCGGATATATCTACGTGAAAACATTTCTATGGGCGGGCCAAGTCGACCACAAAATTGTAAAACGGGCAAAAAAAAAAAACAGGCGAAGCAAACGGACGAAAAATATAAAAACAACAACGTTATTATGTAAATTATTAATGGCATGTAATTATCTAAATTTTAGACAATTAGAAAAAATTAACACAGCGGCAGTAGAACGAAATATTTATGACATTTTTATTATGCAAGGCGACGAAGCGTCCAGTCGACAAAAGAAGAAACCAAAAAAAGTGAAACCACATAAAAAACTCGGCCTAAAAAAATAAAACCAACAACGGAACAAAAGAAATTTATGTGGCATGTCCTTGCGCCGTGTTTCCGTTACACATTTAACGCCATTTTAACGCATGCTAATGACCGTACCCAACCGAACTGACTTCTTCCCTGCTACCTACACCAGCCCCTTTTCCCAACTCCAACTGGTCTTCGGAATCGGGCAAATACTTTTGTTTATCCGGAACACAACCCAAAAAAGAAAAAAAAAAAACAAGGTGTAGCCCAGTGAAAGGTTTGCCATTAATTAGACGCAACGTCAGACAAAACATTAGTTTGTCTAATTTATTACCACTGAACTGGCACAGTACCTAACTATAGGTAGAGCATAGTGTATTATATAGTATATATGTATATGGACTCTCCGAAGCTAATCAATATTTTTGGTGCCAGTGCGCAAATTGCGAATTAGCAAAGCAAACCGAGGAAGGAGAAGGGCAGGCGAAGGAAGCAGGTGAAGGGAAGCAGCGCGTAGATCGGGCCACGTGTGGCCTGTCAAAACATAAAATAATATTGATTTCGCTGTCGTAATATGTGGGTGTGTAGGAGATAGGAAAAGAGAGTGTGTGGGAGTGTGTGCGTAAGCATGTGCTTTAAATAGAATCTTCCCTATTTACTGTCTATTTAAATTACACTAACTGGAGTTGTTTGAGAAAGGTTCTTTAAAGGTTGTTTAATGTTAAATAATTACAAAGTTAATATTAAATATTTACAATAGATTGTGTCTATTATTCCATGTGGAATCAGATATACGATTTTATCTTAAACCTTAAGAGTTGTTTGTGTGTTTTGATATTGTTAACTTTTCTTTGTTTATCTGCATACAAAATAAATTAAAAAAAAAAAAAAAAAAAAATAAATAAAAATTTGTAGACTTGCTGTATAGCTTGCAAACTCTATAATTAAAAGGCTCATTCTAAAAGTAACTTTAAACTCTATCAAAACCGCAGATCAATTAAAATCGAAAACATATGTTCTTATGCTTTACGACCTTCCTTTATTCCTTTCACCACACAAAGCCCTATATCTCTATTCGTATCTGTTATTGCCATTAATAAAGAATCCCGTTATGCCGCTGGCCGCTCAATGCCAACAGCTCAATGTGTCTTGCGCCAGACCAACTTTAATTGCCACTTGCTAATTGCAAACACGACCAAAGCGACCATTATATACAGCTGCTATATTTCATATATCAAAGATAAAGAAAAGAAAGAGATAGCAGACAGAGAGAGAGAGAGAGAGAGAGAGAAAGAGAGAAATAAGGCTATTGAACGAAGAGCAGCCACAACAAACGTGCAGCGTGCTGTGTGCAACGTGCAACGTGGGTGAGAATTGAAAGAAACATAAAAAGCAGCCTCGCATGAGGAGCAGCCGCACTGATTAGTATCTAAGGGATGCGCAGGATGAGTATGACACAGGACTAGGATGTGGATGATGATACAGATGAGCATGAAGTAGATGACGACGACGATGGAGATGGAGATGACGATGATGATGATATGAGGACTGTTGGTTGAGGTTACCCGCAGCTTGCGCCCGGCAAAAACTTTTGATTAAGCTACAGTTATGGCAGGTTGTTATGTATTGGTGGTGAAGGGGGCAGCGAGGAATAACAGGAGATAGAGAGAGAGAGAGAGAAGGAGAGAGTGTGGGATTTGAGCTGGTGTTCGCCCCTAAAAGCATGCTACATGCTATTGTTTTGCTTGCTAGCTCGTTAGTTTGTTTTGCCGTTGCACGCTTGAGGCACAACATTGTCTGCTTTAGTCCTCACCTACCTTCCGCCCCAAACCCCTGCTCAATCGCCTTTGCCCCTTGCATCCAGTGTAGCCAGTGACAAATTTCTAGAACAGAACTCTCGCAGAACTCTCCTCGAACTTGCAACTCGCAGAGCTCTATCAGCAACTGCAAACAAAAACTTTTGCGTAAAACTTTGATGATTTTAAAATGAAAAAAGATGGCAAAAAAAAGCTAGAATCATAAATGGAATATACATATAGAACATATAGTAGTATATGTTTTTATATATATTTCAATAAGCGAACATTGCTGAGAGCATAAAGTGCGAGTATTACTTTTCTATCAACGAAAACTTGCGCTCAATTCGAAAGTATTTTCCAAAATGGTCGTTGATGATTGTTCTCAGGCTGATGATGATCATCGGCGGCGACGTAGGAGAGTAAGAGAGTATCATAAAAATCGCTTTTCATGTGGCGAATTCAGCTTGAGCTGCTGCTGCCATAACAAAGCCATAAAACGTAGTTTTAATTGCATTTTCGTTGTTCCATTTTATGTAGTTGAGTCGGGTGAATGCATAAAAACAACAAAGCGCAACTGACCAAGCAGAGTGAGACAGAGAGAGAGAGAGAGAGAGAGAGAGAGATATAGTGGTGTAGAGTGAGACGCTTGGCTTGTTCAATAGACGGCGCCGCAGTCTAATTGCAGGGAGTGCCAGGGATGCAGATGTGGGCACTTACGGCTTGACTGGCTCTTCGCAGCTCTATCATAAACTAACGCAGTTTATGTGGGTTCATGCACCCACAGCACACACACACACTCACCTGCAGAGTGCTTGGCAGTTTGGCACTTGGCACTTTTGGCATTGCATACGCGTAGGCGGCGTCACTTGGACTAGTCCGCCATGTCATGCACGACTTGTCTAGGCGCTAAAATTTGCGGTTTAGCATTGCCACTGGCGCCGGTGACGACTAGAAATGCCTGCTCTAACTCCTTCCCATGCCACTTTGCGTAGTTTTACATGCCTCCTTAACTCCCTCCCTCTCTGCTTGCTTCACCAACTCTCCTCCTCGCATATCGTCAGACACGGCTCAGCACTTTGTCATAAGGCTAATTGTCTCTGCTACGGCATCTTTTGCAGTGAATACGTTCTTCTTTCTTTTTTCTTTTATTTTTGTATATATATTTTTTTATTTTAGCCAAAAGATTTAATTAACAAATTCGGCTCTCAAAGGATTCGCTGAGATGTGGGTTTTTTTGGCTTTTTGGCAACATTTAAATTTCAAATTATGTGCGCTAATTACGCAGCTTCACACAGTCGTGCCCAGTCCCAGGCTCTCTTCTCTCCCTCATACACAGACAGTGAGAGGGAAACCTTTTGCTAACCATAATTAGTAAGGCCTTTGTGCAAAGTGCTGAAAGCGGCAGAACGTAGCTGAAACTGTGTGAGAGGGCAGGGAGAGAAAAGAATGGGAGAGTAAGGCAGGCAGAGATGCCTTAGAAATGTTTGCTTAAGTTGGAACTGTAATGAAAGCCACAGTTGAGTGCCTTATGAGACTGATAAATTGTAGTGATTATGCGACTTATTGACTACTATGTAGAGGAATATACAATTAACCTTTTTATAAAAAGAAGCATAAAATAAGTGTACTTTATTAACAATGTATGGATTCTTTACTTAATAAAAAAAAAAAAAAAAAAAAACTTTATTAACACAATAAGTATTTATTTTTTATATAATAATGCCACTTTAGTGGTGCAAAGTAGGATGGAATTATTTGATATGATATCATTAGCTGTTAATTTTGTTAAGGCACAAACAATATCGATAAGGCTGTGGATGGTGTAATTTCCTGAATGGTAAGGACTATTCGTAGTTGGACAAGACAGAGTAGTAGTAGAGGTAGTGGTAATAGCAGCAGTAGTAGTAGAAGCAGTAGAGTAGAAGCAGCAGTAGTAGTATAACGTGAGCAGCAGTAGTAGTACCAGCAGCAGTAGTAGCAGCACTAGTAGTAGAAGCAGTAGTAGTAGCAGCAATTGTAGTAGCAGTATTAGTAGTAACAGCAGTTCTAGTAGCAACCCTATGGTGTACCCCTTTTCAAGCCTGAAAACTCTGTCAAAAATATGCAGTCTTCCACTTGAATCCCCCACAGTGTTTCACTTTAAACTTAATTAAACTTCTCTCAATAACGTTAGCTGGTCAAGCTGAATTTACTCGCAAAATCGGGGTCATTTTCCCACTCCAGGCCAGACTTCACTCGGAGTTCATTAACCAACGACTGCAATCAAAAATGTACACACACATCGTGGCTGGAAAAACTGCACACAGAAGCCAGACAATTATGGAGGATGCACCCCCGCCCTCTCTCTCTCTCTCTTACCTCTCCAGCTCTGTTCAGTCTGCTCAGACTCGACAGACAGGAGACTTCGCCAAGCTTGTGCATGTTCATGCACGCTCAATATGTGTTGTTTTTGCATGCAGCAGCAGCAGCAGAAGTTGCAGCTGCGGGTGCCGGTGTCTACTGCGACGTCGACCGTCGACGTTGATAAAGCATTCAAAAAGCAGCATGTTGCAAGCAAGCGCAAGCTGTGGCCGCTGCGTTTAGCTGTCTTGCTCGCTGCGGGCTGAAGACGCGCTCTCTCTCTCGCTCACTCTCATCATCCGTCTCTCTTCTTCTCTTTCTCACTGTGTCCTTCTCTCTCTCTGGCCTTGAGCCCAGAAAACGTTTTCCAATTTATTACCCCAGCCACATCAATCATTCATCAGCCACAGACGCCGACTGCGAAACCGAAATCTCCTACCCCTCCTACATTCGCCCCCCCTTTTGCTACCTCTTAGCTACCCCCTGCTCACCTCAAATGATGCCGAACGTGCGACTAAATGAACATTTTTGGTTAAACATTGGTTTAAATTCTGCGGCGTCATCGCCCGTCGCCAGTCGCACTACACACCCGTCTCCCGTCTCCCCCTCTCTGACTTCTGCTGCCGCATGCTGTCACTGTCAACAACATGGCGGGCGCAGTATACAAAATCAACAAGGATTCAGTTCATCGACCACTTAATTTATCCTGCTGAGCTTTGAGTAAGGCCAAAAGCAGCAGCACAGCAGCACGCAACGGCAGCAAAAGCAAATGCAAAAAGCAAATGCTGATGGGGGCCACGTCGCGCATACCTTTGGTCAGACAGAGAAATGCACTTAATTGCCATCGTATGGACGGTCCCTCCTCCACATCCCCCTCTCCGTTCCCTTTGCACTGTTTAGCGCGCTGAAGCATTACAATTAAAAAATCAGTGAGCCAAAATAAAACGCAGCCTGCATTTAGGCGCACACGAAGTGCAGACTCGACTCGGCTGCCTGCCTGCCTGCCTGCGCCGCGTTCATTCATTATGCATTAATGTAAATACGGTAAATGTTGTCCAATCATTAACATAATTGAATTACAAACAAGCCGCTGCCTGCTGCCTGGCACTCCCCTCCCTCTCCCCCGAAATGGGGCACCCTGTTCATGCGCATGCATAAATCGCAATTTTAATTACACTCGGCCGCCTAATGGATTGTGTGTTACGACATCAAAAAATAGTGTAACATATATACACGAAACTATAGCTATAGCTATACTATATAGGAGTACTCTTGTATTACATAGAAGCTTGAATATTTTACGATATTCAGCGGGAATGGCAATTGAATTTAGCAGTTAAAAGCTTCAATCATTTTCAATTGCCGCAAACTAATGGCTGATTATAAAATATTCATGCGACAAGCGCCCTTTGCATTTCCTGCATCCCCCTGGGCAGCAGGTGATGAGGCAATCTAAGAACGAATTGCATGAACGAATGACACCTGCGAAAGAGAGAGAAGGCAATCGTCAAATGTTTCGCTTGGGCTTTGGGCCATTATTGATTCGCTCTGTGGTTAGGGCCTTCAATTAAGTTTTATTGTAATGTATTTTATTCGTTGTCGAGCGTCTTTTAATGTCGTTTTTCCTTCGGATCCCATATTACTCATTTGCCATAAACCAAAAGGTGACCACAACACGTAGCCACGGGGCCAGTCACTGACATCCTTTGGGGCGTTGTTCAGGGGAGGCGAGCGAGCGTTAAGTGTTACCCGCCAGTCGACGGTCGAGGTCGTCGCTCGCCAGTCGACATGGGTCGCATGGGTGAGATTTAAGCTTTAATGATGCATGAAGCGGCACAGGATGTGGCTGCCCAGTCGTGGGTAAAGGCAATGAGCGCAAATGTGCGCAGAGCCACTCTCTAGAGAGAGATAGATGAATGGCGTGGAGTGGAGGTGGAAGAAGGGGGGGAGAGGAAGCTCTCTGCTTGCATATTGAGTGGCATTTAAATGCTCGAAAGTGCTGTGCTGTCTGCCCTCCCTGACTGACTGTTTGAAGGTGTTTATGAAGAGTGCTACATCATCGCCAGCCGATGACGATATTGAAATTGAATTTGGCAATTTGGTAATTGACATATTTAAACGGAGAATCAGATTGCATGAGCACAGGATATAAACGCGTTTAAAGACCTTTCTTACTTGTAACCTAATAGACTCTAGATATACCTTAATATTTATTTATTAAACAGATTAGATGTAGATGCTGTTCACTCTTTTAATTAAAATTAGTGACTCGACAGTTCTTTTCACTATTTTTATAATCTCCTTCATTTTCTATATCATTTCGATGAATAACATCATCAATTTGGTTTCCAATTCTAATTCTGTTCTACCTTTCTTTTGCAGATGAACCGTGCTTTACAGCTGAAGCCAGCTGAAAATGAAAGTCGCAGCGGTAAGTAATCAAATTCAAAATAGAAAAAATACAAAAATAAAACATAATTTCATTTTGCCATTTGGCAATTCAATTTGATTGCTCGCCAATCAGGACGCCATAGGTGCCTGACTGAGAAATATAATTACTTTTTTTTTTCTTCTGGCGTCAGAAACACATGAAGTGCCCGAAAAACTTGACCCGTCTTTGTGGAAGTTTTCTACGCTCCTTAGCAAAAATGCAGCGTCAACGAAACTTTTTATTCACACCTTGGCTAAGTATGTGCCAAAGTTGAACCCAAACTTGGGTTTCCTTTTCTTTTCCCTCTCTCTCTCTCTCTCTCTGCTGGCAATTTCAACACCTACAACACACGTCAGCTGAAATTACGAGCGCGCTTCGATAAACTGTCA
Organism: Zaprionus nigranus; assembly: GCA_018903425.1. Lineage (NCBI taxonomy): Eukaryota > Metazoa > Arthropoda > Insecta > Diptera > Drosophilidae > Zaprionus > Zaprionus nigranus. The sequence continues at coordinate 1,048,145 of JAEIGD010000034.1, read as the reverse complement.
AAACTGTCTGCAAAAATTTGACATTTAACAAAAAAAAAAGCGAGAGAGAGAAAAATGGCCGGAAAAAAATAGAATATACTAGAGGTTGAGATTGGTGGGGGAAGGGGGTGTGGCAAGGAAAGTTAGAGCAAAACAACGTTGAACTGTCAATGGCAGGCAATGGGTGCCGGACAAGGGCACCCTCTGGCCAGGGCGCCATATTGTTTTTACTGGCCTGCCCCGCAGTTGTCATGTTTCACGGTTGTTTCTGACAGCCCCTGAGGCAAAAAAAAAAAAATATAGAAAGATTTGCATAATTTACACAGCACTTGAATCAATTTTTGCTGCTTTCTCTGCTTCTTCTTCTCGTTTGTCACAGTTCCGAGTAGTTCTTGGATTGATAAACCTATTGACAAGATCATTATGCAGGCAGCCAGGGAAATTGGGTTCAAGAGGAGAACTTATTTGGAATATGAAGTGTACCTGTGTTTTGATATTGTGATCGTATCAAAGCTATATTTCTGCTTCTACTTATAGTACTTACTCATGAATTTGCCAAACTCTTTTTTAAATTTTCGCGAATTCTGCATTTCATTTGCAGAAGTCTTCCTTTCTCTCTCTCTGTCTGAGTCTCTACACACGCGTTTGTAATCCGCCGAATAAAAAAGAGAGTCGAGAGTCGAGAGTCTGCTCAAATTGGGCTGCCCTCGCAGGCAGGTGGCAGGCAGCCACAAAAGTCAGTGCACTGTGCGCAATCTTTTAAGACATTTTGCAGCTGGCAACGCTTATCAAAGCAACGCAGCGCAGCGCCCAAAATGTCCATTGCACAAATTGCTTGTGCACACACACAAAGTGAAAGGAAGCGATAGAGTGGGGCAGGAGAGAGGAGTGGAAGGAGAGCCATTGCTCATAATAGTCAACGTTGACGGTCGTCGCTCGTCGGTCGCTGTGGCAAAAACTTGACAAAGTTGATGTGTCAAATCAGCAGAAGGCGAGCAGAGACCGGAGAGTGAACGAAGGATGCTCACTGATTGGTTGACTGGCTGGCAAAGGAATGACCTTTAAACTTTGCCAAAGGACATGAAAGCACTAATCGTTACGTTGCTCCCTTCATTCATTCAACGTTCATTTGCCAGTTGCTTCGATTTTACTTTGCTCGGCTGCTGTCGCTGCTGCCTTGGCTGCCTTAGCTGCCTTAGCTGCCTTAGTTGGTCTGCCTCTGCTGAGCTCTTGGCGGCAACAATTTAAACTTTTCTAATCCGCTGGGGATTCAAACTTCAAGTTGCAGCGCAGTGGCAACTCGCCGGCAATCTGTCCGCACAATTGTGTCGCTCTCGATGCTGTCTTTACTACCAGTCCGGCAAAAGATGAAGAAGCAAGAGGGGGGGAGAACAGAGCCGGCATAAGGACTAGGCGAAGGCCCATCAACGACGCAATCAAGTCGACATTTTTGTTTGTTGCCTTGTTTGTGCTGCCTTCTCTGTCGCTCCTTTCCTCTCGACTCGGCGTTTTTTGGCGAACAAATTTCAAAGAAATTAAAGCGCTCAACTTTCTGGCCGCTATCAGCAGCGCACTTGGCAACTCAACAGTCGTCGTACCCGTCCCGGACCCAACTCTCCTAGTTGACTTTTGACTTTGGCTTTGGCTTTTGTTCGCAGAGGCCCGAAAATGCAATTATACAAGGACAAGTTTAATTGCTTCGAAGAAGGAGGCAAGTGCAATTTTAGCGCTGATATTTGCAGTTATTTGCAGGTTTAATTTATTTAAAACCAAATCAGGCATAAGACATGCGGGTAGAGGTGAGGAAGGGAGGGAGGGAAGACTAATCTACCGCTCACTTGTTGCTACTTTCGGGCCTCAATCAATTTCTAACTGCTGCGTTGACCCAACCTGCAAAGAGACCAAAGGAAAACGTTAAGGGAAAAAGGGAAAATTGTTGCCTTTTTGTCTGTGTCGCATACGCAATTTTCTCACTGAGCTCTGATGACTTTCATTTCACACACACACACATACACACCAGGCATACTCACGTTTAGTTATTTATCTTGATATTCTCATTCTCACACACATTCATGTTTCATCATTATCAAGCTCATATTGTCGGCAGCTTCGTCTTTGTCTGCGCTCTCTCTCCTCTCTTTCTCTTTCTGTAATTTGTACTTGTCTAACGTGTAATGGTGTCACGTAAATTGCATACGTTAACGTTACGTAACGTTGCGTATTTTTAAACTGCACGCCCACACACACACACATGGCTGAGCAAATTGAGCAAAGCGCGCGAGCGAGAGACTTAAAGTCAAATTAATATTACTCATACGCAACGCTGACAAACGTGCAAGGCAAAAACTGACACACAGTCTGTCTCACTCACTCCCGCACATATATATAAATTGTGAAATCCGTGCCATTTCCTTGAACGCAACACAGATTTATGTTTCTAACTGCGCATTAATTTCCTTACCTTTATCCGCCGTGTCTCTCTCGCTCTGTTGTTGCTCTCCTTCTTTGTGTGTGTGTGCGTGTGTGTGTGTGTGTGCCTGTGTCATACGTCAGTAAATCAGCTGACTGCCGCGTGGGTCTGCCTGCCTGTTTCTCGTCTCGCCTCATTCATCATACTTATAAATATTCATTTCCTTTTGCCCAAAAATGATTGCGCCAGATTAAAAATCAACTCCATAAAAATATGCGCGCATAACACACATATACCACACACATACAAAACAGAGCCTGCCAGTGTTGATAAATTACAAAGTAAATTAAGAAAAGCAGTCAGGGAAAATTAAAGCAACGATTGCGCTGTCCATCAGTCATAGACGTATGTATGTGGAAAATGCGCAGCTCTCTGTCTCGATAACGCTAGAAAAACTTCAGAGCGGCTCATTTTCTGGCTGCTCAGGCAGCAGCCTGATTATTATAGACAACGCCTCATCAAATTGAAAAGCAATGAACTATGAAACAGCCGCCCTTCGAGAAGGGAGAGCAAAACTAACCCTAACAAAGCAACAAAGTGAAAGGCGCAAAACTGTAGTAGAAGATGGTTGCACGTGGTGTGGGCTGGGGATGGGGATGGTGTGTTGTAGAAATGGGAAATAGGCGAAAAACTAATAATAATATAACGCAGCGTTGGTTGCTAAAACTTTTCTCATTTGTGCAGAGTTTTTTTCTCACTCCAAATTGAGTCGATATCTCTTGCCCTTCCTGTTCGATGTTCTCTTCTGTTTGGCTTCACATGATTACGCATTTGAATTGTATTGGCAGCAATTTGTGCGCGTGTGCGTGTGTGTGTGTGTGTGTATGTTGGCCAATTTCATTATCATTGGCACTTCACCTGGCACTCGTCTGGCGGCTTTTTACGGCGCTTGGTGCAACAAATTGGCGCTAGGCAAACTTGCCTTATTAGCCATTTTGATGTTCTTCCATAAAAAGCAGCGACAAATTCAATTGAATTTATATTGGCAGGCAAGTAGATTGGCAACCCTGGCTGGCAAATGATGATTGGGCTGTGCAAATTAAAAAATTCATCACTAAGCCCGATAACAAAGCCGCCACAGACACAGACAGACAAAAGGCAGCATAAATAAAGCCAGCGCCGAAAAGCAGACATCAATTTTTGCTATTGCTTCTTGTTCAGCTTCAGCTGCTGCTGCTGCTGCTCTTTGTTTTCTTCTCGTTACCCGAGTGCAATTGCTTTAATCAGCTTAAATTCACACGTACCAAAAGCGACGTATAGCCATTGATTGGAGGCTTAGAGTCCTCCTTACTGTCCCCCCTCCTTTATCGACAATTCTTATATTCCTTATCCCGACAACCCATGCCACAGACTTTTTCTTTTGTGCTGCTCTTCGCTCTTCTTTTATCAAAGCCAGTTCAAAGGCGCGTATGTGTATTTAGGCTTTTATTGTTTTTGACCTTTTTCTCGTTTTTTTGACAACAAGAAATCGATTTTCACACACATACACAGACACAGAGGAAAAGAAAGCGTTCGGGAAATGCTTGCCCAAATAAAAGTAAATCACAAGCAGCAGCAGCCAGCAGCAGCGAGGCTGCCTCATTCACAAGTTCAAATAAGCGATAATAAGTATTTATATGCCCCAAAATGAATGTGCTCGCTCTCTCACTCCCCCGCCTCCCTCTCTCTCTCTCTGTCTCCCACCCTCTCTGCCTGCTAAATGTGTTTTAATGTTTTGCAAAGAAACGCAAAACTTTGCGTCTGGCAACGCCGCACAGCATCTTAAATATTTAAGCATACTTTTAGGCAGCTGCTCGTTGTTTTCATTCCGTCTTTGTGCCTGTCTCTCGTTCTTTCTTCTTTTTCTCTGTGTCTCTTTTTCTTGCCCACTCCCCATTGCTATGCGTAGTTTGTCTGCGCATCATTTTTCTTACGTTGTTGCTTGATTTTTTTACGAGCGAGTGAAGCCTGTCAATTGGCTGAATGCCTCGTAAAAATGCCAGAGGCCTAGACGGAGGCCCCGGGTCCCAGTCTCAGTCCCAGGGCCGCTACCAGGACTGCTGAGGCCATGGCAAGTGGCAGCCAAAAACGATTTGTAATGTTTTCTTGGCCACGCCGGAAACGGAAAAGCACACAAATACTCCCACACACACACACACACACAGAGAGGGAGAGAGCGAGTGTTTGTTTGTTTGTGTGCAGCTTTTAGTTTGTTATTGTTTTCTTTTCGGGGCAGATGCCCTGCCCCATCCCTGCCTCTCTCTGTCCGCCTGCTGCTTAGGCCTGCCAAATGTCATCATTAGCGTTTCAATTGCCATTTTAGTCCGTGACACTTGAAGCATTTGCATAAAATTCAAGTCAAGTTGTTGACATTGATGGCTGACGTCGTCGTTGTTCTGCTTTGATGTTTACCAACGAAGCTGAAATACCCTGCGGCAGCTGTTAGGCAGAGGCTTAGCCACAATGAAAGCGAAAGAAAGCTACCGAAAAGTGATTTGAAGTGTTTTATAAATTCATATGTGGTATAAGAGAAGAAGAACTACAAGTCATTATGTAAATGAGTTCTGGCTTGAAGACGGCTGAAAATTAAGTCAAATGAATGACACATTTCCTGTCAGACCTTGACTTATTTTATTGAATTGACTCGTCGCTCTGCTAAGTCCTGATTTACGCCAGTTCACCTGTCTACCCCATAGAGCAATGTGGGTGGGGAGGGGAGGTAACAAAAAACACTTTGCTGATCTTATCGGCGCGGCAATTGTCTGACGCTTTTGCATCTGGCTTTGTTTGCTTGCGGTGTCTTCATTTCACAACGCGCTGGACGGATGGCACCGCCAACGATAAGCGACACGCAAATACACAAGTGTAGCGGAGGAAGGGAATAAGGAGGAGAAGGAGGAGGGAGGTCTGCCAGGTTATGGGTCAGGAGTCGGCAATCAATAGTGTCAACTTGGCTGCGGCTAGCGGGGCGTATGTGTAATATAAAAAGTAATTATTTCTTATGCAATATGGTCACCGCGTGGGGTCGTCTAGGGCGGGGGAAAGGGAGCAGACGATAAGCATCTGGAACAGCATTTTATTGCAGGCGGCGCAATGTTTTAATTGTTTGTCGTGCCAGGGTTGCCTGGAACTGCCAGAGGGGCTTCAGCACTGGCTTCAGCGTCAGCTCCAGCTGCTGCTGCGTTATATATGCATGTTTTCTTCTTTTTTTTATAGCTCAACCATAAAAGATTGTAATCTTAATTGCATTTAGAGTGCCTTGCATTGTAGGTTAATAATCATAAATGTTATGGTAATAGTTCCTATAGATGTACTCATGTACTCGTCGTGTGAAGCGTTTTGTTGTTGTTAGTATTGCAACAATGTTTTCCGCACTTAATGCATTTTTACAGGTGAAGCGAGCAGTGCCAAATGCAATTAAAGAAATTGATATGGCGGGCACTCGAAAAGTGAAGTACTGCCGGATATGAGCAGAAGGGAAACTTGAATACCGACGAAGAGGATTAGCAATATATTGTATAAATAAAGGGAATAATAATAATAATAATAATATAATAATATAATATATATAATCTGCAATTCTAGCCGTAAATTATACATTAAGTTAAGACTAGAACTGCAGATATAGCAAACAGCAGTTCTACATTACTATAGAGTTAAATTCATTCTCATTTACGCATTTCACTTGTCAAACTCCTTTTAAATGCGACCAATTTATAAACTTGCCTTCAGTCACAATTCAAATAACTCATTTTGCCTTGTTTCTGCAACATGACTGACTGTTTAATGCATTAAATGGGTTATCTGCCCAAATACATGATATAGTCGAAACATGCTCGTAAACTCTGCTTTCCCACACTTATTTCTGCAGTTCGTTTTGCCAAGTTGCCAAGCAGCCAAGCAGCTATTCAGCCATATCGCTGCCCCAGCTCTATCTGGCATTGAGCGACGTGTAAAAGAGACAGATAGCATTTTATGGCAGCTCCACACACACCCACACACATAGAGAGAGAGACCTTTCCATTCACTCACCTCCCCGCTCTCTCTCTGTGCAGCACACTTGAGCAGGCGAACACAAAGAGCAGCAGTTCGGGCGTTTGCTTGGCTCATATACTTTACAAATCTTGATAGCTTAATAGCGAACAAGACGGACGAGGGGCTAAAAAGCAAAGACATGTTTTGGCCAGCGGGCGAGCTGAACCAAAGAATTCACTTTAGTGGGAGCCAGAGTGAGCCAAAAAGTAAAATAATATGAAAAGTCATAAAAATAACAACGGGACAACCGCAAAAGCAGCAAAAGATACAAAATGAGCGAATAAGCAGAACAAGATTCCGTTTCAAACTTGCTCTCATATGTGTCCCTCTCTATCTTATTCTCTCCCCCGACTTTCGTTCTTCTGAGTGTGTGCTAATTTAGGCGAAATCAATAGAAGAACCCTTCGAGAAAGAGGGCAGCTTTGCTTGAGCGAAATTAATGAACGTAGGTGGCGACAACAAACAGCGAAATTTATGTTAAGTTGAGTCACCAGCAGCGAGGCAAACTATAAAAATTAACGAGCTGCAAATAATGTAGCATACTTTCTGGCATGGGCATAAAATGCGCTCCGCTGAATGATGTCCCTTGCTCTCTTTCTCTCTTGTCTTTCTCTGTCTGTGTGCCTTTGTACAGTATTATAATGCCATTATCATTTTTATTATTGCATTTTAAATGCATTTTCATACGCCCTGTATACGCTGTATATGTATATATTTTATATATATGGGTGTCTGTGCATATGTATGCGCTCCCTTTCCATTCATAATTTTTAATGCTTGGCCAGCTCGCACAGCCCCTGCTCGGCTCGGCTCACAGCTCATTAAGCAACAAAGTCTCGAGGCGTAGACAAGATTAATGTACTTCTGTCACGTCACGGTGCACAGTGTGCCGAGTGCCGAGTGCAATGTATGCTGGTTCTCAAAGTCGCCTCAAAGTCATCTGCACGTCGCTGTGGCTGCGCCGTTAACTGCATTCAAAGTAGTTGTGTTGCCTTTTACTTTTTCTTATGCTTGAACAGTCTTCGAATGCGAGTCAACTTGGGTCAATCACACGACTGCACGCTAGAGTAGAGAGTTGTGGGAGGTGGGAGTAGAGATCGTAGCATTGTTAGAGATAGCAGATTTAAAATTGGCTTGGCATGACAATGAAGGCAGTGGCAGCTCGAGGCATGCTGCAGTATACGAGATTGCAACCTGTTTATATGTGGAAAGAGTAAATCGAATTAGCTTGGGCTAGAAATGCAACTTCAACATTGTCATTTGTCGTGGCATGCAAAGCAGTGTTGATTTTATATAATATATGCGTTTCCTCTTAAGCAGGCACAGTTGTGGCAATTGTTAAACAGGTTCAATACTTGAAAATACTAAGCTGACCAGACTTGACGACTGTTTGTCGATTGACCCCAGCGAACACATGTTTCTTGCTGTTATTTAAAACAAACTTAAAGCACTGCGAATACTCGTACCTCCCCCCATTCCTATCTACTGTGCTATATGAACTCTATACGGATTCAGATTCAGCTGAGGGCTTTACTGTTGTGCCTGTCTATATGTTTGCTTTGGGCAAACGTGCCTCCCACACAGCAACAGCAACGACGACGACGACAGCAGGTCCTGGCTACATCTATCTATAAAGCGAGTCATCCAACTATCCATCTATCCGTCCATTCATCCATCCATCCGTCCATCTATCCATCCATCCATCCATCCATCCATCTATGCAATGCAGCAAGTCATGCAGCGCAGCTCGCTGACCCGCACGATGCCTTTGTCTGTCGGCTATCGCTGTCTCTGTTCAACAATATTGCTAGCTCTCTCCCTCTCTCTCACTCTCTGACTGACTGTGTCCAGCTTGCATGCATTTGGCTTAACAAACAATATTTGTTGTTGCTCATGCAGTTGTTGTTTTTTGTTGTTGTCTTCACACAACAACTACATCACAACTCAGGGCTCCCATTGAGCTCTGTCTATTTTGAATCCTCTTTTTCACTTTTTCCCCTCCCCCTCCGCCGATGCTCAACCCTTTGCAATGCAGTGCATAAACCACCCACACCGAAGACTGTACAAACTAATATGCTATGCTTAAAGCGTACATATTGGACTTATAGTTGCCAGAGCTGCTCTTGTTGTTGTTGATGTTGTTGTTAGTTGCTTGTTGTTATTTTTGATGTTGTTTGTGCACAACAGGCAACAAAAGTGAGAGAGAAAGAGTTCGAGCAGCCTTTGCCTCTATTCCAGCCATCAACAAAAGGCCTCCTGCTGCTGCCCAGTCCTTTCTCCCCCTCTCCATTCCCCTTTTCTCCTGCTTCTTCTCTTCTGGCTGTCATATTTCGTGCTCTCACGCTGCCTACATGACACGCCATTGTGATGGTCCAAAGTTTCCCACAGTGACCCGCTGTGTTCCCTTGGCTGCAGCACACGTCAACGGACTCTCTCTCCTCACTCTCTCCTCACTCTCTCCTCCCTCTCTCCCACTTCTTCGCTTATCATATAAATTCTTCTGGTTGCTTGTTTTTTCTTTCTATAGTATATTTTCTTGTTTCTGTTTTTTCTTTGTTCTGCTCTCTAATCCTGAGCACAGCAAAAAGGCTAAAAAAGGCTAAAAATGTTGACTTGCTGCTGTTGTTGTTGTTGTTGTTATTTCTGTGCCGCCTGCTATTGAAGGCTTAAGCGGCAGTCAGTCAGTCATTCATGCAGTTGGCTAGGTGAAAGGCGTTTCGGTTATTTGACTGTATTCCAAACTGAACAAATAAACAAACAGACAGACTGAACAACAGACGGACTAAATCAACGCCAGACAAAACTAAACAGTCTCTATGTATGTTTGACTGTCCCAGTGTGCCTAACTGCAAATGCATTTTTCTCTTGCCAAGCGTAGAATTTCTTACTTGAGGTTGTTTTCGGAAAAATAAGTAAATAAATTATTATTAGGTTTTTTAAAAATAAATGGGATAAAATAGAAGCAACTTTCAAAAATATTTTTTCTTTATTTTCTTAAACAGTTTATCTCCAAGTGTCAAAAAAAAAGTAAAATATTTGAGATCTTTGTTAATTTATTTTAAGTAAAAAATATTAAAATATTCGCATCTGTTCAAGCTTTATAAGATAATTCAGCCAACATCTATAAGTTTCGAGTAGTTCGCTTTACTGTGGCAAATTAAAATAAAAATAAATAAACACTCATAATAATTAGACAAGTGCGCTGTGGTATAAAATACATCTGCTGCAGAACACCGAACCACACAGAGAGAGAGACAGCTTGGCAACACTATAAACTCATCAGCGTAATGAAAATTGCCTGAGTCAGACAACGACAGCAACAACAACAACAACAACAACAACGACAATGGCAGCAACAACTGTCGCCGCGTCGTCTTTAAAAGTCTATCAAAATAAGCGAATGTATTTAATTACTCTCGCTAAGAGTGGTGAGCAGTACGTCATATTGTCGGATAGTTAAGAATTTACTAGGATAATTAAAAATTGCTCAAGAGAGATATAGAGAGAGAGCGAGACTAATAAGTGTGTTATATGAAACGAAACTGTTAGCTGGTCATTTGATGCATTCGCGTATAAATCTGTAGCGTAAAGACGACTTTTGGGCTGGTAATTAATAAGCGTGGTTCAACGTGGCTCTGAGCAGCACATAAAAGTATGCTACACACAATTTCCAATGCACAGCGCACACGATAAAAATTAAATTTTATGTGCTGCTTAAGGGCGTCGCTAAAGGTTATTAAATTTTTGTGTGGCATAGGGAGCTACACTCTTCATCTTTCCCCTTCTTATCGCCCTCCACCGTTTAAAGCTTTCTCTCGCATATAGTTTAATTGAAAACCTTACGCTGTGTGACTTTCAAATGACATTCATGGGAGGACAACCTTGGCTGGTAGTCGAAGTCGAAGTAGAGAAAGAAGCGCTGCAGCACATGGTAATAAAATTATGACTTAGCTTAGTGGGTTTTCCACACACTTGATATAAAGCAAAAAGAGAGAGAGATAAATAGATAGAGAGAGGGATGGTGAATCCTCCTCTCTTGAAGTGCCATTGTCTGCCTGTTAACATGCTCATTACGAGGCACAGGCAAAAACAGAGAGCATGCAACTGAAACTCGTTCACGACTTCACTTCAATTATAATTACGTCAAACAGTGCAACAAGAAAATGTGCAACTTGAGGCAAACAAGAGATAGAGAACCTAGACGGAACTCAGACTCAGCAGCAACAGACTGCAACGGACTCCAACAGAGACTTGTCGACAATTGTGTGAGGCGCAGAGACAAACAACTTGAAAGTGAGCATTTCCTTTAATACCCAAGCACATTGCGCTTTTTCTTTCCCCCACCTACTACTTCCGTTTCCCCTCGCCCCGTTGTGTTTTTTCCTTTTCGTTTGCCATTTTTATATTGCATTACATTTGCTCTTAAAGTGCTGGCTTCGCACACTGCAGGACGCCCAACAACGACGACGACGACGCCGACGACGAGGATGATTGTCATTGTTTTTAATGCCAAAGAGTTGGTCCCAGGCAACATAATATCCCCAGCACAAAAACCAACTGAAGAAAACTCATAATTGCGCTGCACAAATTGCAAGTTATGGTCCAAAGTTGCCACAGAGCAGAAGACCATCCATACGAGGAGGAGCAATTGCAATGAGCATTCATCATGTAACTTTAGTCCTGCACTAGCGGGTGGCAGAATGCGCAGCAAGATGAGATAACTGGACACGGGACAGGGTGAGGCAGTTCACTGCCTTTGGCAGGTGGTCTAAGGTGTGCAAGTACCTTAACTATGTTGCAATTTATTATATAAATGCGATAATAGGGAAGCAACAACAAAACAAAAGACAATGAAAGCGCTAAGGGCAATAGAAGTTGAGACATTAAGTGGATAGTTGGAGGATAAGAATGAATCAGAAAAAATAGAAATCTAATTATAATAATACAAATGAAATAGAGAAGATTTAGATGATGATGAAATAAATATGAAAAGGGGAAAGATCTTCAACTGGAAAAGGAGTAAGATATCTGCACGCTGCAAGATCATTTAAATGCTGAAGAATAATTATTACCTTAATTTGTATTGTCTCTCACTGTTCTCTTGCATGAACTTCAGGTATTCACAGTGCAATCGTCTCACTCAAAGAGCTTAACCTGCAATTTAAATGCTCACATACGCACACACACATACTCAACTTAAAACCGCTTTTCGTTGCCTTGTTCACGCGGCTGGCCGCCATTTTATTGATGTCTTTTGACGCCGCACGTTGCTGCTGCACAGGACGCTCTTAAAGCTGCTGGTAAACAGAGTGATACAGACAGGGACCAAAAGAGACAGAGATAGAGAGGCTGAGAGAAACTGGACAGACAGCGTCCAACTGCCCGCAGACCGAGGCAGTTTTCCATTGAAGTCAGCTGGACGTTTGTCTGTGCTGCTTCACTCCGCTCAGGCTGTCTCGAGGCGCGTCACTCACAGAGCCAGATATGAGGTGGAAGAGAAGGAGATAGAGAGAGTAGGAGAGAGAGAGAAAGAAAGAGTGCAGGAGGGGGAGCACCTCCGACTCTAGTTGTAATTTATTTGGGCGCTGCTCGGGCAACGTTTCTTTATTGCTGCTGCTGCTGCGACCGGGGCAAAACTTATTAATTTAGACTTTTTGTTAGCAAATTTGCGTCTGGGTCGTTGCCCAACTATGCAACAACAACAACAACAACGGGAGGAGGAAGAGGAAGACAGCGAGCTGATGGCAGCTTTTGGTTTGTTGTTGGTTTTTGCTTTGCTTTGGCAACATTTATGGAAATTAGTTTTGATTGTCTACCCACTGCGTCTCCCTCTCTCGCTTTGTCGTGGATAAATGGTTGACCAGGAGAAGAAAGTGGAGGAGGAGCAGGCAGAATGGCAGGAAATTGAAAGTTAATTTGCATGCTGCATAGTTTAAGGCGCCACACACAGTTAAATACACAACAAAAGAGCTGTCTTCCTCCTCTTCTTCGTCGTCGTGGCAACGTTTTATTGTTTCTTTTGGCATTTCATTTTATTATTGCATTATCTTTGCACTGCAGTCATATTTATTTATATCCATTGCATACGGCCCCCAGGGCCAGCCCAGCCAGTTCAGCCCAGTCGAGCGTCGCCTTATTTAATTGCACGTGCATAATTCTTCTTAAAATACAATTATAACCACGCCCCGCCGGACACATCGCCTCGTCGAGTCATGCAAAATGAATGGTCATTTCGATGCGGCACAGCACGGTTCAGTAATCGGTTCATTTCTTATGCGGGCAGCGAGCTTAAAGAAACGCACCACGCTGTAGTATTATTTTAACAAGTTTTCACTGTCTCTCTGGTAGCTGCGCCTTTAAGGCTCTTACTCGCATATTTATGTCACTCGCAGGAATGCGACGCCTCTGCCTCTGCTCTGGTCACTTTGGCAACTCTGGCAACGTTACATAAATATGAAGTGCGGCAACAGTGCAGGGTGAGGGATCTGTTAACTTGCCTGCTGCCTGCTCGCTCATGTGTGACAGTGGCCAGCTGGCTGAAACACACACGCACACGGACACACAGACACGGACATACACACAAGCGTAGATAGACAAGCGCACACGCCAGACAGCTGTGAAAGCAGCACAATTGACAGTTTTGTTGCATAAATTTTGTGGAGGCTGCTGACAATACGTATATCTCTGGAGATCTGGGTTAAGCCCGAGTCTGGCTCTCTGGGCTGAAGCTGACAGGGTTACGCTGATGCCAGAGTTTCGGGAGTTACCCCCTGAGTAAGTTGGGTGACAAAAATGCCATATGACACTCGGCTCAAATGCCGATGTCGTTATTAACATAATTTTACTTTGTTTTCCCGATGAGCTGTCAAGCTAAAGTTGTCTCATTGATTGCAGATTATTGATAAGAATTGTTTGCTTCAGCTAAAGCTCTTTAATAACTATTAGCATATTCTATTTCCTAGCTTTATCAGTCCACTAATGAGCTAAAAACATTCAACTAATGCTCTTAATTCGACTTATAATCATGTTTGTTACATCGAGAGCACTTTCAATAAATTCGTGCCCCCCTTTCCATTTGCCAGTGTGGCAAATGTGTTGCAAATGTTCCTCAAATGTGCAGAAATCGACAGTTACCATTCTCGTTATATGCATTCAGATGTGTATGCATATGTATGTGCACGTTCACTGTCCGCTGCAGTGCCTTTGCCGGTGTAGGCGAAAAATTTCACAACTAATTGAATATTTAAAACTGCCAAACCACAATTTCAAATTTATTACCCAGTGCAGCCAGGCAACCCGGCACATACAAGCAAACTGCTGGCAGGCAGGCAGGCAGCCAGTGAAGCGTCCATTCAACGGCCATTACCTTTTGGATGTGTGGCTCAGTGCCCTGTCTCACTTGTTCTTGCCCTCTCTCGCTCTTGGTATGGTATAAAATGTCACTTAATTGCAATTTAGTAAATTGTTTTCCATGTTGTATAACAACGGCGGCAACAAGCGGCCACCCACCTAGAGTCGTTGTTATGCTACCATGCCCACATAGGCACACTCGAGGTGGTTGGGTGGGGGGTGGGTGCACACATATTAAAACCATAAATTTTGCGGTGATTTATCTTAATTTAAATGTTGCAACAATGCATGCGGCTGCTGGCTGGCACTGGGGCGTCTGTTGCCTGCTTGCCCGCTCTGCTTGCCTGGCCCTTTTGTTTAAATAACAAAGCAGCTAAGAGTATGCAACAATTTTTTATATTACGCTCAGTTGCTTGCTCTCTCTCTCGGTCTCTTGGTCTCTCGCTCGCCACATACACATGTATATTATGTAGTGCATTTTATGGCGGTAGATATGCGCCTTGGCTTTTGTTTTATTATTTTTCAACATTTTATTTTTTGCATATTGTTTTTTTAGAGCCGGCTCCACTCTTTGCTTCGCCCGCTAGGGGCGCCATGCTGTGCGCGAAAAATCAATTAAAAATTCATCAAATAATTAACAAAAGCACAGCGCAGCGTAACCGGCAAGCAGGGGTTAAACAATAGCTGCTCCTGCTGGTGCTTGTAGTCTCGTCTCGTTCCTCTCTCTCTCTCCCGCTCTCTGGGGAGTGTTTAACTTGGGCCGCTCAGGGACGCAATTTCAATGCTGTCTCCATGTGTGCGACTGCGACGCGCAAAACAAATTAAATTCAATTTAGTCAGCAGCAGCAGCAAAAGGGAGCAAAAAGAGGGAGGCAGTACGAGGGCCAGAAGCTTCGGCAAGAAGGTGCAATTTTGATGGATTGCTTTGGCTGCCTGCCAGTCGTGTTGGGGGTAACGGGGGGAAGGAGCCGGCTTCCTTGTTTGTTGCTTAGCTGCAAAGTTTACGAGCTGCTGCTGCCGGTGCTGCTTCTGCTGCCGGTTTTGTATGCCTGTGTGCGCAAATTTACATATGTGAGTGCGTATGCGTGTGCGTGGAACTAAAGTTGCGACCAAGTTAACGCAGCTGCATTTAAACTTTGTGCAGAGCATAAAGAGAGAAAAGAATGAGAGGGAGAAGAAATACAACTACCACACAGACACATACACACATACAAAAAATTAAAAACTTTCCCAAGCAAATGGCATTAAGCATTAAACTGTAGCATACTTTCGAGTTCTTCGAGTAAATGGCTTGCGTATTAAACTATAGCATACTTTCGAGTGCCCCAAGTAATTTACAAAAGGCAACAAACTTTGCCAAATAATGCACTTGGCATAAACAAGCTTAAAGATTGTGAAAATCTCAAATTAAATGCGAAATCATCATCTAAGCTTCAAGTAGATAAAATAATCTGGCAATAAATAACACAAGAAGTGCAATGCACTGCAATTTCTTAATGCAAATGCATCAGACTTAACATTCTATCCCAATGTTAAAGCAATCCAATGAGCACGAGGGTATAATGAGCTACATTAAATGTTGCTTTAATAATTTATTAGGTGTGTTGTTTCCTCATAGATTAACAACATTTAAACTGTGTGCATAAATCAGTTTGCATAGTTTATTTATTTTCATTAGACTGTTAATTAAAGTAAACCTCTGCTCGACATACAGATAAATCTGCCAGAATGTGTCTAGAAATTTATTGCTCACTGCAGCAGATCTTCCTGCTGGCTAATTAAACAAAAATGTTGTGCCTACCTTCTGTCAATCTACTGGTTTAAAGTCATTTCTCTCTCGTCAGTCAGGGTGAAACAAATGACAGAAGACCTTAAGCCGGCCGCAAACAACAAGCAAACCGAAAATCACAAATTTCCGCTTTTTAATGAATGCCACTGACAGCGAGTGTGTGCCACGCCCACGCTCGAGGGCGTGCGGGTCGAAACGATAACACGTTGTGTCGTCGACGGCGGTGGCTTTTCCAACTGTAACTGTAGCCAGTTTAAAAGTTGGCGGCGTGACATGTCAGCTTTCTGGAAACGTTTGCTAGCCTGCCTTACATCCCTTTCGAGACCTTTTTCTCCCACAACACATGAAACTTCATTTATAAAAACCCCTTTCTGCTGCCTTTGTTGTTGTTGGAGGCAGCCAACTGACTTTTGGCTTTTTGTAATTTATACGCGCTTAAAGGCGTCATGTCGGGCAACACCTACAAATTCCTTTTTTCCTCTTTGTTTTCGCTTTTTGTTTGAGCTTTTGCATAACGTCAACGTCTGACAAATGTGCCATAAGCAGCACTGCCAGGCAAAGGCAACAGCAACAATAACAACAAAAAACATCAGCAGTAACAGTTACAGCTTGGCAAAGTTTTGCGTGCAGCTTTCGGTTTTTGGTTTCATTTTTGTGGCCAGCGGTTAAAAAAGTTGTGGCCAAATAAATGGCCGAATGGTAGAAAATGACAAATGACCGTCAATCATGACAGGCCAGACGAGCCACACTTTTTTGGAGTGGGCTGATAAGGCTAAGCTGTGTCTGGCCCACAGGTTTTCCCGGGAAAAGAGAACACACCTGGCAGCTCAATGACAGTCACAGCTCATCATTGGGTTGGCGGGAAGGGGGTCATCTAAATGAGTGTTCTGTGCCAGATAAAATGTACAGCTCATATATTTGTGGATTGCTCTCAGTTCTGGTCATTAAACATGTAGAAATCACATTCATGAACATATGAAAAATAGCTTAGCATGTTAAAGCCAAGTTAAGTGGCGATAAGCTGTATATGAAAAGGAAATGTGTGTATTTTGTAAGAATTCTGGTTAAATTTTAAGCAATCCCTCTCAGTATAGTAGAAAAATAGAAATGGTCTTTAAAATATGAATCTATTTCCTGGATATCTTGAACAACTTTGCATATACATTTTATATACTTTACGAAGCTGCCAAGTTTCTATATGAGAGACAAAAAAACTTAAAATATTTGCTATAATTATAGTGCATTTCAAAACATGCATTCTCCATTCGGGGTTAGCCCGAAATGCTAATAGCAATTGGCCAAATTCTGACGGGTAATAAGTGTGCCAAAAACTTTGGCTTTGGACAAGTAAACAAAATCGTTTGGCTGTCGGAATTTACAATATTAGTTTGCAATCTGACAAAAGACTCCCCCCCAATTGCTCAGACGGGCAAGAAAAATCTTCGCAATTTATTTTTCTACATTTTTCCTGCTATCTTACATTCTTTTTTGTTTTTGGCAAAGTTTTTTGAAGAGTTTTCAGTACCCCGAAGTGGCACTGTAAAATATTTTATTGAATATAATAAGCAAAGCAAACTTTGGCCAAAGGAGACAAAGTTCTTCTAGTTGTAGTTGTAGTCTCAGCTTGTCTCTGCTCTTCTTTGATCCCCTCTTGTTGTTGTTGTTGTTGCTGGTGGCATTTAATATGAGCTCCCTTTGTCCATGTGCTGCTGCATTTATTGCATTCGCTTGAGCAATATAATACCTGCGTGTGAAATAACGCAAAGTTTATGCAACGGAAAGCAAAGAAACTGAAAAACTTTGTGTTTAAATGAAAACTACAAAACATTTAAGAACCATGCGAAAAAAAAATAAAATAAAAAAAAAGCAAAATTCAAATGCCAAGCTTTCCCCAACTGTGCCTGGGGCTCTCTCGGATGTGTACTGAAAACGAAATCTGAAATTTGAAATTTTTGGTATTTATTTTTTCAGTTTGTTGTTTTCGCTGCCAAAGTTTGCACTTTGTAGTCGCGTCTTTGATGCAAGAAGTGAAAAGAAAGTGTCAAATTAAATTTAAAAAAGTGATTTGCCCCGCTTTTTATTTCATTTTTCTTATACTTCGTATTCCCTAGGTCGTTTTTTGTGTATGCCTGACCTTGTGTGTTTCAACTTTGTTGCCTTTGGACTGTTTTTTAAATGCTGCCAGGCATGCTGCGACTAAATACCAAAGTAAAAATCCGCTATAATTTGCCTGGAAAAAAGTCATTTTCTCATTTTCACAGCCCCCTTGCAAATTGAATTGTCTCCGCTTGGCACGTGGTGGCTTAAGAAAGCTATTACTTACCTTTCTTATGAAGTGGAGACGCATTAAAGTTACCTTGGGACTAAATAAGGGAATAAATTAGGCAAATTTAAAATTTGAGAAGGCTATTTCTGGACTCTAATTTAACTTAATTCTGGCGGCAGAAAAATAAGTTCGTTTATAAAGATATATCTGATCAGCTCATCTGATTTTCTGTTCTCTTACTTTAGAAGTGCCTCAAATCACACTTAAATATTCGGCTAATCACAAATTCTTATTCAAAAACTATGCTAAATTAATCTCATAATTGAATCAATGCTGAAGTGCTTACACTGACGGTAAATACAGCCGGTTCAGGGTCTTTTGGCTCTCA
The DNA here is from genome assembly GCA_018903425.1 of Zaprionus nigranus. Classification (NCBI taxonomy): domain Eukaryota; kingdom Metazoa; phylum Arthropoda; class Insecta; order Diptera; family Drosophilidae; genus Zaprionus; species Zaprionus nigranus. The sequence continues at coordinate 1,029,889 of JAEIGD010000034.1, read as the reverse complement.
ATTAAAGCCGCTGCTTGTGATTTTTGCTCAGCGCCTGCCGCAAGCAAACAAATAATTTCTATGCTAATATTTTACACTAATTATTTCAAATATTTTGCATACGGTTTCGTCGCAGGCAGCCAACAAAACAAATACAAGTTTTTGGAGCCTCTCTAACTGATTTTCTCCTCTTTCTCTCACTCTCTTCCCTGTCTGTCTGTCTGCCTTTCTCCCCCTGTCTGTCTGTCTGCCTGCTTGCGCCCAAAAATAGTTATTTGCTCAAATTAAATATATACATTTGTGTATTTGTGCAGCGCAAATATGTCTCTGTCTGCGCCTGTGTGTATGTGTGTGAAGCAAAATTATTTTATGGTGTTTGCCTTGGACAAACAAACAGTCAACCAGAGCTGGAGGAGTCATAGTTAAAAGGCAACTTGCTGACTCACTTGACACGCTACAGTCGCTGCTGTCAGTCTGTCTACGTCTGTGAAACTATGCAGCTCACTCGGGCTCTCTTTCTTTTTTCTTCCTCGGGCCCTATAGTGCAATTTTCCAGCCTTTGGACACACCTTTTGTTTGGACACAGGCGCTGAAATTGATTAAGTTTGTTGCCTGCCAATGAAAAAGGCACTCAATCAAACAGACGCACCCTGAAGGAAAAGTGTGGAAAAAATGAAGAGCTGCCATTGAAATCGTACACACAAAAGTGCCTAACCAAAATAAATGAATGAGACGAGCGAATCGCATCGAATTGAAGCGCCTGCCGACCATGTGCCACGTTGCATTCAAATCAAGTCAAACGTATAAACGTTGACTTTACACTCACACGCACTTGAAGGACACTCACACCCACACTCACACTTACATTTACATCCGCACTTTTACAGTGCCATCTATTGATGAAAGCGGTGCGTCGGCGACAAGTGTAGTGGTGAGCAGAGATTGCGACTGAGACTTGAAGCTTGGCTCTGCGGGCTGTGAAAATGAAAAATTGTTTGCCGCTGCACAGTGCACACTGTGCATACTATTGAAGGACAGACTATACAACTATTAAGAGGGAATGGGCGGGTGGAGGCGGCGGTGCAGCTTAAGTGGTATTAAATGTGTCTGTGCAGAGCTTCAGAGTCGCCGTAAATAGTAAAAGTGTGAAGTGAAAAGAACCATGAGACCATGAAAAGAACTGGAAGGTGATTTTGAAATGTTAATCAATAGTAGGATTAGAAAGTGTAGGGAACATATAAGAGTTGCGGGTAGAATGTCAGGTATTAAATAAGTACATATTATAAAATGTTCTATATATAAATATATCTAGAACCCTTCTATCCTAGTCTTTTCAACTGCCGCACAACCAACAGAGCTATGACTAATTTAAATGCCAGCACTGTAGACACTGTGTGACCGTGACTATCAAGACCTTTTAATTAAAAACTATTTTGCTTGCATTTTTAGGGCCTGTGGCGATGGGCGTGTCGGCAGCTCAGTCTCTCTCTCTCTCTCTCTCTTTGTCTCATCCTCCCGCTCTCTTGCTTTCGCTTTACCACAGCTTGAGAGGACAAATTTAGCATTTTAATTTAAATTTAATGTGGGCGTGGCAGGATGGCGTGCAACAGTTTCACTGCTCTCCTCCCTCTCTCTTTCTCTCTCTCTCTGTGTTTCTTTTAGTCATTCCCTGTTTCTCTCCCTCTCACACGTTGCATTAAGTCAAACGTAATCCGCACATGGCCCTAGCCACAAAAGGCAAAAAGCACACAGAGACAAAGCAGTCTAAATGTCCCCAACCACTCATTCTCCTTCCACACACTCTCCTCGCCAATTTCTATCTGCTCTTCGCTGCTCTTTCTCACTGTGTTTTCCCCTTACTTTTTGACTTTATCGTCGGTTTGCTTGCTGTTGGTTTTCTGGTTAGGTCTAGTCGACTCATACTTCGACTCGGTTTTGAGTTTGCTTTGACTGGTTGCCCAGCTACAGCTCTCGCCAGCTCGCCAGCTCTGCAGCCCCAGCTGCCCCAGCGTTTCATTAAGTTATACAATTTAACGCCCTTTCAGCTGGCCAACGTTGTCGGAGTTCTATTTACATTTGCTTTGGGTCAAATTACACAAAATTCTACGGGTGTTGTGGCGACAAAAGCCATTGACAGCCAGCCGGCGTCGTCTGTAGCATGCTGTGGATCTGGATTTGGATCTGGCTTTGGCACTGTCTATTTCTCTCTGTATCAGGTTGTGTCGCTGCTGCAGCTTTAGCTAAATAAATTTTATACAAAATGTTTACATGACTCGTCGGTTGGAAATTTAAAACTTTACGCTTTTTCTTTTGTCAGAATATTATTGAACTCGTTCTACACCCGTTCTCCTTTCTGCCTAAAGACTTTAAAACTTGAAAACTTTGCAGCATTTCCGCTTCTGGCTGTGCCCTGCATGCTGACCCAATTAGCTGCAATTGCCAACTCTGACACTACTCACCTGTTCGTAGCTTTGGGTGACTTTCGAATGCGTGTGCCGGGGCCAAAAAGTTTCACTCTGACACGGCCACACAGACTCCGTATGGAGTCTCTCTCTTGCTCAGATGCTCTGTATGCCCCGTTTGCCATTATCAAATTGAATTTCGCATGCAAATTGTTTTTGGGTGGAAGGCGCTCTAAAAAGCTTTCAAGTTTTATGACACGGAAATTGGCCTATAGCAAGTTTTGCTTAGCCAGCTCAGGTTAGGTACACGCTTGTCGTTTGATACTCTACAAAGGCAGAAGGGGAGTGCAGTAAAATTTGATTCACATTTAAAACTTTCTTTAAAGTTGGGCAAAATAAAATAGAGGAGATTGTTGCTTAGCAGAGTATATCTGGGACTCGTCGTTTATCGTTTTGTTGCTACCCTTTTTTAAGTGCCCCCCCAAAAAGTATGCTACGCTCTCTCACGAGCCGTCGCACTAATTTCGACGAACGGCTAATTATGATGTCTTTTACGTGCCAACAAACGTTCAAGTGACTTCCGGCAGGTCCACTCGAATATTTATTTTACTGTAAACTCAACCTAAAAACCGGCAACGCGACGCGAGACGACGACTACGACGACGACTCTCTGCGACCCCATTCAGAATTCAAGTGGGCGTGTCTTGATGACATGCTGCCTGCCTGCCTGCCCTGCCAGTCTGCCTGCTTACCTTCGGCACGTAATACGCTGGGGATTCGTCAGTATTAGCTACCCGGTAAAAACAATATTAATAACAGTGGCAGGCATCCAGCTGCAGGGCCATAATAATACATCAGCTGAGCCAATGCCCCCGCAAGGGTTTGCAGACGCTACAAGACAACCAGGCAGGCAACCAGGCAGGCTCGCAGGCTGTGGGAACAGACCGAGACAGAGACAGAGACAGACATCCCCGGCAGGCAGCTAATAGTCAACGGCGGCCGCGTTCGACTGGCTGACTGACTGACGAACGCTTCATTGAAAAGTTTCTAGCGTAATGGCTTTTGTTTGGCGGCATCGTTGTCCCTCAGAACGAGGGGGAGGAGAGAGTAAGAGGGCTGTTGCTTCTATGGCATTAAGTAATTGATTACATCTCAAGGGACTTTTAAGCAAGAGCCAACAGCGGACAGGCAGCACAACAACAACAACAACAGAGTGAAATGGCACGCCACTATAAAGCTCATAAATTTCTATATAACTTGACTCGCTTCGACTCGGCTCGCCTCGACGCTATGTAACGTAAATAAATTTCGCTAAATAGTACACACAAAAGCGCTAGAAAAAACGAAAGAAAGAAAGAGGTAGACAACTGCGAGTCCAAAATACCCAGAGAATCGCTCGACCGCTCGACCTTTGCCGTGTTTCTCAACATAAACAATAACCATAATTTAACCCACACCAAATGTGTTTGTTAATGTGGTTAGAGGAGCTAAACAGCAGCGAAAGTTCCATGTTAAGTTTAGCATGAAGATGTTCGGGAGAAAGGGAAAAGATGGAACCTAGTTGAGGTTGTGGTTTGCTTACTTGCGAGCAGAATTTATGGCTACAATATGCAATAATATTAGATAACTTCAAGTTAAACTTATCCAATTAAACACGGGCTCTGATATCTGAATAACTATAGCATTTACAATCTTAAATTTCATTAGATTTCATGTGAAACTGTGTAAAATTGAATACATTTTCAGCTCTGGCTTCATTTTGCTCTTTAGCTTACATACTCGCATATACGTCATAATTTTTCATCTTATAACATTAAGATTAACACCCAACTCGGCTGCCCACAGACAATCGCGTTTTATGCCTGAATTTTCAGTCCCCTGACCGCAATTTTCACGCGCATCTCGTTGTTGTTTTTTTTGTGCGTTTCACGCTTCGTTGTGGATTTTAAATTAAAAATACTGCCGTGTGCGGGTTGCGGGTCTACAACAACAAGAACAACAACAACAACAAACTGAAAGTGGGGGAAGCAAAAACAATGAAAGACAAGAAGACAAACAACAACAGTTTGCATGACGCTGAAGCCCCGATCCCGAACCGAGACCGAAACCGAGACCGTACCATGGCCTGCCCTGGCCTGCGCAGGCACGCCCATCTGGGGGCAACCTGCCATTTTTATGGCGCCTAATTGCACGACGCTCCCGTCCCCTGTCCCACTCTCCTCCAGTCTCCCTGTATCCCCCCATACAGACCCGCAGAATACGACCGGGCCTCGGCTGTTATAATCATAAAATTGCTATTGTGGCATACAAACCGGTTATATTGCTCCCGTGTGATAGTCCGCCAATGTTTCCAGTTGGTTGTCTCGCTCCGGCTCCTCCTCCTCTACCTCGGGCCCTTTGCCTTCTTCTTCTTCATTTCGCACAAATGAAAAATGTTGCGGTTTATTTTCATTTGGAGTTTTTCTATTGCGGCGGCAGCGGCGGCAGCAGAGCGACGGCGCTCTAAACATAATTTGTTGCATTAATGTTGGCCACATGCATATGAAAATAGGAAATACCCAAAGCACACACACATAAACACATACACAAAGACCTCACACATACACGGCACATACATAGTTTTTGTTTAATTTCAATGTATTACTTGAGCATGGCGGGGCTAGTGCAGGGTCAACAGAGACGTCACCATTGCACTGGGGTTAGCCGCTTGCTTTGTGCGTGTGTGTGTGTATATGTGTGTTGGCTCTCCTAATTGCTTCGAGCCCTTGAGCTAGAAATTTTGCGCATAATTAGTGGCAAATTGCATATGGCAAATGGCCAGAACTAGTCATAATGAAGGGGTGTGTGCGTGTGTGCGTTAGCTTAGAGCGTGTCTGGGGAATTATGGCAGCAAAAATTTATGTGAAATAGTGCGAGATATACTACAGAATAACACGCATTCTCTAACTACACAACTAGCAAATAAGTTAACAAATTTATATCAATTTTAAGGGCAAAGAACTAAAACTATCAAAGTAATCAGCAGCTTAACAAACTTTCTATTCTTCTCTCTAGATATCATTCGGCATTAAAAGCTGTGAAATATTTTATAAATACAAAGCACACACTACAAATGTTACCTCATTTGAAACGGAGCAACCCCTCTGCCAGCCAAAGCCATTTCCTTAACGCACCTCCCATTCCCCCTTCCCGTTCTTCCGCTCGTTGTCAAGCCAATATCTGAGCAATTTGCCTGTCACACCATAAACCCGCATTCTGTAAATCGCTAAATATGCCATAAATACTGGCCAAAAGGTAGCCGTCCGTGTGGCGCCCAACGAGGGCACATAAAAATGAGAAATAATAATGCCATTGACAAATATAAAGCCATAAATTATAAATGTGAAATACTTACTTATACATGAAATCTACTTTTCCACAAAGTAAGCAGAAACCAAATAAAAAAGAAATGAAAAACCCACACAGACCTGACAAGCCACACAGTCGCTACTTGGGGGTAGCGCGGAGAGTGTAGAAACTGAAAACGTAGCACAAAACACAAACCGCAACTTGTTATAAAATTAGTACAATTTTCTCAGCAAACATTTACATTAACTACAAGGCAAATCCCAGGCAGGCAGCCAGTCAGCTGTGCCTGCGCCCGAGCCTGGGACTGGCACTTCAAAAGACCCATAGAAGCGTGGCCCATAAGTAGAGAGAGAGAGAAAAAAAATAAATAATAATAACAAGAAGAATATTATAAAATGTGAGACGAGGCGAGGCAGCGGGCGTGCAGCGGAGCAGCCTGTCCCAAAAGTATTAAGAGAGCAAAGCAATTAAAATATGAAAATGTACAACTTTCATCTTTTTGAGCTCATTGCATAAATCATTCTGACTGCCTGAGCCCACAATTTCGGGGGTAGAATGCTACATTCAAAATGTACTGTGACGCTTTTTACTAATCAGCATAAGTCCTTGACAGAGACACACTCACACACACAGTCGCACACAACTGAGAATGAGCACACCCTGTTGCCAGGGAACAGAGCATGATTTATTTCGAATTCAACTTGTTACCTGTAGCTACTTTATTTCCGCCTCCGATTGTGAGTTTTCTGTGTCCACCTCGAATGACAATATAAAACATAATTATAATCATTGCGGCCGTGGTCTCAATTGTAATTACAAGGGAAACTACGTGGCAGCCACAAATGGAAATGGGAATGAAAATCGAGCATGGAGCCAGGCACGAGTGGAGGATGTGGTGCGGGTACCATCATTTTGGTAATGCCCGCGAGGCAACTCAAAAGCGTGTTTAAAATTTACATACAGCAACGCCCACTGAGGCATGCGAGTACCTGAGAGAGAGAGAGAGAGGGGAAAGGGGTGTCGACAAATGCGAATATAGACATTTGCCGTGTCGTCTTCAATTAAAACTTTGTACAAATTGCCGTAGCGCCTCGGTTAATTGCCAGCGCAACGCAGCGCACAACTTTTTGGGTGGGTTGTTGTCTAGGCTAAATGTGTCATTGCTTTCGTGGAAGGGAGTTGTGGTTGAGTTGGGATTTGGGCACGCTGATGTGCAGAATGTATACGTACTTTAGCTGTTACAACAAGAGATATTCTTTTACTATCTCACAAAATCATTTTCACAACCATAAAAAGTATTTACCTGCAATGAACCATTGCAAATACTCCTATATCAAAGAGCTCTACTTGTTTGTTTAACAAGTTTTTAGTGTCCTCTTGAAATATGCATATTTTGGCAGAGATTTGTTTAACTTTTGTGATTTTGTTGTAAGTTGATAACTTACAGCATGTCGCTAACCAACAACATACCCAAAAAACAAATTCAAGTAGGGATTGATTGAACTATACAAAAAGTTCTACCCCACAGCAAAAAAAAAAATTGAAAAAAAAATAAATAAAAAACCACAAACAAGGAGGCAAACGAACAAATACGATGCTTACCACTATATCGAGGGGTTGCATACAGGCAGCGAGTTGTGCGTATATAAACACAAGTATAACCAATCAAAAATCCAATTAAAATTGAGGAAAATTCGATTTGCATGTAAAATATGGCACAAAAAAATAACAACAACAAGAGATGGGGCAGAAAACGATATGAAAAGGGCACTGGGGAGTTGACGATGCTGATGCAGATGGAGATCGAGATGAGGCGAGGAAAACATAAAAAATATTTGCTATATATGAAATTGAAAAGCCCCAGAAAAAAGGGCAGTCGGCTGTGTGACGAGCGAGAATGAGACAGGGGTGGAGAGAGAGAGAGCTCAACATGGGATTGATATCGGCGTTTGTTAAGAGCAGGCGAAAATAAAAGAACCGGAAAATAAATATGAAAATAAAACAAAATTTTTGGTTACCTATAGAAGTGTGGCATTTACACACGGCAAATATTATTTTTTAGCATGCGTGGGTGTATGTGTGGTGTGTATTCGAGGTTGACTGTGTGGCGGCAACTGAACCAGCAACACGTTGCACAAATACAAATAGAGTGTACCGTGTGAAATTCCTCGATAAGTTCGGGAATAAAGTTATATAGTAAACAAAGCGCATACGTCATCAATTTCAGATTATTGATTAAACTGAAAACTATTTTGGCATATTTAACTAAATATTTATTCTCTCTTTCTTTCATTTTAGGTAAGTCCTAGTTCGTTTTTCCATATACCTCATAGAAAACTAAGTTCACAGTAAGTTCTACAAATATGTCTACTAATATTGGGTTAGATTGATAAATAATTCAAAAGGTTAAGTCGATATGTTGAGCTGCAAAATGATAAATAGGAAAGTTTCCAGTTATTTGTCGTATTTTGTTTGGTGTCTTATTGAATGTTGTCAGTTTGTGTCCCTCAGTGTGATCAGGTTTTCGACTAGCAGATACGGTAGAGTTATAAATTTCCTTATAATATGCATGCATGCAATAGAAAAATAAATAAATAAGAAGTATATCCCTCTTTGAATCGAATCAATTTGCAAACGGAAGTTCTGATTAGCCAATTATAAAGAAATCGGCCAATATAGATCATCTTTTTTGCTAACTGGGTATGCCCTTTTCATTTGTTTTACAGAGTATTCGCTATCCAATTAAATTGTCAAATTGTATTGCAAATTTTCGCGCATAGAGGGCGCCACACTGATAAAGACGGCACAATGGGTGACTGTTGATTTAATTAGTTTATTATTTGGTTATTGTGAGACCGTGTGTGTGTGTGAGAGATATTTAAATTATGATTGTTAATTTGTTGTTAATAATTTATACTGCGATTTTTTAATCTGCAGCGAATTCAATTTTATTTGTATACAAATATAACAAGCCGTGCAGCATTGTGTGTGTGTGTGAGTGTGTGTGTGCTGGAGAGTGTTAATTAATTTTGCGCTTGAAACGATGTCAGTTGCAGCAATTGACTGCAGGCTCGCTCTGTGTGCTGTCGCACACTTTTAATTAGACTTCAATTTCCAATTATATAAGCTTTTACATTAATTAAATTTCCATTTTTATTTACGCCCGTCGCCCCTCTCCCTCCTTTCCACTCTTAAGCCTCACTCTGCCAGGGGCTATGCCATGTAATTTGTACTGAATTAATTAGAAATGCCGACTTGGCTGTCTTCTTTCTGCCGGCTGCCATATCAAATTAAATAAACTCGGGCACGCAAAATCAAATCAGAAGACAGCAAGTGATGGGCAGGGAAGAACCAGGGGGGGCCTCCCTCAGAGAGAGAGGGAGAGAAACTGGCTGAAGAAATAACTCAAGGTAAATAAATAATTGAATTCATTAGGCAAATGAAAAATGCTGTCAATGCGCTGGCAGGAAGGAGGCCCAAAGCCAACGAGCTAGTCCCGTTTCTCTGCCTGCCTGGCCGAAAACATATTGACCCAAATCTGTGCTAACAATGCCCGGCAGTCTGTCAATGTCTATGTGTGTGTGTCTGTCTGCGTGTGCGTGTGTGTATCTAGTGTACCATGTCTGTCTGTCTGTGTGCGTTTGGAAAGGATAACAGCCGCCTCTCAAAGCTGTTAAAAACGTAAACACAAATAAAATACAATGTTTACCCTGCCCACCTTCCTCTCCAGACCTTCTCCCCCTCCACACACACAACACATAGAAAGTTCTGTGGCGCTGTCCGCCCACCTATTGTCACGCCCTTCTCGAGTTCGCTGCGCTTTTAGCGCTGCTCATTAGTGACCAAAATCGAAGCAGAGCAGAAACAACAACTGCGTCAGTAACAACAACAACAACAACAACGACTACTAAAACGAATCTTAATCAAAAACAGAGACGAAGAGACGCTGTCAAAAAAAAAGGAAAAGAAAAGAGGGAGAAAAACTCTAACAATGGCGACGACAAGCGGAAGTAGAAGCAAACAATGCGACAAAAATAATACTCGTATGTGCCGCGTGACGAGAGCAGGAAGATGGTATAACAACAACAATAATAATAATGAAGCACACACACATAAACACACATACAGACAATACACACACTGGCACACAAATTGTGGTTGCGTAAAAGGTGTGCTGTGGTTTCTACTCCGCGTGTGTGTGTGTACTTGTGTATAGATTTTTGTTAGTTTTCTGTGGCGTCATGTTAACAAAAGCATTGAAACAGGTTGAACAGTGTAGGAGAAGGTGGGCATGGTCGTTGTACTGGGCTGAGGGTGGTAGACAAGTTTTGACGCACACTTAAAGTGCCTGCTACGTGTGGCAAGTTTCACCTAAGTTTCCAATAAAGTTGTGGCTTCATTAAACAACTAGAAAGATATTTTGAATTCGGAATAGAAATATTGAAATCAAATTGGAACTAATAAACTCTCTGAAAAGGTATAAAAATGTAGCACGTCCCATAAGGGAAACTCTAATGTAAAAACTTAGAAAGGATATGTTGGAAATTATTTAAATGAAGTCGAATAATTAGACTCACTTCATGTAATTGTTGAATTAGAATCAAAATATCTTCATAAATAACTGTTCATTTATTTTCCAACTAAAAAGTTTCTGGCTGCAAGTCTTTCCTAGAATTAACCAACACTGGCCCGCACTAAACAACTTTCTATATGGGCTGTTTAGCTAGGTGCACAAAATTGCATTTTGCACTTACAAGTTCCGCCTCTTTGCCCAAATTACCTAAACAAAACGCAGCATGAGCAGAGGGGGATATACAGAGGCGGGGCGTGGCGTAAGTAGCGTAAGAAATACCGTTGAAAGAGTAGTAAAAAGTAGAATTTCCTTACAGACGACTACACACTTAATTATGCAACAAATTAGGCCCAAGACGACGCCAAGACGAAGGACTCGTCTTGAGTCGGGTCTGTGATGAAACGAATTTATGCATAATGCATGGAAATATGCGAGCTTGTGCCGCAGTCTTTAGCTTGCTTGCAGCTCTCGGCTTTTAGCTGCTGCAACAGCAGCATGCTCCATTACACGCCAAGAAGACGTCGACGACGACGACGAGCGACGACGACAAACTTGCCTCCCACTCACACACACGCATAGACGCACTTACACACATGTTTAGCAGGCACAAGTTTATTATGAAATCCCAAAACTTAAATGCATGTGCCCCCAAGTGCAGAGAGTGCACTCAGTGCCACACACACACACACACTCACACACACACATACACATAGTTGAGTTATTAACACGCTTTGCCACATTTGCTGCCGAGCTAATGTGGCTTTGGTTTAGTGGCTGCCATGTGGCAACGTCGAGAGTTGCACGTGGAACTGGAACGGGAGGAGTAAAACGGGAAACGGGGAACTGCAACTCAGATTGGAGGCGTTCGTTCGCCTCTGCTGCTCTGCTGGTGCTACTGCTGCTACTGTGCCTGTCATTATGCTAAACTAAACGCAGCCAGTGCTAGAATTTGCACCCGAACAGGCGGTAAGCCCCCACGCTGCCTATCGTTCCACAACCTCCTTCTCCTGGCCTGACCGAGTGCTGGGTCTGCACGTGCTTTGCAGGTAACATTTCCGTTGCAGCTTCCGCTGTGAGCGCTTTATAATTATTTCGCCTGGCGGGCCTTCGTGCTTGGCATATGCTGCCTGTTGCCAGGATTGTCAGGACGTGTACGTGTTGCATGTGGGCTAAAGGAAGTTGCTACTGGGGTGAGAGAGGAGGAGGTGACGGCGCGAAAGAGACAGCAAGCTAGCGGGAGGAAACACACTGAAACGGCGAGAGTTATAAGCTTCATTAAGCATATGTACAGCACGTTGTAAGCTGTGTGTGAGTGTGTGTTTGTGTGTGCTGCATTAAGCATATTTAGCATAAGGATTTGTCATTTACGCTAAAGCGCACACAGAGAGAGATAATTAAATGACGCTTGGCGAGTCAAGTGACTTAATGAAATTTTTAAACGCTTCGGGGCCAAAAACATTTTTGTTGAGTTTGAGAAGTTTTTGCTAATGAGCTGAGTGCAATTTATAGACAGACTTTAAATTGGCTAAGTTTAAAGGAAGCTATTTGAAATCTATAACAGTAAAATGAGGTGAAGTGGTGAATGAGCTTCTTCATATTTGCTGAGTATTTTAATTACAAGAGAAATAATAAAGTGAATTCAAAGATATTCTTAATATGTAAAAGAAAAACAAAAAGAATATCGATTCATATGAGGATCTTGAATGAATTTCTACTGGGAAGCACAGCAACCTATCAATTTCGTATTGTCAGCCAATTAAGGCTAAACAAGTCAACATAAATGCCTGCACAAAAACAAACTGTCCTGCTTCACTCCACCCTCATACGCCTCACTTCTTCTTCTTCTTTATCTTTTCAATTTGCAGCTTTAGCTTTCCTTTTAGCGGGTTTTAAAGTTGTTTCTCTCCCGTTATCCCTGCTTGGCACCCAATTGTCTGACATTTCTATTAAAAGCCATCGTCGCACGATGGGCGCTTCAAATTGCTTTGACCTTTGCACAACAGCTGTGACTCTCCATTACATTCCCCCTACTCCTCACGCACACACACATGCTCAGATGGTACCTCTATACACGCTCCCGCCCATAATTCTTATGGTGCAGGGACAAAACGAATAAAACGAAAGAGAAGAAAAAAAAACACAAATTTTACACACGAACATTAAGTCACGTTTTCGCACCATTAACCCATAAAGAACGAGCTCAGCCATAAGTGTGAGAAGAAGTGGAAGCAGGAAAGAGAGACGGAGTCAGAGATAGAAAGAGAGAGAGAGAGAGAGAGAGAGAGAGAGAGAGAAAGAGAGAGAGCGAGCTATTGGGAGCGTATGAGCAAAAGATTTACAAATATTGAACTTTTTGCTGGTTGCCCGCTTCTGGTTTTGCTTTTAGCTTTGAGCTCTCAAGTCGTAAACCACTCACGAGCATATTTTATAGATTTTAATATGCGCGCTACATAACAGCCATCACGCGTCCTTACCCTGCTGCCCACTCCTCCTCCCGACGAGCTCATTCAGCTGCCAACCCCAGTAGCCTTTTTAAATTCACGCCGAAAAGTAGGCAATGCTTTTTGGCGCCGCTCACCCTCGTCAGGCAGGCCCACTCTGCATTTCGTTTACTGACTTTTTTGTAGCCCTGTGACAATGTGTCAACGTGTTTCGCAGTGTGCCTGTGTGGCTGTATGTGTGTGCGAGTGAGTCGGAGTGCAAAAAAAAGCCCCACTTGATAAGGGTTTATCAATGCGACACAGTAACTTAGTGATTTACTCGTGTGTGCGTAGAATTTTTTTTTAATTTTGAAAATTGAAAAAGTGACTTTTACTTTCTTGACTCCATTTACAATAGCACAACGGCGTGTGACAAGCAGACAGTGCGACACTCGCTGGAAAGGGAAATGTGCCAGCCAGCTACTTGGCTAAGGCTTTTACAAAAGCGGCCCCTCTGTGTGTCAAATGCGTGGACGTACTAAAGCCCTTGACTCGACTCTCAAATATATTGAAATATTTATTAAAGTAAAATTGAGTTTCGCATAATATGAGAAGCAATGTGCCGAGTTCGGTTCTCCGAAATCTCTGTTAAAACTGAGAGCTCTATTACGTGAGGTGTATACCAAAAATATTTTTGATTTCCTGGAAAATGTAATGCAAAATTTAAATTAAATTCTATGGACTGCAATAGGACATGATATTAATTTAATTTACTCCAATTATGAAGTAAATGTTTGTCTGATTTTATAACTTTTATGTAACATATCTAAATAAATAGCTTTCATTCAGCAAATCTCGTAAGCTTCGCCCTTTTCTATCTACCCTTTTATGGAAATGTTTTCTAATTGTCATCATCCTTGAATGCATGCAGAACTAAATTTGGGATTGCCAACATACAAAGTAAAATACATACATATGTTTGTGGCTTATACGTGCTCTTATTCTTCTACACATCCCCTCGCTTTTCCTCTTGAGTTTGCCATAAAAATGTGTGCAAAACTGGTTTTTCATCTTATGAAATCATTTCGGGCTCTCAAGTATCTCTGAGCTGCCTACCAGCTACAGTTTAAAATGAATAACCATCTTGTGCTCACACACACACTTAAACATCCACACACATGAATGCGAAGCAAATAAATTGGTTTCGTAACCGCAAAAGCCAAAAACGAGCAGAGACAGCAATCGGATCGGATGGGAAACGGCATTGGAATCAGAGCCCGAGGCAGAATCGGGACGGAGTCTGAGTCACGGCGGGCGCATCAATTCAATTCAATCAGACATCAAGCATATACGAGTACAAAATTTTCACTCGCAACACACGAATTATACAATCACCCACAACTACAACTCAGCTGCTCTCCCCCTCGCTCACTCACTCTTGCTCCTGCTCTTTCTCAACTAAAAAGGAAATAAAATGCGGCAGGCACGTTGCAACACTATTACTTATTTGGCAGACAGACGGAGACGCTGACGTCGACAGCGACGCCGGCGTCTGAATGAAATGAACTACGTTTGTTTGTGATTGTGTGCGATGCTCAGGTGTGCATCGAGCAACCGAGAGAGAGAGAAAGTGAGCGAGAGAGGGGGCTCTAAAATGCAATAATCTTTCGGCGCCGACGTCGTCAGCGTTTAAACGTGACTTTTAAGCATGATGTTGTAATATTTTAACCTGACTAAGAATGGTAACACACAAGGAGGGGTATTGGAGAGGGTGCGGGGGGCAGGACAAGGGGAATTGGCAGAACCTGCTGCCATTGTTGTGTGTGTCTGAAAATTGTTACAAATGCCCCCCAGCGTGCATTTTATGGCCACTGCGATAAATAAAATGTTGCAACACAGCTCCCTCTCCTCTGTCTCTCTCTCTCTCTTACAGATACACACACTGAGAACACAAAAAATGTATATGTGTATATATAATATATGTGCAAATAATATGGGAGTCCTTCGCCTGAAAAGGTAGTTCTAGTCCAAGTCGAAGTCCGAGAACTGCTGCGGGTTGCCAGACAAACAGTAACATAAATTTCGTTAGCTATATATTGTGGGTGTATAGATATGTGAGGGAACATGTTAGTCTGTGTGCCTAGTAATTGTGCAATATGTTTTAGAGGCCAGGCAACTTTTGCAACTAGCTGGGTCAGACGTGAAACGACCATTGAAGCTTTACCCACAAAGTCGAAGACGTTGCTAATGTTTTAGGCGGTTTCAGATACTCTTAAGAGGTGGCTTATAACGAGAATAAATAAAAGATCTAAATGAAGCAAGGTTTTTAAAATAAATCCTTAGAAAACCAGTGAAACTTGCTTTAAAAAAGTCTTATTTAATTTCCTTTATCATGTCTAATTTTCTGTGGCTTTTCTTTCAATTTTATATTCAGTTTCGCAAAATATACTTTTTGGTTCTTTTGCAGTCGGGGCAAATGTCCGTTATATTGCTAAATGCTTTGCCTACTTTGTCAGCCATTACAATTACTGTTCATGCCATTCTTCTTGTGGCACTTGTTCCTCTTGCTAAACCACTTCCGCTTGCTTTCTCTCTCTATCTCCCTCTTGCTTTCCTCGCTGTGCGTAATTGTAATTGCGAAAGCCCTGCAGTCGCTAGCCCCTACCCCCTTGTCTCGCATCCCTCTGCTTGGCCCCGGCTTAGACAAGTTTGCTGCTAAGCCAACATAAGACCCGCAAGCGTTTCTCATACAGCAACTGAAACAGAAACAGAAACAGAGAACAGAAAAACAGAGAGAGCAGAAACAGAAACAGAAAAGTAGAGCCGAAGCGAAAGGCAACAAACTGTACAACTTGTTAGTGTAGTTCTCGGTTGTCCGTTGTAGTTGTTGTTGTTGTTGCTTGTGTGTTGCTCTGTTGTTATCGTTGTGGTGTTTGTCTTAGTTAAATTCCGAAAAGCGTAACGGGTAAACGAGCAGAGCGACGTCAACTGTGGCTGCATTGAGTGCGGCTTAAGTGTTCATCGACACAACCACACCAATACGCAGCCCCCCCCATTCTCTCCCCCCTTCAACTGGCCCTTTCCCTCAGCCACTCTCTAGCTGGCTGCCCTCACCAATCTACCACACCCTGAAGGCTGTCAATAGTCTGCAACTGAGGCTGAGAATGTGCTGGCTAGCAGGAAGGGACGTGGACGGGGGCACTCGCTGCAAGTTCAATTAATTGCGCGCAACGAGCAAACAAAATAAACAGCAACAACAACAAAACATCAGCAGCAACCACAAAAATTAAATTAAAGTTGAGCATGGCTTCGCTCTTAGCCAAGGCTTCATGGCGCAATGACACCAGCCGAAAGTGACATAGTGCATTAAGATTGAGAGAGGAATCAGAAGCGGCTATGAGGCTGTCAAGAGTTTTCTTTTAAGAAAGATAATTCTTGTGAGATTTCTGAAAACTTTTCAATAATTTAAAGAACAAGTGAAGAAGTTAATATAATTCCTCTCTTTATGTTGTTGTTCTCACTTTGTTCACATTGTTTTCTCTAAATTAGTTTGCCAAGATATTTCTTAGATGAATCTATTGTTTCTGATAGTCCTCACATTTCCATATATTTCATATACTTCTCTCTCTTCCCTCTGTCTGAATGTAGAATAGTATAGATTGTAGAGATTCTTCAGTTCGAACCAATATTTTTCTAACAATTTTCAGCCAGTGTCATTGCGACTTAAGCAATTTCTCAGCATGCCAGCTGTCTCCCTCTCTTTCTGTCTTACTCTACCCCTTTCGCGTGGGTGTGCGTGTAAATGAATGATGTATGTACATTGCGAACGCTAAAGCACTTTTTGTATACTTCAATGCGTGTGTCCTTATGTGTGTGTGTGTCTGTGTGTGTGGGCTAGACGAAGACGTATGGTTATTGTGATGACTCTTGTTTTTGCCTCCCCAGCCAAGCAATATTGATAAATATTGCACACCAAGTCACACACACGCACACCCCACTCACACACACACACACACAAATCCCATGCACACAAATGGTTGCATACATAGAAAATATAATTTAATTAAAATGTTTTATGTTAGACATGTTTATTGAAGCATTTTCTCAACTTGCCTCGCAATTTGATTGACGTCTGACTTGAGGTTGTTGCAATATCCCTCCCCACTCTTCTCATTGTTGTTGTTGTTGTTGTTACTTTTATTGTTTATCGGTTCATTTGTTCGTTTGCGGCATTCCGAGCTGTGAAGGTGTTGAGCTGTTTTGCTACGCTGAAAACTTCCGAACAAAGTTTTGCATTGATTTGCGGAACAGTTTGAGTTATTTGCCAAGCAACAGATTTTCAATTAGTTATGGGAAGTTCTATAGCACATAATTATAAAACGGATAAGATCTTGGGCATATCTAGGCAATAAGTTTGACTTGAAAAGTACTTAGCTTAGTAATTAGTTAAAAAGATATATCTAGATTTTAGTAAATAATTATTATTATATAGTATTATATATATATTTCACACATTTTCAATATACTCTTTACTATATGCCGTGTGTTGTTGTCGTGTAATTTACATTTTACATACGTATTTCCTCATTTATATCTATATTTCATGCGTGTACTCTATAAAATTATTGAACTTTTGATGCTTTTGTCATTCGAAACGTTTTCTTAACTAAATTATAGTTATTGTTTTTTTTTTTGTTAACACAAATGTTTCTTCTCCTTCTTCTTCATTGTTTCTGTGAGTTTCTGTTATGTTTTGTTAATAATAAAATTTTTTATATCTCCATGTTGTTGTTTCATTGATGTTGTGCGTAAAACCAAACTATAAATATGATAAAAGATGAGTATATACAATTTAATTTTAATGTTGTGCCATCTATTGTATTTACCCCAATTACGAAACCAAATAAAAAACAAAATAGCGTCAAAACAAAAGCAATTTTTGATATTGTTGTGACATTTTATGTTGTTCGTAATTTGCGTTTTCTGTAGTGCAAAGACAACAAAAACAAAATAAAATAAAAATGATTAATTAAAAGTAAGCAACAACATTAAAAAAAACACCAATACAGAAACCAAAAGCAACAACAGAGATTATAAAAATTTTATTTATTCCTTCTTTTTCTCTTTCTTTTTTCTCTCTTTTTCGCAAACGACAAACAAATCGAATACGCATAAAAAAATACGCGAAAAATCAACACAAATCCAAAAAAAACAATATAATCAAATCATAACAAAATTCTAGCAATCGACAAGGCAAATGACAGCAACTAAGGGCTGCAGCTGCGAAACAATATGGAAACACTTGATGACATTGCTGGGAATAACGAAATAACGAAGCCAAAACGCAATAACATTAACTACAATAATTAGCCAAATGTATTTGTTAATTACAGACAGATAGAGAGATATACAGTTATATCAGTTATTCAATTGTTAGAGATATTACTCATACGCCGCGTAGTGCAAAGTAACTTCCCCTATACGAAACATTCGTGAGCTTTACACAAACATTAGCCTGATCCAGTGAAGACTATAATAAGACTACAGGGATTTCAATTAGGCCAAGCCAAAACATTTAACTAAAACTAGTTTAATTTAATCTTGTAGAAATATATATTTAAACGTCGACAATTCGCGAATCAACATTCCCCACGTGCTAAGCTACTAATGAGCACACAGCAGAGTGCGGTATACAAAGTTTCTAAAAGTAAGCATATCTTTAATCGTATCTATTGTCTGTATGTGTGTGTTTTAACGGAAGTAGACTAACTTAAGTTGAATTGAATCATTCTTGAAATTTAAATTTAGAATCTAGAACAGCTTTAAAGCCTTCTTGTCTCAAGTAGACGTTGTTTATTGCTTCACATTTATTAACGCATCTCCTTGGGAGTGCAGCACCTTTGAGGGTTGGCAAAAATATTGTGTGCTGGAAGTTTATGTGTTCGTCTATTGCCTATAACAGGCAATCTTCCTCATCGTGCCAAGCCAGTTACCCTGAGGCCAGCCGGGTCAAAGCGCACATAACATTCGTTGGGTTATAAAAAAATGCCGGCCATATAATTATAAAGCATGCGGCATATGCGAGAGAAGTTGTGCTGTGAGTGGGTCGTCGTTGTGGTCCCTCCTTCTGTCTAGCGCATAAACTTTAAATTCCACTTTATCGTAAGAGATACCCGCGTTCCGCATATTATGTGTATCTCTCTCTGTGTATATACATATGTATATTTATAATAAAAGAGCGAAATCTGCGCACATAAAGCGACAAAGAACCACCTAAAAACGGTTGCGCTTTGGGTTGACATTTCCTCTGCACTGCTTTGCAGCTCTCGTTTTCCTCTGCATTTTCTTTTTCCGCTTTGCGCTCCCTCTTTAAACATTTTCCACCAGCAGACATGGCGGACAGTTTTATGCGTTTGAAATGAAAATGCTATGTGCCATTAACATTATCCCTGACGCGTCACTACTTAAAATAAAAATTTCTATATTTTTTATAGAACACCTTGTGCGGTAAGGGAGGACCATGAACAGAGAGACGGAGAGAGAGAGAGAGAGAGATGCAAGCACCTTTTGGTCGTCGCTCTTTGCTTTTATAGCCAATTTCTGGTTACCCACAGTGCAGCCAATTTCATGTCAAGCTGCAGCGCAAAATGATAATCCCGTGGGTCATAAAAAAAATTTTACTTTATATTGACTTTTAGTGTGATAGTCAACGCCGGCTGTGGACGTACCCAACCGACATTTCTCTCACTCTCTGGCTTGTGGGCGGGAAAAGACAACGCAAAGGTGCACATGAAATGTTAATGACATGTCAAGATTGCCTTCTCCATTTCCAGGCATCTTCATGCTATGCAGTCGCATATTTATTGCTGGAACCACTGTGAAAGACAGCAGATTTCGACCCGACTTGTATAATATGTTGGCGATATAATTATGAATTTAAATTTAAATTTTATATATGATAATTTATTTCAACTTGCACTAGTGCAAGTTTAGTATGATCTTAAAGTCTGAAATTTCTTCTTGTTTTAACTCCAACTCGTTTGCTGTTGCTCTCATTCTTGGGGTCTCCCCGGATTCCTTTTCAATTTTCATTTGCTTGGCGCACACAAAGCCAAAGTCGCACAAAAGTTGATCCTTTTCAATATTAATTAACACTTCAATACCACAGTGCAGAGTAGAGTGGAGCGGAGTCTGAAGACAAACTTTCGACTTTTGGGTGCGGCGTCTTTCTGGGGTCTCTCTCTGGCGGTGACTTTTGTACAATTTCCGTTGTGCTGGCAAACAAAAACTTCGGTTTGCCATGCAAAATGCCTAAAAAATACGACCATTGAAATGTTCGTCGGGTTGTCTGTCTCTCTCTCTCTCTCACTTTGTCTGTCTGCCACGCTGTAAATACTAATTCACGCTGACACTAATTAACAATTAGGCGCATTTTAGCGCCATTTTCGGCATGCCAATGCCAAAGAAGGCCAACCCCGAGTTGCCGAAACTCAGCGCAACTTTTCAACTACTTACAACGCTAATAACTAATTTACTTCTGAATTTGGCCTGTGTCTGATGACTTCTTGACTTGGCCAGGGCTCTACATGGCGTTTGCACGCTCGTCATTGTGTTTGTGTGTGTGTGTGTGTCCCCAGCCTATGCTCAACTCGAAATTTTCCAACTGACAAATAAACTGTGCGCTTTAAGGCCCCCAACTTACATTTGAAAGACACCCAAAGGATTCCATGGCATGGCAACGACAACAAAGCGCCAAATGAGACACGAAACATCCACAGAGAGTGTTGGAGGAGGGGGTAGAGTCTTTTCCGCAGGCCACGTCGACCCCACTTGCAGTTGGTGTCAACGTCTTGGGCGACGCTGACTTATCACCAGTCATATATAAACGTCAGTGCGACGAGGGGAGTGGCAGGTACAGAAGCAGGACTCGCAGGCTGAGGCTGGCAAAGTCCCGTCGCCTGGCAGACTTTTGACAATTGCCACACAATTGTCTGGCGACGTTGGCCCGGCATTCATCCACCGACAAACGGGGCAAACCGTTGTGGGAGTCATAAAGGAAAAATTTAGCTTATTTGCTGTATAAATACTGACACCTCGCAGCAGCAGCTTGCCGGGATTCCAGTCAGGATGCCAGGATGCCAGGCAGACTGTCATAAAAATAGTCGCCAAGTGGCGCAGAGTGCCGGCAGCGGACAGCAAACAATTCCGTCTGGTGTGGCATATTGATAGGCAGCTGGTGATAATCGAGGATCAAGTTTCTGCATAAACAAAAGTTGGAATTCAATACGAGGGCAGAGCATTCCTTTAAATAATTCAGAGAGCTACCGAGCATTCTAAATCAGCCCCCATTGCCTGTCAAATGAATGTCAATTGTAGAGAGCGCGAGGCGCTAATTACATATTAATTAGTGCGAGACCCATTAAATCATCAATCATGGAGCAGTCCGAAAAAATCCCAGCTCCCTACCCAGGTACATCCTTTGAATCGATAATCCTATACGCATTTCATGTTTCTGATTAAATTTGCATTCAAGGAGGAACAACAACAACTGCGCAAAAGAAAATGCCTTGCAATAATATTATGCGACTTTACTCATTTCCTACCCGCCCCCCAATTTCCTGCCTAAGTAATTACAATTTCAATAATTTATAGCAAAATAAACATAAATGAATACAAATTGCAGTGTGCAGATGGACAAGTCGAAGATACAGATACAAATTGCCGGCACAACAACAGATACAAACTCAAGTAAGGGGAAGGTAGCTTTAGCTTGCTTTGTTTATGTTCAGACCACTTGGGTTTTAATCAGTTTTTGCTAAACAAATGTTATTCGAAGCCCCAGTCTCTTCTCAGTTTGTAATTAGAGAGCAGCTTTGGCAGCAGCAGCCATTGAAAATGCCCACAAAATAATTAATAACTTAAATATATTTACATGGCATTTTGAGTTATACACAGACCTGGCACAAAGCCGTCCATCATAATCTGATTAAGAATTTTCAGTCATGAATTGGTCGCATTAGAAGGCGATTCCTCTTTCTCTCTATCGTTGCAAATCCAAGATTACTTCCTGCTGCTACTGCAGCTGACAGGCATCGTCTAAGCTGTGAAAATTAATGGAGTATTTATTTGTTTGCTTAATGATTTATTAGCTGCAATTCGGCAGCAACTTGTTTGCTAAGACTCTAAAGAAATTAATATCCAAGGGAGAGACAGAGAGGAAATTGAGTGGCAATGGAGAGCAGATCAAAAGTAACATGTAAGGAAATCACAAAATGTCAGCGGAATCAAAATTTCATAATGGAAATCCCAAAGAAATACAAAGATAACAGAGAAATAGCAAGAAGAGAATTTCTATAGTAGATGATGCTATAAATTTCTGCTATAAGAAAGCTTTAAACCTAAATCTTAAAGTTGAAGATGCAAATGCCAATGATATGGAAATGTCTGCCAAAAGAACCTCCTTACAAATTAGAAGATTCCAGCTGAGTTGCCTCAATTCCCCTTGCTCTTTAGCACCTATGCCAAAAGCCGTGTCTGCAACGGGCGAGAGGAACTAATCCTCAGACGCTCATTAGCAACCATTAAATGTCAATTTACATGTCAATTGGCAAAAGTGCCCGACCAAAAGGCAGCTGTAAAAATTAATGAAAGGAAGACGAGAAAAATCCCCATGAATAAGGAACATGGAACATGGAAACACATGAGTTTTGAGCTTTGTCAGCAACTTTGCTAGCAATTTTTTTTGTTGCCATCCTCTCGTTTCTTTTGCCATTTCTATGTTTATTTTTTCTCGCTTTGTTAACCGTTTCTTGTATAATTTATAGACGCGACAGTGCTGGCTGGCTGACTAGCTGACTCTGGTTGGCCTTTTCACCTTTTCGACTAACGGTTAAAACACAATTACTTGTCTGGAGCGCATTTCGAGCTGACTGTGCGCCCAAGGCGGGTCCCAGAGAGATAAGCAAAAAATACACAACATGCAACAATTAGTGGTGCCTGCACGTTGTCCTCTGTCTCTCTACGAGCTGTCTGACTGTCTGTTCTGTCTGTCTGTCTGCCTGTATGTCTGTCAGACAAAAGTTGCCATGTGGTTAACTAATTTAATTTGGTTCTCTTTTTTGGTTTTGTTCGAGCACGAGCATCAAAGACAACGACACGTTAATGACTTCTTTTGCCTTGGCAACAGCCGAGGCA
This sequence comes from Zaprionus nigranus, assembly GCA_018903425.1. Taxonomy (NCBI): domain Eukaryota; kingdom Metazoa; phylum Arthropoda; class Insecta; order Diptera; family Drosophilidae; genus Zaprionus; species Zaprionus nigranus. The sequence continues at coordinate 1,006,973 of JAEIGD010000034.1, read as the reverse complement.
TAAAATAAAATCTAAAAACCTCCAACACACACACACATGCACATGCACAGGGCGCACATGACAAGCTAAAGCAAGAGTAGCAGCTGAAGCAAGAGATGAGCGAGGCAAGGCGAGGCGAGGCGACACTAAAAAGAGCCACTTAACTTGTCTATATGAGCCTAATGGCCTCTAATATTATTTTCACTGCTTTTGCTGTGCTGTGCACGGCCAAAAAGGAATCACTGAAAACTGTGTGCATTTTATGCCATCGTCCTGGCGTTGTCCTGCCAGGCTGCCAGCTGCGAGGCACCTGTGCGCCTCGGTAATTGCAGAAAATTGCTGCAACGGCGACCAAACACTGTGCAAATCCTTTTTCGCCTGTCCTTCTCTCTCCCATTCAACCGGCCAGAGCAAGTGGGTTTTCCTTTAGCCTTTTCTTTTCGTTTTCCACATTGTCTGGTTTTTGGCGCCACAACTGTTAACAGCCAGTTGAACTATGCCATTTCATATGTACACTCTAGCATGGGTAAATGTGTGCCTATGTGTGTGTGTGTGTGTCTTGCACTATTTTTACTTCACCTTTGGTGCTGGTTACCTTTTGGGTCTGCTGCTCCACGTGCTTTACATTTTTATTAAGCTCGCCCCCTTTTGACTGCATGTGGACAACCCTTTTGGCCTTTCCCGCATATCGTTGGCTCTTAGGGTGTCCCCTTTTCTCTCCCTCTTACCCTTTACTTAGTTCGGTTTCCGTGTTGTTTAGCATGCCACGGGCGTTTTTTGGCTTATTGCACGTGCTTAGCCCCAGTCGAGTAGGTGGGTGCAAGCCAAGCCAAGCCAAGTTCACTGGAGTTGGGCACAAATGCCATTAGGCTTACGCCGTAGCAAGCAAGACAATTGCCTGCAGGCCAGTTGAGTGCGCACGGCTGGCTAACGTGTCGTATTAGTTATTTTCTACTTCGATTGCTTTTGCCACTTTAACGCGACAACAGCAGCAGCTGCAGTTCCCTTTCTCCTCCTCATACCAACTTAATATACTCCGTGTATGTATGTGCCAAGTGTTTTGGCAATAATTGAAGGCTCTGTTATTGATATGAACATCTAATTGAAGAGGGGAATACGATAGGTATCTGATTTTGTAGACCTTTTTGCAAGCAGAAAGCGGTTATGGACAATAAACATATTAAGGAAAGGAACTTAATTAAAAATACTATACGAAAACTTAACTTATTTATCGAGGACCACCAAATATACCTATAATATATTTACTCAACTGTAATTTAAGTTAAACGAGATAAGATCTAAATTTATTCGCTCTGTGCACAAAATATACATTATAAACTCTTCCATAAGATTACTTTCTCTAGTCAAAATTTCGACTCGCTCTTCCCTTGTTGCGCATTACTTTTATTTTAAGCTACTATAAATCTATCTTCTACTATAAAACCCAATACTATTTTAATACTCTTCCAAGTAGTGGCTAAACTGTTATTTACCCCTTAATGTCTATATAAACTTGTAGCTCTGTTGTGTGTGTGATCAGTTCGTGCGTATGTATGTGCGTGCGTATGTGTGCGTGCGTGTGTACGTATTGTGTTACATACATATATCTATATACATATATACTTAGCTACTTGTTATATTGTCATATGACATTTTCAATTTTGTAAGTTGTAAGTTACATAAAAAACCAAAAATCAAAAAAAAAAAAAAAAACAATGGTCGACAATTTTACTAAATATCACCCATTTTTATCTTCTTTTCTTTCCTTTTTATGTAACACTTGTTCGTGCTCTATATGATAAAATATATATATATATATTTCGTATATATAAATAATTGAAAAAAAAAAAAAAACATCAAAATTGGCAAAATTGGAATACTGACAATTATTTCGTTGAAACCAAATTTAATTTTTGCTTTTCAATTTTATAAAACCGAAAAAATAATTAATGCAACCCTCGCAACACGTTAAATTCAAAATTGAATCAAATCTTCCTTGGCATTTTTGCAAATTTTTGCCAATTCCGAAAATCTAAATTGTTCCTTACATTCCTTTCCACATTAATAAATGTTGTAATTGTATTTGCTCCTTTGGTGTCGATATAAAACCCAACACCATTTACCAAAAAAAAAAAAAAAACAAACCAAAATATATAACAAATTTTGTTAAATAAATGTTGTTGCTTATTATTTTCGTTTGATTTTGTTCTCGTACTTTTGCGCTCGTTGAAAAAATATAAATTTTTGAAAAAAAAAACAAAAAAATAAAACAAACTCAACTAAATTTTATTCAATGTGCCTGCTACGTTCGTTACTCGTTACAAATACAAAAAAAAACCAACGTTGCGTAATGTGTAACTCTGTTGCATTTACATCCTTATATATGTCACATATATACTATGACGCTCATATGGCCTGACTTTCGGTATTTTTTTATTTACATTTTCCGTTTCTGTCTCCATTTCCGTTTCTGGCATTTATTTTTTATTCGGTAACTTTCACCTTGATTTGCGCTATTGGCAACTATCTGATTTCCTCTCTTTCTAATGCTCTATGGCTTTTACAATTTGGTTTTCACACATGCCACTCTTCCATTTTGCTGCCTCTTTTGATATTGACAACGACGACAAACTACCAAAAAAAAAAAAAAAAAAAAAATCGAAAAAAATCAAATCGAAAAAAAAAACCACCCACCATCACAACAACAACCGAAAACACAAACAAAAAACAGAGCATTTAGATCGCAAGCTGTTCGTTGGCATGCTCAGCAAACAACAAACCGAAGATGATGTTAGACAAATTTTTCATCCATTTGGCACTATAGAGGAGTGCACCATATTGCGGGGTCCGGACGGTGCGAGTAAAGGTGAGTACCGATCACAGTTGCAACTTACTGAACTATACTATATTCTATATACAACTTGCCTTATCTTACCTGTAATTATTTCGATATTATTAAGTATACGTAACGTGTTGAGCTCGTTAACTGTTGTTTGCCAGTTTTCATTGTGTTGACGTTTTGAATAGTTCCTAATATGTAGTGTGCTATAATTGATATCGATACATGATTTAATATTTCTTTCAGTGTAATAATACAGTAAGTTCAAGTGTTATCACATTATTTTGACTTCACATGTTAAACTATCTCAATTATTATATGGTATTTTATGTTTAAGAAATCTATTAAATACAAGAAATTGAAGAGATCAGGGTATACATATATCATTAAGCAGCAAAGATTGAGCAAGCTTGAAAAATTGCCATGAAAACTACTCAAGCAGATTAAAAACTTTCCGCAAACGCTTTGCCTTTACCCAAGTGTCATTTGGATCAGAATCTATTGTACTTCGATACTCGAAATTGCAGACTTGCAGCCATACCCAAGCACAAACTCACGCAAATGCACACACATAGACAGACACATGTTGTTTTGCAGCTGGGTTGGGCTGTCAATGCGTTTGTTTATGCAGGGCGGCAACTTGATAAAGCCGGTCAACAATTTAGCAGCTGTGCAACGAGCCAAATAATCATCACGCACACACACAAACACACTTGCACATAACGATAACAATTACACAGCTTGCCAGGCAGCCAGAAATCGTGGCATATATACATAACATGCATACTCGTAGAATAAAAATCGGGTAAACAGTTCAATTAAAATTGTTTGCATTCACTCGCTCGCAGCGCGCTGTGCGATTCACACGCTGCCCATTTGCATTTATGCGAATGTTTTACACACACATACACATAGTGAGAGGGAGGGAGAGAGAGAGAACTCGCAGAATAAACAACGCTGAAGGAGGAAAAAAGTTGCGTTTGTTTTAATATGCAAGTAACTTTTTTTAACAATAACATTTCATTTTATTATGTCAAAAGTTTTGGTTTTGCCTTCTATACACAAACACACTAGCGGCCCCCTGTGTGTGTGTGTGTGTGTATTTATTTTGCTTACATTTGCAACATTTGACTGCCGCTGCTGCTGCCTCTGCCACCGACGACGTTGCCTCTTGTTGTATGTTAATGTTTGTTATTGTTGTTCTTTTGTTGCCGCTTATTGTTGCCATTTTGATATGCATGAAAAGGCGCCAGTGTCGCCTGGCATGCCCCCGTAAGGGGTGGGGGTGCAAGCAGCTGGGCATTAATGGGAGTGGCAACGCCAAAGCGACACTTCTCGCCGTCGGTTTTGTTTATTTTGGAGTGTTTTCTGTTTTTTCTGTATGTTTTCTGTTTTGTTTTGATTATTTTACTTTCGGGCCACATTAGAATAACAAGAAAGTTGCATAAAATTGTTGTCAGTTCCCAGGCCAAAAAAAAAAGAAATACAATTAAAGCTGAAAATTAAAATTTCTGACATTTTCCATTAAACGGAGTCAGTCAAATATCAGCATAGAATTCTCTAAATGTCTCATTCACTCACTCACATCTAATTTGTGCAAAGTAAATTATCATGTTGCATACTTTCTGGCGCTCATTTATATTGTCGCTAATCCAATCTGCACAGCTAAATCAAATTTCTATCAAATTTTGCCAATAAATGTATGCAAAATCGAATTCATCTTGTTTTCCTCCTGCTCTGGCCTACACAAAAGTGCTGATAAAACAGCAATAAGAATAATTTCAAGTCGCTACGGAAACTTGTCGATTTCGCCCTTCGACAGGAGAAGGCAAGTTCAAAGCCGCGAAAACTGTCAGTTGATGTGGTCGTGTGGCCCGTGTGCTTGCGGCTGCTGTGGTCTGATGGGGTCTGATAGGGGCTGGTATGGCGTAGTGTGCTGTGGTCTGATGTGATGTAAAGTGGAGTGTGCGGCTGATGGCAGTGGCAACATATCATTCTTCATTAAAATGCGCTTCACAGTCAGTCGGGCAAGCAAGTTTTTCGGCGCAGTGACAGGGCGCTAGTCTTCTGTGTAAGTGCCAAAATCCATCAACGTCAATTTTTTTCACTCTCTCTCTCTCTCTCTCACTCTTCTTTCGCTGGCTGCGAATTATATTCAAAGAAAATCGAGTCAAGTCAGGTCGAGGGAGGGTGGCAAATCAAATGTGTGTAAACGGCGCAAGCAAGTAATGAAGGCAAACGACAAGAAAGAGTTGACTGAACGACTGACTGACTGAGCAACTGACTGACTGACAGACTGAAAGAGAAAGCGAGTGGAGCGAGCGAGCGAGCGAGGCTGAATGACTGGCGAACTGTCTGGAAATGTATGCAAATGATGATGCATGTGGCGGCAAATGTGGTGATGAGTGTGGCAGCGGGGCAGGCCAAAGTAGATGGAGAACAACAATAACTAAGGTGGTGCTAGGCTGCAGGGGGGAGGGTGGTGAGCAGGAGAGAAGTGCTGAGGTCTGGGGCTGTCTGACAGGCAACAGGAATAAGCGCAACCATCATGTTAAATTATGCAAATTCGATTTCAGTGAGTGAATGAAACGAAACGAATGAAGCGGGTCGACGAGTCGACTGACTTTGAAACTTTGCCCAGTCCCAGCAACAACAACAACAACAGCAACAACGCAAAACACAAAGCTGACTGACTGGCTTGAGGTTGAGAGAAGGGAGTAGGAAAGAGGGTACCACGGCCTGCACATGTGTTGGCAATGCAAAAATTTTACAGCTTGACAATGGCTCAGGCTGCGGCTCAGGACGAGGCCGTGTGGTAACAGATTGCCAGACTGACGGGCAGACGGACGGACAGACAGTCTGGCAAGCTTGCTGGCTGTGTGTTGTGTGTGTGTGTTGGCTCATTTGATTAGAATATTCATGCATTCACTTCATTGTCATCAAGGCGAGAGCAGCTCGTGGTGGCTGCCTGCTGCCTGCTGGCTGCCTCCTGCTGCGTGCCTGCCACTGCTGCGTCTTGTCATCTGCGCAATCAACACAATTGTGCAGCCCATCAAGCGAGGCGATCCTCTGCCCCCCTCGCCCATTTTGCTGCACTCTTTAGGTGCCTGCCATGATGGTAGTAATCAAACTTTCTATACATGGCCAACAACAACAACAATAACATGCACGGCAGGTGTCAAGTGGCGAGTGGCAGCGAGTGGTGGCAAGTGGCAGCCCTGCTCAGCATTTGCATAAGTAGCAGTAGCTCTGGCAGCCCTTGCCGCCGCCGCCTCCTGTTGCTGACAGACAGGTGGCAGAAGTTGTCGTCGAAACGCTATTTCAAACGGCCTTCAATCTGTTGCGAGCCTGTTGCAATCGGCATTGAGTCGGCGGGAGCAGCCAGTCAAGCATGTTGCCCTGCTCCGCTTTGTCCTGCCTCGCCTCGCCCCGCCCCGTTCTGCTGTCATTAGGTAATTGCATCACATGCACTTCGTGGCGAAATGACGGACAGAAGTGATTGGCGAGAGCGGCCTGCTAATTGGGCTATATGCTATGTATATGTATGAGCACAATGCAAATTGCAGCCAATCCAATGGTAATCGAATGACAATCGATAACTATTGATTGCAATTGGACGTGAAAATTGATGTGGAAACTTGTTAAATGTGAGGATGATGAAGCCTGACTAGCAATGCCACAAATATACATATGAAGGTGCATGTATGTGAATGTATTATGCATGTGGGTTTATTTTTACATATATTCAGTACCTTCTGCTCACCTGGGCAATTTAACTTAAGCTTGCTACTAATTAGTACGTCTGCTTTCATTACAAAACTCGTCCAAAAAACACACGAACTATGCACACGCTCTGTTACCTACGGAATTCCAGACAAAACCAACGAACTACAGCAAAACTACACACCGACAGAGAGAGTTGTATGTAAATTGAATTAAAACACTGTTGATATCAAAATTAATTTGAAATGTCTCGCTTTGTCAAATTAACTTTTAATTGGCACAAAACGTCGACCGAGTGAGCGAGCGAGAGATGCGCCGAGAGCGTCATCTTGTGCAGCTGACACACAAAAACAAATTTCAATTAATACACAGCGCAGCACACACACACAAATACACACATACACACAAGAACAGAGTTGCCATCATGCACAGATGCCAATTGAAATGACAACAGCAACAATAACAACATGCAGCAGCAGCAGAGCAATGCCATAAAGTAGACTTGAATTTCTCCGTGCATTGTCGTCGTAGTTCGGCCTCGTCGTCTATTATATCTAAAGCGGCGAAAACCCCATAAATGCCAATAATTAATGTGACATTTTCAGCGTAATTGAGGCAGCTATGCAGCGCAGTCTGTATGTGTTTGTGTGTGTGTGTGCTTGTATGGGTGCTCAAAGCATTCTCCAAACTGCATGGCATGCCGAGTGGCAACTGCTTCAATGGGGTTGGCTAATTGAATTTTGCACATTGGCAGCGCGAGTCGAAAATGCGTTGCGGTTGCACACACACACATATAGCTAAGTATGTCTGTGTGTAGGCAGCTCAGCTGCAGGACAGGTAAAGTCCGGACAAAAATTTATTGCTTGCGAAAATAGCAGTAAGCAGGAAGCGTAATTGCTGCGAGTGCTGCTGCTGCTGTGCACAGGCACAAGGCAAACTTTTTTAATACCTCCCCAGCAGGCAAAACGCTGAGCGGTACCAACTTTGCAATGACAGTTTAAGTTGTTTTCCAGAGCCCCCAAACAAGCTACACCTCTTACTCTCTCTCTTCTCTCTCTTACCTTCCTCTTCTGTGTTCCCATCCACTTGTTGTTTGGCCAACAATTTTTTGCTGGCATTGTGTCTTGTGTTTGATAGGCACACCAGCAAAGCGACACACACATACTGTCCCTCCACACACACACATACACACAGAGGGATTCAGCGTGAACTTCCGGCGTTGTCAACTCACTCGCTTACATATCATCATTTCATTTCAATTTCAATTTATATGAGCAAAGTTTTATGAAGTGCATGTCACGCTGTCTGTCGCGCTCATCCTCTGTCTCTCTTCCTCTCTGCCTGCCTCCCCCCTTCTATCTCTTTCATGCTCCCTTGACTGCATTTATTAAATTTCATTTCATTTTCATTCAAAACTCATGTTTATTTTACGGCACTCGAGCGCACTAAAAGTTTCTAACAAGTGCTGATTGAGTGACTGAAAAACTGTCAAACAAATGCACAAATTGTAAAGAGAAACGGAACGAGAGAATATGAAATGGAATGGAACAACCAGTAACAATGTGAATTTATCACTTATTTCATTGAATTTTACACAATTTCAGCGATGAGATTTGCATTTCATTTATCACATTTTAAATGATACTGATGAAATGCACGCGACTGTCAGGGAGGAGGTACTAAGGACTACATGAATAAGCAACTGAAACATCAATGAATTTAGACTTTGATTGGAGCTTAAGCTGACGTTCTTTACTAGATGTCTCCATTTTAAGATTAAATTAAATTAAATAATCTGGAATTTGAACAATAAAACATTATCATTTTATTTTATTGTTCTCTATTTATTGCATTTTCAAATCAAACTTTAGAAGAAGTTCCCTTAAACAAAACTAATTTATTCTATTATTTCCTTAACTCCATACCAATTCCGTACCCTTTTCCGTTTGCCAACATGCATATATACATTATTCAGTCTCTAGGCGACACTTTACAATTTCTGGACACATTAAAAACACCCGCAAGCCTCATAAAACAAGCTGCTTAATGCGCCTTAATTAAAACTAAACTGTGAGAGAGAAAGAGAGCGAGGACAGCAGGTTGCAGTCAATACACACGACCGCAAGAACTGCACATAACTAGTTATTGTACAGTACAGAAGGGAGTACAGAAAATATTAAGAAAAATCATGGTAATAATAATAATGTAAGTTGTGGCATAAGCTCATAAGTGCCATTTAAGCCAGTCGCCCTTGTTGTTGTCCTTGTTCTGTCCCAGGCTTGACTGCAGCTGGAATTAAAGTATATATCAAAAAGGCGCAGCGCGAACTTTTGCCATAGACCAGAAAACCGAACTGAACCCCGAAAACTTTGTCGTCACAAGTTCTTTGTGCAGGCACACTCTCTCTCTCTTTCTCTGTATATATATATGTGTGTGTGTTTGGTTATTTGGCTCAGCTGTTTAATGCAGCTTAAATTTAATTGCAATAGAGCAAAAGTTTCATATAAGCAAAACCCGCCACACAACGTTGGCTAATAAATTTTTATCACACAGAGGCACAAGTGCCAGATGCCTTGACAGAGTTGCCACGCCCGCTGCTTAATGCTAATTAACATGCAACGCCAGCGAAACTATGCAACACATTTCAAAGGTCAAAGCAATTAAACGTTCACATGCCAACAAGTTGGGCCAAGTGATAGAGAGGGAGGTGGGGGAAAAAAAAGAGAGAGAGAGAGTGAAGGAAACATGGTGACAGACTCATAAAAGCCACAGCATTTTGAACTTATGCTAGCCGAAAAATAGCCATATAAATTTGTGCAGAAACTTGGCTTGCAAACCTACTAAAAGTCGAAGTTTGAATGCACTTCAGGAAACAGTGCGATAAACTAGAATGGAAATCATGAAAGAAACCGCTATAAAATGTTTGAAGAGATTTATATTTTTATATATTTTATGAATATTTTTAGACAATTATATTTATATATTTTATTTATATGTATATTTTATATATATAGAATATATTTTAACGGCTTTTTTATGGCAGCATAAGGGAGGTTGATTTTGAATAAGTTTTATCAGAACTTATTTCTCTTTGGTTTTTCTTTTCTAATTCGATATTCCTTATTAATCCCGAATATTTCTTAAACTTTTTTCTGTAGCAATTAAAAATCAAAGGTTTCTATCCATGTTTTCTTACTACTCTTCCATGTTACTTTTATTAATGCCGTCAAACTTTACGACAGCAAGTAACGCACTCTTTAAAAACGCCCAGAAGTGCTGACTGCGAGAGGCCCCAGCACGTAGTTCCCTCAATTTCGTTTCATTATGTGGCCAAGTGTGGCGGCAAGTGTGCTTTATTAACACATTTCCAGCGTATGTTCGGCTGTGTGTTTTGGTTATAGCAATACATGTACATAACTTTTTTAATACCAGTCACTGTGGCTGGCCGGGAATGCGAACTGCGCTCTGCTCTGCTCGACTCGACTGGGCTGGGCTGGGCTTAGCATTAGTTGTAATAGTTTAATAAAGTAGTAAAGCTGCGGAAATTAGATTTGACCGCATACACCGGAGTACACAGGAGACTCTGAATTCTTCTCCCACTCCCAATCCCTCTCGCTCCGACATAAAACAGAAGTCTGTGGGCCCAGCTTATTTCCGCCGCAGACAAACTTTGCCAGGCCGAAAGAAAATTATACGACAAGCAGAGAAGGCAGCAGAAGGCAGCAAGTAAGCAAGGCAGAAGGGAAACCCTTGTTTTGAGGCTTTTCCTGGCTTGTCAATAAAAATGTCCGAAAAGTTTGTGGGGTAGTTGAAAAGGGTTGGCCGTGGAACACTAGCATGTGTAACTACCGATATATCCGGTATACATAGACTCTTGCTAACATACAAGTATATACATACTTGGGTTATTAAAGCCAGCCTGGGCGAGTATTTTGGCCAAATTTAATTAACTCACTCGAGCGCGTTTCTTTTGGGTGTGTGGGCATTAATAAAAGATTACTGCCTGCCGCCTGATCGGCCATGAAGTATGCTACGCCACTTTAGATATTTGTTTTCCTAGACAGGATTATTGAAAAATTAATGCAATAAGCGGAACCCACACTCGGGTGAGCGCAATTAAGCGAAACTGAAAGTGACAGCGTTGTTTGACTATAATGGATATTGATGTAGCCGCACACACACGCACAATGGAACATCTGGCAGGGTCTGTAGGTAGGCTTTAATTTTTGTTATATTTTTAATAAACGCCTTGGCTGCCGGAGCAGCTTGGCGCCTTATTAAATGTCAGGACAGCAGCAGCAGCCCTAGCCCTGCCACCTGTCAGCAGCACATATTTTGTTATTATCAGTTCAGGCAGCCTCCCACACACACTCGCACACACACACATACTGTGTACAGCTCATTTTCCAGCTCATTGCCAGCTCAACGCCGGTCGAGCCAGTGCCGGCGCCGGGGCAAGACATGAGCTAAATTAATTTATTCCACTTTTGTTGTTAGACAATATCCTTTTGACTTGCGCGTTACGGGATACGAGGCAAGCAAGCAAGCAGCAACAGCAGCCGTCGCGAGAGGCATTTAATGAAAACGAAAATGTCTAAAGGCATCAGCTGCCTGCCTGTGCTGGGTTATCCTTTTTCAAAGCCCGTGCGCAAAATGGAAAAGAAAACATTATATAAAACCAACAGACTGTGGAGGGGGAGGGGGAACGGGGACCGCAGCTAAGCCGTGTCAAGTGTCGACAGAAGATACTTGTTAGAGGCTTGGCAAACAGGAAAATATATGTATATACACATAACTGTTAATAAGCTAACCTTTGAGCCAGCTACAAATCGTGCTAATGCCACAGCAAATGTTGCAGCCTGGAATCTTAAGTTACAGATTAAATAACCTAGCAAATCTCTATTAAGTGATTTATATAAGCACTATAAGTTTCTCTTTATACTGACTAATTCTCTTACTTACTCTCTCTTTGCAGGTAAGTGCACAAGGCTTCATCCTTACAACAAGACACGTGCTCCACGTGGCGGTAAGCAGTTGTCTTACAATTTACTTGAATCTACAATATAAAACATTTATAAATTGAAACTTTATTTCAAAAAGACTACTCAAGGAAAAAGATTATACATTTTCCCCAACAAACATCAAAGTAAAATGACCGCACTCGTCTCAAAGAGTTCACTGCAATTTCAATATGTAAAGAAAAAAAGATGCGGAAATTTCACACATGAGCATGCACAAACATGTTTATGGCACGATGAACTGGACACTCGACAAAATGCATTTCTCTCACCACCAGCATGAGATGAGTTGAAGAAAATTGCCTCTTCTGATTTGCATGGTCTGTCTCTGCGCTGTGAATGCCTCCGTTTCGATTGCTGCCTCTGGGCACTCAATCAAAAATCACATTTCCGTGTTGGTCGGCACTAAAAAATGTGTGTGGCATGCCTCTCTCTTTCTCTCTCTCTCTCTCTCTGCCTCGCCAGTTGCATGCGAAGCAAATGTAATTAAAATTCGATATACTTGTTTTCCCCAAAATGCCGACAGAGACTGGACTGGCATGGAGAGTCTGAGTGAAAGAGAGGATGAGTTGGGTAAAGGTCCAACGCCGTAAGCAGAGTTGAGGCCTGTGTCGAGTTATACAAACAGCCTAACAGCACCCACAACCACAACACACACACACACACATGCACACGTGGATATATCTCCACATATGCATACACGCATACATCATCATCATTCCCATCATCATCATCAACATCATCATCATCATCGCTATCGGCAACAATATTTGCCAGAATTTAAGCTTCAATTTAAAATTTTGGTCAGATTTGCACGTACTCAACGCTCCGTGTGTTTTTGTAATTACATGCGCATACGTAGCACACACACTCACGCACACACACACACACATACACAAACTCTTACACTCTCTCTCATTCGCATTTGATGCAAATTAATGTTGCTTTTAGCACACATGCAGGAGGCGGACCTGCAGCCAGTCACATGGCTCAGAAATATAGATGCAGCCTCTGCTGGTGCTGGCTGGCTGTTGCATTTTGGTTGTTGTCTCTGCTACTTTACAGCTGCCCAACAATGAAGATTTATAAATGCAGCTCGCCCCACTCCCCCTTGAGCCCCACCCACTGGGTTAACAGCTGGCAGCGCTGTTGCTGCTGCTGCTGCTGTCTGCATTTGGCTTTGTCAAGTACTCTGTATGCCATAATAGCCATAAATTAAGGTGCAGCTACCATTTGGCAACAACAATAGAAAAAGGGCACTTATGTAGACGGTGGGATAGAGCGAAAGAGAGGGGAAACCAACTGAGAGGTCGTTGATCATTGCATGATGATTGGATGCACGCGTTGGAGGGAGTTGAATGTGTCGAGGTCGTTTAACTATTCAATGTGTGTGCGAGTATAAAAGAGATATTTGGTTTATATAGATCAGAGAGAATTCAATCAGCATATACATATAGTAAATCAGCTGCAAGCAAAAATGCAATACAAAACCTCCGCTTAAATAATAAACCCAAAATAATCATAGAAAAAATATGACAATCTGAAAGTTTTATAGTTAGTTTATTTTTTTGTCGAACTTCTGTTCGGGCTGAAAAGTCTGTCAGATTTGCAATTTTACAATTTTCTCCTCTCTCTCTCTCTGTTGTTGGAGTGTTGTATAACTTATGTCAATCACATAACGAAATATTTTAGCTTTTACTTAAATTAAATAAGCGCCACAGAGCAACAACAACAAGAAATATAAAATCGCACACTCGAGCGCATAGCGTAACAAAATTCAATATCGCATTTAATTGCATGTTGCCTCGGCAACGACAGCAGCAGCAGCAACACCAACAATTGACAGACATTGTAAGCCCCTGTTGCAAGTTGAGCTGTTGAGCTGGCACTGAGAGCGGGAGTGGTGCGGGGGGATGGTGTTGCCAGGCTGGTTGGTTGGTTGGCAGGCCACTTATATAAGCCAGAGAAAGAGAGACTGGGAGAGGAAAGTTGGAGGGCTAGCCAACCTGTAATTTAGCAAAATGTTATGTAAACTTTAAATCGAGTTATGCATTTTAATTGGTTGTTGTACAATTTGCAAGCGGCACGTTTTGTTTGCCACATCCACACGAGCGAGGCGCATGGTATTATGCAGCTGGATTCATGGATCCATGCATAGAAATATGACTACACACAGCAACATAAGCAACAGCAACAGCAATAGCAATAACAACAACAATATCTATGAAATTTGCCATGCTTCACATTTTTTGCGTAATTCAATTGAAATGTTCTCCAATTGCAGCAAAAATTCTAGAATATTATTTTCAGGCGAATCCTTTGAATGCCTGCATTGCAATGGGGTGAAAATACTTGAAAATTTTGTCAGCTTTTAGACTCAATCAAGCTCTGTTAAGCAACAATTAGTGTAAATAGAAGTTGCTATAGAGAATTGCAAAGGAAAATGATTTTGAATGCGGTTTGCATACGTTTTGATTAGCATACAATTAAAGAGAATTTAGTTGACAGTTAAGTAAAGGTTAGAATAACACATTTATTCCATTAGTTATGAGTAAGTTTTAATAGAGTATCCTGAATATATTGCTCTGCATTTGATAGGAACTTAAAAAGAATTTAAGCTACTTTTTGTGGCTCTCTGGAGACACTCTCCCCTTCTATTTCTGTTCCTCTGCTGCTCTCTCATTCTCCTTCTTCCTTTCAACCCCGTCATGCAATGCGCATTTGTTTTCTTGTTCCTGTCAAACGCAGCCAAGGTGAGCCGAGTCGAGTTTCCTCGAGTGAAGTAGCATCGCACAGCGAGTGTAACCACAAGGAGCGCATCTACCGCAGCTTAAACTTAATCTACCTCTTGGCTTAATTGCTGCCACTGCCTGCAAATTGCACCCCAAAGGCCAACCCGAAGGCGGCCAGACGACCAGAGCAGAGCAGAGCAGTGTCGAGTCTGCCCAGAGTCGCTTCAGCGTCGCTTCAGTTGCGCCTTGTGTGCCCACAGCGCTAACTCATTTTAATGATGCTTTCTCCCGTCATCCCGTCTACCTGAGCCACATCGTCTTAAGTGCAGCGCGCTTGTCTTGCTGGTCATTTCCCTGCTGTCTCCTGTCTCCTATCTACCGTCTCCCATCTGTCGTCTACACTCTACTGTCTACTGTCTTCTGTCTCCTGTTCCTGGCAATTATGGCCAAGTAGCTCTGGCTGTGCTTACATGTGGCCAAATTGTTGTGGTCGCCTCACGGGCGCATTAAAAATGAATAATGTGCGCGACTTGGGCCCGCAATTTATGCACTGGCTTTGTTGCACGCTATCTTCCAGCTGCTGCTGCTCCTAGAGGCGGTTCTCTGCTGTCCCTTTTGGGCCTCTCTAGAGTGGCCCTTTTCAATCATACAAATCCAAGCAATCAAATTCCAGTTGCGCAATACAATTAGCTTCTATACTGCTCTTGCTTGGCTCAAATAAAACAAAACGACAAAGACAACCACAAGCAGAAGTTGAAGAAGGAAAAGCGGCAGAAGGCTGGAAGAGAGTAGAGAAATATATGTAGCTTGCTTTTGGGCGCGCACTTTATGAGGTTTAAAGCGTATTCTGTTGCTTACCTGTGCTGTATCCCAGGGCTGTGCCGTGTGCTGTGGCTGCCCTTACGCTTTGATGTTCAAGTTAAGCCGGGCTAAATTGATTCCGCTTGCCGTGTGGTCCGGCTGCGCCCTGAACTGGTGCCGGAGCCACACAGTAGCGAGCAATAAACTTCAAATGAAGCGAGCCGCCATTAAGTTATGCGGCTTTATTTGCGCAGCTTTTGTGTTTTGTGCTAAATAAGTGTACAAATAAATCGACAAAGGATGCGAGACTGAAACAATGCCAGGACACTTAACGGGGAGGAAAGGAAAACAGCTTACAAGAGTAAACCCAATGGAATGAACAGAAAGAAACAGGGGGACAGAGATTGGAGAAGGGACAGCGCTGGGATAAGCCAACTGGGATCAGTTATGCTAGATCTATTATTAATTTTCTTTTTATTGTTACCGAATACAATAATAATATTGTATCTGAAATGAATCTGAATGGAATCCAACGACAATTTCCATTGCAATCTCTTTAGCATTTTCATTTTCACAATTTTCCTAAGTTGCTTTAATAACACGCATCGCTTTATGGCAAAGCCCCCTTGCCTTTTCCTCTTCCCCACCATTGCCCCCAACTCAGCGCTGTGGCTTTAGTTGCATTTGACTTTGCGGTTTGACGTTGTTGCTTTGCTTGTTTTGTTGCTGCTGTTGCTGTTGTTGTTGTTGCTGCTGTTGTTTTTCTGTACGTATTTTCTCGTCGTTTTTTTCATTGCTGCTGCTGTTGTTGTTGCTGTTTTGGTTGCAACACACGCAACAGCTTTTTGTTCACACTTTCGCCTGGCAAAACAATTTTGCTGGGCCCCAAATCAGAAACCTGCAGCCAGTCCAGGGAGTTGCCCCTATGCCTCTCGCGCTGCTGCTGCTGCTGCCCCGCATGTATTGCGGTTTCTGTTGCATAATTATTATGTTGTGGTTGCGTCCCCTATTGCCGCGCCTCCCCCTTTCCACACTCCACACTGAGTACGAGTTGATTTTGTTGTTGATGTTGTTGGAAAAGCATTTACCTTGTTTGTGGTGGTGCCTGGGCAAAAACTGTTGGCCCGGCTGAAAGCTGAAATTACTTTGGTTTGAGCGGCTTTTAAATCTTTGCGCAGCGAGTTTATTTAGGCGCTTGCTTGTTTTTTTTTTCTATTCCAACAAGGAATTTTAGCAGATTTTAAAGGGATTTTAATTGGTTTTGTTTAGAGGTTGCAAAATGCTCTCAAAGAGCTGTTAAATCAGTTTGTAAAATATAAATATTCTCTTTTAAAGTGAACTGTTAAAATTCTTTACTAAGAATATCTTTTCTTCAGCAATTCAGGCCATCTTAATGCAGCTGTCGCTTTTTCAAATTGCTTCAAATTCAAATGCCCAAGTCGAACATAAAAGGGGTTAAAACAGCCCACTTGTGAACTCTTCGGGCTGAATTCAACTCGAAAACATCAACACACAAACAAAAAGGACACTTTTTGCTCGTATAAGTCAACGAAATAGTAAATAACAACAGAACAGAGCAGAGCAGAAAGAGCAGGCCTGGCCAGAACAGACGGCAACTGGCAACCGAAGAAGAGCAACAAATTTTTTCGGCTGCGCTTAACAAATGTTACACAAAGCATCGTCGCACTCGGACAGAGGGACAGAGGGCGGGACGGGACTGACTATTTGGCCAACTGGTTGGTTGACTGGTTCTTGCTCTGTTCGATGTCCCGCTGTCCAACTGAGTCCTTCTTCTTCTGTTGGTGTCATTTGTTAAAGAGGCTTGTCAACATGCCTTATAACAAGCCGGCTACGGCTCGGAATACTCGAACTGTCTCTCTCTCTCTCTCGCTCTTTGGCTGTAAAGTGGCCGGCTTGGATGAGTTGCCAGAGTTGCCTTGCATGGCCGTTGGCCAAAAACCCAAAAGTAATAATATTTTAGCTTTTGTTATAGGTTTTTCAAGCTGGCAACAGCAGTAACGGCAGCAGATCGTCGGCAACTCCAGCTTGTTTGTATTTTGTAGCATACTTTTGTGCGCTATTTGCACAGCACTTGCCGCTTACAGTCCGCAGGGACTTCGGCTTTTCAATTTGCCCCAGCCGAGGCGATATTTGTTTGTCTGTATACACAAAATATTATATTCTTAATTGGTGTTTATTGTGTGTCGCACACACGCTCCCACACTCACAACACACACACACCTCACTATTGGGCTATGCTACGCACTCGAGAGTGCCATAAAAATGTCAACGTACTGCCTGAGTTGTATTAAATTGTTCGAGCCACAACAAAAGCCATGGACAACTTGCCGTTGCCTTGTTGAAATGTAATTTGCAGCTTGACTGTGAATGCACATTCTCTCTCTCTTTCTTCTCTCTTTCTTTCTTATAGATCTCTCTCTCTCTATATATATATCTGTCCAGCTGCTACTCGTCTCACCTTCCACTTTTTATTTTTGCTGCTCTTTTCTGCTGCTCGTAGGCAAATTTCATTCAAACATAAAGTTTTGTATCTCTCTCAGTCTTCTCCCTTCTCACTCTCTCTCTCTCTCTCTCTCTCTCTCTCTTTCTCTCCTTCCCAATCTACGTGTGTGTGGCTGGTAAATTGCTTATGAAATTGCAATTTGAGCTCACTCTGTATATGCTGGTCAGTGATTTTTATTTAATTTCGCCTGTGGATGCCACAATATATGCATGCAATACATCACACACTGAGCATGAAGACGTGCAGGGAAGGGCGCCGTGGCGGAGTGCGGTACGGGTGCAAAATGTATCACATTACATGAGACACACGGCATAAATTTCAACTATTTTGCATATTCAGTTCAAGTGGACACAGTCAGTCTGCAGTCCATCAGTCCGTCAGTCTTCTCCCAGGCAGTCAGTTTCTCAGTTCGTTGGGCAATAAAATGTATTATGAAGTGAATTCGTATGGCCATTCCCAACACCCCCCCTTGGGCTTAACTTTCTTTTTTTGGCCAAATGTTATTAACTGTAGTTGCAAATCCTGGCCAAATCCATTGGCTCAGGCCGGGCCTCTGTAGGCTTTTGACAAAACTTTTTACCTTTTGTTTATATGCTGGCCAAAACTTTTGCCTTTTCTCAGTCACTCCCCCTCTCTCTCTCTCTCTCTCTCTCTCTCTGCCACTTTTCTTTTGCCCAGCTTAAATCAAGAATAATGGTCCCATTGCAGATTCCAGATACGTGTGCTAGATTCCCATATAGTATGTTGTCCATTTTGATTTGTATGCAAAGTGTTAAGGTTCATGCCAAGGCCCAACTGGAGTTCAATTTCAGTTTAGGAGAGGATGAAAAAATGCTTTGTTTGTGTTGCGTGAGAGTCTTCTATTTGCAAATCGAGTTGGCCATATTGATAAGTTTTGGTCTTCTTTTTTGTCAGCCAACTTCATTAGATACAAAGTTCTTACCCGGGGTTAAAGCCATATATGTGGCTTAAAGTGATTTATGGCAAGCGGAGAGAGCAGCAGCTGAAATAGTTTCAAAAGAAACTTCAGTGTCATAGAGAGTTCTCAATATTTTACTTTATTTGAAGTTGGAAAAGATAACGTAGTGTAGTATTAATCTCGTCCTGCCAGCAACATTCAACTCAATCGAGTAAACAATTTCATTATCATTATTTACATTTTTGTCACTGCATATGTTTGCCACGTTTATTTGATTTCTGCACTGTACTCCGAAAAATGTTTCCCATTTATGGCGAGATGCATTCAACTGTGAGTGTCATGAGGCAAATGCAATTTGCAGAGCTGCAACAGGCGCAGCAGCAGCAGCAACTGGCGGCAACCTTCTCGTATGGCATTACCTTGTTTGTGTGTGCCTCCTGTAGTTGATATGCTTGTGTGTGTGTGTCGGGTTATCTCGGATGTCGGATGTGTGTGTGGCAGGTCTCATCATTGGAACAGACCCACATGCATCAAACAAATTCGTTAGCGTTTCTGGCCAAGGCTGCTGCCGCATAATAAGCGTAAACGTTGGCTAACAAGATTCATGCAACGCTTTTGTGCCCCCGAGGCAAACATGCAATGGCCATCAACGTGTCCTCTCCTATACTGTCCTCTTCCTGCTACCCTTTCTGCGCTCTGCTCTATCCAGTCCTGAGTCCTGTCCAGTTTCAGTTCCCCACACACGATGACGACGACGCCGCGACCGAATGGCAAATGGCGAATTGCGAACGGAGCGCGCTTAATGCAACTTTGTTGCTCGGCTGCTGTTGCTGGTGAAGGAGGAGAGTGAAGGGATATGGGGCGACAACGGGCTGCGATTGAAAAATCCCACTAGGGCGTTTTTAATTGGATTTTAAAATACTTGTCCCATGCAGGCAGGCAGGCAGGCGCAGAAGGCCGCCTGGCGGGCAACCATGCCCATAACACGAGAAGGGACGCCTTCCCCCCCGCACACCATCAACCTGCTCATGCTTTTCCACTCAGTTCTGCTCAAATGACCAACCAACCCAACAACATATCGACCAACAGACGATGGTCAGCAGTCAGGGGCTCAACACGCTCGTTATCCTTGTTTCCTGATGCTGGTCCTGCTGCTGCTACTGCTGTTGCTGCTGTGCACAATTTGGTTACGTGTTTGACCTGCGGCGATTTTTCATTGCATGGCCGGTTTATTTTTTTCGGGGGTATTTCGAAAATTTGTATTGCAAATGTCACTAAGGGCCTGTGGATCGGTGCACAGCGAATCCCTGCCATAAATATAATCACATGTGTTTGTTACCGCAATCTCGTACAGCATCGACCTGGGTAGGTAGGAGGAGGTTGGCCCTGGTGAGAAATGGTGCGTACGCCTCCCCAGAAAATTGTCGTCATTTATTATCAAGCGAAAGAGATCATAAGATAATTGCCTTTTCAATTGCATGGAGTGGTTTGCTACGAGCAAGAATCCAACTTAAGGGACTTTCTTTTCTTTTGCAACTGTTGCTTGACTCAACTCGCCCTGAGCCAAGGAGTGTAATTTTAATGACAGCCTGCAACTTTGGCATTATCATTAGCATATTTGATTAAAAAAGTGTCATTAGGCCTCGCTCCCTCCCTCCCGGTTTCCACTGTCCGCTCATTTCACGCTCCAGCGCAAGTTGCATAAGAAAAACCTGGCGCTAAAAAACTTGTCGCCGCTGCACACACATTTTAATTTCAACTAATTGCACGGTGCAGCAGCAGGCCGAGAACTACGAGGACTCCAAGTTCCTGTTCCTATCCCTGTCCCTGTCCCTGTCTGTGCCTTGCTTAAGTAATTAAGGATTGCACTTCGTTAGCTCAGTGGAGTGCAGAGCACCTCTTCCTGTCCGCCTAATTGTGACAAGTGTCCGGCGCAGTGCTTGATTTGTATGTAAATTGAATTCAATCTCTTTGGATCAAAGCAAAAGTTAACTCTTCCACTGTCCTCGTCCTCGTACTCGTCTGTGTCCGTGCTTACCTCTTTGCTGGCCTAATTTACTTTTAATTATTATAATGACTTCAAGTTCGACAAATTAGCCTTAATGCGTCAGCAAGTGCGTCAGCAAAGACAAATGACGTCCTGCTCGGGTAAATACTGTAGAAACTCAAGTTATCTATAAGATAATGACGTTCTCCGTCAGTTCTATTCTATTTGACTTTGGTGTTTTCTGGAGTAATGAATGCTTAAGCACTTTTGGCTAATGAACGAAATTGATGGGCTATACATATATCATCGATTTCAAGATATATTCTTAGTATAGAAATAACCTTCCAGTGATTTATATATGCATTACCTTTACAAATTCATAATTTATAGACTTTCAATTCCTTTGCTAAATCTCTTTAAAATTGCAATTAACTTAGGTGTCTTGAGATGGCATAACTTGCAGTTGCGAACGATATCTTTCTGTTGTTCCTTTTCCTTCTACAAGTTATGCAAAGAAAAATAAATATCACATAAACAAAGGCAAGTGAAACACAAAAAAAATAAGTAAGAAAAAAGAAAGAAACACACAAAAACACGGGCGAAAAAAAAGGACACAAAGCGAAGGACAAAAAACACGCAAAATCAACTTTGATTTAAGTTTACAAAAATGCTCAGCAATTGCTTTGCTTTTTTAGCTTTTGTTGTTCTTTACATTCTTTTTTTTTGCCCACTTTTGTGAATTTTTTTCCACTGTACAGATATCTTTTTGGCGTTTTCTCTCGCTCTTGTGGATTAACAGGCAACAAAATATTTTATTTTTTATTGTTTAGCGACGCTGATTTGCACCCTATTCCCTTTCCCTTGTCCCCTGCCAAAGCCTCGCCTGCTTGTCCAACTGTTGTCTGTACGGCGTAGGATTTTGTTGTCACTTCAACAAACACACACACACACACACAGAGGCACCCAGAAAAAGTAACATAAGAAATACCAAAACAGCGGCTGCAAAACAAAAATCCACTTGAATTTTTTACACTTTATTTTTTGTACATTTGCAACGCGATGAGAACGAAAAAAAAAAGAAAATAATAGAGAGAAAAAAGAGGAAATAAAAATCCTGTTCCTGTTTGCACGCGAAATTTGCGCTTGTCTGCCTTACGGCTTGTCAGCTCGCATGTTGCATGGTTTTAGGCGGGATTTGTTGCGCACCCCCACCCACCCTCTCTCTTACTCTCCCAGCACCCCCCGGTGGCAGCGGCAACTACAAAGAGGCAACAACAGCCGGAACCGCAATTTAGACGCCGCCAGTTCGGTGGGGCACAACAACTGCCTGGCAATTGGGTGACGGGGGTGGGTGGGGTATGGGATGGGGGCATGTCTTTATATTCTGCTGTTGTTCTTGCTGTCGTTGTTTTCCCCTGATTCCGTTTCCTATGCTCGAGGGTCTTTATTTTCAGCATTGTTGCTGTTGTTAAAGGTTAAGCCTGAACCTGGTCGGCAATTGCGAGGTCAACTCCAAAGACCTTAATTAATTCCTCGAGGGTTTTGGGCTGCTCCGCTAATGCAAACATTAAATTCATTAAAAATATTTATTAAAACTCTTTAAATTAATTGATAAAATCGTAATGCACTTTACACATTTTCACTGAGCATAAATATTAATGGAAATTAAACGCTTTTTATAATATTTGAATATTAGTTAGTTAAATTAAATTTGAAGAATGCATGGCGAAAAAAAAAATATATAAAATTTAAAAGTAAATAAAAAAGAACACTTTTTATGTTATTATAAATAAGTTTATTCAATTACAAAATCATTAAATGCTGGCTTTATTTTAAACACGCAAATAATGCAAAAATTAGTCAACACTAGAAGCTTTATATTATTTTTAAAACATCCGCACAGTTTTAAATATTTTCAATCTACGCAGTGCAAACTTATGCCACACCCCGAAACTCATTTGTTCCGCCCACTGTGCTCGCTTGGTTGTTTTTTTTCCTCTTTCATTTTTGTGGTTATTGCCTGTGTATTAAATTAGCATAAATGATTTTTAATAATTATGCTCGTGAAGCGTCATTGAGGCTACCACGCCCCTTCGACAGCAGCAGCGGCAGCGGCAGCAGCAGCTGGCGCACAAATTACAAAATAATGAGCGCCAAGTGCAATGTATTTTTTGGTTTGAATTTTACACTCTTCGTCCGGCCGACTATTATTTGTATATAATGGCTCCTGACGGGGGAGCTGATGATGGGCACCAGCAGCCGAGTCGAGCTGATGTGGATGTTGATGTGGATGCTCGACTGCTCGAATAATGCTTGAATGTCGATGTGGGTCTGGTCTGGTGTGGTCTGGTTTGGTTTCTCTTGTAGCAGTCGGCGCACAATTCTTGTGCGTGCCCCAAAAATGTTTTTTAATTGCACTTAAAATTTTATTTAAATGCAGCGCACACATGTCCAGATGCTACGCGGCAGTCATGCGAAAGAATTTCACGAATCTCTCGACATTCTTTAAAAGCATAACGATTGTTTAAACTTTTATCAAATTGAGTATTATGTACTCATATTTTATGGTATTCCATTAGAGGAAATTGTTTTAAAACAACAAAACTATACTGTTGCAAATCAACTTTAATTCAGAATTAAAATTATTATAATGATATGCTATACCAGTCAGGAGAATTGCTTTATTTACTTAATATACAATTATTGAATAAATTTCTTTCTTTCAGGCTGCGCTTTCGTTAAATTCGGCTCGCAACAGGAGGCCCAATCAGCAATAACCAATTTGCACGGAAGTCAAACTATGCCGGTAAGTTGCAGTTCAACTAAATAATGGGTAACATAATACTCTCACAATTCCCTGATTGAAAGCAATGCAATTCTAAATAAAAATAAATATACAAAATAAATTGCAAAATATCAAGGTACTTGATGAATTTGAAAATGATATACCCACTATAGTGGCTGACAGGGCAAATCAACAGCTAATTCTCAATTTGCAATACCCACACTCCACTTGGTAAATTAATAGTCGAGTTGTTGCAACATAATACCCATATAATTCCAATTAAATTGACGTGTGTCTCCCCCACACGCAACAACAATTGAATTTGAATTGTGAATTTGAGTTTGAGTTTCAGTTTGAGTTGGAATTGAAGTTGACACTGACGATGAGGATGGCGCTGAAGTTATCGCATTGCTGTCGGCTCCCCCGCCGATTTGTGTGCTAACTTTGCAAAAAAAAACATCAACCATTAAGTATACTATACGTATATACTGTGTATACTGTGTTTTTAAGCTTTTTTCACATTTATTTTTATACGCGTTGTTCCCGAATTTGTTTTCTCCTTTCATCATTTGTCAAGGGCACGCACTTGTGTGCGAATAATGTGAAACTAATGAAATTTTCTACCTGCCGTACTTAAGGTGCTTAACAGCTCTCCCGTTGTTGCGTTGTTGTTGTTGTTATTGTTGTTCTCTGAAAAGGTACTTAGCAAACTTCATTTAAGCTACAAGTGGAAAGCGGGCAGGACAACCAATCGCGAGGTTCTTAAAAATAAATTAGAATTAAATTAAATTAAATGAAATAGCAAGAAGAAATTATTATTATTCTCTCTTGTGCGGCACTTGAATGGAAAATCAAGAGCTTGGCTCTGCTCTAATTTTCTATAAAAAGAAAAACCTCAAAAAAAAAGAAAAGGAAAACGAAAATAAATCACAGCGCTGCAAATTGTTTGACAACGCCTCGGCTGAAGGTTCTCTTACTTCTTTGTGCAACGATTTTGTGCCGACGAGTGACTTCATTATGCGGAAAGTTGTAAGAAAACACCAAAGAACTGCAGACTACATACGTACACACATACACACACACAAAAGCAAGGGAAAGGGAGAAAGAGATTGACATACGTATGCTCTATGACAACGCTTGGAAGTGTAGCCTGAGCTGTGCGTTGCCGCGGTGCGGGAATTATTTTTTCTTGTGTGAAAATAAATGAAATTTGCATGACACTTGAGTTATTTTGCACGTAAATTGCTTCTTTTGACAAACAACACAGGCAAATACACAAGACCAGCCAAAGAGGGAGAGAGGGCGGAAAGCAAACTGAAATGGTTGCCATTGTTGTATTTTCGGTGTTTACATCAGTGCAGCAGTGCCAAGGCGAGTCTCTAGTACGAGTAGAGCACTCTGGCAGCTCCTTCTGGCAACTGCTTCGTCTTCTTCTTCTTCTCCTTCTTCTTCTTCTTGCTGCTGCCGCTTTATTTACCACTCAGATTGCTGCTGGCTTTCCGCAAGCCGAAACGAATTTTACATTTTCGGTTTGTGTTTAGCCATAGCGCCTCTCTATGCGCTTCTCACTCAGCTCAGCTAACTCGTTGTCGCATTTAAATTCAAATTCAAATATTGTTGATGAAATTTGTTGCTTAATTTGCAATTTAGATGCGTTTTTAAACAAACGCAGCCCCAGCTTCGTGTGTTTACTTAGGCGGAAGTTCTTGATGATGATGATGAGAGAGAGAGAGAGTGAGAGAGAGAGAGAGAGAGAGAGAGAGACTGAGAGTGAGAATGGCGTTGGCGCCATCGCGTAATTACAGTGCCGTCTGACGCCATCACAGTTTGCGGGAATAGCGAGTTGCAAAATCAATGCAGCTTGCCGCAGGGCTAGTATATTTATTTTTTACTGAACGTAACCCTAACGTAACCAAGCAAAAAAGGGAACTTCCCTTCCACTGGATGAGACAGCACATCAAAAACATAGCCGCAAGTGAGGAGCACACAACTACAAAACCAAAACAAATAAACCTTCCAAATATAAACCCAATCCAAATCAGGCAAACAGACAAACAGTTGGGCACCGTCTTAAGTCAATTTCAATCCTCCTTTCTCTCCCCGCCCCTTTACCCCATGAAACTGTCACATTTTACAGCTGATTGCAGCCAATATACAGCAAATCAAAGTGTATCCTCGGGCATTGTATATGTGTGTGGAGGTCTGTTTTGATATCTTAAGTGTTAAAGCGCCTGTAGTCATATTATACAAAGCGAATACTTTATGATATGCTGGAAATGTAGCCCAAAAACAAAGCTACATTTAAGCAGTCTGTAATTAACTGCCTGGTTCAGCTTCAGCACCACTCATTCCATGGCCCCTCTGCAGGGTAGACATCCTCCTCCTCGCTGACCCAACTGGTCACACAAGCGTACAGCGCTGCGGGCCTACAAGGAACTGCACTTCACTCGGAATTATGCGCAGCCAGTTGCTGACGGGCATTACAAGGCTGCAATGACCGACCTGCCACGCCCACAGCGTCCATTCCCATACCCACCACCACCACCACCACTCTATCAGCCTGCCCTCGCCTAAGGGGCGCGTACTCCTTAACTAACAACGACAGCTGCAATTTTTCACCTGGGCAATTTTTAAGATGAGCAGCAGCATCACAAGTAACGAGCGCGCACGCCCTCTAAAAAGGCGACTAGGAAAGTGAAGGAGGGTCGGGCAGAGGTAAAAAAAACACAGCGAGGAGAGGAAAATGAGTAGAGCAATTTCTGTATTGTTTTTTTTCTGTTTTAATTTTAAGTGCGCGTAATTTTTTTTTTACCTGCCTGCGCATTAAGCATTTTAATGTCAGTTAGGTGGGGTCAGGGGTAGACACGGAGGGGGGGGGTAGGTGACTCGTTGGGTTGGTGTGGCTGCCAAGTTGGCAGTTGTAATTGCAATTTGGCATTACGACTCGCTCTCTCGTCCTGCTGCTGGTATCCAGGTAATTAGCGCAAAACGAGGCGGCAGCTGTTGTATAAAATTTTTAGTAGCTTGCACAAAAGTGCGCTACACTTTTGCTCCTGCATATATTAATTATACACCGGGCCACAGCCAAATTGCTAAGTGCAGCAAGAACAACAACAGGATGAAGTGAACAAAAAAAATTGATTGCCTACCTGCAGGCGTCAAAGTTGCCACAGCAGCAGCAGCGGCAGCACCGCAGTAGGAGTGGCAGCAGACAAACCGCAAGTTAATTTCAAGCTTAACAAAGTTTCTTTTTTTCGGAACTCTTCCCCCTTCCTCACTTGTATGTCTCCCTGACCATGTCTCTCAACTCATCTCATCTCATCTCATCTCTCATCTCGAACTTGTCGGACAGGCTTGGCTTTCATGTTGATGTACCACAAAAAGCTTTTAAAAAATTTTTGATTACGCTAAACCTTAAGCAGCTTATAGACGCCTCGCTTGGGCCCCCTGCCCTTGTTCCAAACCTACTCTCCCCCCCTTATCGACCCCGGCATGGACATGGGAAACCAGCACTCATTAAAAAGGAATTTACAGTTGCTGTAGGCGATGGCGGCAACAGGGTGTGTGTGTGAGTGCGTCCACTGTGAGCGTGGACAGTTTCTATTCCCGCCTAGCTCTACCAAGCATTCAGTTTTCTGTTAATCCTCTGGCACTCAACATGTTATAAGTCGCTTTTAGTGCGGTTTGCAAACGTTTTCCAAACAGCAGACCGCAAAAACAGCAAAAAATATTCTAAACAAAGCAAGGGCAACACTGAACTTTGGATGCTCTATACGATGGGTATGCATAAAAGAATTCCACAGGAGAATGCCAAGTGAAATATTTGATTTTATATTGAATATGCTGTAAAGAACTAAATATGTACAAATTAATGGTATTTATTTATTTTACTAATAAAACACTCATTTTATTCTTAACTTTTCTTACTTTTAATGCGATTATCAACCCCTCTATGTCCTCTTGCACCAACTGTCTGACTGACCATAGCATGATCTGTTTTCTCTTTAGGGTATTAAAAAGTTTACAGTTGTAAACAATAATTTCGTATTCACTCAACACAACATTCGCTTTTTTTCCACACATTTGCATAAGCCGCTGACGCGATTTTTTTCGCCCCTAGGTGTGTGTATGTGTGTGTGAGTGCTGTGCACTGAGTGTGTTGTGTGTAAATGCGGCTTAGAAGCACGGTCGTTCGCTGTGGGCGTGGCCGCCTGTTAATGAAAGCGCGCGCATGCATTAAAGCTGCTCTCGACTCGCAAATGCTTTTGATTGGCGAAGCGCAAAAGCGCCCAGCAAAAGCAAAAATAGCCAACAGCAGCTGCAAAGCAATCCAAAATACAAGCGTAGGATCAATGGGGGTAAGGAGTGTAGGAGGTGTGAGGGGGGCAAACACATAAATAAATATTTTCAAATCCCACCAAAGTGACACTGAAAAACTTGAAGAGAACGCAGCATAAATTAGCCAATTAGCATTTTATTTTTCTCTTCTTTGCTTCCCGTTTCTTCTCTTTCTGTTTCATTTTCCTCTGGTTGGTCAGCAATTCAAATACTGTTTATCTTTGTGGGGGGAGTGTACTTTCAAAAGGGGTACTGCTTAGAAAATTTGCATAGTCAACAAGTCAACTCTGTTTGACAAATAAAACACACTCTAGATTCGTTTAAATTACTCAAAAGGTGACAGCAAAGTGCTACGCAATGCGAGCTGGCCTCAAAGCACATCAAAAGTAATGCGAAACGATAAGCTCAGATAATAAAGTAGTCAACAAACGTAAATTTAATATGGCAGCAGCCGGAGGGAAACGGTCTAATTGGGTTTACAATTACAGCGTAACTTTACGGTACTTTAAAAATACGTTAGACAAACGAAAATATTACCTAGAAATGCATGAAACATATATCAAAATATAACACAAAGAATAAAAAGAAACATTGCTTTGAACCTTGTATCTTTGCAACCGAATACATATTTTATTTACTTTTAAACCTTTGCAAATATCCTTTAAGTATTTCCTTACTTGACTCTTTAAGCAGCAATACTCCTCATAAAAATCTTGGTTGTTTTGCGTACAGCAGTTTAAATATTGCTCGGAACGCACCACCTAAGCACCGTTTTAGAGCGAGTCAAGTTGTTGGAAAAAATCAAGTAGAGGCAACCGCGCACAACATATTCCCCCCACTCCTCATTTACACAACTTACACCAACTAGGCAGAATAATAACAACAACGATAACAGGAACAAGAACAAGAGGGAGAGCAGAGCCAAAACACAATCAGGCAGGCAGGCAGGCGGGAGACAGGGGAGACAGGGGAGCCAGAAGGCGTCATCAGCGACACGATGCGAGTTTTCTTCAGTTTTCTCCATTGTTCGCAGCTGCTGCACGTTGGAAATTCAACTACGTCTACTTTTAGGCGCTGAGCAGCAACAACAACAATAAAAACAACCACAATGGAATGGCGTGTGAATTAAAATAGAAAAGCTGAGTCCGTGCTGTGTGCTCGGGCTGCGTCTTCTGGCCGTCATCTTGGCAACTCGGCAAGGTGCGCCGCTCAAGCGTGAAGCGGGAACTCCTCCTCCTGCTCCCCCTCAATCACTTGCGCCATATTGGGCGCCATTTTTGTCAAGTCACATTAAGCGATGCGTCGCTTGTTTCACTCCTCGTCCGTTCGTCTGTTCTCATGCCTGCCTGACGAGCTGCTTCGGCCAGCAGCAACAGCAACAGCAGCAGCAGCACCGACAGCAAAATTGTTGTATAAATAAAAGCATAATTGATGCGAGGCTGAAAACAAAGCAACAACAACTACAAAGCGAAGCGCAGAACACGCGGTGCCTGGCATATGTTGCGTCAATTCAGCCATGAGCCGCAACAACAAAAACAATGCGGGAATAAGTAATTGTGTGGCAAGTTAAGGCAGCCAGACTAGGGAATACCCTGCTGTGCATTTATGGTTGTATTTTTAAATAATAATTTGATTGAACAGTTACAATTACTGCCATACTTTTCTACTATATTATACCCCATCTTTTCCTGCCTGCAGGGTATCAAAAAGCAACCGAAATCTTGTTTCTTTTGCATATTTTGCACTGCTTCTGCCGCTGCTCATTTCGAACGTAGCTTGGCAAAAATGACTGTGAAAACAGGTTGGCAGTGGCAGCAGCAGCGGCGCATATCATTTCTGGAACGGACCTCACTTCACGGTGTATTTACGAAGCGCCTTGCGCTGCCATTGGCATTTTTCACTTCTTTTTTAGCGCTCATCTTCAGCTGCTTTTATTGCCCTGCAAACGATGTCTCACTCCTGCGTGTGAATGTGCGTGCAAGTGTGTATGTGTGTGTGTGTGTGTGCTGTCAGCTTGCAGATTTGTTTTCTTTCTTTCTTTTTTTATCATTTCTTTCTTATGCATGATGATGGGAAATTAATTTGAAATTTAAATGTGCGTTTTGGCAGCTGGGCAAATGTCTTTGAAGCGTTTCGTTTGTCTTTCTTTCACGGCATGTGTTACATGTAGATGTGTTTTTCTTAGTATTTGTATCCGTTTCAACTGTATTTGTGCGGCATAATGAGCGCGGCGCCACCACACGACAGTTTTTGCTGCATACTTTTGTGTGTTGTACATAAATGGCAAAGAAGTCGGCAAATTTCCTATAAAGAATTTGATCTGCAACATTAAAAAGAAATATATAAATATATATAAATATATATATAACAATAATAAAAATATATATTTATATATATTTATAATCTTTATATTTTTAAATTAGTTTCCGAAGTTTGCTGACTGCATTTCCATTTCGTTTGTTCTTCTTCAAGCAATTCATATTAATACCAATCACAGTTCGCTTATGTTGTGTGCAATTTCACAACTCATTTGTTGCTGCTTAACACATATCCAACATACTGGCATATGTTCCAAGCAGGCTGACACACACGCACACTGACACCAGGCATAAATCTTCTGGCATTGCGCCAGGCCGCAGGCGTTGAGCAACCACCAGATTCACCATTACCACCACTAAATCAGTGATGTTTAGCATATTAGACACATGCAGCGGGGCCAATCTACTGCTTACCTCATGCCTGGCAACACCCCCTTACCACTCACCCCCCCCTTCTGGCCCTGCTCAGTTTCGATATTGATTTGGCAGCGTTGAGATTCTCACTCAGCCTGCCATCAATTTCAATTTTGGTTCGGCAGCGGCAAATCCAAACAGCGCCTGCCACATACAATTTTCTGGTATTGCCTGCAGACAGACGTCTCTGCTCCCTTTGCACACACCACACCCCACTGTAACCTACCTGACTTCCGCCTCTCCTGCCGGTACAGCTCTGGCACCTTGCCCAAAGCCACTTTTTTCGGTAAACTAATTTTCGTGCTTCAATATCTTGACAGTGAAATTGGCACGACGCTGGCAAAACGCAATCAAACTGGCATACACAACATACAACCCATAGACACATACACACACCTTGCTGTGTATTGGTATATAAATAAGCAGCCCACACTCGCTGCTGACTGCGCCCAACTGTTTTGCTATTGACATCACGTTCCGCTCAACCCGAAAAAACTGACTCAGTGACGCGCCTCGTCCACCTCATTGCACACTCTGCTGCGGCTTAAAGCGGGTATAAATTCCCGTTTTAGTCACAGGAAATTCGAGCCAAAGTTGCCAACTCGCCAAGTTGCTTATTAAAAACTCGAGTGCCAGCCTGAAACTGCCTTGCAAGAAATCTCACATTTCCTAGGCGCATAAAAGCGAGAGAAACTAAAGAGAGAGAGAGATAGGTGAGGGGAGGCAGAGAGGGAGAGAGAGAGGGGAGGAGAGAGGAGGGGAATGGGAGCAGCCTCTCGTAATGGTTGTCGTCTTGGACGTTCTGACTCATAAAAAACTCATGGCAGCTAAAAGCGAAGAAACTTCCGGCTTTTTGTGTAGTAGGATGCGCAGAGCGCGTGCATCATTAAAACTGACATCGTAATGTCGCGTGCGGCAACGCGACGCGGCGTCGAGTTTGATGCAACATAAAAACGGTTGCAGCTGCGCGCAATAGTAGAATTTGTTGCCGCCTCGAACTAGCCAAACAGCACGTTATAAACAATTTTAATAGACTTGCTTAAGGCCAAACATTCGCACAGCCAATCCTGTGCAAGGGGGTCGCTCGCCTTCTCCACCCCCTCCTCCTCCTCCTGCTCCTCCTTTGACAACATTGTCGACTGCACCAGCTGTGCTGCATTGTCTTTTGCATTCGCCTGTCTTGTCCTGTCTTGTCTTGTCTTCTCTTTGTTTCTTTCGCTTTGCTCTTTTTGGGTGCTGCTGCCGCTCATGGTCGGTCGTTGGCTACGTGCTTCCAGCTGCAAACTGCAAACTGTGAGCTGCAAGTGGCGTCCAATGCGGCGGCTACTTAATTTAATGCACGTCTGTTTGCATAAACTCAAACCTTATTGAATCGAGCGGCGCGCACTGCAAATGGCGGCCGCATCATCAATGTATGGGCACGTTCCACTGCCTCCAGCAACTACAGCAGCAGCAACAGCAGCAGCAGCAGCAGCGGCAAATGATGAGCAAACTTCAATTCAGATGCGGATGCAGACAACGTCTCGGCGTAAACTTTAATGAGCTACACGAACTGGCCAGGAATTGAATGCTGGCGTGATTTGCTGCCATTTTTAAGAAAAACTATCGAAAAGGTTTTTCACCTTTGAGCTCAGTAAACTGTGTAAAACGTTGGCAGGTGAAAGATGAAAAGTTTCAAGATCCAGTTGAGTTTAAGGTTGAAATATTAAAACAAAATTTAAAGGTACATCAAATATTAAATGAAATATTTAACTTACTTAATTTATAGAGTGATAATTATTTAGATATATTTATTTATATATATTATTTATATCTTAAATTTCTTTTAATTTCCAGTAAAGAATATAATTTTAATAGCTAAGGTTTCTAAGCTTTCTATATCAATCTGAAACATTCCTTATGCTAGTCAACCCTTCTGGCAGCGAACTCCTTCGATATAATTTCCGGCGCAAGAATAAACATTTTATTTATAGTTGAAATTGTGTCCTTTTAGTCCTGATTTCACTTCTAGCCAGAGGATGAAAAAGAGAAAGAAATGTTGTCAATTTTGGGTTTTGTTTTTTTGGGACATAAAGTTTTGCGGCATTGTTGCTGCTGCGCTGCTTGTCAAGTTTGTTTAGTTGTTTGTTCTGCTGCCGTTGTTGCTGCTGCTGCTTCTGCTCTTCTCTTGCTGTTGCATACCTTGAGGCGCTGTGACACTGTCAGCTGCGCTGAGCTGGCTTTTGTGGCATTGCTTTTAAGTTAATAGTGCTGCATATTTCTATGGCAACTACTCCCGCAGGTATTTCACATGCTTTTAAAGCTCCCCAACTATGCAGCAACCCTTTTTTTTGCTCGCTCGTCGTTTTTTTTCTGTCTTTGGGTTGCCGCTTATTGTTGTTTTACGTGAAGACGCCTTGCAGCTTGCTGCTTTAGATGTTTATCGCACAGCCAAAACACTTCAACTTTAAGGGCCAGCCTTTTTCCGGTCGCCTTCCTCTAGCTTCCTCCCTTGCCTGCTGCCTCCTCCTACATGCTCCTCCCCTTCTGCCTCTTCCTGGCCACGTTTACGTGCCAATGATGACAATTGCTTTTCTTTTTCTGGCCGCGGCTTCGATTTCGGTTTGAGCTTCTGCTTCTGCCTGTGCTTTGCCTTTAGCCCGGTTCCTTCTTAGGTTTTTCTTTCACTGCTGCTTCTTCTTATTTTTTGTTTTGCACGTCGTCGTCGATTTTTCGCCGCTTGTCTACAATTTCAATAAAATTTTATTAACGAATTCCGGCAACGGGCGGCAGCGTCGGCATTGGCGTTGGCAGCGATGACAAGGCAGCATTCGGCAGGACTTCTTGTCCTTCATGCCCATTTGTATACCTTCGCCAGCCGACTGCCGACTGTCGACTGGCGAATGCCGAATCGATATTATTATTACAATAACAGTGGAGCAGTGGCAGCAACAACTGTAGCAATTGCCTGTCAGCGTTGTACTTGTCGATTTTGCAGCTTACTTTGCTGGCATTGCATACTTTTAAGGCGCTTTGACAATTCTTTTTATCTACGCCAGGACGAAGACGAAGACGTAGCCGACGTCGGCGACGCAGAACGTCGCTTGTTTGTTTGTCATTTACGCCCCATACCCACACAGCACCCTTCCCCTTCCCCAACCAAGTGCAAATCCCTCAGTTCAATTCTCAATGGCGCAGCAGTTTTCTTTCTTTCTAATGGCGGCATTTCCGCCACGCAGTCGTCGTCGTCGCCAGCGTCGCCGTCTTCAAGCTTTCGGTTTGTTTTCGTAGCCCGCCACCCCCGCCCCGCCCACTTTCTTTCGTCTCTTTTTCTGCACCAAAGTTGACATCAATTTCTGTTCGATTTTATTATTTTCATCTTCATTTTCACAGCGCCCGCGCTCAAATCTATAATTGTATTTATGTCAACTTTTTAAATAGATGATGTCCTTAACGCTCGCCCCTCCCCCGGCCCCCTTCCCTGTGGCTCATCCCCTACTAGCTCTTGAGAAAATATTTGGCATTATAATAATGACTTTGCTTTTGTGATAACGACTTACGGAAATGTTTGGCCATGTCATTAGCATTGGCGGCTCCGTTGGAAATTTGTCTTGAGCGATATTATTAATAGAGTGAGAGAGAGAGAGAGAGAGAGAATTTATTGGGCGCCAGCGCAAACGATATGCAAAATAAATGTGCAAATTTATGTGCAAAGTTCTAAGTGCAATATAAATTAAAAGTGTGTGTAGAGCATAAAGACAAAGCGCAAGCGACGGCCATCCGGTCGTATGAGTAATGCAGAGTTTACAAATTGCAACTAAATGAAAAGTAAGTTCAGGAGGGGGGAATAGAAGGCATCCTGTTAACAATGATTGTGATTGTGATGAGAAATGTAATATTATTGATACATGATAATTCATAATATAATTGTCGAATATTTAGCCAAGAAGATAGCACTCTCAGATCTCCCATATATCATATATATTTCACATCAAACTTCGCTGCAACCAAAGCCTCTCTACACCAGCATCAGCTGCAATTAAAGTCTCAGCCGACAATATCTTCCACTCTAAAACTTTGCACACGTCTGGAAGTATTTTTGACTTTCATCTTGGTCAAAATAAAACCCAACAGCAACAGAAACAACAACAACAGTCAGCAGTCGAAAAACTATCAAGTGTAATCAAGTTGCCTAGCCCAAAGCACCGACACACTAAAAGCAAAAGCAAAAGCTGCTAAAAAGCATTAGGGCGCTGCTTGCCTCTGCCTCTCTCTGCCCTATCGCCTCAGGCAGAACTAAAAAACCATAGACGGAAGTCGGCAGACATTAGTGCCAAAAGTGCGTCACAAACAATATTTCCGTATCAGGAACAGCAACAACAAAGGAAGCAGAGGGATGCGCTGGGCAGAGCGTAGACACTTTTTAAGAGATTAAATTTTCAGGCGAAGGGGCTCAGTGTCTGCGCCCAAAACTGTACAACAACATTTACCGTAAGCACAGCTCACACACACACACACACGGGCGCACAGGCGACACACACATGAGTCGCTTGCAAACTTTTGCCAAACAACAATGGAGCATATAGGGGCAGGGGGGATAAGGAAAAGGGAGTGTATTGCGGAGGGAAAGGGGAAACGGCTGCAACTAAAATAGCCAGCAGCATTTTTGCGTTTGCGTTGTTTAAACATGCGCAAAGTTCAGGCTGGGTTTGAACTTTTATCAAACATACGCCATACGGCATACGCCAAGCCAGGCCAGGCCAGGCACAGCATACTTTTAGAGTTACAGCCGAAAGCAACAACCGAACAACAACTACAACAGCAGCAGCTACACAACTCTATGCTGAAGAGCAACAAGAGGCAGCCTCGAACTCGTGGAGTCGAGGAGGAGCAATGGGGAACGTCCATGTAAAGCAACTATCAGCGCCTGGGGCTCAGCTTGTTATTTCAGCTTGGCTCCACTTCCTTGTTACGCTGCCAGTGCGACGCATAGATACCGAAAAGGACATTAAGGAAATTACCCAAAAATTAATAATGCCAGAGTATAAATTACAAGCAATAGGAAGGCAAGCAGGGGAGCTGTTAGAGTAGTCCGAAGAAAATGCTCACAGATCTACTGAAAAATTTATTTAAATTTGCAAGCTGAAAAAGTTATATATAATATATTAATTAATAATTGTGAAATGAATCTTTCAAATAAAATTTTAATATAAAGAACATTATATAAATGCCATACATATAATTTATAAACTCTCCCAACTTATTCGAAAAAAGTACAACAATTTCGCGAAATTTTCCCGCGAATCTAATGAAAATTTGTCTAGGAAATAGTCGAGAGAAACAAGGAGAGAAAGACAGAGAGGATGGAGTGGGAGAGAAATTAAAATTATTTGCCGTTTTACGCATTTTTTGCATAGCATAAATATTTCATCAGGCGGCAGCCGCAAAAACTGGCAGCTGTCAAAACGCAAAGCGACGCGACTCGACTGTTTCAAAATGCAAAAATTTAACATACATTTTGGGTAGTGCGCAGGGGAGGATGTGGGTAAGGGGAAGGAGGAGAAATGTGAGGGGAGCTGCTTTCAATTTTCATTTGGTGCAAGAAACTTGATGACTGCCACAAGTTGTTGCTTCTGTCTTGGGCTATGACTGCTTTGACTACAACTGCGACTGTCACTGTCACTGTCACTGTGACTGTGACTGCGTCCCAGGCGATTAGAACAACAACAACAAGAATTTTAACAGAAAATCTTTTAATCCCAATGAACTGTGGCTGTCCTGGCTGGAGTGCTGCGTCTCCAACGAGGATTCTGCTGTATGTCCAAAACAAACATCGCAGGCATTTGCTTAATCGACAAGGGATTAGACTGCAGCTCTAGCCAGCTACTGCCTGACTCTGGAGTAGGTCGGAGAGAGAGGAGAAGGAGCAGGAGCAGGAGCAGGAGAAGGCGAAGGCGTTTGTAATGTTTTCATTTTCATTTCTCTTCTCTCTCTCCCCGATCCCTCGCTGGCGGCCACTTTAAATTGAGAATTATTGTCGCAAACAACTGTCTGGGCCCGGGACCAATGGAGCAAATGGACCATATGGACAGGAGAGCAGGCATAGAGCAGCAGGCCAGAGCGGGCTGCTGCTTGATAAGGATATATTGTGTCTCACGCAGTTGGACAGCTTTAATCTCGGGCTACGGTGGACGACCCGCATCCGCAGCGTACGTGCTTAATTTTGTTTGCACTTTTAAGCCAGCCTCGCTTGACCCCCAACCGCTCTCATCCCCCGCCTCCCGCCACCTCCACGTTCAGTCCCCCTGCAGTTAGGCTACAAAAATCACGCAGCAGGCACGAAGGATGCGATACCAGTGGCGGCCGCATGCGCTTGCCATGGATTAGCGCTGATTGAAATTGCAAATGAAAATTTATTTTTACTGCGTAGCCCCCACTTCTTGCGCCACCTCCCCTCCTGCCACTCCTGCCTTGTCTTTGGCCAATGTTAGTTTAACTCAGCTCTCATGGACAATCGACAGAGAGGTTTGCGTGGGCGTTCGCGGGACATCGCCCAACAGTCCCGTGTCGGGTCAGAGCGCATTGTATTAAAATTTAATTGAGTAACTGACATTTTATTTTTTGTATAATTAAATTAAGCCCCAGCTTAGCGTTTGATTTTAATTTGTGCGACATTTGCCTGCTGCAACAACAACAACCTGCAGTCGACCTGCCTGTGGCTCTCCCCGTCTGCGAATGAGACTGTCACTGCT
Organism: Zaprionus nigranus; assembly: GCA_018903425.1. NCBI lineage: Eukaryota > Metazoa > Arthropoda > Insecta > Diptera > Drosophilidae > Zaprionus > Zaprionus nigranus. The sequence goes on along the minus strand of JAEIGD010000034.1, from coordinate 969,865 downwards.
ACTGGTACCTGCAACTCCATTATTTCGCCATTAAATTTGTATATATACACATTAATGCGCGTCTGCGACGCGGAATTTGTCTGTGCCGGCCGCAGGATTAGTGCAAAAATTATGTTAAGTTTTCAGTTTTTTTTTCCCTCGGCCTATTTAAAGCCTGCGCTGTTAATTTATGGGCTCGTCCTTTGCAGCTGTGCTCAGTTCGTAGACATTATTGGCCATCAAGGGCTTAACAGATTGATTGTCCGCCAGGAGAGAGAGAGAGAGAGAGAGAGATTGGCTTGGAGTGAGTTGAGGAGTGACTGCATAATGTGCAAATTATTTTAATGTACCGCAATTTATCGAAAAAAACATTTTAAAATATAAAATAAATGCACAATTGAAAATGTAATGGAAGTTATTGACACAGTTCCACTAGCACTTAAAATTCTATGGCAGGTCTAAAGTTTAAAAAGAATTAGACTTGTTTAAACCTTTTAACGCCTTTTAATGTCTCTTTAAAATAAAAAAAAATATTAGTTTTATCTTAATTAAGACTTTGGCAAAGGCAAACTGCATATTCAATATTTTATAAAGAATTTCTGCAGTATCTCTACTGCAGAAATCTTTGTAAGAGATTGAATCGGAATCGAATCCAAATACTTCAAAAAATCGCTTATTAATTCTATAAAATTTATATAATTTTAAATAATACAAAACTCCGAACTTGCAACCCTGGAAAATTATTAATTAATTACGTGAAAAAGCAATTGCGTTTGGCTAAGCGAAGAGAAAACGAAGCACTGTGCACAATCCCTCACAGTCCACAGCGCACAGTGTGCTGATTAAGAAACTAATTCCATTGGTTGGCAAAGGGGGTGTGGCATGGGGTGTGCTGAGCACACTCATTAACTCATTCGACTGCTGTTTGCCGTATGGATAACATTACAAAGTAATGTTGAGCATTTGCCTGGCCCCTTTTTCGCTAAGCAAATATTAACAATGTTCTGCGCTGCCCACTTTGCTGCTATTTTTTTTTTTTTTTTTTGTAATAATAAAATTTTCATTATTTTAACAAACAGTGCGCGCAAAAATTATTAGCACATGCAACAACGGACGCGCTTGGCAAAGGCGCCGATGACGACGACGACGACTTACAATGTTTTTAATTAAAAAATCCTTTGGTCAAGCAATTACGAGCTACATTAAAACAAACACGACTAGGGCGGTCGACCTCCAGCAGGGTGCGCATTATTAACGGGCAATACGTATATGTATACGTTGTATGTGTGTGTGTGTGTGTAATGCAGAGCTTTCATGTCGGGTTCGCAGTCTGACCTAAGTAAATATTAATAAAACATATTAATAAAACGGAAACTGGGACGCCAAACCCGACGGCTATTTGCGTGTAATTCCTTTAATGCTGCTGCAAACCTTTGGCTGGCTCTGTCGAGCGTGGCGGGCAATCGACATGCGAGCTTAAGACAATTTGAAATATGTATGTTTTGCATAGCTTTAAATGCTGCTTAAGCCAGGCAGGGGGCGAGGCATATCTCTCTGCCTCGTGTGGCCATTATTTAAGTGCCCGGCCACACCTTGAAATGACTTTTGCCTTAATTTATTGCATACTTTTAGGCTGTCGTTACAATTAAGCGAGCCAGAGCGAAAGAGTCTATGGGAGGGTATGCTGTGTATGTGTGCGCGTGTGTGTGTGTGTGTATGCACGTCCATTTGCGAGGCTTACTTAAAAATTACATAAATTTTGCTTTATTGTAGGCAGCAAATGAGTTGCCTCAGCTGCCTGCCTAAGCCTAAGCCCCCTGATCAGATCTTTCTGAAGAAGAAACCCCATACATAAAGTATGCAATTAAATTTTCACTTAAACGATTATCACATAAATCCAGAGGCCAAGCCAAACGTGTTTGCATTTAAATTAAAAGAGCCATTTTTCTTCGACACGCCAGTGTGTGAGTGAATCTTCACCGTGTAACTGTGTGTAAGTGTTTTCCATGTGTGTGTATGTGTGTGTGACTGAGTGTGTGTTTGGGTTAGGGCAAACCACAAAGAACCCGCCCACCTTATGATAACGCCATTACAGAAAAGGAGCGAGAGGACCACGTATGCTTCATGTGGCTGGCAGTTATCTGCCTTGAACCGCAAACGCCTAGCACGTAGACTGCCACACACACACACACATCACACGCTGACATACGCATACTTGCACACACGGCAAGTGACTGTAAGAGGGGCGAACCCGTTGTATATATTTGCTTATGTTAATTGCCGTTGAATCCATTTCCATTAAGATGCAAGTCCTGCCACTGACGATAATTCCACACACAAAGAGAGGGGGCAGCATAATTGCCAACAGGCTGTAAGTGTATGGGTTGTGCCCCTGAAAGTATGCCTTGACCACGCCAATGTTAAGCTACGTCCGCAGACTGCTGCGTCCCGCTGTTGCTTTTCAATATGCACAGCAATATCCTTTGGTAAACACACACACACACACACACACAGAGAGAGAGAGGTACCCAGCAAGCAGATTCAGACCCAGACCCAGACCCGGTCACGGGCCAAGTCCATGCCAGGGCCAGGACCACAGCCATTATATTATACAATAACAAAAAACCCATGGCATACCAAGTGGCGAGCTAATGCCAAGCCTGTGTCTTTCCTGCTCTTACCTCCCCTCTCTCTCTCTCTCGCTTTCTCTTTCCCGCTCTGTTCGCCTTGGCCTGCCTCTATTTGGCTGGTACGTGCTCTTACATATTAGTAAACTTCATAATTTTTAATTGATACATTAAATTTCGTACAAATATTAGCAGAGTAGTCTCCCTGAGAGTCTCCGAGAGTATACAAGTGGATGTGGCAACTCTGCAGCTGCGGGCGTCTTGAGTGACAGCTTAACGTTGTAAAGCTCAGTTTATTATGCATGGCAGAGAAGCACATCGGTTATTGGGCTTTTGCCTGGGATTATCAACGGGCCTCCAAGTTTTTTCCACTCTGCTCTGCTCTGCCTCTGTTTGATCAGCTGTCAAATTTTCGGCGAAAGTTTGCAATACTTTTACTTATTTTAAGCCCGAGTGGGCTATCAATCTAAGCTGCTCGTGTTTGCATGGGATAAGAATAGAAAATGAGATGTATATTTTGATTGCTTAAGGATTAGAGAAAGTACGAGCAAGAAAATAAGTTTTTCATAGTGTTAAGCTTAAAATATTTAAAGACTTCAAATTGTAATGTAAATATAAATATTAATGAATATAAATATAAATATGTTATGTTTCTAAAGTTTTGACAGACTTTTCAGTTCATGTTCCCATAATTCCTTATCATCATCTTGCCGTTGAAATTGTTTCCTACCTAAAAACACTTGCAACACTTGAGCATCCTCGAATTTATTAATGCATCTAAAAGTAGGCAATGCTTTTGATATTTCCACTGTTTGCTCGCATTTATTCTATCTGAAGGCAGCACTCAAAAGCAATTTTTGGCATTGACTTGCCGCTTTGCTTATTCTCTCGCAGCTGCTGGGATGCTACCACCCTCCCCTCCACCTTTTCGATTCGTTTCGTTCTTTTTTTTTCGGTACTCAGGCAACAGCAGCAGCAGCAGCGCAGCAACGCTTGGCACTCAACCGCAAATGCATTTCAACGTAAAGTTTTTAAACAAATATTTGCACAACTTGCAGGCGAGGCTGGCAGGCTGAATGGTGGTCGAGGGGGCGGGACGGGGCGTGGCAGCTACACGGTTCATTCTTTTTTGTTTTTTGCACCGGCATTCAAACAATGCGCAGCCAGGCGAACTGTGCAAGGCTGGAGTCCAGGAACTCCGTTGCTAGCCTGCCATAAAATGAGCAACGGTGCGCCGTGCGGTATGCAACAGTGTTTTTTTTGCGTTCTGTTTCTGTGTCTCTTTCAGTGTCTATGTCGGTGTGTGTGGGTGCGCGCGCCTTTCATATTTGCGCCCAGAAGCAGCAGCAGCAGCAGCACCAAGGCAAACAAATGGTACAAAAATGTATTTGCAACTGTATATAGTGAAGTTGCTTCATTCCCTTCCCTTCCCCCTCCCTCGCCGTGGCACCTTGCAAGGGCCTGCTGGCGGTGGTAACTCTATAAATGAATGTCCTTTTGATTTTGTTCAACGAGCCTAGCGAGTGACTCAATTCAGCGGCTCAGTTCCGGTTTGCCTTGGTTTGCCTTTGTTTTGGCCGTGCATTCTTTTTAGCCACTGTATGGCCTTCTTTGCCTTTGCCGTGGCGCCTTTTGTGCATGCAATATGTATTTCCTGGCCCCACGGGTCGCATGTGTGCGCGTCTTGCAGTTGTTGTTCTCGTAGGAATGTTTTAATTTGTTTTCCTATCCGCATCGCTCGCTTCTTTTTATTGCTTTGCCACAGGCTTCGTTTGATTGTTTGTTGTTGTTGCTGCCACTTGTTCTCTCTCGCTGTCCTCTCTCTCTGTCTCTCTTTCTGTATGCCCCTTCTTGTGGTTTTTGCATTCATGACACGACACACGCCCTCAAGTATGCTATGGCTTCCGCTTGCCATTTGATATTTGTCGCTTGGCTGACATAAAATATGAGCGAAATTCTCATTTTATTGTTCGTTATGATGATTAATTGAAGTGTCACAATATTGTAGGAATTCTCATTGCTTTCTTTCCGCCACACACACAGAAACTAGAACTATAAAAGCCATTTAATTAAAACATCTCTCACCCTTTCTCTCTCTCTTCTTGCAGGTAAGTGAATGGAACGGAAAGTGTTCGTAAGTCCCGCTGCCTAATGAACAAGTCTCGGTTGGGAGCTAAGCCACAGTTTCAGCTTCTTTGCGCAGTGTATTTAATTACAAAGCAACTATCTTTCAATTATTTACACCTGCAACAAAAACCAACAGCAGCAGACACGGGCCCAGCTGGGACTGAGTACTGGGTCCAGGTCTGGGTCTGGCTTCGATTGTGGTGCTGGTGCTGTTGCACTTCTGGGGCCAGGCAAAACAAAATATATATCCGCTCTTTACATTGATTGCCCCGAAACTCGCGTAACAGATAGCCAAGCCCCGAGCAGGCGGCAGTCACTTACTTTCGCCCACTTGACGACCGCGCCCACTTTCGATAATTAATTGCAGACATCAGTTGCAGTAGAGCGCGTTTTAGACGAGGAACGAGGATGAGTGGCTGCAGGGGCTGCAGGGGGAGTGGCAATGAAGCATGCCATCAATTTGTCTCGCTGTTGTAGCATGCTTTTAGGTGCGCTGGCAATTGTTTTGCAGACAGCCAGAGAGAGACCGGGGCCGAACGAAACGTAACTGAACTGAACTCAAGTGAAATGAAGTAAAGTGCAATTACAAATGCAACTCAAGTGGCAGCCACACAACGCAGCAAGCAGCAGCAGCAGTAGAACAAAACAAAAACGAAACAATCAAGCGTAGATCTACCTGACGTTTGAGGAAATGCTATTAGTTCGTCAGTGACACAGGCAAATTCAAGTAAAACAAAAAGAACGAAAACTAATAGCGCCACATAGAGTTTTAAACTGATGCTTTTTTATGATAGTTATTAATGATAGGATTGATTTAAACGATATGAACGATGCTTACCTAACAAATGTTGTCTTTAAATTAAAAATAAACAGTATAAAACCTATATTTTTCTAAATATACAAGACACAACTCATCCCTTCCAGTTCAGGTAAGCTAGGACCTTATCTTAGCCTTTTCAATAAGTTTCTTAGCCATGCCAAAAAGTATGCAACTGAATAAATAACAATTAATAAACGCCCCAAGTCCTTGCGAGAGCTGCAGGTAGAGAGCGAAGTCAACAGAGCGTAGTACTACCGACCACATGCACTTTCGCTCTCAAGAGAAAGACAAAGTTGCCAGTCACACCCCACTCACGGTATTTATCTGGATTTTTAAAAGCTTAAACGTGTTGGGTATACGCTCACTAGACTGTCTCACGCAGTCATGCTCTCCCTGTCGTTCTCCCGCTTCTATTTCTCTTTTACACCTTGAAATTAAGTTGGAATTTCAAATTATCCACACACACTCACTGTGAGATGAGCAAAAACGTAGTCTACTTTTGTGCGCTCGCGGAATTTAATTAAAAGAATTGTAGATGTTTTTTGCTGCCTCCATTGCTTCTAACCCCCTTCTGATGGCGGGTAATTAAAGTCAGTTGGTATCTGGCTGAATATTCACATATTTGCACTGCATGCAGCTAGCTCATAATACGCGCTGACTAATTGCATTTTATAAATATTGCACTTGGCATGTGCCTGACATGCCACCGAAAAAGATAAATAGCTGGCCAATTTCGCCAAGTGGCCGTGCAGCTGTCCGATTCTTGTCTCAAAAGTCGCTTGCCAGCCCCACCCAGTTGTTAACCCCATGAGAACAGTGCATTAATTTAATGAAATACAAGTATATATACGATATATATATATAGAAAGTCCAGGGTGTGCGTGTGTGTGCGCTCGCTTGTTGGAAAACCCTTTTTCCAATAAATGCCAAATTAATTAAAAAATACAGCGCAAAGGCAAACGCTGGGCCAAAAGTAAAGAAAGCCAACTCAAGCAACCCGAAAACTTGAGACACACAATGAGCCATTTTTTTTTCTGCTCTTTGTGTGCTTTTTGCTCTTCGTTCTCTGTCTTTTCTTTTCATTATATCTCGTATCTATGTGCTGTTTTATTTTTTGTGCGCTCTCTCAACTTAAAAGTGTTAATTAAAAATTGTTTCACAGTTTAGCTGCGAAAATGAAGATTGGACAAGGGGCACGCAAGCGAAGCTTCATATTTTTTTCCATTTTTGTTTTATTTTCTGTCGATTTTTTTCATTAGCTGCCTCAATTTCCAGCCAGCTAGTCCAGCTCCAGCGTTCAAGTGTATATTTATCTTAGCCCCCAAACTTGTGGATGTAATTGTTACTGCAGAGACCGGAAACTTGGCCATATCACGACATTGCAACGACAACAGCAGCTGCTCTGAGAGTAAACTTGTACAGACTCAGTGCGAGGCTTTGTCTTGTTGCAACTGCATCTTGTTAACCGAAAGCAACCGAAGAATTTTCAACTCCTGCCTCTGTCTCTCTCTTGGCTCTATCTCTATCTGCATCTGTGTAGTAATTGCACACACTTAAACCGCTTCGCTAGTCGTTTGATGGCCAGGCTAAGCAATTGTTAGACAATTAGGTTTATTCTACTTCTTCTTTTCGGGGCCAGAGACAGCAGAAGAAGGTAAAGTGGCTGAGTTTGGCATGAGATAATTGAGATTTTCAAGAACTGGCAGAGAAAGGGATACCCAGAGAAGTTTGCGCTAGGAATATGTAGAGAACTCACGGAGAATATGCAGCTTAAAACATTGCAAGATATGATAAGATATTTTATATATTGATATATAAAATAATCTAACCTCAACTATAATTGGAACTTATCTTATTTAATTGATAAAATGTGAATAAATAAAGCTATAAAAATGTGTAGAAATATAAATTTAAAGTCAGTTACGCTTAAAACTCTCAAAAGCCTCGTACAGAATCCTTTGCTCAGCTGCAACTTTCTATTTGAGTTTCTCATTAAAGAAGCGACTCAAAAAAAGCAAGTCCAGGCTTATGCCATAGCTCCAGCTCCAGCTACAGCTAGCATCCGCAGTTGCATCCGGAGTGGGCTGGGGATTGTTTGCCTTGCACTGCTGCGTGTTTTTTAATTTTGCGCGTTTCGCTTGTTCTAATTGAAAGCCGCGTCGTGTGCTTGGGCTGTGTACTTTGCCAGGCTGTGTGTGTGTGTGGGCGTGTGTGTCTTGTGTTTGTCTTAACATTTATACTCTTCTTGCCCCACACCCTTTACAGAGCACTTCCAATTTCCTCTTCCCCCTACGGCTGCTATACTTGTAGATAAATAATTTACTTTTTGCGCACTAAGGCACAAACAAATACAGGGGCGGAGTGTGGGGGGGGGGAAGCAGCAACTAAAAGCGACGATGTCGGCATATCTCACAGAACAGCACAGCAAATATTTATAAGCATACATACATAACTGTATGCGTATATATTTGTTTATAATGTAATGTACACACACACACACACACAGACGCAAACAGAGAGTGCGGCAACATTTTTCTTCGTGTTGCGTTGTTGTTTGTTGATTTTGCGCCAAACCAAATTTTGCACATGAACCCTTTTTTTGTTTTGGGCAAGCGGAAGAGTTCTTCTTTAAAATGGAGTGGGCCTTCCGCTCTGAGGCCCTCAGGGGACTTACGTAGTACGCAGTTTTCTTTGCTTTTACTTTGCGTTTTATGCCAAAAATTAAAAATCCAGTTTGCTTAGCCCTAAAAAGTATGCTACAGCTACAGCCCAGCTGCCCTTGAGCAATGACCTTGCAGGCGTGGGCGTGGCCAGTGGTGGTGCTGCTGCTGCCGCCGTTGCTGTTGTCCAGTAAACTATGCGACAACAAACTATGCAAATGTTGCACATGCTAGAGCAGCAGCAGAGCAGGATGAAGGAGGGGTAAAACGAAAATAAACAATGCAGGGCAAAGCCAGAGAGGCAACAAAAAAATGCTACAGCATAATTTATGGCGTTCTGTGCATAGTTTTTTGTCAGCGCACTGACAATTTGCCCGTAGTAAAAGCGTGTGATTTGTCTTTGGTTGCAACTTTTACCAGCCCCCACACACACAAAAAGCCAGACAAGGGCAGACCGAGACCGGGCAGGGGGGGAAACAAGTCCCTGCGGTGGTTTTGGCTGGCAAATGTCAACAGCAGACGACGTCCAGGCTCAGGCGGGCTACGGCAATGGCTACGGCTACGGCTGGGAAAAACGCCTGTCGCACTTTTGACGAAATAGACAAATTTGCGTTTTGTTGCAACAAAATGCCCCGCAACAGCAGAGGCAGGGGCCGAGGCCATGTGCTCGCACGGCACATGCATTTTCATGCAATAAATCATATGCACAGAGACAGCAACAATAACAACGTGTAGCACAGCACTCGCTCTCCCCCTCCCTCCCTTACCCTCGCACACACACACACACATGTGCAAAAAACAATGTTGCGGGTAAAAACTTTGCTGTTGTTTTGCCCGCTCACTTTTCCTTTGCCGTAGATTTTTCTCTCTCTTTTTTTTTGCAGCAGCCCCTGACAAATACATAAATTTGCCAAAAATGTCGCCGCCTTTCAAAAAATTTTGAGCTGGCAATTGGAATTCAGCACTGGCTACATACAAACACACTCACACACACACACACGAAAACTTCCACCTTAACTCACACACTCCTCTGGCGCATTTGAAGTTGTACAACGCAAAAAAGAAGCGAACAATATCTGACGACGTGTTGTGCCCATAAATCATATGGAAGAGGTGTTAAATTTTATGGCTCTATCGCTTACGATTACCCTCCGCACAGATCTTATCAATTTGCCAAGCACAATTGAAGCTGGATTCTGCATGGAAGAGTTGAAGAAATGGCAGAGAAAAATAAGATGAGATACATTTTGTAATGTTCTTATAGCGAAAGCCATTGGGGCACGGTCTTTAAGGTTCTTAAATACTAAATAAGTATTTGGTTCATATAACTAAACTGGTAGTACAGTACCTTACAAAAGTACTATAATTTAAAGTACTTTAATTAAAGGAGGTGTTCCCATTTGTCGGTTGATTGATTTAGAAGTTATAAGAGAACTCTTAAAATATAATAAATATGTATAATATCTATAAAAGACTCCTTCTTTTATTTACTTGCCCACTTCAACTTCAACTCAGTAAAAAATAATATCCATTGATAGTGCCAATTCTCGATTTCTTCGATGGTTTTTGGGACAGCACCAGCTCTATCGATAGTTCCATTAATTGGTATCATTCTCCTCCACTCAGTTTATTTTCTGCTCTTAACTCCAGATAAATTTCATCTTTGCACTTTATTGACCGAACTTAGTCCCTCTCTTACTCTCTTTTTCTCTCCCCTTCCCACTCTCCCCCTTTAGTGTTTATATTCGTTTATTATCTGTGTGTGGCATGCAACGCATGTTTGCAGCATTGTCTGATTTCTCGCAGGCAGCAGGCTTTCTTTTGCTGGCTGCAACATTTTTCCAGCTTGCGTTAAATTAAGCAAAAAATAATAATTTCTGTTTCGTTTGGGCTAACAGCAACAGCAACAACAATAACAACAAGCAGAAATGCTGCTGATGCATAATTCACATGGCAAAACAGCACGAAATGTTTTGCATAGCCTCCCCACCTCTTCCCCCCACCTGGCTGTCTGCTCTGCCCCGCCCCAAACCGGCATAGCGTGTTGCCTGGGCGTGGCTCGTGGATCGTTGCAGACGTCAACAAAGTGGAAGCCATTAAATTTCATGCGAGCAACTAGTAAAAAAGCAACATATCTGCCACGCCCACGCGCTTGCAGCAACAAAATGAGTTTGCACTTTGTTATGCAAAAAACGCAGCACCCAAAAGGGAGAGAGAGGGATAGGGAGAATAAAGAGGGAAAATAGAGAACGAGGGCCGGCCTCCACTCACCTGCAATGTTGCACCTTGAGGAATGTCTGGGGAAAAAAGTGGAAAAGAAGACGAAGAAGAAGAAGAAGGAGATGAATAAGCAGGAAGGCGCATAAGAAATGCTGCTGGGAAGATGACGATGACGACGACGACGACGCAAACTTTGCATGTTTTTCATATTTATCCTGGCAGTGGAGTCGCCGCGCGCATTCCAGACATAAACAGAGCGACAGCGACGCAATCCTGTCCTGTCCTGTGCTATCCTGTCCTATCCTATGTCCCATCCTGTACTGTAGAAGGGTTAAAGGATGCGTGAGTGCAAATTATTTAGAGCGCAGCGTGTCAGAATGCCGGCTAAGGCTGCGACTACCATTACAGTCGCGTACTGAAATATTTCTGCTGCCTTATTTATGTGCCCTGTGTATGTGTGTTTATGCGTGCTCTGTGTGTGTGTGTGTGTGTGTGGGTGTAGGTGTGTGTCAGGTGTCAGTGGCGCAAGTTATGAAAATACTTTGTAAACATTTCCTATTTCTATTAGCGCTCCAGCATACTGAAATCCCCCAACGCAACGGAAACACAACCCTGCCCTCCCTCCCATCCTCGTCCCCTTCCCTCTTCCCCCTGCATATTGCAATGTGGCCTTCAAAAACTATGCAACAATGTTTGTCAGACAGCAAACGAAAAACTTTTTTGGCCATAAGTGTTTCGCACACAACCTTAAAAAGTATCTTACGAATTTGTCTGTGTCTGCGTGTGTGTGTGTGTGAGTGTGGCAGGCCCTAAAAAGTATCTTTTACCTTATCGACGCTGCGCGTTGAACCCGCGGCTATGGGAGGGCCATAAATTATATTTTTTGAAGTTAACAGTTTTGCAGAGAAAAAACACTGAGAGAACTTTGTGGCAGTTATTACCAAGTGTTTTGTCGTCGCAGTCGCCGGAGTTGCTGGAGTCGCATACCCCACACACCCACACACACCCACACACACACACACAGATCAGTAAACATTTTTGCGACTTTAGAACGACTTTGAAGCGCACCTGAAACAAAGTTGCCGTTGCCTTTTCCACCCTCCTCCCTCTGTGGGAGCAACTTGAGCTGCGCTTTTTCAATGCAGCTTTAATTATTTTATGATAAATGATGACATTCGAGTGGGGATTTCGGCTACTACTTAGTACATTCCCATTGTCTGTGTGCACTTCATTAGCACCTGGCCATGAGTGGGGACTTACAACTTAAGCCAAGGGGGGGCTAGCAGGGAGTGTGGGCAGAGCCATTCCTAAGCTTGTGTCAAGCTCAACATGAAAATATTAGTACATGTCCTCGGCAGCTGGCAATGACAGCGCAACAGAAACAAAACAAACAAACAAACGACAGGACAACAGCAGAAAAACAATAGCTCAAGTCTTGTGTCCATCCCCCACTGCCCCTCCACTACTGGTGGGGGAGAACTACTTAAAAGCGCTTTAAACTTCTAACAGGCTCAACGAGAACGTCTTGGGGTAAACAAAGCGAAGGCGCCTGTCGCCTGTCCTGGCCTGGACTCTGTCAGGCTCGTTGCTCGTCGATGATTGATGATGCCCTGCGACACTAATGGTGATTGTTGCTGTTCTATCACCCACGCTCACCACACACACACACACCAACACACTGACGTCTGTTTGCAGTGCACCTGAGTAGCAATTTCTGACGCGCAACCCGAGCAAATTTTCAATAAACACTCCTTGCGCCTGCCTTTTGATTTGCCTACCTTCGCCTTGGTTTAATTTTACATTTTAATAGGGTTTTATGCGCGCGCCTAAAACTATGCAACATGATTTATGATGTGCCACAACATAACCCCGAACAATTACTCAAATTTCATATTTTCGAGAGACAATTGGGAGAGGGTTTCTCCAGCAAGATTAAATATTTGCTAGGTGCGTCCCTTGGGCAGTTTGATTAATGTACCAAATAGATTTCAAAGTGGTCTCGTTCAGCTCAATTCTGCTGCATGCTTGAGCCGTCCACAGATCGTTCAGATGACAGCCATAAGCCTAGTATACCTGGTGATAAATATGTCTATAGAGTATAACACTCTCTTTTTTTACGGCACTCCACTTTAAACGTTTGATTAAATATTAAACACTCCATGCACAAATGGCAAAAATGTTTGTCAAGCGTTAGAACAATTGTTAATTAACTTAGAGTGAGCATTATTCCCCTTTCTCTCTGTCTTTCCCTCTTCTCAATTGTTTCCAAATTGGCCAAAAAAGTAAAAAATAAATTCACACAAGCGGAAATAATAGTCAAACATTGTGCGAAACCGAATGCAGCAATTGCATTTAATGTAATTTGGCATTTATTTATGCATTTTCATTAAAACAAATAAACAAGAAATTACTATAATAATAACAATAATCATCATCATCATTATCACATGAGCGTGGAAATTAAAATGAAAATGACAACGAAAATTATTTTGAACAGCAATGCAAATTGAACTGCGCTAAAATTGATGAGCTTCGGTCTACAATTTTTTAATAATTTTGAAATGCATTAAAAATCAGAATTAAAGAGAATAAAATGGAGGGAAATTAAAGAGGAAACTTGTTTAGTGAACAAAATATAATAAAAACACAGAACACTTTAAAACACTTTTAAAATCTTAAATAAAGTGAAGAAGAATTTTAAAAGGGATATATGATGAAGTATATTATATTTATATTATACATTTTACTGTAATGGATATCTGCAAGTCTACCCATATAGTTATAGTTACATCACCTATTTTCATTCCCAGTTTGACCCTGAGAACGGAAGTGTTTCCCCATTATAATCGTACTCAATCTATTTTATTATTTATTTAAGCGCCGTACATAAAATTTTGGGGAGAACAATAGTTTTTGGTTTTTAGCGGTTTTTAATGGCACTTAAATTTTTAATCGCCGTCGAAAATTATTTTGTGCATCTCCCTCTCTCTTTCATTTGCCCCTTTTCTGTCTGTCTCTCTTTAATGGATGCGGATTTGTTGTTGTACGAGTCGCATTGCTTGCGGCCATTGCATTTTAATTAAAAATCAAAAATAATTAGCTATTTGTTTAATTACATGAATATCATTTGAGCCATTAATATTTATTCGAAATATATGCACTTTTCTCTGTCAGTCCCTCTGTCCCACTGTCCGTCTGTCTGCACAGAGTGTTCCACACTCGTTTCGCATAATTTATTTACATTTCAAACATGTGTCAACATGCCCGTTGGCCAAAATGCATGCAAACACAATAAGTAAGGCAAGCACAGAAGGAGGGTGTAGATAAAATATATTGAAAATGGCATAAATACATAACAGTACATAAATAAATAGTAAGCGCATAGATAGATAGGATACGCTTGATGAGTTATGCATATTCGCGCCAGCCCATAAATGAATATTTAATTACAAAATTAATTAACATGAAAAGTAACTAAAGACAGAGAAAGAACTGCAAAACACAAAACCATAATCAACAAAAATGTGAAAAATAATAATAATTTATAGTACGTATGTGACATGCAGCGAAGCGTTAAGACTGTAAAGACTGAAATACAAGCGATTTAAATAGATCTTTTTTTGGTTGCAATTTGCATAATTTGAAAAGCAGCTAGCAAAATGATAGTCAATCAGGCGTTAAAACCTCCAAGCAATTAGCATAAAATTGGCAATTAAAAAGTAAAAAATACATGCTCAAAGAAGATTTCATCTATTAGATACATTTAATAGATATTTTTAATTTTTTTATTATATTTATTAAGTGAAGAATCCGTACAATTTAATAGATATACTTCTTAAACTATTGTCATTTCATTTGACATTTTATTAAGCTATTAAAAATGGAAATATTCTGTGAAAATCCTGCTCAAAGAAGTCTTTACTTAGAAAATATATGTAGTAGATATATCTAATTATATTTGTGCCATTCCCTTTGACATTTTATGTACAAACTAAGACTCTTTTACAACAAATGAGTCCAATAAACAGGGACCTGCTGTCATTTATCTATGTCTAATAACGACAAACACGACGCCTGCTCGCAATGTGAACCAATCAATTTTAATTTAATTAATTTTCTCGAACCACTACCCCCAAGGCAAGGCAGGGCAAATAGACCCAACCGACAGGCAAACAAACTAACCAGGACACCACACACACACACACACACACACACCTATAATCAAATAATCAAATACTCAAGCATCAAAGTTTTTCCAGTAATTTGTGCCACAGCACGCACTTAAACCAAAATGAGTTAATATTTGGACGAGCATGTAACTTGAAGCCTCCACCTCCCTCCACACCCTGCTGCACCCCTGAAACAAGCCGCTCTCCAAACCATACCCGCATCCGCAACTCAACCAAGTTGTATGCCCCGGGCAAATATCACTTACTTATGTTTAGTTGTTGCTAATAACTTTTGCAGCCGGCCGAGCTCTCTCGAGCTGTGGCGCCTGCTGTTAATGACACAACCGCAAACAAAGTGCACACGCACGCATACACACACACACACACACTGATCGAGAGGGAGCAGGGGGTTGCTTGTTGTGTAATGGCAAAGCTCATTAGCTTTGCTGGCAAACAAGTTTTAAAGGCTGCAGTTAGGCGCGCTGCGGTTTGACAGGCACTGCCAGATGTAAGCGAAGAACCGCACACTACAGCCTGCAGCTGTCTGAGAGAGTGTGTGTGTGTTAGTGTGTGTGTTGACACAACAATTAAAAGCATTTAAAATAAAGCATAGCACAGCAATAGGCGCGCTGCCATCCACATGCGTTCTGCGGCCTCTGCGGCCTCAGCAAATGCATAAATTGTACAAGCGCGCAACGCTGCTTGTGTGTGTGTGAGTGTATGTGCATGTGAGTGTGTGTAGTTATGTGTACTTGTGTGTGTCTCACTAATTACCATGTCTTTAGCTTTAGCATGGCTTATGCCGTTGGCAATTCAGGCGCAGTTGTTGATGTTGTTGTCGTTGTTAACGCTTTCAGTGTCGGGCATAGCAGGCGCGCTGACTGCGCTGCACGTGGGAAATTTATACATATTATAAGTTAAATTACACATAATAATAAATTTATTATTATCAGATTATTTTAGTACGTTCATTTAACTATTAATATAAAGAAAGAGTCTGTAAATTTCTCGCCAGAATTGTTCAACTCTAGCTCTCTATCTCCTTCTCTCTAAAGTGTATTCCTCAGTCGCCTATGACTTACCCATTACTTATTGTAGTTGTTGTTTATGCCACAACCAAATGCTGAGCAGCCATAATTATGGCATGTCGTTTGCCCTTACCCTGCTCGTGCCCTCTCCATTTGAATTGTACCTGCCCGCGGGCCTTCGACATTTGCCAGTTAAACTAGTTGGGTGCATTAAATTTCACTGTAGCCCCTGACAAACAACAAATTTCACTTCAAACAAAAGACAAATTGCTTCAGGCGAGTGGAAATTCTTTTTTCCTAGCGCTATCAGTCGCCGACAATCTACGAGGTCCTGGCTGCAAAGGCAGCCGTACTTAACCGGGCGTCAAGTGTTTGCCCAAGGACGAGGAAAAGTTGGAGTTGTTGAATTTAGCTGACTGCTAAACTGCAAACACATGCTGCACGAGCAGAGCAGGACAGACAGGCAGACAGAGAGGGCGGAGGGAGGTGAGGACGGACGACAGGACAATGGGCAAGTTAAATCAGGCGTGAAATCAAGCAGGTGTTTCAATTTTTACCAAATTGACTTGACTTTACCTGACGTGCAATCACTTCACCCTCCTTTCCCTCTCCCACTGCTTCTCTTTGCTTTGACACTTGCCTTGTGCTGGCTTGATAAATCTTTCTTTTTGTTGTTGTTTTAGTTGGAACTGTTGCTACCATTTGTCCATTTGCGTCGTTGTCAGCTCGTCTCATTAAAACGATTATTATGCATTGCACTTCGTGATCGTTAAACCAAATTAAAACTTATTTATGCATTGCCTCGTCCGCGATGATATGATAAAATAATCATTACGATTATAATTATAATGATTATAATTATTGTTGCCATTATGTGGCACATTATTTTTCATATTTCATATGATGAGTGCATGAAATAAAAACAACAAGAGAACAAAATGAATACTGTAATTACATAAAAAACAGTTATGTATAGTAATAATAATAATAATAATGATATAGCAATAATCTGCTGCTGCGCTGCTGTGATTTCGATTGCCAATAAAGGAATTAATGGGTATTTTATACAGAATAACAATACATTTTATAACGTTAGGTACATTTAATGTAAGCATAAATTATTAAGAAAACTGATGAAATAAGACTGAGTAACAAATTGAAATAATGGAAACATTATAAATCAAGTTGCACGCTGCTTAAAGTGATAGAAAATTTTGCAGCACTTTAAAAACGCAATTAAAACCCCCCCCCCGCCCCCCCCGGGGGAATATCAGAAATTAAGCTGTATATATTGGAATGGACAGCACTGTACGCGTGTGCAGAGGGCTATTGGCTGTGCTCGCTCATCCCTCGGCTTGTTTTTATTATTTTTCATATTTTTGTATATTATGTCAAGCATAAATTGGCATTTCAACTGGATTTGCATGTTAATTAAAATGCTACAGACACGGACAGTTGAAAACAAATGCACACGCACACACACACACACACACATACACATAGATACAGAGGGGGAGAGAGGAAGATATAGCATTAAAGCATCCTCAATGCAGTGTGTACGCGTAATACTGCCTGGTACTACAACGCTTAACAGCTGACCGAACATTGTAAGCCTTTTGTGGCGCCCGGCATGGCTGGAATGGCTGGTCGACGGGGCAACGAGGCGACTGGGCGACTACTGGTCCTTGGACAGATCGATGTCAGGCCCGGCACTGGCACTTCACCATACTCAATGCTCGACGCGGCTGGGCGCATTTCATTTTGAACTCTATTTACTTAAGTGTTCGCCTAGAAGCGGAAAAATGGAGACGCTCAACTCAGTTGGAGCAACAACAATCAAGCTGATGGCTTTGCCATGCACATGGGCGGGGGCTGGGGGCGGAACTCAACTCAACGCGACCCCCCGACCAACGACCTACACTTGACTTAACCAGCATTGTCGATTGCATTGAAGAAAGCACGGAACGGCGCGTAGGTTCCGTTCCACGCCCACAAAACTGCATGCCATAGTCAACGCCTACTTGCTTTCAGGGCGGGGCGTGGAAGGCGGGCGAGACTTTAATGATGATTTCCTTGGCGCTTAAGTCGTTTAAACTGCGACCCGATGACGTCGTTGCACAACTCACAACGTCAACGACGACGATGACGAGGACGAGGACGACTGACGAGTGCCTTTTTTTGTGTCTGACTATGAGACGCGGGCGGAGTTTGCTTTTTTATTGCTTCAGCTGCCTCTTACCAGAGCTGCTCACTCTGCTCCCCCTCCCCATACAAAGCCAGCGTGGAGTGACTGCGTCTGCTGCCGCTGCTTTCATGTGCATTATGAAGCACTCGTCTTTCGTCTCGTCTTCTACTCGTCGTCGCTCTCTTGAGCTGCTTTAAGCACTTGACTTTGCCTAGAGTGCAGTCAGTCCGTGGAAACCCAACAGCGCAAGCACCTACCAGTTCCACTGCCACATCCTCATCCGACGTCCACTTGGCGCCCTGAGCCAGTTGGCTTAAAGATTTTTCAGTGCGCTGATGGAATTATGACAAGTGGCGTGCATAGTCGTAAAGTTCAATATTTTTATAGCATACTTTCGCGCGCTGCAGTATTTCCTGCGCTTCAATAACAATCATGCCTAAAAGCATGCAACCCCAAACAGCCGCGCAGTCGTGCATTACACTTTTATAATCAAAAAATATGTGAACATTAGTTTATGCTCTCCCTCTCCCTATAGAAGTACTATAACATAAACGCACCATTTTCGATCTGGCAAATAATTGAATTTTTACAACATTCCATGAAAATGCTCTGATTGCATTTGGCAATTGGAAACCGCGAAATGCCTAACATATTTTTGTCATCGGGGTTTTATGTAGAAATTCGCCTAGTTAGATCCCCAAAATGCACGAGCAAATCGATGAGGTGCCCCGAAAAACGCACATTTATCACAGACTGCAATAAATATTTGCTGCATTTGTTTAATTTATGTTGCGAGCAAAATGTTATAATTTATTATAAACAGCAGCAGCAGCAGCATCAACGTCTGGGTAGCCTGTCAGCGATTGTCTGGTTACGGCCCCACGCCCTTAGATTGCCATTTAATTGACATATTTAAAATATTAAATTGCATCCGTGCGCGTACATTTTGTTGTTCGTCCGTTAGGCATTGGTTGTTTTCAATTTTTTTTCATTGCACCCGGTCGAATTTGTATACAATTATTAATTTTTAATCAAGTAAATAACTATGCACACAAACGCCCATAAACCGGTACAGGCAGACAGCACACACCTAACCACACACATGCAGGCAAACACATGTGCAAACACGTGTCGACAACAATCTAACCGCAATGTGCGTGATTTCCGCTTTTTGAGTTTCACAAAACCAACGAGAAAGCTGTGAAAAAAGGTCCGCAGATAATTACAATTTTGAGAAACCGAACTGAGCTGTCACTAAACTTTAAAACCGAAAAGTAAATAGCATAATGAAGTACCTTAATAAATTAATAACTTATTAGTTATTGGGCTATTTGTTTTATTTTTAAAGCTTAATAATTGTCTGAAATTTCTTTTAGTACAAATATATTGTTACCTGAGCTTGATTGTAAAATGTACCTCTTTCAGTTGCCTAATACTGTAGACAAAAAGCAAAAACGCTGAAATTAATAACAAAATTTCAAATATATCAACAAGAGTTAGCGCCGTGGGGTGTATTGGTGTTATTAATTAAATAGCGCTTAAAAGTATGCTAACAAAAATGCGTTTAGGACAGACACCACACGCATACACACGCAGTCCCACATTTATTTTTTTGCTCGTTTATATTTATTATCAGTGACAGGCCAGACAGACAGAGAGACAGCGCGACAGACCTTGCGGGGGCAGCACTCGCTGAATCGTTGACAAAAATTAATAATAAACTAAAAACCGCAGGATATTTACACTGCACTCGATTGCCTCTATGTATGTGCGCATTTGTGTGTATGTTTGTCTGATTGAAATTGCTATTCTGCTTTCGGGCGAATTGTAAATTAGTTTGTCTCACATTTTCCCCAGCCAGTTTTTATTTTTTTTGTTCACTCTCTGTGATTTTTTGACAAAATTAGTTGACTGTTTATCGCGCCGCATTTGCGATGCGTTTGTTTATTCATGCGTAAAATGCGCTGATTTATGTTGCATAATTTTTGTCGGCGCATGTTGTGTTTATTTACTTTCCCCTCCCCCTTGGCCAAACAAAGGTAAACAGAGTCCCCCCACTCGTGTGTAGAGCAACGCTTTGATTTATTATGAAAGATTCATGTCAAGCCTGCAGGCGCAATTCAAGTACGTTTCAAAATTCAATGTTTACCGTTGCTTTTACAACTCCGTTCACCAACGTACAGTTTCTAAAGCTGCCTAAAAGCTTTCGACCAAAGGTCAAATACTATTTCATTATTAGTAAAACACTTAAATTTCTTTCGAAAAAGTATCTGCAAAATAAACATTTATTAATATTAATGTGAAGTAGCCATTCTCATACATTATTTATGCTGTTCAACAATTTCAAATTACATTTTCTTTTGATAATTTATTGATCTCTACAAAGTGTGTCACAGCTGAACAGATTGAACCCAGCATAAGCTACGATTTCTACACAATTTACATGCACTCAATGACTTTAAAAATGCAAAATTGTGAAGAATTTAAAGTTCTCTTTCGGGCAATTAGGATATGCTTCATTGCCTGCCAAAAGGTACGAGCACATAAAGTACAACTGTGTGTGTATGTGTATGTGTGTTTGACTTGGCCTTACTTACTCACTCCCACCGTCTCTACTGCTTGATCTCTCTCTCTCTCTCTCTTCCCTTTCTCAGGGCATATAAATGCTTGCTTTGTCATTCGTTCCGAGTCATTTCATTTTCACTTTGTTGTTGCCTCAGTTCTCCCAGCCCCATTCGCAGGGACTGCCTCGACTGCGACTGCTACTGCCTGTTTTGCTGCCTCTGCTGCTGCTCCATAGTTCCAGCTCACTAGTTACCCATGGAACTGCCTTAAAATGACAAACAACATTTGGCAGTTCCCCTTGCCGCACGGTTTGAAAGCGAAAAATGCCTTAGCAATAGGAGGAGCCTCAAGCAGTGAGAGGCAGAGTAAGAGGAAGGGAAGGGCAGAAAGGGAGGTGGTGTGCGAGCGAGTTGAAGGGACGACGCGCGTACATGCCATTGCACAATCATTGGATTCCGAAACATTTCTAGAATATTTAATAAGAAAACTGAAAATCGTTGAAATGCCAGCAACACTCATAATATCATCGCACTACCCTCTGCCCTACCCTCTCTCCACTCTTCTCTCCACTGTCTGCCACTCCCTCTTAGCTAGTTGTCGTCGTCTTCTCACAGTTCGCATTCAAAGTCTAGGTCGTTTGTCGGTATGTTTCACTGTACGTGTGAGAGTGTGTGTGCTGAACTGTTTGTCAGTGCGTGCGTGTCGTGTCACCACCCCAACAATTTCTGCCAATGCATTTTCTAGATAAAAGGCTAAGGTCAAAGACAATATTGAAATGCCAATTGAACTTTTTGCTATTATTAAAATTTTACTGGCTTTTGCATTCAGGTCATTTATTCAATGGGTGCCCCCAATAACAGTTCTCTAATGGTTCCAGAATAATAAAAGGGGAACATAGTTTTAAAACTTAATAACGCGACAAACTGAGTTAGTTTGTTGAACGTGGTTGAAAGAGTTTAGCTTTTATTTAGAGAAATAATTTCTTACTAGCAAGATTTGCTACAGTAAAAACAAAGTATTACTCGTATTAAAAAAGGAAATCAATCAAGAATATCTTAAATCAGTGCTAATAGCAGATTCAATTTTGTTTTATCTATGCAAATGTTCAAGTAAAGCAAATTAGCTTACTCCAACTCTGTCTCAATAATTGGATCGATGGCATAGCAACCTTTTTCGCCATGTAATCTATAGCCCTGTCTGAGACTTGTGCCCTCTAGTCATAAATTTGAACGACGCTTGCAAATCCACTTAAGATGCAACTTACTCATATCTGTTCTTCTCTTTCTTCTCCTCTATCTTTACAGGTATGTACTACAAATTTGCATAACACTAGCCAAAACGAGAAAAGAAACTGTAGCGAAACCCTTTCGGGCATCCTTTGTGTAAGTGCATTGTCCATCTTCTGCCTCCCCTTGGACACACTTCATGCTAGCAGGGCAATCCATGCAGAAGACACTGAAAAATTTGTATAGCTTATTATTAATAACTTTGGGGTGACTGAGATCAAGTAGCTAAATCTTGAGAAGCATTTAAGCAGCATGTCAGAAGCAAGACACAAGAAAAAACCGGTCGACATTGACAGTGATTACAAGCTAAAAGTATGAAAAACAGTAAAAACTACTTAAGCTCAAGAAATAACAAAAGAAGTACCGCCATCGAGGACGAGAGACCTACTCCCTCCATTCCCCCCCTCTCTCTCTAGCCAATGCCCTAGACAGCAGACAGTAGACAAATTTTTTGCATAAACAGAGACGACAAAGCCAACTAGGGGCTGCACTTAAAACAAGAGCCAGTACAGGACCATCAGAGGATAGACTAGAGGCAGACCAGAGGACAGGCCAGGCCAGGCCAGTGCCGGCCCAGTCCGACCCAATCGAAGCCAAGCGAAAGTCATCGAAGCTCAGATGCCCAAAGAAATTCTTTTTCCATTTCTCCCTTTTAGTTTGCTTCCTTTTTTTCCTGCTTTTGGTCTGCTCTGAGATGCGAATTTTTCAATAAGTGCGACGTGGGGACGGCCAGGGGACAAGCATAATAATTTCAGGCGGGAAGGAACGTTTATGGAGACGACGGGCGACGGCGACGTCGTTTAAAATATGCCGGATTGTTGGGTCCTGGCTAGCGTCAGGAAGCATACAAGTAGAACGGCTCAAAATGCAAAGTAGACGACATCCGCTTTGAGATTGGATGACGTTCCCGGCACCAATGCCCATTTCCCTACCCCTGTCCACACCCCTACCCCTGCCCATACCCGTTCCCTTGACGGTGATGCCTTACGTAGCTGAAGCCGTCGCCGTCGTCAAGTATTAAAAGCAAATAAGTAATAAAAATAATAATGGAGCATTTTTACCATTTTTGCTCCTACGAAAGAGCAAAAAAAAAAAGGATAAGCATCTTAGCGCAATTTCTTGCTGCCTTCTCAATATAACAAAAGGTCCTTGCGCTCGGGCAAATGTGCCGAAAATGAAGAGAGGATAACAGAGAGAGTGAGAGGGAGAGACAGAGAAGGGGAGGTGCAGGCAAAGCTCAGCTGCTAGACTCGGTGGTTCTCTGGCCTGAAAACGAGCTATGCTGCGCTGTTTTGTCCTTTATTTCCATTTATTTCTTTCGGGTTTTCTTTTTTTTCTACTCCTGCTTTTGCTTCTTTCTGGCCGCGTCCCTTAAGGACAACAACATAAATGCAGGAAATTTGAATGGACGAGCGCAATGAATGAAATTTGCAAATATTTTTCAAAAATTGAACTTTTCTGGCAAATTTTTTTGCCTCTGCAGGCTGTCCGGGAAGGACAACGACGGACGATGAGATGGATGGATGGAATGAGGGGGCAGAGAGGGGCGTGGTAAAGGACTGCCGGCTGGCGGTTTATGAAAATAAGTGAAGAAAATTGATTTGAAGTACTTTGAAGTGCAAAAACGCGTAGCGCCGAATCAGTGAAGAATGCTTTGGCATATTATTTCGTTTTGACTCGGACTTGGACTCGGACCGTTTTTTGTGCGCTTCTTCTCTTTTCATTTTTTTTGCTAGGCAACTTTTGTTATGATAAGCAAGTCAAGCAGAAGCGGCATAGAGGAGGAGGACAGCAAAGAGTTGCAACTACAAGCTGAAACTTTATGAAATTAAATTATGATACGCAGTGAAAAGTGACAAGATTTCTAAAAGAGAACGGTAACTAAGTGAGGAATAACTAAACAGATTGCAACAGATATGTAACTGATATAAAGATAGTCAGTAGCATAAAGAATAAATAACATTTTCTATATATTTAAGAAGTTACTCTAGACTCCTTCCTCCTCTACTGACAGATGTGCTGGCAAACCCATTTCAAGTTGCACACTCTGTTTACCTAAGCCACAGCGACTAACTGGCAGGAACTGCAAGCTGAAAGCGCAATAAATTGCTAGCTAGGCTTAGGCAACGACACTCGAGACTTTGTCGACCCAATCAGACAACAAAGGAACATGCGACTGTATAAATTGCCTAGAAAACTATGTACTACCGACTGTCGTCTATCATTTCCGCGAGCGCGAAACTTTTTCGGTGGCAAAAGGAAAAATTGTCAAAATTGTTATAGTAGAAGGAGGATGAGGAGGAGGGGGAGGAGGACAGTCTTCTTGCAGCAGGTAAGCGAGGCATACGTACTCCTTGACGACATTCGTTTATCAAGCGCAGAGAGAGAAAGAGAGGGAGTGCACACCAGAGTATGCCCAAGTAAAACGTTTCACGCCAGCGCCTAGAAGTATGCAATGCCAGGCAGACAGTCTGCAGCCTGCTGCCATTTTGGGCAAATATATTCATTGCAGGATTTGTAGTCAGCGTAGGAGGAGTAGCAACAGCACAGGCACTTTTTGCATACCATGCACATATGAGTATGTGTGTGTGTGTGGACCGAAGGCAGACTTATGCTTGAATTGCAAATAGTTAGAAAAGATTTGCCATGATTTCGATGTTCCTCTTCTTCGGGAAATGCATTTTTCTTTCTTTAGTTTTTTCTGCGGCTTGGCAAGCGATTTGTGCTTACTGCATTTGGGCGGGCCCAGCACAGATTTCGAATGATTAAATTAAGGCAAAAGACTGGGATAGAGTTAAATATAGAAAGAGAGAGAGAAAGAGAGAGACGGCAGACAGACAGACTCTTTTTGACGTCTTTGCTGGAACTGAGCATTAAATGAAATGTTATATAACAATCAGAAATCAACGCACATGCAGCAAATAAAAATATATAAAACATTTGTGGCCATTTGCCGTTGGCAATTTGCTCTAGCACACACACATGGCACACACATGCGCACACACACATTAGTGCGCAATTTGGCCAAATGTCGCCAACGTGGCAGCCTGTGCCAGCACTTCTGTCCGTCCATCCGTCTGTCTGTCCGTGCAGCTGTCCGACTGTCGCTCTGCTGCCGGTTCGCCCCAAAAACTTTCACAATATTTCCGCAAAACAAATTGCGCGTAAAAATGGCAATGCAATTTTTGGTCGTTTGTTGCGGCGGCCGTTGCCAAATGGACGCCATGTTGCATCCACACACACATATGTTTCTGCCCCCACACCCTCTAGCTACATTGCTGTGCTGTGAGTGCTTGGCCCATGTTCCTGTAATGTTTGCCCAATTGAATTTAATAATATTTTCATTTGGATTTTAGTTTCGAGAGAATATTTTCCTGCAATTTTCACCAGCAGCAGCAGCAGCGGCAGTAGAAAAACTGCAACTGCGCCTGGCCCTGGCACTATGTGCCTCAGTGACGTGTCCATCGAAATGTTTTTGCCATTTGTGGCTAAAAATTGGCCCGGAACTGGTCACCACAGCGAACACCACATGGTGTGTGTTGCCATGCCACAATACTGTTCCGAATTTGAAATAGAAGACTCGCACAGCACCCATTTTGGCAATGGCCATTGAGATAATTGGATCGAGAGACGCGTGTTGTGTGGCCAATTTTGTTTATAATGTTGTTTCATTAGTCTCACCATTATGAACCAAACGGGGGAAGAGAAGAGAGAAGCAGCTTTAAAGCGCAAAGTTTGTATAGAAATGCAACGCTTACTTAACATTTTTAATTAAGCATCTGTGTTTACACATGTGTGTGTGTGTGTGTGTGCAGGAGTAATTCTGTTGCGTAATGATCTGTTACGTGATAACAACTCTGTTTGTAGCTTGGCATTAACAAGGCTTTAATTCACAAGTATTTATGCAGCATTTTAAGACTTTTCGTTAAATATCATGTACATTCAGTCAGGTCCTCCTCATTCGTCACTCTATGTTAAGCACGTTTCATTCCAAAGTACTTGCACGTACATAGGTCAGCAGCATTTTAAAGAGTTGCTTTTAGTATGCGAATCACTCTGCTGGATTATCACCCAACAAAAGTAACGCTCGCCCACACCAAAAATGGACTATAGAAAACCCTTGAAGGGCACTTATCGCTGTGCTTATCCTCCAGGCAGCAGCAACAGCAGCAGCAGCAGCAACTAGCGCATCAACAGCTCGTAAAACCAAAGCAGCAAATTAAACTGCCACCATAAAAAACCAACGAGTTTGCCAGTCGTGATAGAGAGAGAGGAAGAAGGAGGCGGGAGGGAAGGGAGCAGGTCTCGCTGACCATTACACTGACCATAAATATAATATTTGATAATTTTATTAACAATTTCGACTGTAAATTGTTTACGACTGCAAAAGCGAATGCAAGTTGTAGCTGCTTTTTAGGCGTCTGTCGAGGAGCTCTTTTTGTACTGCAGACCCAACTGCAAATTAAATATTCATGTTGCCCGGTCTCTCTCTCTCTCTCTATCCCTCCCTCTGTCTGCCTAGTTGAGTCGTAAATTAAATTTGGCCTGGCAACATTCTGTTCAATCAAGCACAAAAAACGCAGCAGACAGTCGAAGCAGCAGGCAGGCAGAAGCATCCTGGAGCATCCTTGCAATGCTTGGCCACCATGGCTTAGTTCCTGCCTGGCTTTTTTGCCTCGCCTCGCCTTGTTTTCTTCTGGCCGTAAACTGTGTGAACGCACTGTGATTTTAAGTGCATTAGAGGCCCAGAGTAAATTCAATTTGTTGCAATGCTATGCTAAAATCAGATCCGAAAAACTTTTTCCACACTTCTCCCAACAACACATCCGACATTAAATTTATGAAATTGTGTGCTTCCTGTGCTTCATATTTGTGCAGCATTACGTAGTACTCGAAACTCAATCATGCTTGCATACAATATCCGCCCAAGCACAAGCCACCTCTCAGCCTTGTGGTGCCGGAGCCGGAGCTGGAGCCGGAGCCGGTGTTGAGCCAGCCATTTGCTTGAGTAAACTGTGCCGTCCTGGCGACATTTATACCCCACAACAACGACAAGTAGACAGAAGGACAACAACAATGGATAACAAAATACCAAGTTCATGGCATGTGCTTAGAGCAGGACTGCTCCCAGAAGTATACAAGACAAGTGCAACAAAGCATGCGAAGGCCAGATAGGACAATAGAGCAGGCAGCCAGGCAGGGGGCGTGTCCAACTTGGCACCAACTACGAAACGTCTTTAAAAGTTTACTGCACACATTCCACGCATATCTCAGCGCTTTGTGCCTGTTGATTGCCTATTAGAATGTCTCTTAAAGAATGGTATAGTGTTTCTGCCAAAGAAAGTATTTCATTTCAGTGGAAACTTGCTTACTAATTTCTCAAACAGTTTATAAATAGCGCCGTCTGCTACTTTTCTAATGTTTAAGTGCTCTTCCCGTTGTTCCTTCCCCCTTTTTCCTCTGGCAGCTTTCCCTTTGATTATTTGTTAGGCCCGCCTTTTAAAGCTGGCGCGCAAAAGGAACTCTCGGCGCTTAATTGAATGAAATGGCTGGCTGTGGCAAAAAGCAAAGTAAATTAAATAAGTTTTTCATTTTGGCCACGGCCAGGCAAGTTGCATTGTCAACGCGGTTGTCGTCGTCGCCGACGCCGTCGGTCGTCGGGTTGCCTCAAACGGGTCGCGCTTTTTGCTTGCCCGCATTTTACGCTTCGCCTGCGGCTCCATTTGGTTGCCTTTTGACGCCGGAGCCGAGGACGGGGCAGAAATGCAATGAGCCAAAAGTTGTTTAATGTATGCAACGCCTCTCGGTCCCTCGTCTGTCTCCCACTCTGTCTCTGTACGCCCCTCTGTCTGGCAGCCTTGTCCCGTGTCCCTTGGCCTGGCCAGGCACACTGCGGTTAACAACGCGTCGCAACTTTGCTCCAAAGTAAGTAACTTTTCGCATAGTCTGTAATTTTTTGTAGCCAACTTCGGTTAATGCATAGCATACTTTTAGGTAGCTTAGTGGTATTTTACACTAATTTGACTCGCAGTCGCAGTCTCCATTCTTTATTTCATTTTTTGCCTCTCGATGGTGTGATTTATTTGGCGGAAAAGATTACTTACTCGGCTTGTGGTTTGTGTGGCCCCTTTGAGTTGACTCTGCTGTGCTCTCTCTCACTCTTCCTCTCCCCATTTCTCTCTGTCCTGCTCTCTATCAGTTTTAGCATTTTGTTTTGATGCTTCGCGGTTACGACAGTCGCTGCCTGTTCCACTCATCCATTCCCTGCCCCCTCTCTGGCATGCTCTCTTCTGCCTGATTGCTGCTGACTGAGACTGTTCGGACTGTTTGTTGGATTTGCGAGTCGTCGCAACTGAAGCTGACAGCAAAATTAAAATCTGAAAATGAATTTGTAATTAGTTTGACTGCTACTTTTGCCCACTCTACTGTAAGTTGGTACAGCCGCCATTGAGGGTTTTGGGTTAACGCTTTTACCCGTATTTCTTTTTTTTTTGGGTCCCCTTAATAGAAATTAATTGAAAAAGTCGTTGCCAGCGTTTTTCATTGCAATCGAGTGCTGCGAAGAGATCAGTGTGAATGATGGAAATAGGTTTCAGGAGATAAATATAAACCAGGTAAATGTTATTATAACAAGCAGTAAGGCGAGACTCAAGCTATAATAATAATACATAATATAGATATATTTTTGGTTGGTATTTATATAATTCACTTAGCTTTCAACAATTTGTTCGCGTTCTTTTCTTAAACGATAATGACGCGTGCTTTTTTTTCTTGCATCTTCCAACACTCCCCTACTAGTAGAGTTGTTGATAGGGCTATCGATATCTGCATCGATTCAAATTACGATAGTGTATAACTATGGTCACACTTATCATAAATACACTTTCTTCTTGCATCTTCCAACACTTTCCCTACCGGTAGAGTTATCGATATCTCAATTAAATCAAATTCCTATAATGTATTGTGTATGGTCACACTTACATATAATAACAACAAATCAGCCTTATACTGTAGCTCTTTATGGTATTCCTTGTCTGCCTCATAATAGGTCTTTCATTAAAAATTATACAATTTAACACCTTTATGTGGCATATAACACTCGCATTAAACCCATCGATAACACTTTGAGCCACCGAAATTCGCAGCTCAAATCCATTTAACTCTAAATTTATGCGTGAACATTTATATGCGAGAAATAAATAATACAGAGTTCAGATGGCATGGTAGGCGCGACTAGCAGATGCCCTGGGAACATACATTTAAATAAAGCAACGTTACTCACTCAGCAAATGCAGCGACTGCAACTCCCAATGCTCTCGGTCTCAACAGGGTATCAAAAAACAAAGCAGCGTGATATTTTATTGTCGCCGCTTTAATTGATATATAAAAATGGTCGGCCATTAAACAAATGCCCGGGCGGGCCAATTCATTTAGCAATTAAAACAAGTTGCGGCCGGCGGGTGCTTAAAAAATAAATATACAATTTTTCAGTATTAAAAATAAACTATTAAATGCAAATCACACATACGTATGTGAGTGTATGTGCCTGTGTTTGTGAGCGCATATATAATTCATTTGTTAAAACCATTTGCCGCCAATTTGTTGGCTAGTTTTTTTTTTGCAACTTTAAGATTTTTTTGTGCTGCTCCAAATTGAGAGAGAAATATGTGAGAAGGAGAGAAACTGAAAGAGAAAGAGAGAGAGGGGAAGAGAAATATGTTGTCCTTTTAGGCGTTGACAAATCGACGCTCGCTGTCGACGTCGCAGTCGCAGTCGGTGCAGCTTCAGCTGCAGCACAAAAAGCGGCGTCGAGGCGGGAATAATAATTTTTTGGCACGACTGCCATGTTAACATGTCCCCAGACACGTAAAGGACTCCAGCAACGTTGCATATTCGCCAGTTTATTATGTGAGTGTGTGTGCCTCGCTGGCTGCGTTTTCAGCGCCCTTGTAATCGTTGCAGGGCGCAGGGGGCAACAATGAGGGTTTCGTGTTGGAGTTCAGAGCTTGCGGCTTGTAGCCACCATTAGTGAACACGGCAACAACACGAGTGCCACCAACCGTCGGGGTAACTGTGATTACACCCGTGTCTGCAGCGCACAACCCCCCCCTCCCTCCACACCATGCTCTACTGCTGCAGTCGTAGTCCTAGCCATAGCCAACAGGTTTATCATGTGGCCCGTGTCCTGTTCGAAGGGATTCGAGTGCTGGCTGCGGCTCTTTGTGCTGTTCCTGTGGCTGCATTTGCATTTAAATATAAATACGTGCGCGGCTTTTGGGCGGCTGGCAGACAAATTACTTTTTAAATGCACTGTAAGCCTTCAATTGTAATTGGCCCGAACACGACTTTGCTGCGCCCTCTCTCGAATCGTGCCACGACGTGCGGTTTGAAACTTTGCCAAAAAACGCGCGTGGCAAAAACTTTTGAGCGATGCGCATTAAAAAACAATAAAGTAAAAAAGGAAAAAGAGAGAGAGAGAAACTGCAGGCTTACCATATATATTGCCAAGTGCCAAAATCGTAACGCCTCACGCGCCCAGTCCCAGTCCCAGTCCCGGGCACAGGCAGAGGCCCAGGCTAATGGCGTCACGTTTGCAGGACCGTGCCGCAAAGCAAGTGGCATGCAACATGCGATTGCTGCCAAAAGTGCCGCCTGGCACCAGTCCAGCAAACTGACGACGGCCTCCTGTTCTGCTCTAGAGTAGTTTGGCTTGTTATTTGCCTGCCGATTGCCTGCCTGTTGCCAGACGGAGAGACAGCCGGAGTACGGGGCACAAGCGCCATAAGGCAGCCTGCTGCTGCCTGTTGAATGCAACTCAATGTCTATGCCTTCGCCTGGGGCGTGCTGCTCGCTGCTTCAGTGTCGTGTTGAATTTTTCATTTCATTTGGCGCAGCAATTCACTTGAATGGGAATTTCGTGTCGTCGTCGTCGTCGTCCCGTCTTCAGGAAACCGGAAATGCCAGACAAACAACTGCACACACAGAGCATATAATAAACGTTTTCTATATTGACTTCGCTGACTTACAACCCAACCAGGCAAGCAGGCAGGCAGGCATAATTTCCTAGTATCCCCGCCCCTATGCCGCCTCCCACATGGCTTTTTTTTTTTGTTTTTTAGATTGCCCACTGTGGTTGGGTTTGGCCACAAGACATGCTGCTCAGGATTATAAGGATATCAAATTGACGTTAATGAATTAATTTATGAGCTTTTGTGGTTGTGCTGTCTTCGAGTGCCTGTTGCACTGCCTGTCTGGCAGAGCAGGCTAATTACCACGACAGCTGTGTGGTTGAGGGCAGAGTGGGGGAATAATTGGAAAGAGAAAAGCTTAACCAACAAGGAGAGTTGCAGCTAATGAAATGATTTTGGGCTTGGATTACAGATTGTCAAGCATTCAATTGAGCAAATGGTGATTTATCTGTTTAAGAAATAAGCTGGAAAACCAGATTATTATTTAATATACAAAGGAAATTGATATTAACATTTATTATTTCTTAAAATTATTATGGAGTGACTATATTCTATTTTGCCTCCACTGCGCTTAGAGCTCCATTATCAGTGTAGTGTTTCTTATAAATTCTAATATATTTCATGGACCTTATCTCTTTACTAGAAAGCTTCTTCAAATGTCCTGTACAATCCATTATTTATTATGTATTTTGGAATTGAAACCTAATTTCTATAATTTCATTCATATTATTCTAAAATCAGTTCATTTTCTTGAGCTCTTTATAAATGTTGAATGTGGCATGCCTATCAAAAGACTTGCTTGCAACAAAGTTTTAAATCTCTCTTGCTACAGAGCTGCACATAAATCGCAACGCGACAGCTAGCTGTTCACCATATAATGCCTTCAATTTGCACATTGCAACATGTTGAAAGATGAACAACGATAACGACAACGACAGCGACAGCACTCGCAGATTGGGGCACGTTCTGTAGCCTGCCACTAAAACGCCTAATGACGTTTACACGGCCAACACATAATTACAGTAATAATGTGGCTGACTCCCGACACGACTGACTGGCAACGGGCCAGTGTTGCAACCGGGGCAACTCTGCTGCTGATGACATTAGCGAGGTGTCAGGCGACAATTTAACGAGACGTTGTCGAGTAGCAGCTGCGCTGCGCTGCCTTGTTGCATATGCGCGAAAAGGATTCGCCTTTCGTATGCTTCCGCATGCAACAGAGCAGACAACAGCAACAACAGCACAGCAAGAGTACCGCCAGCAGTTGCTACAAAGCACATTCGTCACGAAATGAGGCAGCAGCAACAACAACACGAACAACACGAACAACAACGATGACGGTAGCAACTCGTGCGTGTGTTGGCCACCATTTTGTATGCTTTTAAATTAGCCAAAGTGTGAAAGTGTCATGTTTCGAAATATGAAATTAACAGCGCCGGCAAGGATAAGAGGCAGCGCAGCCAGCAGTGCCAGTCGTTGAGGCCTTCTCCCCAACTCGGAGAGCATGAGCGAGACAGAGCGTGCCTGTGTGTGTGTGTGTGCGTGTGAGTGCTGAGCGTGTGTGTGCTGCTGCTGTTGTTGATATGCTGTAATTTGTTGGCGAAAATTGAAAGGAAGTGCACTTCAATTAATTTGTGTTGTTGTTGTTGTTGCTCTGTGTGCCTGTGTGAAAAATTACCAGGCCGAAATTCATGAAAGGCCTCAGAAAATGTTTAAAGTGGCTTCCATTAAAATGTACAATTAAAAATTTGGGACGAAAACGAGATATAAACTTTGTTAAAGAAATTTAAGTAAATAAAGAGAAATTGAAATATGAGGAAATTTTATAATATATATTGTACACTAACAAATAAATATATAAAATATTAACATTATAACATATAATTTGAACATTTTAGCTACTTTTCATTCTGTATTTGTATTATAATATATATTACTATATTATTATTAACATCTATCCATGGACATGTTTTCTATCAACTATGAAATTGAGAATTGTGTTTTTGATTATCTTCGATTGCCCTCTTTGCCATAATAATATAATAAAGTATTATATAGTACATCATTATGAAATTTTGTAAATTGATAGTATTATCAGCTGCATCAGAGTATCTTTGCATTAATACTACCACTGTATCCCCTTCAATCTTAACTTATGCTTTAGTTTACATTATCCATTAGACTATTTTGCACAGCTGTCGTCTATACAGCTAATAATACCCTCAATAGATAGCTGGCATAAACAATTTCACATGATACATACATATATTATATACCAGAGGCAGCAACTCCTCTGCCTGCGCGTCTCATTAAAACTCATTACACAAGCAGGCTCAAGCTCCAGCTTCGGCTCCGGCTCCTGCTCAGGGATGCTCCGAAATGCTGCGCCAGCTTCACAGTTTGTTCTCTTATAGTAGTTTGCTTTTCCCCCTGCTCAGTCAGCCGAGTTGCCATGGGCTGCTCGCCCCTTCGGTCGCGTGGTCTTTGCATAAACTTGAGTTTCATATTTCATTAATTAAAATTGTGTGTGCAAGGCGGATAAATGAGTACATGGAGCACCTGTTTCAGCCCGAGTCTCATTAACAACACACTCTTGCTCATACTCACGCTCTCCTCTCGCACTCTCTCTCTCACACTACCGGCGGGAGGCTGCCTAAAATTATGCAACATAATATCATTGTTACTTTGATTAATGATTTGCAAAATCATAAAAGCAACACTGGCTGCCCTGTCAATGGTTTCCCATTACAAAAACAGGCAACTCATCTGCAAAACGTCTTAATTATAACAAAACAAAATGGCCAGGCACATGAAATGTTGTTGTCGGCCTCGCTTCAATTGTCATGCTGCAACAGAGACGGGGGAGGGGGAAGTGCGTAATGTGAAGCGGCCATTATTATGCTAATTAATTGACATCAAAGAGAGGTAGAGGCAGGTGCAGGGGGAGACCGGATGAGGGGCGCAGGCCTATGAGCCCAAGACGTCTTTGTTGCCTTTCAAAATCAATGACAGTCGTCAATAGATAACAAGTGGAAATTGGAACGGAAGGTGGCAGGGGGAGGCAGGGGCCACATTGAAAGGGAGTTGAGAGGCAGCTCTATGATGGAGTCTGCATACAGCGCACACTCGTAATCCGATTTCAATGGAAATGCAAATTGAAGTGCGTTGCCAATTATTTTGTTATTTACGAGTAGATATTTTTGCCTTTCACAAAAGCATATAAAATATAATATGATAATAATGGGCACTGCTCGCATAACAAAAGCACAGCGTGCCCCTTCCCCCTCCCTTAGCAGAGACAGAGGTAAAAAGCAACGTGGCGTCGCGTCGTCAAATGACAAGGCACAAAATAATGGCCTGTAATAGGATTTCCGTGCACATTGAAAGCTCCGCTTTAGCTCTTTCTTCTCTCACTCCCTCACTCACTCGGAAACGGAAAAGCCGCCTATAAATATGCAATGTGCCACCCACCCACTAACGTACCCACTTTGTTTCTTTTACAGGGTGCATCCTCCAGCCTGGTTGTCAAATACGCCGATACGGAAAAGGAGCGACAAATAAGACGCATGCAACAAATGGCCGGTCATATGAACCTCTTGAATCCGTTTGTCTTTAATCAATTTGGACCGTACGGCGCATACGCGCAGGTAAGTAGCTACCCCTCTGGCCCCTCTCCTCATGCCCCTTATTACCCTGTACTTACTTGACTTGTCCTTTCTTTTTGCACAACAGCAACAACAGCAGGCGGCTCATATGGCCGCCGCGGCAACAGCACCGGGCTCAGCGGCCGCCTACATGAATCCAATGGCCGCCTTGGCAACACAAATACCTCATGGCCTCAACGGCACCGGTCAGCCGCCTTCGCTTCCGTCGCCGACGATGCCCAACTTCAATATGGGCGCCAATACGCCCAATGGCCAGCCCGGTGGCGCTGCTGCCGCCGCTGCTGCTGCCTCCGTTGCGGATGGCGTCTTCACAAATGGCATTCCACAAACGGCATTTCCACGTAAGTTAAACGGTTCCAGCACTAAACAAATCTCAGATATATTGTTCCTTTCGTAACACACTTATCTTTGTATCAATTTGAACTCCTGCCTTCCCATACAGATCCGCTGCATCTGACCATACCCCCACAAGGTTTGCCAAATGGCGATGCTGCTGCACTGCAACATGCCTTCCCTGGTCTGCCACCATTTCCAGGAGTTGGTAAGTTCCCATGCCCATGCTAGCCTTAGTCTAAATAACTAGTACTATAAGCAACCTATTTATGACTGTGCCCGATAACGAAAAATATAATACCATTTATAGAGTATAGCGTGCAATTTGCCTAGGCACAATTACTTGATTTGCAAAATGAATTAGGTCATCATAGCGAAACATACCACACACTGTCTCTATATATCTCTGTATATCTCCCCCAATTACCCCACTCTATCTCTCCTATCTCTCTCTCTCTCGCTCACTCTCATGCATTGTCTAGTCGTGTTGTTTCATACTTTTCCATGTCATAGAATCTCTTTCATAAATATTGCGCAGATCTTTTATCATCGTCAGGCATAAATTAAAAAAAAATACAACAAAAAATTAATGAGAAACCCACCAACAACAGAAAAAACAAGCTCAATCATTCATAATTGTTTTTATTGAAATAATTAATAATTGTTGTGTCATGCCATAAATATATATTGTTAGTAAAGTGTTATATATAACTCTAACTTCTATATATACATACATATTCATTTATTTAAATTGAAAAAGAACTAAAGAAATTGTTTTACAAGTGTGGTAATGCCCATTGATAAAATCTTTTAATAATGTTAAATGGTTTTAAAGCGTTTACAAATTCAATATCCTTATATATCTGCCACAATCTAAAACATTTCTCTAGTTCTTTCGTTGGCTTTTCAGTTGAAATTGGTTTTAGGTTTTTGAAGAATTATGATCTTTGAGTAAATAAATCCAGTTCCCCCACTCTGCCTGGTATAATTCGAAATACTATTGTACATTTTTGATTTCTTGTGTTCTCAACTGAAATAAAGCTGAATTTATTGTAATATGATTTCATTTTTAACTTTTTTTAAATAGTTTAACTTAAATAAAAAAAAAAAACAAAAAGAAAACTTACTTAATCTTAAATAAAAACCATACATACTATATACGTATACTTAATTGTTGTGTTGTCTTTATAAATGTTTCGGATTTTGTGTAAAAACCAAAAACAAAAATTATTTATATATAACGCAGCCTTTCCCGCCGTCTATGGACAGTTTCCACAAGCTTTACCACCTCCCCTAGCGGCGGTTGCACCCACTCAGCGTGAAGGTAAGCTTTTCATTATTATTTTTCGGTTGTTCTCTTTAGTTCCGTCTTGGACTCTCTGTCTGTCTCTCTCTCTTTCTCTTTCTATTTATCTTTCTTCGTTTGTTCTGTAACTTGATATTATATTTGATTTTTTGGCTATGAATGAAAATCGAATAACAAATTACGAGTAACGAATGCTGAATACAAACTGCGGGTATATCTATTTGTATTCGTGTTTGTTTACACGACATGCTGACATTCACGAATGTCTTCATTTTCAGTAATCTAAACATTTATCTATATTTACTAAACACACACACACAGAAACAGGCGCATCAACATACACATATAAGTATGAATTACATTTCATGGGTCGATCAAGCAAATTTCGTGAAACATGTAATTAATTTTATATGTGGCTCACTCTCTCTCTCTCTCTCTTGGGATGTGAACGTATTTTAACTAAAAGCCCATAAAAATTAATTACTTGTGTACTTTTTGTACGTAACTCTTGCTTATCGCAAGGAATTCAAGCAACCCCTTTATCAGAAAGGGGTTGAGCCAACCAAGGCAGAGGCGTAAATCGTTTTTAATGGCTGCATTTAAAGGCATTTTATGTGAGATCGTAAAAATTGCATATAAACTGCTTAAAATCACATAAAAAGCGTCCGCGTCGCATTCAAGATATTTGCTTGAAAACTCGCGAAGGCGCACCGCGAAGGGGCGTGTCCGGCACATGGAGAATCATAAAATTTTATGTTACTTTGTTTCGCTTGTTTTTTCTGGGTTCCAGTCTTCGGTTCTTATTCAGTTCTTTTGTCTTTCTCCAACTGTGTAACGTTGACGCGAGACAAGATACAAGACCATTATTAAAGTTATACATATAATGTTAATATATACTTATCTATATTATATAGTCAGCTACATACATTTACCTATATGTCTCTCTCTCTCTCTATCTGTGTGTGTGTGTGCCTTCTTATATGTGTATACAACCAGTACATGTATCTAACCCCAAACCTAACTTGATTGTAACATGTTCTATTACTTTATTATTAATATTCGTTGCGAGTAGTAAATTGTTGATTGTGTTTTTGGATTAATTACTTAGTACTTAACCACTTGCATGAAAAACACACCTGAAACTCAGCTTTGCTGAACTCATTCCATACGATTATTAGGATTTTTTTTTTGCTCAATTTGTGGGGTTATACCTCGAAAAATAACTGAACTCCACCTCCAACCCCTTTAGTCTAAGCCTTAGTAATAAGAATTTAATTGCTAGAATTATAGAACCGGTAGTTGGTTAAGCATTTTAGAATACGATTATGTCTATATATATATATCTTTTAGCCTATGCAAGCACATTTTGTTACTGTTAGCTCCTCGTTTCGTTCAGTTCATTATCCTATCTTTTGTTTTCTTATTTAGTTTAGCAGTCTTATGAAACGCATTAGTTTTAGTTGAATCGTCTACAAAATCAGCCACGAAACACTAAACACAATTCCAAAATAATGGAAACAAACCTAAAGATAAACAAAATACCAAGACAACAAAAAAAAAGAAAAAAAAAAACAGCAGACAAACTCATAAAATTCCAATTTATGATTTTGCTCATCATTTAATTTCTTTTCTCTACTTTGTTTCTTTTCTTGTAATGTCTTCTTTTAAGATTTTCTGATGTTCCCAGGATGTTCTATATCCGGTCCGGAGGGCTGCAATCTTTTCATCTATCATTTGCCGCAAGAGTTTGGCGATGCAGAGTTAATGCAAATGTTCCTGCCATTTGGCAATGTGATCAGCTCGAAGGTCTTCATCGATCGTGCTACAAACCAGAGCAAATGTTTCGGTAAACCCATATATGACTTTGTTTAAGTGATTCCCTTGACCGATTACTTACATTGGCAATTCGTCATTTGCAGGATTTGTTTCATTTGATAACCCCACCAGCGCTCAAGCGGCCATTCAGGCCATGAATGGCTTCCAGATTGGCATGAAAAGACTGAAAGTTCAATTGAAGCGGCCAAAGGATGCCAATCGACCTTACTAACAATCGGAGTTCCTCAAGCGTAACTTACTTCAACAACAACAACAACAACAACAAGAAATACAACTACAAGAAGAGCAGCAGCAGCAACAACAGCAGCAGATGCAGCAGATGCAGATGCAGCAAATGCAGATGCAGATGCAGCAACAACATCAGCTGCACCTGCAAATGCAGCAGCACCAGCACCACCAGCAGCAGCAACAACATCAACATCAACAACAACAACAGCAGCACTTTGCTACCGCAGTAGCCATGTCAACAACTACAACAGCTCCTCTAGCAACACAAGCCACAGCAACAACAACTACAAATAATCTTAGCGACAGTTTTAGGCCGCAATTACCCAATGATCATAATTCAAACCGTAACTACACGTTTGCCAGCTGGCGAAATGGTACTTATTGTTATCGATATAGTGCCAACACTGGCGGAGCAGTCGGTGGCAGCAACAACAGCAATGGCAACAACAATATTATCATGACCAACAGCAGCTGCAACACAAGCAACGGCAGCAACAGCAGAAACACTAACAACAACAACAACATTAACGTACCCAACAACAACATCAGCAACAACAATGGCGACAACAAAAACATGGCCTGCCCAAATGAGAATAGCAAGTATTCGAAAGTTGAACTGGTCGAGAAGCTGTTCATGTGGCAACAACAAAAGCGAAAAGCTTAGCTTAGGAAAAACGAAAAACATCCGGATGAATTAACTTCTTAAAGGGTGAGGCTTATTCACAAACTGCTCATACATCAATATATGATCTTCTATAATCATTTGTAATGCTTAAAAAACAATGCGATTTGATCTAAAATTCGTGCAGTCGCCTAAAAGAATGCAACAAGTATTTTTACACTGTTTTCTTGGCATTATAATTGATGTTTTCTGTCATGATATTCCCTATTAATATATAATACTTCTCATTTCAGATTAACTTCAGCGATGAATTCACACACAAAAAATATGCGACTAAGCTATAGCAAAAAAATTATACACATATACATACAAGCATATGGAAAAAAAAACACTAAAAAATAGTAAACAAAAAATGTATAATACAACCAAAAAAAAAGAAAAAAAAATACTTGAGAGCTGAAATTTAAATAGATTTATATATAAATATATATATATATATATATATATATATATATATATAAAACAGCAGAACATACATGCAACTATATATAGTATATATATATACAGGCAGCTGAGAACAGTACTTAAATAATAGAAAAACAAAAACCAAAAATAGTTTTGCCAAAATAACGATTATATATGTATATGAATATATACACATACATATATATATATATTTATAGAGCAAGCAACAAACATTGATATTGATAGTTTTGTTAACAAAAAATGCAAATAAGAAAACAAAAACACAAACTGTATACATACACATAGACACACACAAACTTGAGACAAAAACTGACTGGCAAGAGACCAAAATTATCTGGGTTTTCAATAAAAAATGAAATAATAAATTTAAAAAAAAAAACAAAAAACAAAAACAAAACAAAAAGGCAGTAACCCTTTTTATACATGAAAAAAATTGGTCACGGGAATTTATTACATTTAAAAACTGAAATGAGATGCTGCTAGAAGAAATAAAAACTAGATAAAATACACGACACAAGGGAGAAGAACGAAAAAAAAGAAAAATTAATGCAAACTATCAAAACTGAATCTGTTAATTGGGTAATGACAAGAAAAACTATGCATATGAGTTGGCAGTTAGGAGTAGAAGGAATGATAATAGATGATTATGATAACGATTATGAAGAGGATGAGAAGATAAGGATGAAATGTAGCTCTGCAACTTTTTAGCATTTAGTTATAAGCGAAATGGCAAAGGATTATATTATATACATACATAAATTAGCACATATATGTATGAGCATATGTATATGTGAATAAAATTTAACACAAAAGTTCGAATTTAATTAATTTTAAGGAGATAAAGGAGAAGTACAGTTAGCACTAGGTGAAAGCAGCATGCAAATTAATAGGCGATATGCTTCGAGAAGTAAACTAAAAAAGAAGTCAAAATTAAAGAATCACACAAGGTTTTTGCGTAGCCTAAAACAAACAAGAACAAATATCATTTTTTACAAATATGTAAATGAAACAAGATAAATTTTAATATATAATGAATTTGTTAGAACTAAATATTAAACATACCAAAAGAGGAAAAAAACCTAAGGGAAACGACCCAAAAACGAGCATATTATATATTGTCACTTTTGTTGCCCTAAAAACTTATCATAATTTTCAAAAAGAATATTCTTTTCAGTTCAAAAAATCACTTTTTGACTTTTAATTTATATTAAAGAGCAAAAAATCGTAAACGATTTGATAGCATTAAAATGTTTAAAGTTAAAATCAAAGAACAAACTTTACACTTAAACTTAGCTGCTTGCAACAAAAACAAATACAGGTACTTACAAATATACATGCATATATAAATGTATATATGAAATTGAAACAATATATATATATATGAGCAAAGGTATAAGCTACAAACAAAAATTTGCTAAGAAAGTATATATACATAATATATATATATATATGAGACAGACAACCGATCTTGGTAACTTATTTTCACGAACTCCTCGAACACACCCCATAAGAAACCCAAGTATTTATTCATGCAAAGGTGAAGTATCGCGCCCTAGCCCTACTAAGCAAACTATGCTTATTCTAGCAAGAACAAGAGAAAAGAAAATTTACACATATTATAAAACATTTAACATACATACATATAACATTCAAATGAATAACTTATTATTATTGATGATACATACATATATACACACACATACATATATTAACTAAATTTAGCATTTTTTATATAATGGCAACAATTTTTAGCAAAAATAGAAAATTGAACACTGAATTTTTATAGATTTCAACCTTCTTCCCTTTATTTGACACAATTATGTCACACCAACCACGCATACACTCTTAAACACATACCCTCATACTCTCAAAGCAAGTACTCTTAACATAATATGCCGCATATGAAAAACAAAAAAAAAACGAAA
This sequence comes from Zaprionus nigranus, assembly GCA_018903425.1. Taxonomy (NCBI): domain Eukaryota; kingdom Metazoa; phylum Arthropoda; class Insecta; order Diptera; family Drosophilidae; genus Zaprionus; species Zaprionus nigranus. The sequence continues at coordinate 928,829 of JAEIGD010000034.1, read as the reverse complement.
CAAATTTAAAGCCGTAATCCAACATTTAATCAACTACAAATCTGTTGAATCAAATCATTAAAAACACAATTTGACTTTGTCTTTAAAAGTTAGTAAATGAAGAAAATAAGATATATCTGTACAAAAGGAGAAGCAAAGGATTATCGAATCTACAGCTAAGTATGCCAAAGATGAGGAGAGAAAATTAACAATTATTTAGAATTTGTATAGTGAAAAAACCAACTACGTTTAGCGCCTAGTCTGCGGAATTTCAAAAGAATTCGCGACGCATATTTGATACTAATGATAAAAACCAATTAATTATTAAATAATAAATATATATTATATATTGAAAAATATAAGGATATTTAAGCGTAAAAGAAATTGTTATTAAAGTTAAAGTTAGTTTTGTTAACAGTGCAATATTTACTTTTGTGCAAATACTTAACTTCATTTTGAGTATCAAACAGCTTTGAAATCTATTTTAAAATACCCTGTGTTCTCAGTCAAACCACTACATTGCCCCCTAACGACAATGAAAACATTTCCAGCTAGCCACAACAATATGGGACAGTATTACTTGCATTACAGTTTCACCAATAATGATGAAGTGGATGAATCCTATGAAAGTATTTACTAGCTAATAGCGGATTTCGGGCACAGTTTACCAGGCAACAGTCACCATTATAATTTCACTTGATTTTCAAATGTTAAGCGTAATATCTTGTAAATATAAAAAAACGCGAAGGCGGATGAAAGTCCCCCCAGAACCCAATGTAAAATGAATAAATCGCTTAGCATCCGCATTAAAAACACACAACAATGTACAATACATATATTTATGTATGCATACATTAGATAACATACATACATACATACATACATATGTTTATGTATATGAAAAATTATCAATTGATTTTCTGTAGTTGAACCTGTTAAGAAACTGCATTGTCCCAATTTTGACAGCTTCAAAATGCTAAACAAGATTTTTACTAGAGCTACATAAACACACCCACACTCAGCATAACCCATACACCCATAACCTACACACTCTCACACTTTATGTATTTACGATCTTGTATGAATCGATCTAGTCAAATTCAAGTTAATTATTGCATAAAACTAACCTTAAACAAAGTCAAACTATTGAGATAATAATAAATTATTATTATGTATTATGAATTCTTATCATTACAATTATTATGCATTATGAGTTTTTGTATTGAAAATACGAACAAGTATTTAAACTAAATATAAAAATAAATTATTATTATTATTATTATTCTATGCTATTATACAAAACGTTTTAGACTATATATACAACATTTAAAGAATAAATATAAAAAACCAAAAAACAATTTAGTGCAAAGAAACTGATTTTGGCAAAATTATGCAAATTATATACCCATAACAAAATACAAAATATACTAAAGCCTAAATTAACAAACATATTATTATTTTTAATGCGTAAAACAATAAACTAAACCAAGATGAAGCAAAACAAATAAAAACGAACAACAAATTGAGAAAACAATATATCAAAAACAAAACCAACTTGTTTTATTTTCATTAATTATTTTCCAAGTGTTAAACTTGTGAATTGGCAGAGCTTAGAGCAACGGAACGGACCTTCAAACACACACGGACTGAGAATTTGGCGCGTTATCTCCATAATAATTTTATGTAAATTAAAATGCTTTTAACTTGTTTTACATCAATTATTTTAAAACTAAAAAACCAACATACAAAAGGGCTGTGACTTGAACGTTAAAAAACAACTGTGTAACAAAAATCAAATAAATGATTTGACTTTTCATTTGATTTCGTATTTTAGTTATCAATTGATTTTTCTTAAATACGATAAATAAAACTATAGTTTTCAAAGTCGGTGATAACTAGCAACCAAGAAGCCAAATCAAAATTAATGCATACAAGATACATAAACAAATACACAAATAATTCAAAAACATATAATGAATAATAATAATAAATATAATAAACACATAATATTGCTAACATTGAGCGGTTATTTTAAATTCAAAATGACATGTGATGCAAAACGTAAAATAAAATACTAAAACCATATGTCGAATTGAAATTATAAATCTAAAATAAAAACAAAAAAGAAAAAAACCAATGTACCTTGAGCAAAAAATATTCAAATTGGAACTAATGAAAACCACAAATGCACGGCAGTTTCTATAAAAAGAATTGCCAGGTTTCGCCCAATTCGATTATGATAATGAAACAAGGGCAAATGGCAACCACGAGATTTCCGATTGGCACTTGCATTTGCAAATTTTGCCAAAATACAGTTTAGTGCTCAATTCACCCCAATTATTTTCTTTATCGAACTAAAAATCGTCAGCGCGTTTGCACACATAAATAAACTACAAATACAAAGCACATCATATCAAGAACACAACGCGTATATCTTAGATATTTAAATGTTGTTTTTTTTTCTACGAAAAAGGTATAGGGCTCATGGTCGAACTCAGAAATTAAGCTAAACAAATGTTACAGATATTATCAGCTTAGAGAGATGATCGAGATATTGAAAAACACTAACGCATTTCTTCGCTATAACTTTTTTTGATCGCATTTCGCATAATAGTTTTGTTGTATTATTTTCTTTTGCATTATTTGAGGTTTTAACGAAATTAACTAAATATTAACCCTTACTAAGATTAAGCATTGTATATTTACTAAAAGAAAATGAAGTCTCTTATCGATGATCGTTCCTTAAACTTAAATCATAAGATTTACATAAATACTTACTTATAGTGGCTATGCTATGAAACATACAATTTAGTCCTATACATAAAGTATTTTTAGTATGAGGGCATTCTTATAGAATGTTTATTATTTATAGTGAATAACTAAAGTCAACTACTAACTTATTAATTAATTACTTACTCTATGCTAGTTATTGACAGGGCTAGACAAAGTAGTGAATGAAGCTTACAAACATCAACACAAGAACAACAACAACAAGAACAAAAACAACAGAAACAACAACCAAAACACATGAGTCCAAGTTTAGAACTTAATAATCAAAAATATATTTAGATACACTTTTCTGCAGGTATATTAAACTCAAAAACAAATTATACTTAACAAAATTACAGTACGGTACAGTAATGATGATAAAATATGAACGATAGACGATTAACGATAGAACTAGAGCAAGGCACATTAAATGACCCCACCATAACCATGGACTACTAAATTTCGTACACTAGTTTTTATACACCAAAAACAACAACCGAAAAAAATAAAGAGCAAAACGAAACCAAAAACACTTAGAGAAACACACACAGTTAAATGGGCCCAATTAAAGGGGGGTCAGATGGCCCTACAAATTGAGGGAGGGTGCATATCTTTTTTGCTAGGCCTAGGAAATTTTGCCTTGATAGCATTTGGGTTTATTTTAATCTAAACACAAATAACTTATAGGATACAGGGTAAAACATGCAATTAAACATTATAATAATAATAATAATAATAATGATAATGCTTATGATAATATTAATCCTAATAATATCGTTTAATAATTTACAAGATTTTCATTACATTATGTTATACTTAAACCATTTTTTTTAGCTTTTGCACTACATTTATTTCAGATTTTGTAGCTTGAAAACTTTTAAAAGCTTTGCATACAATTAGAATTTGCTTAAATAGTTCTTTAGAGCAACAAATGGGCATAGTTGGGACAGGAGTGCAGTACTAGGAAACTAGAAAAGTATATATATTATATATATTATAAATACTTATAGGATCAGATGAACAACAAAAGAAGTCGATAAACAACAAACAGCAACAATAATTGGCGGCGCTTGTAAGAAGCTCAGAAAGTGCATTTAAAAAATATGAAATAAAAAATTTTTAACAAAATATAATTATAAATCAAACAAAACCGATAAGAAGAAGCTAGTCATATTTATATAGACGATGAATTATATATTAAACTATTATTATGACAATTATTATTAATAATAAAATGCAAAGATTTATTAGCGAGCTAAGGTCAACAAGCATTAAAAACCAATTTTGTAATTATACAAACGAATAAGATATGCAAAGGATTCAACGGAAGAAATTTAATTGTAATGAAAAACGGCAACGGAAACGGAAACGAAATGATATGAAATGAAATGGAATGAAAAGGCCCCAAGTTATTTTTTGTAGATAAAAATGTTATCTTTTAGAACTTAGCCAAATATTAGATACTGATACTGATATTGATGCAGATGCTAAATGCACAGTTGAGAGCAGGCTAAGTGTAAAAACAAAAGGTCAAAGCGAATTTATATTGTACATAAATACATACATAGGTAAACACAAAGCCCAAAGCTACTTACCTAAGAGGCTTCAATGATTCCAAATTATGAATTATTTAATAATAATAGTTGCTAGTCTAGAATTTAGCAATCACACAAAACACACTCACAGATCATCACACACCAATTACAGTTACTTTTCATTATAATGATCCCAATACACAAGCTTCTTCTGGTAAACACTCTTTGCTTTCTGTTTAGAAATCCGTCCGTACTTAGCATTATGCACTAGCGCACACATACACAAACACAAGTCAGCCTTGAATTTTTAAAATTTTTTCAAGTATAAATTAGAAGTCATTTAAAGTTGATTAGAAACTTGTACAATTGGAACAGATAAATAAACAATTTTATCTTATCGTGCGATTGTCAAACTAAGGGTTGATTTGCATATATCATTGGATTTTACCCCACTTACATACACACGAAGAGTTCACAAAAAGTTACACATTATAATATGGAATACGGAAACAGTTAAGCTATGATTTGAGATTACTGAAGAGCACCTTTAACGAAAACAATAAGAAAATTAGCAGCAAAACAGCCTAACAATAAATGCAGTAAAATGCCATATAAAAATAAGTGAAAGGAATAATCCAAAGATGCACATAGAAATTATAGCATAAATGTAAAGCAAAACAAGTTAATTTCGAAATATTCAAATACTTTTTTGAAGTCTGCCGTAAACAAAAACAAAATGCTTGCTCTTGTAATACACACAATTTGTATGGGTTCTAGACATTTTTCAAGCAACATTTTAAGACGTATACCAAGATTACAAGTATATAATTAACACAAGAAATGCAAATTAAATATTAAATGTAAAATGGTTTCAAAATCAAAAAGGTAAATAAACTATAGTAAATCCAAATAACAAAAATGTAGTCAACAAAATGTATCGAAAGAATTTGCAATAACATTCACATCAAACTTCAATCAATTCCTAAGATTTTTTATCATCCATTCATTCAGTGCAAACATATCTAGAATGCACTGTTTTTAAATCACGAAATCTAAAAGTATTTCTCAGCACTATTTAAAAGAATTTAATAATTGGAAATTGTTTGCCAAAAAGTTGGATTAATTGTGCTGCCCATAAGGGTTTGATTTTTTATAGTTTGTTTTACTATGTATGGAAACTGAACCTAACTCGGGACTCTCTTATAGCACAGCTACATAAATTGCACTAGGTATCCAGTTATTCACGCAGAAACCACAAATACTTACGTAAAACTCACATATTTGGAACACACCATCGACATTCAGACGAATACTTATACATACATGCACACAGTCACATAAATACAATACATATACAAACATGCATAATACTTATATAACAAAATTTATATTTATACATACATACATTATACAAAGCATACATACGATATAAAGCGCAGAACTAAACTAATAGGCAATGTAGTTGGAAATTAAAAATTGGAAGCTGAAAGTTGGAAATTTTTGAAAATAGAAGTGGACTAAGCAAGTAAATAGAGAAAAACTAAAGGGCAAGCAGACATAATAAACAATTAAATAAAATAATTTAAAATAGCAAAGAAAAATGGTCTTTATATTACCTATATATATACTATATACAATACATATATGTATATTGAATACAATTTATGAATAATAACAAACTCAATGGCGAAGTGTGTAAAATATGTGCATTCGTTCATGAAAACAAAAGGATGAAAGTAAACACCGAAAAACATTAAAAATATATCTATATATATACATACATATATATTCAATTTAATTTTTCGCTCAACACTGCGAAAAATTGTTGAAGCCACACATTTAAAGCTATCAAAGGAACTATTAATTAATTATCGAAAAACCAAGCAAACAAACAAACAAAAACCCAAAAACACAACTATGCAAAAAATATTTTAATACCTAACAGGCGTAAATAAAATGCATTACGAATTCTAGTTTAAACATTATTTATATGCCATACAAGAACATACATAAATAAACCTAACATATTTATAAGTATATACACTACCAGAAAGAAAAACAATAATAAAAAAGTCAAAGCCAGAGCAACAACAACTACTTACTCATATACTGATAGACATTATTTGCGCCTCTTTCTGAATTCTGTTTGGTTTTTTCTGTTCTTACTTGCGACACAACCTAAAGAACGAGAAACGACAGCAGTTAGGCCAAATGCGCGGTAAAAGAAAACGATAATAAAAAAAGAAAAACAAAATATATATATACATATATTAATTATAAAATAAATATCATGAAAAGTTTAGGCTAAATGTTGCCAGTTTTTAAAGGGCGAACATGTAAATTTTGTTTTGTTTGCCAAACTGGGCGTCGTTAATGGGCGGCATATGAGAAATAATATTATAAAGAGGAGAGGCAAATTGAAAATGGAGCAAATGGAAGTAAAAAGAAATAATAAATGATGAACAAGTAAACCAAGTTATAATTAAAACAAATAAATTATTATTAATAAATAATTATTATACATGAAAACTTATGCAAACGAAATAAGTGAACAGAAAGAATAAACAGGCGAAACACTGGCAAATTTACTATATAAAAACACAAAACAAGAAAAATATTAAAAAAAGATAAGAAATAGCCAAGATGGTTAAATTACAAAAATGCAGAAAAATATATATTATATATACTTTATAGACATTTAAACATGAAAACAAAAGGCAAAGAACAAACTAAAAAATAAAGTTACAAATAATAAACTTTTACCATAAAAATATCAAAAAACAGTTACGTTTTTTTTTTAATTGCGGGGGGAATGGCAAACAATCAAATGGCTCTTACATTTGACATTCAGCGTGCAACGTAAGTATAATTCAATTTTCTGCAGCCCTGGCAACTGCCATTCAACAGTTGCCAAGTAACGGTTCTGCTATTATAATTGCAAGATAAAATTTAAAATTTAAAAAAATATTAGCCCAATATGACTGACCAACTTGACCAATTGGCCACTGCTGAGCTTCAGCGTTTGCAACGTCAGCATCGTTCCCTCCAGCTGGACCTGCGGGGCTTGCTTGAAGAGAAGGCTAAACGCCTAAAGAAGCAAAACAACATGATTAACGTATTGCAGATGGAGCATGAGAAACTGAAGGATGAAATCAAGACCCTTGAAGGCGGTACCCATGCACGCAAAAACACCAACAAAGAGAAGCAACTTGGCAGCTTGCAGAAGCAACAGACAGATTTTCAAAAGTGCCTGCAAAGCGAACGTACAAATCTGTGGGAGTTGGAGGGGCACATTCGCAAAATGGAGAAAGAAATCGATGCACTGCGTCGCAACGAGATACCCGATAATTGCTATAAGGACACCATTTGCAAGGTACAAAAGAGCGTGGTCAAGTTGGAGAACCGTCTCGATGTGGTTAACAAGAAATGTAGCGATGTGCTGACTGAGAATAGCAAAATGCGAGATGCTATCAATCACATGCTTCAGGATCGGTTCGTAGCTTGAAATTGAATATATACCTAGCTTTCAGACTTTATTTCATTCAATTCAGTGCTAATTTTAATGACATGTGGCAATCGATGGTTACACAATTTAATGACGGCAAGAAGCTTATCATGGACTTGATTGATCAATCAACAGTGGCCTTTGATCAGCGCCAGGAGCTGTGCACAAAGTTGTCTGTACTAAAGGATCGAAATGAGAATGACAAGGTTATGCACATACAGGAAATGCGAGAGATGCAGCGCCGCTTAGAGCATGATGCCAAGTTGCAGAAGTTCTTTGACATTAAAGGTCAGAAACGCCTGAATCCCGAACTCGAGCAAAGGGAACTGGACAAGAAGCAGAACCAAAAGGAAAACTATGAGCGTCAACTCTACGAGTACAAGGAGATTATTGAAAGGATTAAGCAACTATATGGCGAGGAAGATCCTGAACGTTTAGTGGCGCAATTCAAGCGCCAGGAAGATGAAAACTTTGCACTCTTTAACTACGTCAACGAATTAAGTCACGAAGTGGAAGTACTCAACGATACCACGCAGGAACTAACCGATGAAATAGGCAAGTTAGGCTTTACATCTATACTAGTATATCACTAGAAAACTACTCCTCTTTGCAGAACGTCAAAAATCCGAGCAAACCGAAAAGGAACTCAAGCAAAAAACTGAAGCATTGGATTATCTAAATGAAGAACTTCAGCGCATTGAAGAACTGGCCAAGGAGACTAGCGAAAAGAAACAAAATCTAAGCAGCAGACTGCAGCAACTACTCAGGGGCATTGAGGATATATTCAAGTAAATCTGATAAGGTAATCATAAAGTTGGAATACTTTTAATAATTCCGTTTTTACAGAGTGTTGGCCTGCGATGATGCGCCCATCTTGAATGTTCTCAGCTCTAAAACATTCCTGACTGTTCACAATGTTAAACTATTCATTGGAGTCATTGAACGTCGTGTTAATCTGATCATTAGCACTATTAATATTGAGGACAGTTCCAACAGGATTCTGGCCAGAAAAGACCGTGTACCCAAATTTAATATTCGCGAATCTGTTAAAATGAAACATTAACTAAATTACATTAAGAGTATATACAAATAAAAAATACGGATAATAGCATTTTTTCTTCAATATTATATATTTTTATTATTCGAACATATTGATATTTTCAGGTCAAGAAAAAAAAAAAAAAAATTGTTGTAAACTATCATTAATAAATATGTATGTACATCAATAAACCCTGCTTTATAACCATTTATGTTATTACCTGGCAATAAATATATGGGTATACAAGCACCTTTGTGTCGCAAGACGGACATGGCCTTATAATCACCATTAATAGTTGCAATAAATACTAATAAGCATAATTTCATTCTCTTCAAATATTACGTAAGTTTTTACAATCTTGGTATATCCTCTGGCATCCATTTTAAATGGGTATTTTAACTAAAAATAATTTACATCGTCCGCAAGACGTGATTAAACATTGAGAAATACGTTTTTAATATATTCAACAGGCTTATCATCAACAAAAATAATAGAGATATATATGTGTGTGTGTAAACGTATTGACTACAATTAAAACCCACCAAGGAGCGGTTAGATTCTTCTTCTTATTCTATTGTTCCAATACAGCATCATCGTGGGCCGATGCCGATGTCGATGATGCTGGTGGCACTGGCGTCGTCACATCGCGACTTTCGCCATTGAGCAAATAAACAGGAACATTACTGGTGGCCAATTCGATCTCATGAGCGAGCAAAACACTTGGTTGGTCTGCCTCTGGACTGGGCGTGGGCAGTTGCGCTATTTGCTTATTCGCTGCATCCTGTTCATCACAAGATTCCCCATTGACAGCCAGCGTGACATAGGCTGCAATGCATAAATCCGGTTCAGTTTGGCCAGGATCAGAGAGAACGCGAGCAGGAGCAGTGCGAGGAGAAGTTGTGGGTGGTACAGTAGCAGGCGCAGTGGAAGGGGTAGTGGGTAAAGCAGTAGCAGGGGCAGGAAGAGCGGCAGGATCAGAGGGCGGGGCAGAAGCAGGAATGTCAGTGGCAGATGCTGAGCCTTTGCTTGTTGCTGCAAACTGTTGGGACTTCATCTTCTTCTTTTCAACTGGAGCAGTCGGAGAAGTAGTGGGTGAAGCAGTGACAGGAGCAGGATTAGAGAGTGGGGAAGAAGTAGAAATTGTGTCAGTAACAGAGACAGAGTTATTGCTTGTCGATACTGCTTCGGGCTGTTTGGCTTTCCTCTTCTTCACTATTTTCTTCTTTTCGATTGGATTTAAGAGACGAGTAGTGGGTAAAGCAGTGACAAGGGCAGGGGAAGTGACAAGATCAGAGGGTGGGGAAGAAGTAGAAATTGTGTCAGTACCAGAAGCAGAGTTATTGCTTGTCGATACTGCTTCGGGCTGTTTGGCTTTCCTCTTCTTCACTATTTTCTTCTTTTCGACTGGATTTAAGAGACAAGTAGTGGGTAAAACAGTGACAAGGGCAGGGGAAGTGACAAGATCAGAGGGTGGGGAAGAAGTAGAAATTGTGTCAGTACCAGAAGCAGAGTTATTGCTTGTCGATACTGCTTCAGGCGGTTTGGCTTTCCTCTTTTTAACTATTTTCTTCTTTTCGACTGGATTTAAGAGATGAGTAGTGGGTAAAGCAATGGCAAGGGCAAGTGAAGTGGGTGGATTAGATGGTGAGGAAGAGACAGGAATTGTGTCAGTAGCAGAGGCAGAGCTAGCGCTTGTCTCCACTGCCTCAGGATGTTTGGCTTTCCATTTTTTAACTATTTTCTTCTTTTTGACTGTATTTAAGAGAGGAGTAGTGGGTGAAGCAGTTGCAAGGGCAGGGGAAGTGACAGGATTAGAGGATGAGGAAGAGACAGGAATTGTGTCAGTAGTAGAGGTAGAGCTATTACTTGTCGGTACTTCTAAAGGCTGTTTGGCTTTCTTCTTTTTAACTATTCTCTTCTTTTCTACTGTAGAATTCTTTGTTGCGGACGGTTCGGCGGCAAATTCCGATGCTGGAACAGGTTCCGCTTCGAGAGAGGTTAATGTTGCTGCTGCCGCTGCTGCCAACTTTTTCTTGTTAGCGTATTGCTTAGACCAGCCATGTCCCTTGCGCCGTCTCCGCCGTCTTGTCCATTGACGTTTTACTAGCTTAACCGGATTCGCCGATACCTGCAATTGAATTGCGAATGAATTATGCGAACAATCCAAAACAATCATTGCACTTACGTCGGCAGCGTCGACAGCATCGACAGTATTTGTTTGTTCAACTGTCTTAAGCTTTTCAATGTGAAGACGCTTCAGTCTTACAACTGGTATCTTAGGAGAAGTCTCCTCTATTGATGGCATCTTATTGAGTTCCTCTACTGCATAGTTACATATCGTATCTATGTCGTTCTGCAGACGATCAATTGTCTGATGCAGTTTTGTGTTTGCAGCACGCAATCGCTTGAGCTTGAGTAGATTATTATTTGCACTTTTTGATTTTAGTGGTGCCTTGGACACCACAGTGTCTCCACATCGTCTCTGATACAACTTCATACGTTGTAACTTAAGCAGATTGTTGTAGAACCGAACATCCGCCGCATTACTTGCAGAGAACTTCCGGCGATTGAACTTATAATTGTTGACTTCTTTCTGCACCTTCTCAATTTCGCTGGGACTCCATGATGGTCTCCTCTGTGGATCTGTGTCATGCGAGCTGTGTGACGATGCGGGTGGCGTGGGCAACGCACGTTGGGGGCCGCGCGGTTGTTGCCTTTTTGGTTGTGGTGTCGGTGTGCCACTAGAAGCATTGCTTGTTGTGGGCGTTAGCTGCGTTGCTGGCGTGGGAGCGGATATAGTACTAATTTTAGTTGACGATTTCTTTATCCGTTTATCCGGTGCTCGCCGCTTGCGACGATCATCGCAAGATGGCAAGGATTCTTCAGTTCTTTTATCACAGTTTTTCTTTACTTCCAATTTGCTAAACATCCGCTGGCTGTCTTCCAAATGTTCTGTAATATACAAATCAATTAATCAATTCGGAATTAAATTGGTTTTTTTTACTCACTATTGCGTCCGATCCACTTGAGAGACTCGATGCGATCATTTGATGAGGTCGGCGTAGTAGTCGAAATATTCTTCATATTTCTGTGTCGTTTAATTGACGGCTTGATGGCTTTAAGGGATTTGGTGAAACGTAAACTGCTGCTTGGCTCGCCCAAGTATTCTGAAGAAGAAGAGAATGTGACCTGTTTCTTGTGCGAGGCCTCGCTGCTGTTGCTGTTTCGACTAGATAGTTGGTGGCAGTGGTGGTTGTGGTGATTATGGTAGTGTATGTGTGCGGAGCCTGCATGAAACAGTTTGGTGGTTGTACTGGTGGTGGTGTTCGCTGACAGCCGAACATTCGAATAGAGCCTGTTGGTTGACGTCGCATCATCATCATAACTGAACTGCCTTTGTTGCTCTGCATCCAGTTCATGCTCCTCCTGCTCCTCCTCTGCCGTTTGTACGCATTGATCGACAAGTTGCAACGACGTCGGTGTCGGCGTCTGCGTTGTGGATACCAGATGTAAACTATCCCGCCGGCAACTATAGCTATTGACAATGCGCGGCATTGTGTAGGTTGCTGTTACTGTGGGACTGGTGCTAACTGGAGCAGATGAGTTGGCGGCACCGCTTGTGGATCGCTGATATGTCCGCAAATTACTGGGAAATATACGCGTTATCGGCGCATTATCATCATCGGGAAGAGTTGCTGCATCGTTTGAGTTCGATCCAATGCCATCCACATTGGCTGGCACACTAAAATCGAGCGAGAACATTTCCACATCCTCATCCGACTCACAGAGATCAACGACTTCGCACATAGTATCGATGCCACGATACAAGGCCGCAGCACGTATTACGGGCTCCAGTCGATTGGCGTTTTCGCACAGCACTTTAAGAAATTCAGGCGGATCCGGCGCTGGCGGTGGCTGAGGGGTTATCGTCATTGTTATCGCAGCGGCCATTGCGCTGGCCATAATCGAACTGGATTCCGCAGCTGCCTTCTCCTCATCCGAATCGAGTATCTGTGTGGAATGAAAGTGCATTAATAAAAATTGAAACTACTTCTCGCCTAACTAATAAAGCCTTTTTGTACTCAGCGAATGGTTGTAGTCATTTCAGGGGCAGCAGAAACGCGCCACTCCTTACCAGGCACGCGACTAACTGCGTCGATAAAGACTTCTGCACGATCCACAAGCCCCAAATCAGACCTTTTACTAAAACATCATAGTGTACTTGTATATTTCTTGAGATATTGTATGGTTCATTCACAATGATCAATATTTGAAGATCTTATCTGTTTAACCTGGCTGGTTACAACTATTAATAGACAAGAAAGTTTCATTTAGGCTCAACAGATTGAGATTTTCAAGTACTTAATTTCATCGTAATCTCAAAAATGCTTTCATAAAACTAATTCTTATCTTTGGTAAATTTGACACTTACTATCCTTATCTACTTACTGATAGATTGAGAAAAGGCAATCAATGACGTTAATTGATAAGATTTTGAAAGTCATTGCATTGCTAAGAAACCCCCAAATGAGATTTTGAAATTATTTCAAATAGAAATGTGTGAGCATTTCCTCTTGTAACTGAGCCATACAATTGTATTATCTGAATTGTTTGAATACTTACAAATTCATTTGTTTGTGACAATCGATTGTCCAGTCTACTGGCAGCTCTTAGTCCTGTACAGGATTGCTGCAGGTTCAATTGATCCAGAATGGAACGAGTGGCAGTTCTGGATGCATTATAAGCGGGCAGAAAATTCATATAGGCGGTGTTGAAAGGAAGCGTAGACGATGGTCGCATAAATTTTCCAGCAAATTCCAAAATGCGCTGTCTGATCGCCTCATCCCGTTCCAGACGTTGCCAGCAATAAAATATGATAATATATTCGACGTATATTTTATCTGGCAGCTCGACTTGAGTGAAGACGGCATGTGTTGCAGACCATTGTGGAAAGAGGCGGCTGTAAGATGCAAGAACATATTGAGAAATCAAGAATATTCTAAAATACATTAAAAATAAATCCAAAAGCAAACACCAAAAATACATTTGCCATGATAAAAATCATTAAAAAGCAATTAACAGTGTGACATACAAGTTTTTTTAGAGTGCATTGAATACATAGTATATGAAATATGAATAATATTTAAGGTAGACAGATAACTTTCCAGTCTTATCATGGCGTAATGCATTTAATTATCTATAATATACTATAATACACCGAATACGGCTTACCTGTACAGCACTGTGATGATGTTCGCCTGCCCGAATACCTTGGGTATTGCGACGAGGGTACGCAGCGTATTCTCCTTGAGGGCACCTGATTCCACATCATTGATTTCCACATATAAGCTGAGCATGCTGCTAATTCGTTCGAGGATGAAACGTTCCCGCTCAACACGATCCTGCGCTGCACCCAATTCACAAGCGATATATGTAGCCACAATGAAACACATCCGTTGCTGATAAAGACACGTATTGCCGCTGTCCAGAGCACGTCGTGCAGAAAGCGTGTGTATCTGATCCGTGAGGGCAATAATACTGTAAGCCAATTTACGACACATTGATGGCGAGTGCTGGGTACTTTCGAAACCCTCTCGTATGGCACTGAAAGAGATAAAAACCAACAACAACAACAACAAGCTGTTAGTTCGTGTTCTTTGGAATTCGCAGCATCATCGCCATTGTACATACCATTCGAATTGTCTGAGCAGGCGTATCATAAGCTTGTTGAAGCTCTCATCGTGAATGGCGGCAATCGCTCTATAAATATAACGACGCGTCTCAGTCAGTTGCACAAATTCCGGCGGCATCGCTGCCGTCGCCGTCGAAGTTGTTGCGTCGGCGTCGCCGGCAGCGGATGCAGCATAAGTGGTGACTGTATCATCAACATTTGTAGTTGTTGCCGTTTCTGTTGTTGTTATTGTTGAAGATGTGCAGTTGATCTGTGTGCCGTTCATCATTCTGCAATGTAAGTGAAACGCGTTAATTAACTAACACACTTTGATTGACTCCTCTGTATAAAGAGAAAGTCCCGTTAGCATGCGTAGCCCAATACACACACGCACATACCCCAAAAATGACAATTGTATTGAAGATGCGGTGCCCCCTGATCACTAATCACTGTGCTCTGCAAACTTCTTTGATGCAGACTGTTCAGTAACAATTGCACAATATGTTTGTTGTGTATTGCACATATTAACGAATGTTTTTCAATTCGTGCAATTAAATCTTCGTGTTTTTCAAGACTGTTTGGGTTTTCGAGCTGCACGAAAGTTGACTACTAAAATACACCAGAAAAACGCATTTTTGCGGTCACACTTCCCCTAAAAATGTCAACCAGTGTGACCGTTTGCAGTGCAACCGAATATACCAAAAAGTTAGCAAGCAGTGTTGTTAAGGTTCTAAAAGGGAATGAGTACAAATTCTGTGTACACAATTAGTTGGCGCGCTTTTTCAATTTGCGTAGAATATTAAAAGGGAGTGCTGGATACGTTATTATTATAAATAATAAGACAAATATACTTGGCAGCTTATGTTATGAATTATTTAAGTACAAATAAAAGACCATATTTTCGGTTTTTAATGTTGTTACCAACTTTATTTGTTAAGTCCTTAATCAGTTCTTTCTCAATGCTTCTACAAGTTCCAAATAGAAAACTTAAAAAAAAGATTACAAATTAAAAATTTATCGATTTGAATTTAGGTTACCACTTCAATAAAACTGAATTCTAAGCTCAACACACGCATATTTCCCATAGAAATGCGGACTCCCAAGGCGCTGCCAAGGGCTCTGCGTATCCGTGTGGAAAATTGCGTGTGTGAAAGTTGTGTGTATGTGTTATTACAATCACAACAAAATAATGTAATTTATTGGGCAAACAATATTGGGGATCATCTCAATTAGGCCAAGACCGGGACTGAGAGCAATGACAAAAACTCATTGGAATTGGATCCTCGGCCGAAGACAAGAATAAACTACAGAATGTACGTTGCTATTTGTTAGTGTTGTTGTTGTCGTTTTTTTTGCTGCTGTTGCTGCTGTTTTGTGTGTGTGTATGTGTGTGATCAGCTGTTGTTGGATTTTTATGTTGTTGCTGTTGCTGTTGATTTACAACTCGTCCTTCTTGGGCGCCGCCTCCTCCTCCTCTTCGCTCTCCTCGGTGGGCTCGGAATCGGCAACCTCGCCGTTGGCATCCAGGAACTTGACAAAGTCCTCCAGAGTCCTGTCCAGGTTGAAGTCGATGACCTTGTTGTCATCCTTGCGGAAGTACTTGATGGTTGGGAAGGAAGAGATCTTGATGCTCTCCAGCTCGTTGGCTGTGGAGTCCATCTTGGCAATCACAATATCGGCGTTGTCCTTGTACTTCTCGGCGAGCTGATCGTAGATGGGAGCCAGCTGCTTGCAGTGACCGCACCATGGAGCATAGAACTCAACCAGTACAGACTTGCTCTTGTCCAGGGCAACAGACTCGAAGTTGGTGGAGACGAGCACCTTGACGGGCTGCTTATCCCAATCCTCGGGCAGCTCCTGCGACAACAGATGCTGCTTCAGTTTGCCATCGAGGAACTTCTGCAGGAATGCTTCAATGGTCTCGGCAGACAGATCGTTCGATTCGGGCTTGTACTTGGCCATATCCTCCTCCAGCTTGATGAGACGAATGGTTGGGACTTCCTCCTTGTTCATGCCGAAGAATTCAAAGATGCGGGTGTGGTCCTCCTCATCGGAAGAGATGGTAACAAACAGAATATCTTCACGGTACTTCTTGGCGATCTCCTTCAATGGGTCAACATGGGCCTCGATGTGTCCAGCCTCCTTGGATACGAAGAACAGCAGGTGCGATTTGATGGAGCCACCGAAGATCTTGGAAGCCGACTCATGGTTGAAGTCAACAATCAGAGGCAGAGACTGCACCTGAGCGAATTTCTTGAGGCTCTCCTCGGTCAGCTCACCCTCGAACACGGATTTCTTCTCATCGAAAGGCTTGAAGAGAATGACACCATTCTCGGCGGCTTCGTACTTGGCAATAACATCGGCATTGCTGCTCACACCAAAGACAAACGAGTCCAGCGCGTTTGCGGCCTTGGTAAAGATCTTGGCCTCCTCGGACTCGGCATCCTTGAAGAAACCGATGATGGCAATCTCGTTGTCCTTCAGGAACTGCTCGGCCTCATCAACGCTGGTCAAGTCCTTGGCTGGTGGGCCAGTCTTCTTGGTCACCCAGGAAATGATATCGGCAGCCTGACGTCCACCGCTGTACTCCACGGGGGAGCCGCTGCGGAAGAACTTCAGTGTGGGGTATCCACGGACCTGGTACTGCTCGGCGAGCTCACCCTCAACGGTGGCATCGACCTTGGCAAGCTTGATGGGAGACTCCTTGGCGGCCAGCTGTTGGGCAGCCTTGGCGTACTCGGGTGCCAGGGCCTTGCAGTGTCCGCACCATGGAGCGTCTGTAAAGAGTTCAATTGGAAATTATAAATCAAATTGTTTCATTGTGCAGAAGTACACCAGCAATAATTATGAAGTGATTCAGGAATATTCATTTAATGTCAAGTCCGAATTATAATAAATTTTAATATATGTTCTGCTCTCTCCATATTTAATTGCCCGTTACATTTTTAATTGAATGACATTTAATTTGGAAATTCTAATCGTAGTTATTATAATTCAAAAATTGTGCTGATAAACAATGTACGAAAATAAAACAATTCCGATAGCAACAAGTGCAACGACATGAATTTTCCCCTATTTTACTCTATTCTATTTTATTTCCATCTCTATTTCTTTTCTATCTACTGAAACACGTTCATAACATGACTGTCCCCCTATTCTATTCCACCCCATCTTTATTCCTTCTCTATCTACTAAGCCATTCGCATGGAAAAACTAATTGACGAAAGTGCGTAGGTGGTAAAGAAGGCGAAAAGCGCATTCATTATTCACATTCGACTTAGCAAAGAAGAAGAGTATAGCTGCTAGTCCTCACTTTATGCAAATTCCACGTGTTGAATACTTAAGAGAATGCCGCAAGTGAGAGTGAGATAGACTTAGTGACATAATGCGAGTTGACAACGGCAGCGTCGCGTCTTGCACTCTTATCACGCCGGCTTAAGCTGACGTGGCCTTGGCATATGGTCAAACGAACTCACCAATCTCTGGCAGATAAGACACACTTGGCGAATTATCTGATCGATGTGAAGTTGTAGTCGTATATCGCAATTGCTGACGTTGCGCAAAAACAATGTAGTGCAAAATTGCTGGCATAAACAAACCGGAGACAGGGCGGCCATATTGGCTGCCGCAGTAGAACACCGTTAAGCAGCACGCACCACAACAACAACAACCGCACGACGACCACTTCACCAACAAAAACAAAACGAGAAACAGAGCGCGAGTACAAAAAATAATGAAAAAGAGTTGAATGAACTTCTGATGCGCAGACGCGAGCGCATTAAAAAGGGCAAAGCAGAATAGAGAAAGCAGTAAAACAGAGACGGCAAAAAGTTGTTTAGGTAACCCAGTTTCAAAGCAACAGTTGCTTGGCAACTTTTTCTCCGCTTTGTTCTAAAACGATGAAGCGGATGTAGAGGCAAACCTAAGGAACAAGGCGAAGTTGAAGGCGGCGATAGCCACGCCCTAGAGTGAGAAATATTGATAAACGAGAAGTCGTACGAAAATAGAAAACGATGGAGTCTTATCTCAGTTTGAGGACGCCAAGACGATATGTAGGAAAGATTAGGGCCACATGAGGGCAGACAATTTGGGAGTCCCATAAATAAAAAACAAGTGACCCCTTTAATAAACGTGCCGAGGAATTATCTTTACTAAGTTTGATGACGCGCAACTTGTGCTTGTTGTCATCCCATCTTAGAACTTTAACATTTTAAAACCTACGCGCAACAATTGCCCACACAACATTGCATGTGTATTGTGTTGTATTGTATTGTGCATATAATGCTTGCTCCCTTGTGCGCAGGTGCTTGTGTAGCATGCGAGAATGAGATGGCATAGTCATGCAAAGAGAACGCTATACTAACCGGTGCGTTAATATAAGAGAGCACAATGTGAGAGAGAAGAGCAGAGTAGCAAGCAGTTTCCGCACTATCATCGATATGCGATAAACGATAAAATGAGAAAAAAAAAAACAAAATACTATACAAATAAATTTTCTCTCAATGCTGAAAACTCTGTTCTCTCTCTTCCCGCCTTTCCCAGCCGAAGGAAGACAGGCGACAAGCAACAACAATCCAGCAAATGCTGCTGCCCGAACTGCCACGCAGACATATTTTGTTTCATAGCATCTTGCTGTGACTGGCTAAGAAAAGACCACGTAGCCTTAACGCTGTATTCATGAATCACCCCATAGACAACCGCGACAAAGCCGGCCGCTACGCCAGATTTATTAAACGGAATTTCAACGCAAATACAAAACTAATACTTACAGAATTCGACGAGCACAAATTCATTCTCGGAAATCACTTGTTTGAAGTTGTCCACTGTCGCAACAATGACATCTTCTTCCGTCTTAATGTCAGCGGCCGCCACGTAGGACGCCACCGCGAGCAGGGCAAAGATTAGGAATTTCATCGCGGGCACTTAATAATTATAATAAATGCTTATTTGTAAGTGTATAACACACAGACACACACTAGAGCAACTTCGAAGTCTAAAAGTCGTCTACCGAACGGGTTGCAAGTTAAATTCCAAATGAAATCGCCTACGTCTGACCGAAAGAATATTGGCTGTGCTCGCTGCGTTTTCCTTTTCGTTAGGGATGGCACCATGACAGCGTCACTGCGAGTGTGACTGCAAGTTTTAAATTTAATTTCGTGTAATGATGCAAAATAATTATACTACACAAATTACTTTTAAAATATTTTTTTTCAAAACTTATCGTTAAATTATATACATATAAAGATGAATTTATTAGAAATAAATAATTTTAAAAACAAAATACGTTCTAACGATTGTCTTTATTCTGTGGTCACCAATGTGGCCACTTTCGGTCACACTTACAGTACAAATTGTTTCACAAAAGATGTTTATTGTTATCGATAACTTAGAAGCGCAGCTGAACATTTAATTAATTTCTTTACTGCATACATATACCATACTATCACTAAGCATCGAACATATTCGATGCTTAGTGATTTTATCTTGATAAATACGATACTTTGAATTTAAACATTTGGTAAAGTATCTCATCTCTGATATGTGCATTAAATATCTTTTCCGCAAACTGCAAATTAAAAAGGTTTTTTTTCAATAAATGTGCAAACAAGCATGTTCAATAAAACAGATGGCGCGTGGTCGGTTGTTTAAATACAAACTGGTAAAAATAATTATTCCAGCAAAAACAAAACAATCACTTTATTGCAATTTACAACAATGTAAGAATAAAGTCGTTGGTAAAGGTTAAATAACTGCCTGCGTCTCCGTATTATTCAGCACGCCTTTTCTCAACTCTGAATTTTCTTGATTGCATAGATTTCATTTCAAATAAATCAGTTTGTGGGACACTGTACCTTCACGAAATGTTGCAGGTAATATGACGTCTAAAACAAAAAGGCATCAACAAAATGCATGAAATTATATTAGATTTAAAATTTGAATTTAAAAAAAAAAAAACAGAAAGACTGCCAAATAATTTGTTGCCTTAATTTCATGATAATGATGATTATCATGCCCTTCCAGTAAATATAATTTGAACAAAACAGTTATTAAAACTTTACCAAGTGGTTTACTCACTGCACGGAATCACAGGCTGCCAATTGTTGCAGGCATTCTTTAATAATTTGACGAAGTATATCTGCGGTTTGGCACGTGCTAAAGGGCTTATCAATGGGAGGTACATGCACAAACAAGCTGCGTTTGCAATCCATATCCAAGGAGTTCAAATAGATATAACCACAGAGAAACCCACCCACATTTTTGGACGCCTTTGAAACATCCAACGGCTTATCGTTGTCTACATTATATGGGGCCACACAATTTCCACATATTGCATTTACAGCCTCCACAATCTTATCAACATTTAATTTAGTTCGCAGAACGTTCGCCTTCCCATTGTGAGTTAAATAGCAAGTTTTGTTCTCCAAATATTGACCTGCATTATCGGGACGTTTAAACTTATGATTGTAGGCTAGTTTCTCGACATTAACGCACTTCGCCTCGCCAGAGACTCCGACATGTACGACCAGCTGTGGCAAAAATGGATAGATGATGTCAGAGAGTCGCTTGATATAATTGTATCACAATTGGCTTACCTTGGGCTGGCGTTGCCAAATTTCTGTGACTGCCTCATCTACAGCAGCATATTCCACAGGCACCTTTCTCCTCTCCAGTTGGTACTCGGTTCCCCCGTGGCATAGCGAATCTGGCAACCATTGTACAGCTTGCCAGCTGGCGTTAACGGTCTCATGGCCTTCAAATGGACCAAACCCTGTGACGACGATCAATTTGCTCTCCGCTGACATTGTTTACGCCTCCACCCACTATAACAACGCAATGCCCCATCGAGTTCGTTTCCCCTTTCCATAAACAACAAATGCTCTCACTTCACAGTGTTAGAAAATGCAGGCAACAAATTGGTACGCTGTTCATTCAAATGTTCGGCTGCAAATTTGAAATCTGATTATATACTCATATTAAAATGATTATGTTGAAAACATACAAGTATCATAAATATATGAAAGCATGCATATGATTAATTAAGAAGGAACAATTGGTTTTGGATAACTAGGTTATTTTTAGATAAATGATTTTGTTTGTTGTGACATTTGCCCGCATACTAATGCTGAACAGCTGTAATAGTCAGTGTTGGACTGTTGTCAAATTTGTGTGTTACTTGGTAAGTTCATCCCTGTCGGCAATTACTTGCCAACCCTAGTTGGGCGCAAATACACAACGAACACCCGGACTAGTGGTTTTCATTTTAATAATTTCCGAAATCAAAATTTTCGATAAAAACTAAAACAGTCGCAGTATGCTGGAGTAAAAAGACTAACATATACGAATATATTCAAAGTACATTCCGCGCGTGCAAATTGCACGGAAAAAGAAAGAAAGAACGCCGACGTTCTTCAGAATCGACAATCCAAACACGAAATCAATAAATAATTGCTGTCCTAACACCTGCAGCTGCATTACTAATTGACCTGAACAAACGCCATAAAGGTGTGATCCAAACACATTGAGCAAGGAATTTGTAAGTATTCTGCTGTGTTCGGTATTAACCTAATCTAATCTGTAAGCTGGCCAAAAGTCAGTCGATGCGTCGAAGCGACGTGGGTTCGTATTGAACTTTGTACATTAAGTATTTATTTAATTTTTTTATTCGTTTTACAGTGACGGTGCGAGCAGCAGCGGCAGAGTAGATACAGAGGTTAAAGCAGGTGTCGGTGTTCCCAGGCAGAGAACCCCCATTTGTATTTTAAAGGTCCCTTGTGACGAAACCTCATCATGTTTTCTCGTCTGCAAGACTTTCTGTCACGCCATCGACGTAAGTTAATTGTGACTGGGGCTCTGGTGGGCGGCACCATTTATGCGGCACGCTACGCCCAACGGAAGCTGGTGGAGTACCAGGAGAAGCAGGCGCGTGAGTTCTTCGAGCGCACGCGTCGCATGCACCATTTCGAGTCAACTGAACGGACCTGCAACCAGGTGATACTGGGCATGGGTGAAGAGATGTGCCAAGCGGTTTTGCATGAGTGTAGCACGGATGAGTTGCTGGAGCAACTGCGTCAGAATCCCACCAACAAACTGGAACTATGGGAACAAATGAAAATCGTATCATTCACCCGACTTGCGACCTTTTGTCTATGCCTCCTCCATGCTGGTGATTGCTCTGCGAGTGCAACTCAATCTGCTGGGAGGCTATATCTACCGGGACATTATAACGGAGCAAGGCCAAATAACCGATGAACTGAAGCATCAGTATTTATCGCTTATACGACACTTCATCACAGACGATGGCATACGTGATCTGGCTCGTTTCATACGCAGCCAAGTGATGGAGGTGCTCAAGACGATGCAACTAACGCGTCAGCTGACGCTGGCCGACATGGAACAGATTTTCTGGTCTCTGCAAATGTCTATTAACGGCGATGCGCGTCACGATCCCAATTCAAAGATGATTAAGTACCTGTTGCCAGACCTGAGCCAACTGCAAGAGAAAGAGAATTGCTCACCGCTCTTACAGCAGATGTACAACGAGACACTGGATCTGCTGGAAAGTGAGGACTGTGTCGGTGTGTGTGTGCACAATGTGAGTCGTGGCTTCGTGCTCAGCTGTGATGCCATTGCCGAGTCCATGGGCGACACGTTGCAGCACTTGGCGCCGGGCGAATTGCAGCAACAGCAGCCAACGAACGGACAGAGCAACCCGAACAGCAATAACAACAATCTGTTAAATGTCAACACGGTGCTGGTGGCACTGGCCAAGCTGATACCAATCATCAGTGGCCTCACATCACGTGGCTACGACAGCGCAGCGAGACCACACAACCTGCCCACGCAGTTGCTCAGCTTCTACGTGGTGTCTGAGAAGACCAAAATGCTGGGCGCCAATGTGTACGAGACCTTCAGTTCAGGATAGTAAGCAGGTGCAGGAGCAGAAACTACAGCTACGCCTATTTATAGCTACAGTAGGGTTAAGACCAACTGCGAAATAAGAATATAATATAGACGTGTATTTTTTAATGAAGTAAATCCGATCTTTCGCAGACATTGTCTTGTATGTGTCCACGTTACGCATAAGTCTTAAGATATGTAAGAGAATTTATTCAGATATTTGCGTTGACATGCAATGGAAGGGTTAAATAAGATATAGCGAGTACGAATCCAACAAAACAAGCAACGTGAAGGCCTTTCAGAATATTTAATATACTTAAATCTACATGAAACTGAAGTGCAAAAAGCAATTCAAATAAATTAAAACCATTATAAATATATACATTATATATGATTCTATGTAATCTTCTCATTTAATTAATTGATTTGTATGGGAAAAAGCTGCATTCCGCTTGGAAATTGTATAACGGAGTATTATAAAGAGCAAAAACTGTCTTAATTTGAAGTGTTACGCATTATATGCAATGAATGCGCCATAATACTAAATAGACTATTTTGACGTAGAGTAATTCTAGTTTTTAAAGTACAATTGTATTTTATTGATCAAAAATATTTGTATATTTTATTATAGCAATTAAAATGTGTACACACTGTGCACTCGCAATCAACGTCGTGGATCAAGCCATTAAACATTTCATTTAAAGATATCAAATTCTTATTACTTTAGCCAATACACGAACCCAACACTTACAGTGGGCAGAAAGCGGTGGTAAAAACCGCCCTGTTCAAGTTGTTGATAAGGCGCGCGGTCCCCGACAGCTGGTGACGTCTCAGCCGCGGCGTCGCTTGTTTATGTGATTGCTCATTCTCAGTGCGGCTCTGGCCTCTGGGTACACTCTCTCTTTCTCTCCCTTCCCCGTTCGAGAGAATACACACGCGTAGTGCATGCGCAGTAAAAATGCAAACAAATTTCAAATGTTATTAAAGTATCTTTTAGGCGCAGTGACAGATTAAAACAAATTATACAATTTAAATTGCTGTTTACGCAAACAAATTAAATGCACTGGCAAAAAAAGATAGAGAGGGCGATAGACAAAAGCAATAAGAGAGAGAGTCTATTAGCGTCGTCTAATGGCTTGACGCCAAGCTCTCTCACATAGCCGCTCTCTTTTTCTTCTAACGCTCATCCACTCTCGCGCGCTGTCAGTGTCTCTCTCTCTCTCGCTGTTCTCGTATTACTGCGGCTGCTGCTGCCCAGCTGTCTGGCTGGAGTCTAATTATTATGTACATTGGCAGCGCAGTTGCAAAAGTTACGTGAAAACGTAAAGGACGAACGACGCGCCTGCTTTCAATCTCTACATGTGTGTGTGTGCCTGTGTGTGTGTGTGCAAAATAAAGAGAAACAACATCAGCAAAAATGTGCAAAATATTGCCAAAAATTTTAATATCAAATAAAAGTCAAGGCAGCTTCTAATTGCGAACTTGTGTAAGTTGATGAACTTTATAGAAATCAAAGACAAGCAGCGCCAGCAGCAACAACAATAATATCAGGGAAAAGTAACAACAAAAAGCAATTAAAAAGTTAACGGCCCTGGCGGGGTTAAAAGTGTCTTTAACCCGTAACCTTTGGTGTTAAACAACAGTATTATTGATTAAGACAAAGCAGCACAAGGAATAGAAAGAGTAACGGGAACAGGAAGAGGAACAAGAAAAAGGAGCAGCACAAACTAACAAGCACGTTCACGCACACACACACACACACACACATGACAAACTGACATTGCGTGTGGAATGGTGCATGAGAAGAGAGGAGGGAGGAGGGGAAAGGGGCTCAGCACATAAGACTCTCAACACAAAGTTGCAAAGCTGCAAAGCTGCAAGTGGCAAAATTTATTTATTCTGCATTTTGTATCTCCCTCTCTCGTTTGTGCTGATCTTGCATTTTCTGCTTTGTTGCATCTTCGCTGCCCTTGCAACTCAGCATCGTAGAACCTGTAGAAATCCCAGCAAGGGCAGTGGGAGGGTGAGGGGTGCTGTGTGTACAGTGTGTACTTTAGTGCGTGTGTCTGGGTTAAGCCAAAAATATCACACATACTATGAAAAAAGCCTAAAACTAGCAGGCCTAAAAAAACATGTCCTTCTCTGCATGCTCTTCTTCTTCTTCGCCCTGTGCTCCTCCTGCTTTGTCGCCTGCCTCACGTAAGTGGGAAAGTCAAGTGAAACAACGTGCAAAGTAGAGACAACAATGGGGCAGCCCCAAGGCAGCAAGCAGCCCCTACAATATTTATAAAAACAATGCAGACAAGTCAAGAAGAACTGGCCTCCTATAGGCATATTGACATACTAAATGCATAGGATCAAGTGAATCCCCAGCCCTCTCCCCCCGTCAATGGGCCACACCACTACAGCCAAATATAAACATTGAAATTGAGCGAATGTATGTACATACAAGAGGCTCCGCACGACTCGAGCCCTTGTGTAGGGGAGGGAACTAGACACGGGGGTAGGCAGGATATTGAATGGGCACGAAAGTGTTTCGCCTAATAAAATGCCAGTTGATGTAATAATATTAATATAGGAAAGAGGTGGTTATCTAGTTCTCTGTATATTCCATACTATGTATATTACAGCAAAGTCTATTGCAGAGTCTATTGTTATGTATATCAATAATGACCATAGGTAGTTATCTAGCGTATCTAGAGATTGGTATTAGATTCAATTCATTATTCTTGTAATATTAATATATAACTCATGTTTGAGGCACTTAAAATAATGAAGTATTAAATTTAAATAATAATATCTATATCGAATGTGTAAATATATAAATATTTCTTTATAATTTTCACAATTATATATAAAGCCCTTCAGCTTGAATTAATTTTAATTAATTAGATAAGTTTATATTGTAGTTATACTTATTTCTATATTAGGTATAGGTAACAACTTAGATTCCTTTAGTTTCCCTCATATTCCACGCAATATTCAATCAAATTTAAAGCAGCAAGCGTATAATTTATAGCTATAACAGAGTTATACAATATGTAGGATAGGTTATTCTCTAGTTTATTAAATACTCCACGTAATTATACAATATGTAAGATAGGTTGTTCTCTAGTTTTCTAAATACACCACGTAATTTTATTGAAGCACTTTTAATTAAAAGTAGGCAGAAAATCGATTAGAATTCAATTCAATTCAATGATCCGTTATATTGAAAGTTGTAGTCTTCCCTCTCGTTCTTCTGTCTGTAGCATACTGATAAAAACTCGGTTCATTTGTTCAGTTGTTGGCAAAATCATGTTTAGATTAATGAAACGCTTCGCTGGTTCTGCCACAGACAAAATGCTGCTCAACTGATTAGATAGGATTACAGCGCGTGACAACAGTAGGCTCACAAAATTTTGCAGTTCACAAAATTTTACAGTTTTTGAATAAATTTTGAACTGAAAAGAGGAATATATATTGCAATGATTAAAGTTTTATAAATATATACAATATATACATGAGTATTATTATTATATTTGACATCTACATAGGAGCGATAACCTCCTGGCAAATGGAATACGAAATCAGTTCATATATGTATGTATTATGGAAGGTGTGCGGGGTGGAAAGCAATTTTGCAGTATCTATAATCATCAAGCATTGGGGGAAAAACGGGAATCGTTGTGACACACAGGCACTCAAAGCAGCACACAAACACGCCACACTAAAGGTTGTGAATGGGTTTATGCGAGTGTGTGTGTTCGAGTGTGTGTGTGTGTGTGTGTGTCTTTTTTGTATGCACATGCCACTAAAGTCCTACTTTTGCAACATGAATGAATGGCTATAACTACATTTTTTATGAGAG
Organism: Zaprionus nigranus; assembly: GCA_018903425.1. Classification (NCBI taxonomy): domain Eukaryota; kingdom Metazoa; phylum Arthropoda; class Insecta; order Diptera; family Drosophilidae; genus Zaprionus; species Zaprionus nigranus. The sequence continues at coordinate 901,583 of JAEIGD010000034.1, read as the reverse complement.
TTGAGTTGGTGGGGAAGACCGCTGCTTGCTTTCTGGGACTCAACGACGTTCCATGTCTCTGGCTCTGTCTCTCTCTGTGTGTGTGTGTGTGTGTGTGTGGGTCTGTCAAAACCGTCAAAAAGTGCGATAGGCAGGCAGCTTGAGTGTGCGACAAGCACGCGTCGCGTTCCCTTGCTCAACAGCCCCATGGCACGAAATGCAGCCCTCTTCCCCTGCTGCCGCACCTCCCGCTTATCAAAACCAATCTCCCCGAGCTGTGGACTGCAACCGCAGGCTAGTGCACACAGTAAACCTCAAAAGAATATGTAAAATAGTGTGCCTTAAATGACATATGATAGATGGATGGACGGAGGCAAAGTTGGATGGATGGAAGGCAGAAGGGATAGTTGGATAAATGAACGAAGGGATTGTGGCATAGACGAGCCGAGGAATAGTGGATTGCATGACTGCCTGCTTGGGGTTTGCCTGGCTCTGATTAGTTCAACGCCTTCCCCTCTTGTCTATATGTATCCGGCTAGAGCACGACTTTAATTAGCTGTAGCTGCCTGCTTGCTTTTTCTATATAGTGTTATTTTTTATTACGCATACGCCCCATTGTTTTACTTGACACATTTCCTAGGGGCTAAGAAAAAACCTCAAACAACTTCGACAACAAATTAAACAGAAGGCAATCAAGCAACTCTCTTAATGTGCAACTAAATTGCAAAAAATACCAAGTAAATTATTGCAAATAAAGTGGAAAGAAACGAACTAAAGCACTGCGAAATGTCCTATAAGTGGCCTTGAATTGTTGTTCATTGTTGTTCATTAAATATAATCTAACAAAATAATATATATATTCTGAATAACTCTGCTGAAATACATTTAAACTTCGCTCCAGAATGCATAAATTATAATCAAGAAACAACAGGAATTTGACTCACTTAAGGCAAAACTGAACGAGTTTCCTTATCAAAGCTCAGCAAATGCTGGAGCTCTAATGAACAACTCAAGGGATATACCCACATTATAACATTTAAAATATTTAAACAGCGATTCCCCAAAAAATCTTGTTGATAAGCTCAAACGACGCTCGACTGAAACACATGACTTTATATTTGCCCAGCAATAGAGATTATACTTGCATGTATACTAAGTATACAATACTCGTATATATAGTCTAAAATTCTTATATATGATATAGAACGATCCAACATCTATCGCAGCCTCGACTTCGTAGTGCATGTTCAAGTTGAAATTAAACACACACAGACAAATCCACAAAAAAAAACACCTTATCATGGTTTTTGAAATACCCTGCCCTCCTCCTCTACACTCTTGCAGCGTGTAAGCCGCCCCTTAGAAATTCGTGATAATTTCCGTAGATAACATGACGCAATAATGTTGATGAAGCGGAGCCAAGCCGCAGTACGATTGCAAACATATATTCAGTACAGCCGACTCTGTTTCATTATAGAGCTAAGCATTTACCACTTGGAGCGTAGTATTCGATGTGAATGCAAGCGACCAACAGCCCAAAGAGCTTAGCAATATATAACCCCAAGAGAGAGAGATAGTGAGAGACAGAGGGTAGTGAGAGAGAGCCAAATGATCCACATGGGGTAATTAGCCGTGTTTGTTGTTCGCAATGATCGATTTAATCGAATTTTAAATTTTCTAAATATTTTATAGCATGATGACAAAACTCAGTTGAGCCGGTAGCAAGTTCCCGATTCGCAGTTCACTAAAAGAGACAGAGAGATAGAGAGGAAGAGAGAGAGAGCTACAAAGAGAAAGCTAGACAGAATTCTATTCAGAATGAGACGCCCAAAAATATCGCTAAAAAAGTATTTCTACTTCATGTTGATTTGCGCTCTGCTCTTGATATTTGGTTTCAATCTCAAGTGAGTATCATCATCATTGAAGGTGCCAAAGGGCGACGACGTTAATTGAACGTGTTTGAATTCGATATTAACAGAGAATATGAGATATGGAAGGCGAAGATACCGCGAGCAGCGCTGACACCTTCCCAGCAGCAACAGCAACAGCAGCAGCACAGCAGCAACATGACTTCAGTGAGGACACCAACGACGAGTTGAAGACCGGTAATCAAGTAGAAAGCAGTTCCACCTACGAATCAGCGCCACCTGCATCGCCTGCTGCACTGACACAGCAACAGCAGCAGCAACAGCAACAGGAACAAGAACACGAGGTGCAAGAGGAGGATGAGAAAGACGCGGAGCCGGCAGCCACAGCGAAGCCATGGTTCTTCCGCAATGGCGAGTACTATCCCAAGCCGGCGAAGACCTTCAGCAATCGCAAGGTACGAAAGTTCCATGCACCCAAACTGTTTCCCATTCAGGAGCCGCACAGTGATCGCGTGGTCAATCAGTTAATGTATGTGCCACACAACTATGAACAGATCAAGGCCAGTGGCAAGCTGAAAACGATATTGCTGTACAACGGCCTGGGGCCGTGGAATGTGAAGAAGGGTCGCGAGGTCTTCCTGCGTTCCAAGTGTCCAGTGGACACCTGCGAACTGACTGCAAATCGTGATCTGGCCAGCGTGGCTGACATGATACTCTACAAGGATAGCTACATTCCCACAGGCATCCGCCGGCCCAGCAATCGCAAACAGGTCAGCATGATGTACTACCTGGAGTGTCCATATCACACACAGAACGTCAAGGTGCCAGATGCCATTAACTGGACAGCCACCTACAGGTAAGTTAGCACGGCTTTCAATGCGCCCTTAACCCACTGTTAACCCCACTTTTATCTGGCAGGCGGGACAGCACCATTATGGCACCCTATGAGAAATGGCAATACTACGACACAAAGGTGCAGCAACAGGAACAGGATCACAATTACGCCCTGAACAAGACGAAAAAGGTCGCCTGGTTTGTCTCCAACTGTGGGGCACGCAACGGGCGACTTCACTACGCCCACGAGCTGCAGAAACACATTGAGGTAATTACTCCGGGGCATTGAAAAGTTACGGGTGAAACGAGCATTAGTCAAGTTCTTGATAAGCTTGAAGGCTTAAGCTGCGTTATTAGTAATGGATTAGTCTCTCTTCTATATATATATATGTGTATAGTATAATGCATTTCTAGTTATTTTTAAGTGAAGTAACATTACAACTAGGAGGTCTACTAATATAAAAGGTATAGGGAACTGTGATCAGGCTTCATTTTGAATCTTGATGTTAGCTTATTTTCTGCTGATTGTTTATTTCAAAATAAATATACAAAGTTTAGATTAATCCATGCAAATAAGTATTTTAAAGTATCTGCCATTAGCATATTAGTATCCAGATCTAATCATTATACCATAAAGATACTACTTAGGGTTTCAGTTTATTCCCCATTAGTTCTGAACTTAGTTTCAATTTATTCCCCAATTAATTCATCAAAACGATCTTTTGTTTATATTCTTACCTTCCTTGACTTGACTTCAATTAAATGTGCAAAATATAATTATACAATTTTTTAACTTCTGCTGATTTTTGCTGGAATTCTTTTGCTTCCCCAGGTGGACATATATGGCGCCTGTGGCAACTACAAGTGTCCTCGCAGCACGGCGGACAAATGCTTCGATATACTCGATAACGACTACAAGTTCTATCTGGCATTCGAGAACTCCAATTGCCGGGATTACATAACCGAGAAGTTCTTCGTGAATGCGCTGAGTCGCAAAGTGTTGCCCATTGTGATGGGCGCACGACCCGAGGACTACGAGGTGAGTGCGCCACGTCGTTCGTACATACATGTGGATGAGTTCGCATCGCCCAAAGAGTTGGCCGAGTATCTGCACATACTCGATAAGGATGATGAGCTGTATAACTCGTACTTCAAGTGGAAGGGCACGGGTGAGTTCATCAACACGTATTACTGGTGCCGCGTCTGCTCGACCCTGCACAACGAGGAGCAGCTAAGCAAGCCATCGTGGTATCACGACGTCAATGAATGGTGGCGGGGTGTCGGTGTCTGCACGTCGGGATCATGGCGGAACTTCAAGGCGCGCAAGGATGTTATTAGTGACGATTGAATAGGGGCTGTTGTCCAGATATTGGACGGCGCTGGTGTCATTACATAATCAAAAGTAAATCCGGTTTAATCTGTGTGTGTGTCTAGGTGTGCACAACGATATTGTTGTTGTTTTTGTAGGTATATGTGTGAAAATTCAATTCGTATTGTCGAAACCCGAAGTTAACGTAAATGTTTTCTAGCTAGAACTAAGTGTGCAAAACAGTCGCTTCTATTATATTATATACTATAATATGCTATATACCGAAGAAAAGATAAAACTAATAATCAAACGAGCATTACGCGCAAACATTACCTCGGCAAAGATCGGGGGGTTACTGAACATGTTCCTTCCAGTTAATTACATAATCAATTAATGGAAAGTTCATCACACAAAAGACAAAGACAAAGACAAAAATAATGAGAAAGCGCATAGAAAATAACTAGCCTATAGACTAAAGATCCCAAAGAGATCATTGTAACATATACAATACCAAATATGTAAGAGAAACTTTAGCTTAGTTATACAAATTATATATACATACAATACATATACAGACATTATATATATATATTTAGTTGTTTAAAACGCAAGTCCAATTTAGCGCATAGGCAGAATACGAAAAAACTCAACGGATTCACACACAAAAACAGAAAACAAACACACACAAATGTATGTTCAGTAGCCGTATGAGAATATATACCTTACTTATAGTTGTTGCTACCGTAGAGCTACGATATTCGAATACATACTATATATAATTATAAATCGTTTTGTAAGCATTTTTGATAAGAAATCCCCTTTGTTTTACATGCATCTCTATAACGCTTGGATTCCCTTGTTAGCTTTGCATTTTGGTTGATCGACAATAGAACATAACGTACACTATATCGTAGTAATAATCGCACAAATTGCGCAATACTCAGCCATACAACAACATTCCTATTTTTGTAAATTATTATATGATTTAATGATAACAAACCAATCAAATAGAGCTGCACTACAATCCCTAGTACGTACAAATTCTCCAGAGATTTATCGTATACTGGAAACTATCACATTAGCGATTGTTCTGCAGCTCAGACACCTCGCGAAGCATTTTTCATACTATCTGAACTAGTTAGTACAATCCTTGACCCTAAACATATGTTTCCTTAAGTTCTGTTTGAAGCAGTAGAAATATATAATTTACATTTATTCGTCATAGACATAACTATATATGTACTTAAACAATCCTATTCTCGTATTAGTTTGCCCCTTGCAATACATAATGTGGATAGTTGTTAATTTTAGTTGTGACATTGACAAATTGAACTGTGTGTTTTTACAAGAAATATTAATATTTATTGAATAACATATTTAATTTGTAAGCATTTAATAATATCATATGTGTGTATTTTGATTGTGAATTTGATTAATTTTTAATTTTTACTGTGATACAAAAAATAAACAATGGCAACAATTAACATCAAGTTGGCAAACACTCGGGACGGGGCGGGGCAAAGTTAAAATGGGATTAATAAGATTATCATGATGAATTATCACTCTTAAGTTCAAATGAAAATACTGTATATATTTAAATATAATATGGCATTAGCTTGATAAGCAACGTATACATGAAGTTTTAAAGATGCTGAAACAAAAAATAATTAAGTACGCTCGGCACACAAAAAAAAAACTTGTACAAATATTTAAGCAACAGAAAAAAACACGTTTGTTTAACTGTTCTTAGCCTCCGTGTGATATCTATATGTGTGTGTACGCACTTGGTTTAGACATTACACAACTTCAGTTGTTGGAGCAATCCCTTCAAGTTGTTCAACTTCATCTTACGCTTTTCTACATCTTCATCGTATGCTTTCACAATCTTTGCAGTTATTTTACGCTGCAGGGCAATGGCCTCCACTTTCTTGGAAAGCTGTAAAGGAATAGGTTTAGAGAGGGGAACAGACATGTATCTTATAACAATCACTCACCTCGTAGGCACGCTTTATGATGCCTTGTGGCATGCCCGCCAATTTGGCTGCATTGAAGCCATACGACTTGGGACAAGCGCCCGCTGTGTATTTATATAGGAAGGTAACCGTTTCTTGTGTGGGATCTGTGTTGTCTTCGTTCTCCACCATGCAGGCCATGTGACCCAGTGTGATTCTCTTGTCCTTGTGAAAGAAATCAATAAGATTATGATAGTGCGTAGAGAACAGTGTGCGGCACTTGAGATTGGCCAAAAAGTTGACCACAGAGGCGGCAATAGCGGTGCCATCGTATGTGGCCGTGCCACGTCCCAACTCATCCAGCAACACCAGCGAGTGTGATGTGGCGTGCTTCAATATGAGCGACGTCTCACTTAGCTCTACCAAAAATGTGCTGTGGCCAGCCAGAATATCGTCCTGTGCACCCAATCGTGTGAATATACGATCCACAATCGAGAGACGGCAACTGGCAGCAGGAATATGGGCTCCCTAAGGGCAGGCAAACCACAAAAGTAAGTAAATATATCTGAATTGCAAGTCCCAAGTCTACTCACTATTTGTGCCATGATAACCAGCAAACCGACTTGACGCATCAGCGTGCTCTTGCCACCCATATTGGGTCCCGTGAGCAGTGAGAACGGTGCCTCTGTGGCGGTGCCTAGCTGCAGGCCGTTGGGTATATAGGTGCTTGCATTCACGCAGGGATGATAACCCTCCTCCAATTCAATAAACGGCTGTTCTGGCGCTGAGACCAGCTCTGGCACACAGATGACCAGCTGCTGGCGTGCATACTCTGCCAGGCCAGCCAGCACATCCAGATTGGCCACACAATCGACGCATTGCTTCCATTGCTCATAGTGATTGGAGAACTTCTCGAAGAGACGACGAGCCAAATCCTTGAGCACCACATTTCGTGCCTCCTCTGCACTCTGCATATCCTTGAGCAGGGTCTTTGTTTCCGCGGTGGTGTAGCGACGTGCTGGCTTCTTGCCCTTCACCTGTCCCTCCAGCGCATACGATTTGTTTGCCTTGTGAGCGTGAGTTTCCGGCACTTCCAACTGATAGCGTTTCTTGTCGGAGCCAAAGTAAATAACACGGCAACCAAAGTGGCGCTCCTGCTCAGTTAGATATTCCTTTAGCCGCATCTCAACGTCAGCAATTTGCTGTTGCACCTCATCGTAGTCCGCATCGATGCCAGGCTGTGGGGCCACCACACCGGTCTTGTCGGCAGCTTCATGATCGAATGCCTGCTCAAAGAACTTAAGCTGCTTGCTTAGATCAGGAAAACTTCCACCCTTCGTTGGCAACTGTGTCAAGCGCTGCAATAGCGCCGTCTCGCAATCCTCGAACATCGCTGGCAATTGCATCAGCGTTTCAAATCCTTTCAGTATGCTCATAAAACTGCGTAGCTTCTGCTTGTTGTACAGCTTCTCCTCAAAGAGTATGGCCCGCGAGTCGGGATGCTCTCCATGTGCCACACGTTTGTTGCCAAACAGATGAATCTGTGCCAAGTGCCGCTCAAAGTCAGGCATAGGAGCCAACAATGCGCGCAACTGCTGCAATTCATCAGGACGACGCAGAAGCTCGCCAATTGCTTCCTGGCGTTCGCCAATGACAGACAAGTCGCAACTGGGCGCGCAAAGCCAATGATGCAGCAGACGTTTGCCGAATTTAGTGCAGCAATGATCGAGCGTGGACAACAATGAATGCTCCTCGCCTATGATACGCAAATTGGACAATGTAGTGGCATCCAGCACCATATGCGAGCGTCTCATGGTGGTAGCCACTGCTGTTGGGATTTTTCCTTCTTCCTGCTCCTCATCTGGAGGAATATAGAGCTGATAGCGTGCCATTGGCAGTACTTTGGGCTCCAGTTTACACTTGGCTATGTAATGAATACACTGACCCAACGCCATGAGTGCCAATTTATAGGGATCTGCCGGGGTCAGGCCCAGATGATCCGTGTCAGACTGCATGCTACGCAGCACCAGGGGCCAATTGTCTTCGCCTCCATTGCCAGCGTAGTAGTTCTCTGCCAGCAGTTTCAATGTCTTCTCAGCGCTGCAGAGTTGGGCACCAGAGCTGGGTAACTGTTCCTTGAGTATGCCCCCCAACACAGTGCGCACGATTTGCTGTGTGCGTGAACTCAGTGCGGATTTCTCATGCAGTAGCTAAGGGAGAGAAAGCGAGGTAAGTATCAGAGAAATCTTGCTGAATCGTCAGCTAGACTTACCAGCACTGGCATATGATGGGAGAGCAGCGTCAACAGGCGTGAGCAGCTCTTGTCGTCATCGAATTCACCCACATGAAAATCACCAATGGATGTGTCTATAAAGCATATGCCATATTTGCTAGTGGTGCCTTCATCCTGCTCCACAATGGCCAGCATATAGTTTGCCTGATGATTGGGCCCGATGGCGCACTGCGAGCCAAACACCTGAGTGCCACGGTCGGTAATTTGGCAGATCTCACGTGCCACCACCTTGTCGAACTTTGTCGGTTTGATGCGCTTGCAGCGTTCTGTCATCATATCAGGAGTTTCAGTTTGCTCCACTCGAGCCACCTGTGAAAATGGATGAAAATTGTCTCAGATGTTTCAGGTGTTTGTTATCAAGGACTCACCTTGTAACCTCTATCTATTAGAATGGAGGACATCTTGTCGAATGAGATTTCCGGGAAGCCAGAGTGTGCAAACTCTCCACGCATATAGGTGAAACCTAGTTCATTGACACCCACGTCGGCGTCGCCGTGATACAATTCATAGAACTTGCCCACCTTAAAGAAAAGCACACAATCGAAGTTGTCCGACTTGAGAACCCACCATTGGCGCACACCTGGTGACAACGAATTGAGAAACTTCTCAGGCACATGTAGTGTGCTCTTGTCATAGTCAGGATGATCGGGTCGCCGGCCAGCCTTGTCCTTAATCTTATCAGGTTGCAGGAATTCTAGCTTCTGGTGGGGCCATACAACAGGCTCATCAAGGCTGGGAGTTGTGGTCACAATCTCATCGTAGGCAGCATCCTTTTTGGCATTACTCTGGAGCTGCTGCAACTTTTCCATGAACGTGCCTGTAGCCAGCACAGGCTCACTTAGTTTTGGTTTCTTGCTAGCTGGTTCATTGTTATTGTTATTGTTTACATTCTTTTTGACGGGCTTCCTTCGTTGTTTCTTGGGTGTGGGATCGTCTTCAGATTCATCCATGCTGTGCTCTGGTTCCTCATCGCCACTCTCGTCCTCCTCACTGATAGCATTTTTACTGCCATCAGGCTCAAATTCAGAACCATCATCATCAGAGAAATCCTGCTCGGATTTGGATTCATATTCCTCTTCACTCTCGGACTCTGGTACTACGATGCGCTTTCTTTTACGCTTCCCAACCATTTCTTCCATGCTGCTGTCATTATCCGCCACGGATTCGGTTGGCACAGCTAACTTGCGCTTGGCTGTTGGCTTTGTCTCCTTTTTCTCGTCTTTGCCATTTTCATTAGTCAAATTCTCCTTTTGTTCCTTGTTGGCTGAACTTGGTGCAAGCTTTTTTTTGTCAACTGCTGGTGATTTAGCGAAATAATTGAACAATGTATTTGTTGGCGTACCGCCTGCGCTAGTATTCAATTTTTTCGACATCTTATCAACTGCACTTCACTGCATTAATTTGCCAAATAGTAAAGACAAACGACGCCAAAATTCTGCGCCAAAATCGACCACCGGCAAGTTGGCGCAAATTGGCAGCACTTATTTTAGAGATGAACAGCTGATCGATAAGTAAAGTGGTCACACTCAAAGCAAACAGCTGTTCGTTGCAACTCTGGCAGGAAAAACATGAATTCGTTTGATCTGGCAACGTTTGTACACAAACAGCTGTTCATGTCTGCAGACTTATGCGTAAACGTTTCGTTTACGCCGGAAAATTATAAAAACATATAAATAAAAAGAAAAATAATCATGTCGCTGGCGGATGAACTACTTGCTGATCTAGAGGAGGACAATGACAATGATATCGATGATGCTGAAATGGCGGATGCCGACGATGCGGAACAGGCAAACCTCACACACGAACTGGCCGAGAAGCTGCTGAAGCCGACGCCGAATCTGATGGAAGTCGATGTGACGGTGCAATCGGTGCGTGAATTGTGCAAGTTACGTGATTCGGATCGTCTGCAGAACACACTGAAACAAATCGAGCATTATGCGAGTCGACAACGCAGCGCCGCAGAAATGTTGGGCAGCGTGGAGTCGGATCCGGAATATTGCCTCATTGTGGATGCCAATGCCATAGCCGTGGATGTTGACAACGAGATATCTATTATACACAAATTCGCCAAAGAGAAATACCAGAAACGCTTTCCAGAACTTGATTCGCTGATCATTGGCGAAATCGAGTATCTGCTGGCGGTCAAGGAGCTCGGCAATGATCTGGACCAGGTCAAGAGTAACGAGAAACTGCAGGCCATACTGACACAGGCCACCATTATGATTGTTTCTGTCACAGCATCCACAACACAAGGGTAAGTTGACTTTACTGATAATGTTGATCGTATTTGACCATTTTCTTTCCACAGCACCATGTTGACAACTGCGGAGAAAGCGAAGATTGATGAAGCCTGCGAAATGGCCATCGAGCTGAACAACTTCAAGTCTAAGATTTATGAATACGTAGAGAGTCGTATGACCTTCATTGCTCCTAATCTATCTATGATTGTGGGCGCCTCTACGGCTGCAAAATTGCTCGGCATTGCCGGCGGCTTGACAAAGCTTTCAAAAATGCCCGCCTGCAATGTTCAGGTTCTGGGCTCACAGAAGAAGACACTGTCGGGCTTCTCACAGACACAAATGTTGCCACACACAGGCTATGTCTACTACTCACAGATTGTGCAGGACACAGCGCCGGATCTGCGACGTAAGGCAGCACGTTTGGTGGCTGCCAAATCAGTACTTGCAGCACGTGTCGACGCCTGCCACGAAAGCGTGCATGGCGAGATTGGTCTCAAGTTCAAGGAGGACATTGAAAAGAAGTTGGACAAGCTGCAGGAGCCGCCACCAGTGAAGTTCATCAAGCCACTGCCCAAACCCATCGAGGGCAGCAAGAAGAAGCGAGGCGGTAAGCGAGTGCGCAAGATGAAAGAACGTTATGCCCTAACCGAATTCCGAAAGCAGGCAAATCGCATGAACTTTGGCGATGTAAGTAGAATAGAATACACCCTTGGTGCACTCATTATTGACTATTTCTCTTATATTCGTCCTTGCAGATCGAGGAGGATGCCTACCAAGGCGATTTGGGCTACTCGCGTGGCACAATTGGCAAAACGGGTACTGGTCGCATTCGTCTGCCGCAGCTGGATGAGAAGACGAAGGTGCGCATCAGTAAGACACTGCAGAAGAATCTACAAAAGCAACAGGTCTATGGAGGCAACACGACAGTGAAGCGTCAAATCTCCGGCACAGCGTCCAGTGTGGCATTTACACCATTGCAGGGTCTGGAGATTGTCAATCCTCAAGCAGCTGAACGTTCCCACACAGAAGCCAAGTACTTCTCAAATACCTCAGGCTTTTTGTCTGTGGGCAAACGTACTACCTAGAGAAAGCTAGGGATCTCGGATTTCGATTGTAGTCTTTGTTTTTTTTATAAAATTAAGCACTTTTATTTAGAGATTCGTCTGCAATGTGAAAAATCGCTGCGCTACGGAATGAGTTAGGACTAATAAAGCTGCTGAGATTCGAGGAATAGTCCGCAGTTTTTGCTAACTGAGTTTGCCGACCTCCAGTTTGCGCTGTATGGCTTCCCAGGAATTATTCAATAGCACCGCCAGAATACCAGCCACAGTGAAGACGCCACCAATAATCGAGCAACAGTTGGTGGCAAAGTGTCCAAAGGAACTTCAGAAAGAGAGAGATTATATGGTATACCACAGATTATAAGTTCAGCTCATGATTTGGAGCTTCATTTACTTGTGTCTCTCGACGTATTTGACCATCAGTGGTGATAGTTCGTAGCTGAAGAAGACGCCGGGCATGCCACGTTCACGATCCGCCAGATCCTTGCGATGTCGAGTAACAGAAAATTGATTTGTATAAATCGGTGCACCGTCGCCGCTGTGGCGCTCATATAGTGTAGGTACAATTTTTAAATAGTAATTGAACATTTCTATTTTGGCCTCTGCGAATAAAAAGAGAAATATATGATTTTTAAATTGTTTTACAATATGAATGCTCTATCACTACTTATAATAACCCCTAAGTATAACTCTAGATAAGTTTATAGTAAGTATATGATCGACTTATTATTAGCTTTTCTATTCGTCGCGATTTATTTTTAAATATTTCGATTACATTTGCCATAATCTATTGGTGCATGTCATGCTCGTTTGGCGCCATCTACCGACAAACTTATTAATCTACCCAGCACAGGGTTGCTTCGATACACATGTCAGGTTTCTGACATCTCATCTCTACCAACGGGCCCGTGCGTAAAATTGTTTTTAGAGTTGGAAAAGATAAGAACATACAAATTAAAGTATTACCAACATTCTTCAGACGGTTAACGTTAAGAAAATTAAGAGCAATACGTGCATAGCAGAGCATACACGGCTTGCCTACTCAATTCAATACACAGGAAGTCACAGGGAAGCACAAGTGAAATATGCCGTTACCAAGCGGTTCCTTCACCTCTCAGAATGGCCCCACATGCTTTGACAAAATGAAGACCGGCTTCACCATTGGCTTCTGTGTGGGCATGGCCAGCGGTGCGCTATTTGGCGGCTTCTCAGCACTCAGGTAAGCGGAGATACTAGCGAGATTCCTCTTGCCTTGGCTGTCGTGCGTGACGCAAGCGTCGCACGGTTGGCATTATGTAATTGCCGGCTAAATTATTGAAACTCCGCTTGCAGATATGGACTACGTGGACGGGAGCTGATTAACAATGTCGGTAAAGTGATGATACAGGGCGGTGGTACTTTCGGAACCTTCATGGCAATCGGTACGGGTATACGTTGTTGACGTAGCTCTTCTCCTACCGGCGGCTGGCATTTTCATTAATTAGAAATATAACAATACAGACTTTCCCCCTGCCCCCCTCCCAGTTACCGATGTAAAACTAAGTTTTCGAGTTATGTTACATTATGCAAAAGCTGTTAAAAATTATACTATAAGTTATTGCAATAGAGAGTTTTTAAGAAGAAAAGACACCAAAAACCCGCCTCGACCTTTGTACTTACCCTCGACATCGACGCGCAGACCGTCTAAAGGATGCGTTTTGGCAAACTCGATCTTCTCGCCGAAAGAAAGATGATGTATAGTGTGCGAGAGCTTCACATTGGTGAACTGAAAGTCGTGTATGTGAAACTGGCGGATGGAGAAGCTCTTTCCGGGTGCAAAGTGGAAGCTGCCGGCCATCTGCAAGACGCGGATAGATGAATTAAAAGTCCCGCTTAGTGCCTGACTGCAATTACCCGATTCACTTCGAGGTGTCCCTGTATACGACAGCCCTCCTTGAATGCATCCTCATCACTGCGTTTGTACTTCCCCTTGCACTGTTCTATTTTGTCAACCTGCATGTTCCACTTGCGCAGACGATAGGCGTCCAGCACATCCTCACAGGTGTTGCAGCAACTACAAGAGACGATTGGTAAAATTATTACCGTATTATAACGTTTAATGCACACTCACTGTGTGGAATTGTGTTCGGCGCCATAGCAACTGCCACAGGTGGTGTTCTTATTGGGCGGTGAAACGGCGACAATTTCCTTGATGGGTGTCTCCTTTAGCGGTTCCCCGTTCAAGTCCAAACGGTGCTTGAACACATCATGATCGACACGCAAGTGTGTGTCGCCTGACGAGTCCATTGCATCCAGAGATATATAATTGCACGCCAAATTGTGCAGCGTGATGTCCAAATTGATGCGCAGCTTGTGACCGCGTGTCGTGTCCACATAGAGTTCCTCGGTCAGGGTGGGAGTCATGTAGTTTACGAACTCCAGAAATATCAGCAGGCTTATAATGCTCGTACTAATAATTGTGACTATAGACAAGAGCAAACATTTAGTTTAATTATTTGCTTAGATTGTTTACAAAAATATATACAAAACTTACCGGCGGCACCGCCCACTGTGCGCACACTGAAATCATCCAAGGTGCGCGGATACGCATCAAGGCGACGTAAAACATCAGCGAACTTCATTATGAACGTACAATAAAACGGGTAAATAATTTAATAATTTGCAAACAGCACTTTACATGATTTTTTGCAAGTGGTAAGTGAATTTTGCGATGTGACGTGGTGGGTGAACAGCTGAAGAAAAACAAAATAAAATTGCGGAGGTTGCCACCTAGTCGAAGAGCTGCCACTTTGTCTATAAACGACGAATCTAAGCTGCCGTATCAATGAACGTAGGAGTTCACAATGAAAATACGTTACTTTTGAATTTTTTTTATTCATTTAGTGTAACTTTCATTGCATGTTTCTGTTTGTAAATGTAGAAGTTTTAATCAACTTAACTTTTATGGCTACACTTTAGAGTAAAAGTTTTACTGGTTAAGTAAGTCATAAATAGAAGTTGTTAAATTTTGGAAGCTCACCCGTATTTAGGGCAAGTAGCGGAGCAAATACATACGTTTTCCATCTGCGATATTCCTGTTTAATTAAGAAAACGTCCAGACAACCTAAGCCTGTACACCCGAGGGACTGGGACATATTGTTTAATAGTGTTGTCATGTCTTGAGTCTGTGGTTGCGCATACATTAGGCGAACCCTAGATGGAAACACGCCCACACAGGCGGCGGTGTGGTCCACAAGACCGCGTCTAATTTTATAATACATGTTAAACAGATGAAAGGTTAATTGAATGGAACCACAAGCTTCGACAGCCCACACAGCGCTTAGCTTTTAAGGGTTGTTGTTATTGCCGCAGCCCAAAGCCACCACGAATAACAACAACAACAGCAATAACAACAGTAGGGGGCGAGTACCTCGGGCATCTAAGGGATTTCGGTTAAAGTTAAAAGTTTGTGCTTAAATATAAATCACCAATGGCTTGCCGGCTGACTGAAGGCGAACCCCACATGACAGAGAAAGAGAGCGAGAGAGAAATCAGAGAACGGGAGGGGGTCGATCCAAAGATACGGTTTACGCATACCGCGAATTTGTGTAATTAGCAATTAAGCTTAAGTTCGCTGCGTTGGACCCGCCATTGCCTTGACCCCTTTTGTCCCAGTACCATCCGCCACCTTCGCCCACTCTCAATTGGGTCTGACAGAAAACTTGAAAGCTTTTCGAATTTACTTTGCCGAGCAATCCGAAATCAGGCACGGCACCAGATGACAAAGATTAGCTACGTGCAATTTTTCTTATTGCTGTCGGCTGGCCATAAAGGTAGGGTATTGGGGCAGTGCGTAACTGGAACCCAAGTACAAAGTAAGATAAGGTTGGGCCGTAGTCGGCCGAAGATCAAATGGTTTGTACAATGTTGTGATTATTATTTGATGTCGGATAATTAAAATTAATAAATGAAGATGTGCCAGAAGTACAAGCTAGTTGGCACGAGTTCGTGGAATATACATAGTTACTTATCAAAAATATTTTTTGGCAAAGGAATAGGAAGAAAATCAACAAATGAAACTTTGTTTAATCTTTGAGGTAGATTCATTCAGTATTTATCAAGAACATTTAAATGGAAACTCTTTAGAATATTGAAGAAAAGGACAAGTCAAAGATTGATATGAAAGATATGTTTAAAGCAATATTATTTCCTTCCCAACTAACTGTCATATTCCGTCTTTTGTTTCATCTTTCCCAATGTGTAGCTGGGCTGAGCTCACCGCAGGGCTAATCGTAGGGTATTTGAACTTTGTCATGTCACCATCTCGCTCCTCTCTCTGGCTCTCTAACTGGCTGCTTATCTGCCGTGCTATCGCCAGCCACACTAATTTGCATTTCTAACCATTTCGTTCTAACCAATTCGCGTCGTTTCTCATTTGAAACAATGAACCCAACACCAACAAGAACAACGAGAACAACGCGAGTCATTGTGGTCCGTCCGGACAATAAAAGCCAAGAGATCCAGACAAAGAGAGAGAGAGAGAGAGAATGAAGAGAGTGAGTGGGCAGGAGAGTTGGACGGCTGAAGAGTGAAAGAAAGAAACTTGGCAACTGTAAAGCAGAAAAGAACTTGGCGTAAAGCAGCTTAAGCAATCAGGACCGCCTAATGGATATTGACACTTTAATGCCCGTGCCGCCGACGCTTCAGACTGCTCCTCCAGAGGTTCGAAGGAACCCGTACAGATGTCGTCCTGAGATTTGCTTCAGTTTGCCTCCTTTCTTTACGTTCCATTTCGTTTCGTTCTCTCGGCTTCTTTCTTCTTTTTTTTTTGTTTTATGCGGCATTTTATTCTTTAAACAAAAATTGCAGTGCCGAAATTAATTATAGAGCCGCTTGGCCATATTTAATTAAACGTGGACATTTTCATTGCCCCTTAGCCCCCACCTGCTGGAACTGGAGCTGGAGCTGGCCAAAAGGCGTAATTAATTAGTGGAGACGTGCCAAATAATTGCGGCAAAAGTAACTTTTCTTTCTGGTTGGATTTCTTTATTTTTCGGTCAAGGAATGTTTCAATTACGTGTATTACACAGCAGACGGGGGCAAAAGGTAGCACAACTGCTAGAAAGATAGAGTAAGAGAGAGTGAAAGAGAGGGACGAGAGAGAGATGCTGTCAAAGTTTTTACCATTTTGCTCAGGTGGAAATTAATTAAATTAGCAGGCGTCACTTGAGCGTACAATTTAGCAAGTGTCGCGCAAAGACTTGAAATATTTTGCCAAATGGATGGCACACCCAGCCCCGCCCGCAACCATCTCCCAGTCTCCCTGCTATGCCCACAATTTTGCATAGCCCTACATAGAAGTACTATAGCCTCACCGACTTCCGCAGTAAAACCAAAAACGTCATTTCCGACAAATTAGACCAGTCAACTGGCAACGAGAAATATTGTTGCACTACCCATTTCTATCTGTATCTCGATGTGTATTTGTATTTTAACAGACCCCGGCTGCAACTAACAAGCGACTGGCCAGTTAGCATACCTGTTTTAGACGAAAAATGTGGCCGCCGGGTAGGCAGTTGGACATGGTATTGGTAAAATATAGCACATTGAGGACCAAATGCAAAAGTTTCAAATACGGAACAGTCGATAGAGATGCAAATAGAATACGTTAAAGGGAACTTAAGTTAATTAGAAAACTATATTCAACTGGATATCTAGAGCAAAATGTATTTGTAGATTATGCTACGATAATGTGCGATAATTGCTTTAATTGCTTACTTTATTGTCTTTACATGATAATTGCTCCCACTTTGATCGTATCGCTGAAATGAGTGCCCATTTCATGTTTATTATTTTCTGAAAAAGAAAGACAGACGGAAAACCCATTCTTCATTATTAGACCAGGAACACGTTGTATTCTAGGAACGTGTTGCCTACGGCTGTTGCTACACCCTCGACTTACCCTTTTGCTACAGGGTTACATACTGAAATTATTATGCTATTCGTCTGTTGGGTACGTCCCTCGAGTTGTTGCGATGCTATCTGGTTGCGCGATCGAAAGCTTTCCCCACCTGCAAGTGCAATTGACACATGTACGGGCACATGTAGTTCGTCGGATGCAATGCGTAAACTTCCTATTAATTGCTTGACATTTCTTGTGACGTTATTAATTGCCAACGCGCTTTAATTGCATCTGTAATGCGTCATAATTAGTGCAAATTACGTGCTCACACCATGGAGAACAAGTTCAAGTGTAAATGCGAGCTTTTTGTCGTACAAGTGTGTGCGTGTGTGTGAGTGCAGGTATATGCGGTTGTGTGCATCGGTATTTATACCTATTAAACGTAATGCTATAAACTTTTAACAAACCCGTGGATAATGAAACCATTTTAATTAAAATAAATGCAATAAAAATATAAATCATTAAACTAATTCAAATACAATTAAATCTTCAATAAAGGGGTATGCCATCATTACAAATACACAATCAAAATGCCGTTATTAGTCACTACTGAAGAATTGTTAAACACTGCATTTTTTGCAGCTTTTGATTAGTGTTCGATAAGCAAACAAGATTTATCGATTAAATTTATGTATTTGTTTGTTATCCATTCTTTAAATATTAAATCAATTTTATTGTATTTGTCGGCTGCACGAGAAGGCTTACATGGAAGGGAAGAAGGAGGATGCAGCGAGCAGCTAGAGAGAGTTCTGCGAGTGAGAGGAGTCACACTCTTGGGCCTTTTGTATGGCCTGCTGGAGTTCATCAGTAGTGGTGTGGGGAAGGGACAAAACAGGGTGAGAGAGTCATGGTCACGTCAACCGAAATGCATTTTATACATTCGGATTTTTTTCTGTTGTTGCTGCCGCTGCTGCTGTTGTTGAACCTTTTGGCGGAGCTGGCGCTGGAGCTGCTGCGGCAACACGAAAAATTATTTACATAAATATCCGCGCTGTCAATTGTGTGTTGTGGCATGTAAAGTGACAGAAGCACACAAAATGGCGCCGCTGCCTCAGCCTCTGCCGCTGCTGCTGCCTGTGTTGCTGCCAACGCCGTGCCACGTACGTGACTGCACATTTTTTTCGCAGCCTTTTTACGAGTACGCAAAGTGGGCGTGGCTATCAAATGCAAATGTGCGATTGTCTGCGTGTCTTGTCCCTGTATGTGTCTGAGTACTGCTATCTATGTGTGTGTGTGTGTGTGTGTGTGTGTGTGTTGCGGGTGGCGTTGTATATGAGCTGGCGGTCAGACGTCAACGTTATGGCTGCCAAAGTTTTCAATTTTCCACTTAATTGCTTTCAATTAAGCAAAGAGTCCTCTTTAGTCCCACACACACACACACACACTGCCACGAAGTAGATGGTCGAGTATGAAGCCCCGTTGCGTTGACCGTTATGTCCGTTCAATTAAATTACACACCAAAGCGGCGCATCCTTAGTCCTGCTCACGCTCTTACTGCTCTGCTGCTGCTGCACGTCAACCCTCAGCGCAAGCTACACTCCGCATTGTGTTATCATTGTCAAGAAGATGCAACGCGCAAATCCTTCGTGTTGCAACATTTTTGGACAGCACCCGCACAGTAGCATGCAGCTGACGAAGCAAAGAGTAACGGGGTATAAATGCATTTTATATATTTGTTATATTTAATAAATTATTTCTTTATTGTTTTACATTTAGAATGAAGCTACATTCCTATATTGTGTAGTTTGTCTTTTATGCACTATTTCTTGCCGCATTTCCACTGTGCTGCTCCTCTCACATGAATTGTGTCTCCCGTTGGCCTGTTTGTTTGTTTGTTTGTTGGTTTGGCTGCGTGTTTTTGACAGTAAGCCGTTTGTGCGCGCCTTGATTGTTGCACTTGCCTGGCCCAAAAAGGTCAGGCCTGCCGTGCGTGCAGTGAGGGCAACAAATAAACAAACATTAACCGGGCCCAAAGTGGAAGTGCAGCAGCTCCAACAGAGGCAGCTCTTGTGAGCTGGGATTCTCGGCTTCTCTGCTTGGGCTTTGCCATTGCACAATATTCAAAAGAGCGTGTAATGTGGCCGACTGTGTCAGCAAGCAGCAGCAGGAGTAGGAGCAGCAACAACATCGTCTCTCTGTGGTCAACTAATGCCACAGAATGGCTCTCACCTTGTCCAGTTGGACTTTTCGGCGCCTTTACAAAGGATATTTTAATTACATTTACGCATATTGTGGAATTGAATAAAGCCCAGCTCAACAGCAGAGCGAGCGAGAGAGAGAGAGAGAGTGAGACAGAGCATGGTCTGGACATATGTTTATTGTGTGTTAAGCTGAGGCGCGGGCGTGTCGCTCGGTGGCAAGGTGGCAGTTCACTTAAGCTGCAATGTAAACAAGCGAAAAGCATTACCCAAGTCCAAGGCACAGTCTGGACAGGCCCGCCCTCAGTGCTCTGGCTTCAGGTATTATGCGACTGGAGCTGCCATTGTGTGTGCATATCATTTGATGCTCTATTATGATAACGCCAGATGAATTGCCCATTATATTATTGCTCTCTTAGCAGCGTATCAAGTGTACCCCCCGGTCGAATGTGTGGCACAAAAGGACCAAAGCTGGACAAAGGCCTTGCCCAACAATAGAATCTATCCTAGCTGGGTACTATGTGTTGCAGTTGCCTATTATATACGGCAGAGGATACACATCCTCTCGTCAGGCTCTGTGTGTTACTTGAGGAAATTAAATTGGATGCGTTGTGCGTAAGGCGTAAGTGAAATTTCGATTTAATCAGATTATTTACTGTACTTAATAGTGTAATATTATTATTTAATAGTTTTTTAATTTGTATATTAAGCATCCTTTGTTCGTATTACAATATTTAATAGTTATCTAATTTGCTGCTCTTTAATCCTTGCGCGCTCTTCTGCCTAGCTCAATTCCAGTTGGATTACCATATTATTTGGGAAGTTGCAGCTGCTCTCGAGACTTTCAGTTAATAGAGAAAATTGCATACGTGCTCTCATCCATGCGTAGGTAGAGCAGCGCATCTCCAGCACTCAGCACTGACCACTGGGGGGTCTTAAGTTGGCCCACTCCACACCTACATGGCGCACAGCAGTGGGCCAATCCGCATCGAGCAATCGCCAATCGACAGTCGGCAGTTGGTAATCCGCAGTTCGCCAGTCCCCAATCCCCAATCCTGGTCGCAGTCTTCAGGAGGCCGCAAAAAGCAAAGCCTAATCGAACACGTTTCATATGACTGCGGCGCTAAAGATTACATTTTAATCTCTGCGCCTCTCTCCACCTGCCCCACTCTTCATGTGGTTTCCCCACTGTCCCTGCCCCTTGCCGGTTCACCTTGTACGCCTCATTGGCGTCTCATGCAACTAATCAATGTCTCGTACTTGATTTTAACTTGCTTGTAATTGGGCAACGTTCGAGATTGGCGCTAGAAGTTAGAATCTCTCCCTGGTTGCTGGAGCTGGAGCCGGAGCCGCAGCAGCTTCTGGCTGTCGACAGGCTGTGGAGCTGGCGATAAATGTCCGAAAAAAATTCTAGACGCGTACACAGCGTGCTGTTTCCCCCCTGCTCTGACTTCCACACGCTCTGTCCCTCTCTCTCTCTCTCTCTCTATTGCCATCCTTTTCTCTCTGTGTGTTGTCTTATGCGCGGCGCGGTGTGAAATTACCGTTTAATGAAAAAGCTGCAGCCTCGAGACAGCAGCAGCAGCAGCAGCCCAGCAGATACAGATACGCAGATACAAATACAGAGAAATATACTGATACAGAAATACGGATACAGATACAGATAGTTGCCGCGTAGGTAGTCAGATATTTTTGCTGAAATGCTAGAAATTGCAACCGCTGCCAACGCGCTGCACAGCACGTGACAAGGTGAAATAAAATGAGAAGCTATCAGCGGACCCAGTGGATAGAGGACGAGGGGAGTACGAGGCAGAGCTGTGGGGAACGTGGGGCAGTGAAAATGCCAATGGCCCAGGTTGAGTAGTTGTTGCTGCTGCTGCAGTAGCGCGATACACAAGATACAACATCTTATTAGTTTGTACTGCGGGAATGTTTACATTCGGTTGCAACAGAAGCAGCAACAGCACAGGCAGCAGCACCTGGCGCGGATTTGCATAGCATTTAGCAGCTCTCTAAGCTGCATTCTACTGTTCTCCATGTAATCCGTTTGCCAGTAAACCGACTATGGACACAGACTCTGCCCATGCATCAGCGTGAGCTGGCCGGACTGGCGAGTGCCTTATAAAGCACTTCAAATTATTTTGACATTCAATTTCGTCTCTGATTTGCAGTAAATTACGCTTTTACAGCTGAGCACTGAAGACTGAAGTCTTTACGGCTGGAGGACTCTGCTAGCCAGAGTTTGCCCCATTGTTGAGCTGCTGCTAAGACCTTTGATTGCGCTCTCTCTCTGTCTCTCTCTCTCTCGGCAGCTGGCAAACACTTTTCGTTTATATCGCATTAGCTTGTTGCAACACAAAAAGACTCTTAGCAGTTGGTAGTAGTGTTTGCAATACTAATTACAGTTGCTTTTCGGTTTGCCATTTGGCCACACTGATTTCTACAGGGGGAATATTATTTCGGGGATACTTTAAAGTTCTTTAAAGTTATTTAGTAGGCTCTGCTGACATGTTGCAGTTAAAGTGAGGCTTGGAATGGGAATGTGATTTGGATAGGATAAAGAAAAGTTTGTGAAATTAAGATTGGTTTACTAAATGGAACTATAAACTATCTAGGTATCTATAGATATATAAATATAGAGCGATAAGCGACAATAGATGGACTGATGAACAGCAGGATAATCGATAAGTAGACTGAACTTGAGTTGCGCACTGATTAGCGTCTCAGCTGTTGTTGCTTTAGAATATTCCATTGGGTTTATTTTAATTATAAGATACTTTTTAATTATCAGTCCTTCCAGCATGTACTTATGTACATACTGTATTTACTGATATGCATATGTCTAATTTCCTGTCTAAAACTGCTGCAAGGCTATACAAAGTAAAGTTGTAATTTATACTTAAAAACATTCTTTCAAATATTCTTGAAGAACAACCTTGACTTTTATTGGTACACCTTGCTTGCTCTGTACAGGCCCTATTATTGGCTGAGTAAGTTACTGTTGACACTGCGCTGCAGTCCATTAACATATCCCCCAACTGGCCTTATAACTCACTTGCACTTCCTGCTGCTACGGCTGCTAAGGCGAATGAATCCCTTACTGCGCCGGGATGCAACGGGCGAAACCCTATTAACCTTTTAAATTTCGAATGTTAACTAGAAACGGCGGGGGGGCCAATTCCTACAGAGGGTACTCGACTGGGCTCTGCTCGGCTTGGCTGGGCTCGGTTGTCGCACTTTGCACAATTTACGTGCACATAAATTACCATTAATTAAATATTTCTGCGCTAATGCCGGCCGGGGAAGAGAAGACGAGCAGAGAGCAGCGCAGACGAGCAGTGGCCGAGGTAATCACTGCACCTTTTGCCCGGCTACCGGCCTGGTCGACTGGTCGACTGGCCGACAAGTGACACCGAGCGACACCAACAGCGACTCCAACAACGCCAGCGACACCGACACCGACAGTAACAGCAGCAGAGACACCAACACCAATACAACTAAACACGTTCATTAGGCTTAATGTAGCAGAAAGCCAACGATGCGAACCAGGCCGGGACTCACCTGGTCTGGTCTGGGCTGGCCAAGAAGACGTTTGCATATGACAAACGCGGCTTAAAGCGTTGCCAAAGCGCTGCGCAGGCGCGTGGCCCAGGAAGACACACTGCTGGCAGTGGCAGTGGCAGTCTGGCGGCGCGAGTCTGCTCTGGAGAGTTGCCCGTCGAAAATTTATGGAATTATGAATAATATTTTAAGAGGGCCCTGAGGGCGGCCACCGGGCAGCAGCAGCAGCAACAGCAACGAGAGTCACTGCCTCTGTCGGCCAGTTAGTTCTGCCGGCTGATTGCCTTGGACGGTGACGAATCGATTGATGTCTCGCTTTGAGTTATCACGTCGCTTGTCTTCAAAAACCTTAACAAGCCATATAGGAAATTACACACACACACACACAGCAGACAGACAGAGCATGCTCTAAAATATTACTCGTTGTATCTTCATCTTCATCTTTATTTGTATTTATATCTGCTTCTGTATCTGTATCTGTATCTGGAACTGTGCCTTGTGTCGTGCGCTGCATTTTTGATGAAAATCACTTATAATCCCATCAGCATTCCCATGACTGACTGGGGGCCTCCCTCGAAAACCAATTGAAAGTTAATGCCGCACTATTGTTGTTCTTGCTGTTTCGATTGTTGTTGTTCTTGTTGTTGTTGTTGTTGTTGGTTCTGTTTATTTGTTGTTCTTCAGTTGGTTCGTTTCGTTTGCTTTTTTATTGATGATGTCTTTGTTTATGTGTGTTGTCGCATTGTTTGTTGCCTGTCGTTGGACGCGCTTCGGCAATTTGTTGTTATATATATCAAAAACCAAAACACATCAAACGGCCAACAGTGGGAGAGGGATGTGGTGTTGGAGGTGGGATAGAGAGGGGGAATAACAAGAAGAGCGAGCAGCGAGCACTAAATAATTACCAAACAACATCCGGTGCCCCGAGAGGACATAAGGCGGCTGTCAATTTTCCCCGAACGTGCCTCCCCTCTTCCCCCGACTCCAACCCATCTTCATCGTCATCATCGCCGTTGTTCAGAAATGCTGAGTTCCCAGTTCCCATTGCTGGGTTCTGAGTTCCGAGTTGACAAAGTGTTTCACTTAATATCGCATGACGCCTCGTCTGATGGCAGCGCGGATGAGTGAGCTACTCAAACAGATTTTTTTGGAATGCTCGAATTATATTTATAGAGGTGCTGTGCGATATGCTCATTAACTGGAGTGTCAGGCGGGAAGGGGTGAATTTGATAAAACAAGAAAAGGCTAACAAAAATAAAAGATAGCTACGATTTAGTAAGGTACTTGTAGATGGCTATAAAAAGGTTTGTATATATTGTAACCAGAAGTTTTAGTAGGAACTATCTCTGACCTTCTGAATTACACAAATTTACATGTTTTAATTATTTTGCATGTTTGATACCCAAGCCACACATGTTAGAAAAGAAGAAGAGCTCAAGCCAAGTTTTTGAACCAGACTAGACCTATCTTAATCGAGTCTAACCATTATCATAATCAATGTAGCAGTTTTCTTAGATTTTTATTCCTCTTATTCAATACCATTCAATACATCAGATATGGTGATGTAATGAATTCTCTCACAATAAGTTAAAGGTATACAACTACCATTAACTATAAAACAGGATCAGAGAATATGAATGATTTAGTATTTTTCCAATTTTACAGAACCTATTGAATATTTCCATTAACATATTCAAGAATAAACCGTGCGTAGCTTCTGTTCTCATTGCATCTATCTAACTTACTTAGGTCATTACATTTATTGAATTCTATTTATTTTATTCTAAAAGTGTTCCAAACGCAACTGAATATATTTCCTTGCAAACAAATCTCTCAATAATTCTCTCCCTCTCTTAATTTATTTTCTCGCAATTCTTCTAAAATTCTCTAAAAATCGATTGCTCAACCATAAACTGACATTTAGTCGATTGTCATGCGACAATGCGGCAACGCTAATTGCCGCCTCAGATATTTGGGGGCGATATGCGAGTAAAGTTTCGCACTTTATGGCATATGCCATGCCCAGTGGATGGCTATAAATGTATTTAATAGCAAATTGTTGTGCTGCTTGCTGCTGCATGCCACAAAAAGCTGCTCATTCCAAATACGGACGCCCCTGTTTGTTTGTTGACATTTCGCCGTATGATTTCCATAAGCTGCCAACGGCTGCCGTAGACAAGTAGCTGCTGCCGGTCTCCCCCGTTCTCCCTTGCTGCCACAACTCACCCGTATCCCCTGCCGCGCACCCACTCTCAAAATTACACACTCGCACACCGCACACACACACATACATACATACGCGTTGTGGCGCACACACATGTTGCTTATTTTAAGTTATAACACAGCATCCAACAAATCCCCGACACCGCAACGCACTTAGCGTTGACTGCGACAACGAGGCAACGTCGCTGTTTGCAGAGACTGGGGCTGCGGCGTCGGCGTCAACGTCTACGTCTACGTCAGCGTCAGGCATCGTCAGGCATCGCCGGCTTGCAGTGACAATTGTCAATGAAGTTTCCGTAATAAATTTTCGTCTTTTGCTTGTCGCTCCCCACCGTAGCGAGCGCCTAACTTGACGCGTCTGTGTGTATGTGTTGTGTGTGTGTGACGTTTCTTTGGTTGCATGCAACGCTATGTGGCAACATTGAGGCAACGGCTCGTTTGCCACGCCATACGGATTTGGTGTCGCGGCTTTTTATGAGGATCAGCTGCAGTTGCGGCCATATAAACTACGCAAGAACTTACAGAATTGATCTTTAAAATGCCGCAGACGTAATACTCTTCTCTGGTATTGTGGCAATAAATACCCCAGCATAACATGGTATGTTGATTATACGTGATTGATTGGCACAGAGAGATGGTGAAGGGATATGTGATATGGTTTGAAGGGGAAGAGAGTGTTCAATAATGCCATAATATGTTGTACAATAGGTGAATAGTATTTTTTCCACAATAAAAGTGTCTTATTTATGAAGAACATAAATATTTACAGCGCACAGATCCTAATTTATCTTTAAACAATTATTTCTAATCAGAAATCTGACATTTTGTTCAAATATTAAGATATAAAACTCAATTTTCTCTCAAATAAATGACTATTATTACATTATCAGTATCATTAAAATAATTTGTATATATTAATATTATTATATATGAAGTAAAATAAAGGTGTTTTCATGTATATGAATGTATATATTATTAAAAAAATACTTAATAATACAATTAAAATATTAGAACATATCTTAAAGTCTGTAAATGTATTTAATATATGTATAATAATAAAAATATATAAATATATATTTAATATTTTAAGTAAACAAAAAATATTCATAAGAAAATTGATAATTTGATATACAAATAAAAAAGTAAATGAAGGAGTTTCTTATATCAGCAACTTCTGACATGCAGCTGTCATTTGCCTCTTCAAAGTGTCACACTTGATGGCCAAGTGCTAATATGCCCTTTGCAGAGTACTTGAAGCAGACGCTGCTGATGCACCCGCTCTCTGTTGTCGTCGTCGTTGTCGTTGTCGTTGAAGGCGGCGGGAGTAAAAATCTTTTTAATATGCAAAATTCACAGCATTAATTACACTTGCCGCGAGTTGTTGTCTTTGAAGCAGCTAACAACATGGCTGGATCTGCGAGACATGTCTCCCTGCTGCTGCTGCACTGTCCAAGGCACTCGCTTTCGCTCCCTTTCCCCTTTCCCCATGCTCTTTCCCACTCCCGCTGCGGATAACATTTCCCACTCAATTACCTTGACGCTGCGCGCGGCGAGGCATAAATCATTTACCATAAAAACGTCGCCGGGTCTACACTTTTCCTTTTCGTATGCCAAAAATACAAGCGAACCGCTTACGAAACACTTGAAACATGAATCCGGGCATCGGGAATTGAATGGAATGATCGGAGGGGGAAAGGGGCACAGGGACAGCAAGGGAGAGGGACGGGAACAGGAGGTGTGCGTCGGGGGAGTTGGAGGACCGCCCCGCGCCATTCAATAATCGTCAAACAGTTGCGAGATTTTTGAGTGCGCCGCTGCTGCCACTGCCGCTGCCTGCCTGCCTGCCATGTTGCGATGTCTATTTTTGGGCGTCGCACGTTTTGGCTCGACTCTTTTTTTGGCTAAATGTCTGGCCGATTCGAGCTGAGCCGAGACACAAGGCATTCATAAATTCCCATGTGAGTGTTGAAAAGTTGCCGACCGAATCCGTATTCGAAGCCGAAACCGAATTCAAAACGTTTGAAATGTTTATGCCACAAATGTTATTGTCCCCCTTTCCCCTTCTCTGTTGCCTACGCCTCGGCTAACCACTTTGATTTTGCAACTCGCACTCGTAATTCAATCAATTAATATCATTATTCGACGGTGCCTAAGTGTGTGTGGCACAGTGTGTGTGTGTGTGTGTTGCGGCTGCTGTTGCAATTAATTATAATAATTAGAATTTAACAGGCCCCCAAAAACAACTTGTTA
This sequence comes from Zaprionus nigranus, assembly GCA_018903425.1. NCBI lineage: Eukaryota > Metazoa > Arthropoda > Insecta > Diptera > Drosophilidae > Zaprionus > Zaprionus nigranus. The sequence continues at coordinate 873,934 of JAEIGD010000034.1, read as the reverse complement.
TTCAAGTTGTTGTTGTTGTTGTTGTTCCACATTCCTGCCCAGCTGTTTGTCTTCCATTATAATTTGTTCTCTCTCGTTTGCTTATTGGGGGGAAGGCGGAACCTATCAATTTTTTTTTTATTCGGCGCTGCCTCAAATTGCGTCTGCTGCCAAAGGTCACAAATTTTTACCGTAAGGCATCAAATTCCCTACGCAAGGCGTGGTGGGGACAATTTGGGGCCGAGTCTCCTCCTCTCGGGGGGACGCGCGTTGAGTAGTTTGTTTTGTTTCTTCTTATTGGCGGGGTTTTATGGTGGGAAACAAGTAGCTCTCCATGTTGTTTATAAATATATTATAAGTAAACAATCGCCGGCTGGAGAGATCTCTCTGAGCTCTCTGAGAAATGTGTTCCTAATAAAGATGCTAATAGCCTGCAGACTCGATGATGCACAGCGAAGATTTATCAAAGGGGTCTCAGCGTATCACTTACACACACATTAGAGCGATATGGGAGTGGGGGAATGGAGAAAGAGCTTAAGCAATCCCTAGTGTCTGCCAGAGTGTATTAGCTCTTGAGTAAACTTAGCCAAATTATATAGCGGATGCTGTGAGAAGTTTATGCGACACAAGAGAACAACAAGAATTGGAGAGCGGAAAGCTTTTTTTGGGAAAAACTCTTAAGATTTAACTGAAAATTAAACTTAATTGAGTGTGGCAACTGAAAATCATATTTGCAGCTATTCTAAACTTTTCTTAATATAAATAAATTACGAGAACTTCACTCTGTCCCTTTCTTTCTCTAACTGCCTTGTTAACTTTACGATCATTTCAACTGAAATTGACTGATTTTGGTTTAACTCCTTCTCATCGAAAACAATTTTCATTCGATCAGCAAGTCATTAAAGGTTTCTCGTCAGGAGCTCTATAATTATCTTTCGTTTGGCTCGATGATCTGGACGATGAGGTCGTACCGCATTCAGGCAGGTACCAAGAAGAGTATAATGAGCACTTTCTAATGAGTTAAGCATTTAATTGATATCAATCTAAACAGACTGAAGGATTTACAAGAAAACACTTAAACCATTAGAGGATCTCATCATGGGATTACAGCTGTCCCTGTGCCTGCCTATGGCGAGAGTCAAATTGGAATTTTGGTTGTGCTCTCAACTCGTTAACGGTTCGAAGTGCTTTGGTAATTGTGTTGTAGACCCGCTTCTAACTTCCCTAACTGTCTCAGGAAGCATAAAGTATGTTGAAAAGGGACACAACTAAAGAGGCCCAGAACAGCTGGGCCAACACGAAGGTGGGTAACGCCCTTGCGTGATCAGAGACTGTGCGAGAGAGAGAGAGGAGAGGGAGTTTCGTTCCGCTAAGAAACATAACTTATAAAGTTAACTGCCATTAAAGTGTCCCAATGCGCCGTCAACGGGCGACTTCCGCGCCATGGAATGTGACAACTATGGGAAGGCGAAAGAGAGAAAAGGGAGAGAGCTGGAGCGAGAGAGATGCAGATAGAGAGAGAAGAAATCAAGCCATATGTTCAGTGAAAACGACAAACAGTTAAACTTAAAAACAGGCCGCGCTAAAAGCAAAATTCGATTCTTGCCATTTTCACTGAGTAACAAACAACCGTTGCGGGAGTAAGAGAGAGAGGGGGGGAGCAACAAGAATTGAGAAGGGAGAACTGCCAGAAGTGGGCAACTGGGAACTGGGAACTGGGCAACTGAAGAACCCATTGGCAAACTGGGGATCTGGGAAGTTGAAGTTAAACTTAAAGTTAAAGTCGTACCCAGTGCCAAAGTCGTTGCATGTTTCTTACTTGATTTTCTGCTATAAATTAAAGGACTTTAATGACACTTTGGACGACGGCGACGATCGCAGCGCGAATTGGAATTGTTTGCTGAAAGTACGCATAACAGAGCAGGCCGGCAGGCAGGCAGGCACGGAGAGCAGACCAAGAGTACGAGCACGAGACCGAGACCGAGAGCAGCAAGGCCAGCACCTTGGTCCAGCGAGAGACCCAAACGAGGCAGACAGTGGAGCCGGCACCTCGATGGGTGCGAAAATGCCACGCAATGGAGAACCGGGCAAGACCAATAGAATGCGCTGTGTACCTCCTCCCTCCCCGGGTCTGCAGTCCCGCATCCTGCTGGTCAATGTGCTGCTTCTTCTGCTGCCGCTGACTGCAGGAAATTCATTAAGTGTATTTATTGCTTCGATTAAGATGGACACTTCTCACCTGCAGGCTGGCAACGAGTTGGACTCTGGCTTCGTCTCCGTCTCCGTCTTCATCTCCTTCTACGTCTCTAAGTCTTCGTTTCGCATTGTGGACTCGCCTTGAAGTTGGGCAAGTATTGTACATAAATTTTGGTTGGGGCACAATGTTTACACAATGTCCCCAACCTTGTTGTTGCTGTTGTTCACCTTCTTCTTCTTCTTCTTAGTGTTGTTCTTCTTGCTCTTCTTGTTCTTCTTGTTCTTGCCAGACCGCAGAAATATGCAGATGAAATCACCAAAACATCATGCGTTGATAATTAAGCCAAAGAATTCAAACTGACGCTGTCGCCTTTGCTTGGAGTTGGAGTCAGAGTCAGAGCCGCCTGCCATTTGGATTTGCCTGCCACAACGTCGAGTCCCTTGTGACACAAAATCCAATTCAATCTTTTCACTTTAATGGATTCTGATGTTGGTATACACTCGCCATATATCTGGGCCCATCCCATCCCAATGCCGCGGGCACTTAAGCTACCTTGTTGCAAAGAGAAATGTAGAAGTGGAGATGAGGATACAAGGAGAAAATACTTGAGAATATAAATAAATAAATTCATTCAATAAACGTTTGTGTCAGGATCATTAACAGGCCCGTTACATTAAGCAGACTTGCTTTAATTAAATTAAATTAATCGCCAATCGGATACACTTTGTTTGCCTCTCAATCCGCATCGATTTAATATTCCCCACTTGCTGCGGGCTTGATATATCAAGTTTGAGGTCAGTTCGCGCTAAGTGGTGAGTAAGTCGAGATAATGAATCCATGTTAAACTGAAGAATTAAGTTGTACTACTTATAATTAAACATACAATAAACCTATATATATATCTGGCTCAGCTTAATATTTAAGATATTATATTATTATATCAGTCTATTTTAATAAATATTATTTATGGAAATATAAAATAATCTTTTTTTTATTTTTTTTTTTTTTTAATTTTTTGTTTTATATACGAAATAATCTTTTACTTATTTAGATATATATTTTAAATGTGAGTTATAATTCCACTTGGAGTTTAAAAATATCCCTTAACGCATTTGCGAATAAAATAATTAAGAAATGAATAAGGCCCTAAGCCATATTCTTTGAGCTGTGCCTGATCATACAGAAACCTCATACACATGCCCTTTCTCTCTCTCTTTCTCTCCCTCTCTCTCTCGCACAAACACAACCTTCAACACGTGCGCGCTTCTCCTTCGTGTTCGAACATCAAGACATTATTATTAAAATACTTAATACGCGGCAATAAAATAATTATTGCCCATAAAGTTGGAGGGAAAATAAAAAGCCCAGCACATTCAACAATGTCAAAACAAGATCTAAAACCAAACCGGCATAGGGAATGGACTCAGTCACGTGTAATAGAGGAGTTACAGATGAGATGGTTAAATGAGTTTGCCGCTGAAGACGTGGCTAATCTTTTGGGGACTGTTAAATGGAACAGTTTAAAGAGCTGTAGTAGCAGTCTAATGTCCTGCTCGGAACGAGGCTGAGTGCGTACCCCTTCTCCACTCAATACCCTTTACTGTAGCTCCTTTTGTGTCGTTACCCCTTCTCCTTTGCTCGTCCTTCCCCCATTGGCGATTCTTTAATGTGCCTGTTGTTGGTTTTATGACTCATCGCGGCTGATGCAGCAGTAACTTTTAACTTGCAATTGTTTTAATTGTTCGGGCCCGTCGTGCTCGCATATTTATGGCATAACGGAAATGAGTTAATAACAAAGTACAAGCCAGGCCCAGAGTCAAGTCCAGACTGGTCAGATTTAATACCTGACAGGGATAAACGTTTCTCTTTCAGCTCACATCCTCTCTCACGTCATCTCGCACGTCTTTTTGCGATCCGTTTGCCTTGTTAGTCGGACAACTATAATGTGTGTGTGTGTGTGTGTGTGTGTGGGGGGGCGTTGTACAATGGGCGGGGCTGTGAGACGTTGTCATTTAAATGAAATTACTGTCAGATTTTACAGAAATAAAATGTCGAAATTGCGACTGTTTTATGTACTAAACTTTGTCTCTAACGGACTATACTCTATGTTCTCTGCTTCCTCTCACTCTCTCTCTCTCTGTGTTTTTGTGCAAGTCAAAAGATTAGCCACATTGCGTATCTACAGAGTTGTGCACAACATAAAAATTTATGGCCATGCACTCGCATTCGGCAGTAGCATCGGACACCATAATTTCATGAGGACTCTCCCAATGATTTTACGGTGGGATTGAAAACGCTTTTGTGGTGTTTGGTCGAGAGATAAGTCTCCCCCATGGCTGTGAAAAACCGGGTGCAGATTCTAATGGGATTTTGCAATAGAATACGAGATTTCAGCTGGTTCCGGGTAAGAGTTTATAAGTATATTGGAAAAAAGAATACATAATGAATTATACTTTTAATACATATATAAATCATTCATTAGTGATAACAAGTGATTAACAAAGCATAACCCAGAAAAAATAGAACAATATATAATAATACAACAATGCATTGTTGCATTGCATTAGTTATGTTGCGTATATCATTTAACATATTAATGCCGTAAAACAATACGAGTAGTTATAAAGGCAGACATATGTAAATATGTATGTGTAAAGTATAAAAACATATCCGATATCATTTCAGCTGTCAGCTCTTTCTGAAAACAAACTTGAAAAAATAAAATATATTTATTTCAGCTGTTGTGCAGTGACATTGAGTAAGGAATGCTAGGACCATACTTTCATATTTGATACACTGTAACTAAACATGCGCCCTTCTAAAAATGCTCAATAATAATATTTTATTGTATATAAGTATATATATATAACACAGACTCCAATGATTCCGCGAAATTGTAATCAAATTATGACTATTTGACCTTCCTAACTTTTATAGAATTTAATATATTTGTCATTGCTTGATAGCTTCTTTAACCTGACAATCCTAGGAATTCTCATTTAAAATCAAATTAAGTTGACATTTTTGTCTTTATATAGTAAAATAATGTTTAATACATTCGTCATTTAATCTGTCAATTCTAGGAATTACCTTTTGACATTGTTATATAGTGATATAAGCTTGACCTTTATCCTTTAATTGTTGCTCTAGCAATTCTCCGAATTCTCTATTGCAAAATATATGACCTTTTGAACACCTTTCAAAGCGATGAGCTAATTATCTCATGCCACAATATTATTTCATTATTATATTTAGAATTCTCCAACTCATACGAGTATATGAAAATCTGATGCGACTTCTGTGCGACCTTTTCGGGGGCATAAAAGCTGGCTTAGCTGCAGTTAAGCTTTGGCTGGGACAAAGTCTCCTCTTGTCATTAACTGCTTACAAGCATTACACAATCGGAGCTAAGCCCATAATCGGACCACGTTTCATATTGAGTTGTTATTGGTCAAGAGGGGCATTAAGCAAATCCGATGGCAACGGCAGCTGCAACACGCAAATCTTGATTGAATCAACTTAATTTAGATCAGAACTCAGTGATTCGTGCGCTCGTAAAAAGCGCGACATATTGGGCCACGACTTATCACACGTGTTCACCACACAGATATGTGCACAACACACACACACACACACACACCTATGTGTATGTTATCTCCACCCACACACACATATACATCACACTGGCACATACCACTGACCCAGCGACCTGTGCTGTAACGCAACGGTAACAACTCGTGCTGTGGCTCGCGCTCAGCTGCCACAATTCCACCACTGCCCCTTTCCCCCCTCCCTTTCTCTTGTCTTCTATTGCTGTTCCTGTGTCTGTAAACTTTTATGACACGTGTATTGCTCGACCGACGGCGTTCCATGTCCAGCAACAAATAACACCGGGCACCGAGAGTTGTTTAATAATAATAAAAACAAATGAAAGAGCACGTAGTTGAGCAACAATAGTAAAGGTAGATAGCAGGAGAGGGGATAGAGAGAGGGGAAGAGGAAGAGGCTGGGTCCCTTTGAGTGCCGGCCGGTCGGGTTGCCCATGTGCTACGAATGCCATTTTGCATGTTGCATGTTGTTGTTGCTGCTGCTGCTGCTGTGTTGCTGGTGTGACAAAGCAGCAACCAATTACCAAATACGAAAAATGACAACTGGCAACAACACACAAAACAAAACCCAGCTAAACCAAAACAAACCAAACAAAACAAAATACAAAAGCACTAAAAACCGACACAAAACATAGGGAGAGCTGGAGAAGTGAAAAAAAGAAAGAACGCGCCATTGTTTGGCAAGTCGAAGTTATTCTACACTGTTTCTCGTTAATTGTTTAACCAATTTTGATTAAATTTGTTTGTATAACATAAATTATTATATTTATATCTTATATTTTAAGTTTGATAAAGCTAACTTGTCAGACAAAAAAGTTCTTCACTAATAACTTTATTCACAATTTCAATTAAAGATATCTATTTTAAGTTTTCAACAGATTCTTTAGCTAACTGAGCACCTTTAATACGTAGATCGACTTAGCTTGTACTTGTGATAAGGAATATATAAGTTAATTATAGTCTGGCAGGCTAGCAAATGAATATATACCCCATTCTAGGGTATACAAATATGTTCGAACAACGAGGCACAACAAATGCAGGGGCAGCTATGCGGCCAGCTGGGAATGGGAGAGAGAGGGGCGAGAGCAGCTCCAACCGCAGCTCAAAACATGATCCTGTGCCACCAATTTGATTTGATAGTTGCACAGCCGACGTCCGAGCTGTGCCCCACCGTTGCACCACACTCTGTGGCAATTGACACGTTAGCTTGGAGCTGGCACTGGCGACGCCTGGCAGCAGTTGCTACAACAACAACGACGGTCCGAACAGACATTCAGCTGCCTTGTTTTACGAGCATGTTGCACCTATCCAACAATGCACAAACTGACTCACCTATGCACACACACACAGACACACACCACGTACTATGTGTTGGTTTGTACTCGTATTTGTTGGTGTACGTGATTTCATCAAAACGTAACAACAGAACGACCTAAAGAATTTCGTATTGAATGCAAAAATTGTGCAAACTCGTGAATACAAAATGCTCACAACTTGCGTGGGCTGCCCAGAGACCCCGAAATTGCAAAGAACTAACTGCCAGTATACCCTGTAGAAAATAAAGAGAGGTAGAGGGAAGGTATCAGTTGTCTTTGGGCATAGGCTGAAGCTTTTGGAATTTTATTTCAAATAATATTAAAGTAGCAATATGAAAAGTTGTTAAAGTTTGAATATTTTAATTTTAATTTTTTTAATAGGTCAAAATGTTGATAATATATATTATTTACTAGGTAATATATAGGTGTGTAATATATTATAATGTAACAATTTAATTATTATAATAATTATTGAATGTTATTTGCCGTAATGTATGTATGTGATTTATATAAGGTACCTATGCTATTAGGTTCCTATGTTAGAAGGTATATTTCACCAGTCTTTTCTATTTCATATATAATATTTGTATTACTTATAGATAATATTTTTTTATGTTTATATAATTGTTAATTTATTTAAAATCCTAGTTATTTATAAGTTCAAATCCAATTTATTCTTTTAATTTAAATGTGTTTTGTTTTCAATTCCTAAGGCTTTAATTCTTTTCTTGTCATGCTGAGCTCTCCTGCTTCACCTACAGGGTATCTTCTAGCTGACCGCAAGTAATAAGCTATTGTGTTAGTTGCTGCCACCGTTGTCTTCCCCTAGATTTGATTCCCCTTACCCCATCCCACTCACCAAAAGCTCAAAATGAAATCAGAGCCAAACGCCAAACCGACGATGACCAATTTTTGGCCAGTGGCAAACTGAATTATATTTTGAGTGGTTTTCTAGCTCAGACGAGGCTCACAGATACTCACGTATCACCCTGTGTTTGTCTCTGTGTGTGTGTGTGTGTGCGGGTGTGCATGTGTTGTTTTCATGTTGTCAAGCAATTAAAATTTTGTGCCATTGTCGTAATAGAAATTTAGCTAGTTTTGCTGTCATTTATCGTGCATTTAGTGCGTCCCAGGCAGACAGATAGACGGACAGACACTTTGTCTGAATGGCAATTTGATTCCCAACTCATGTGTGTGTGTGTTTTTGTGAATTTATGATGAATGTCTCTCTTCTGGGAGAAATGAGAAAAACAATACGCTTCGCTGAGAGCTTTTTCTTAGGAAAAAGATTCTTCAGCATGTGCTTCAACTTTGACCCCGTAAGCTTGAATGACGGTCGAGTTTTTAAAATCATTTCTAGCATGATTTTTGGTAGTTTAAAAACGATTATACACTGAGAATTTTATATGCAATAGAAGTAAAACTAAATTCCAATTAAAACCAAAGATTTTATTTGCAATTTTATGATGATCCAATAATAAACAGAGATATATAATAAATGTATAATAAAAGATATATGTGTATGTGGTATATTTTACACAGTCTGCCGCGAGGATATCGTTATTCGATTATTATTTAACGAGCTCGTAAATGTACTGAATTTAGTATTTTTTTACTGAAACCCAGCTATGCAAACAAAGCGCGAAATGGCAAATGATATAGGGGCTGTTATAAAAAGCAAGCCTGGTCTATTGGAACGATCAAGTGTTTAGGCTACCTGTAAACACATTTATGCTCAAAGCCCCCACGGTCAAGAGGTAGGGAGTGCAGCGAAATGTGAATACCAAGAGGAGCTTAAAGTGCAACTACATTCAAGGTCCTCCTCTCTCTCTCTCTCTCTCTCTCGCTTTTTCTCTCCCTCTGCAGTCGTTACACTTTTTATGAGCACCGCAAATCGCATTAGTTAATCCGACAGATACACACACACACACACACACACATGAGTGGTTGCAGTGCTTGCAACTTGCAGCATGACTAAAGCGAGTATGTGTGTGTGTATTATATGCATATATGCCCCGACTTGCTGTGACCATGTGTATGATAATTTCATTGAATTCGTTTTCATACCCTGTAGAGTGCAGCACGTCATCGTACTTGCCCCTGTGGAAGGTACATACAGATGTTTCTTCTCCCCACAATCCATAAACCAAAGTTATTAAGTTTGGTATGTGGATTGCATGAGGGAGTTCAGCTATAAGAGTGTTTATGGCAGTAAGTATAAATTGAATTACAGAGCAATTTCAGTCATATCTCTCTCGCACACTCTCTGATGTACAGGGTATCCTCGGAGTGCTCTAAGTTCGTTCTTAGTGTCGGCTATAGCTCGGCTTATTTAACTATTTACCACTTCCTTCGCACACGGCAGCAGCAGCAGCAACAGCAGCAGCAGCTGGATATAGTCGATGGTTTCAGCTGATTTATTGTTTGTCATACGGTCTGAAATTGCGCTTTAAATTTTGCGCCAACTTCGAGTTTGCAACAATTACCGAGTCTCTCGACGAGGCTCAGTCTCCAGTCACCCCTCCTTCTCTTTGGCCCCCTTCTTTATGCTCGTCTCACTTGCATTATTATCTTTTGCATGGTTAGGTTAGTCCGATCCGCCTTAGCCCCACTCTCTCTCTTACTCCTTCTTCCGCTTCTCAAAGCTATTGACTATTTTTTTCGCGCTTAAGTTGTCGTCGTCGTCGTCGTCGTCGTTATATTCCTTCCTGTCTGTTTGCCACAGTCGTCAGCAGGCTGAATTCCAGAGCCGGTCGTCGTTCCTGTGATTTATAAAAGCAACGAAGGTAGAATGATTCTTCGACGTACAAACGTACCTTGGGCCCAAAAGAATTTGCAGCTACACACACACACAGATACAATACACATACAGACACATACTTCCACACACGCACACACACATGTGTAGCCAAGAAACATGAAGAAGCTTTTAACGAACTCTTTTCATTTGTACTCGCACTCGCACTCGCCTGCTATGACAAGCTCCGCTGTTTTTGCCCGCGCCTGCTACCATCTCTCTCCCCCCTCTCTCCCTCTCTCTGTTGGTCTCTTTCTCTTTTATTTTTTTGCCGTGTAGTTGCTGCTTTATGCATATGTATCGTCTGAGATCGCTTCAAGCTGCGGCTTCGATTTGGTTTTTGTATTAAAATTTTGCTAAATAAAAAATGCATGCAGTAGGTAGCACAAGAAAGAGAGGGAGAGAGGGGGCTATGCACAGTAGACTGGTTGGCCAGTCTGTCTGTCAGTCTGCCTGTCTGTCTGTCTGTCTGTCTGTCTGCCTGTCCGTTTGTCTGGCACATCGGAAGCGCCCGCTTGAAGAAGTGATGACAACAACGACGTATGAGCAGCCGAGTTTGTGGCGCATTTAAATTTCAAATTGGTTCGTTAACATGAAGTTAACATATCTGCTAATTGCTGATTGCCAAAGTCGCTCGCCAAGAACCAAGCCGAGCAGGGACGACGAGCACAGAGCGAGCAGAACCCGAACCCGAACTCGATCCCGCTGTCGATGCTGAAGCTGAAGCTGTAGCAACCGCAGCCGCAGTCGAACTCGACGCGAACCTGAAGCCCGGCAGCAACTTGCTACCAATGTAGTCTGTGGCCTGTGTATCTTGATGCCTCTGTGCAGGCAGCATCCACAGCAACAACAGCAGCAGCAGCAACAACAAGAACTGATGTTGCAACAACAAGTGTGGGGCAGGTAGACCCCTTGCATATTGCAGTTTGCTGCAACGCTGCTGCTGTTGCTGTTGCTGCTGTTGTTGCTGCTGCCTATCTAATAGATACACGCAGCAACAACTACAACAACATCTGCAAGAACAACAACAATCACATACAACTGCATGCTGAGGCTTTTCCTTGTGCCTATCTTATGGAAATTTGATGTTGTTGCCGAGTTAAGTTCATTAAGTGTTACTATTTGAACCTCTGGCTGACAGTCGTTTGCCCAGCCAGCCAGATACAATCTGTGTCCAAGCCCACCCCCTATGCAATATGTACTTACTACTGCCTCTACTACCATATGCCATGGTATATCAATATGTACTTACTACTGCCTCTGTTACTACCTCCCTCAAACAAAACCACAACTCTAAGTGCACTGATTTTTATAGGGAATATCATTCTACTCATGGGGAAGACTTCTTCATCAAGAAACACTCTGTACAACCTTGCAGTACAGCCTGCCCACCTTGGGGGCCTTTCTCTCAGCTCATCTGCGATAGAGTTAAAACCTGAGCTCAACGCAGAGGGGCGTATGCTAGAAATCGGTTAACTATATGCCGCTGACAGAGCTTATTAGAGGCGTCTGCACATATGCATGTGTGGATGTGTGTAATGTGCTTAGAAAGGGATGAGACCCACCTCAAGTAGGTAAAGTAATGGAAGTAAGAGGAATATGAGTATAAATTAAGGAAAGCAAAATATATTAAAGAGACAAATTGAAAATCAAAGAACTAATGAAAGTATTAAGGAAGCAGACAGACTGATTGAAATTTGGGAGGTGATTGATATAGGAGTATAGGATAATCCTTGAACATTCTATAATGAAATTTAATGAATTTAAACCCTGCAAATTATAAGACTTAAACTCCACGTTATAAGGTGATCTCTTTTTTTCCCTAAGAGAGGGCCCCGGTGTTTATGAATTCAGAATTAATTAACATACAGAGTATTCGTCAACCAGTCTACATTGCTCAGTTTTTAGGTCTATTTTAAATAAGAAATTGAAATTGAAATTCGTTAAATCATTATTCGAAACTATAAAAATAAAATAGCAGAAGTAAAAGGGCAAAGTATAAGCATTTCTAGAAATAAGTCAAGAATAGTGATGGTAATTTTGAGAACTCTTTTAAATAAGTAGTAGTTATCCATTCTCATTTTACAGCGCTGCTCAATTTTAATTAGAATTGGCGTCGTGTAACCGCATTTTCCACTTTCCCAACTTCTTGCAGGGCCATAAAATCAAATTAAATAAAAAGTTGTGAAGAAAAGTAGCGTGGGGAAGGGAACAAGAGAGAGAGGGAGATAGTGTGGGGGGGAGGGTGGAGAAGAATAAACACACTTACTCACTGCAATTGCATACGGTGGCGGGAAGGCAAGAAGAATTTCCCAACTCGTTAGGCTGAGCTGTCAGTCTCTGTTGCAGTTGAAGTCATCGTCGTCGTCGCTGTCTGCGTCGTTGTCTGTCTGCTGTCGCTGCTGCAGTGGCACTTACCCGGTCCGTTCATCCATTATCATTATTGGTTAATCATCGCCGGCAATGCCATAACATTAAAAGTAAACAGCACATTTCAAACGGGTTTTTATCATCATCGCAAGCACTTGGCTCCGTCTGCGCCTTAATCAGCTTCAGGTGACCCCCTTTCCCTTCTCCCCACCGCCCTCCTTCCCCCTTCCCTTAGTTATCTGCAGTCCAGTTAAAGTCACACGGATTAGCAACAGCCCGTTTTGAAATTAATTACCAAATCGTAATCGTAATTTAAAAAAAACTTTGTTGGTGGCAAATCTTCTAGCCATAGAAGAAGCAAGAAGATGAAGAAGACGCGTCTTCCAGCTGAACCGATTGCAAGCTTGTACGACTACGTAATTTGATTTTCGCTGGAATCGTAAATTAATTTTTTTCCGTAAATCTTCACAGACTCGCGGAGGCGCAGTGTCTCTGTCTCTCGCGCTCTGTCTCTTTCCCTCTTGCTGGGTTCCTTCACATACAAAGTAGTTTTTTGGCCGCGGTCGCGTATAAACCATCAGATTTCGATATAATCGTAAATTTTCGCCAGGCACCACAGAGAGAGAGAGAAGTGTAGAGCAAAGATAGAGAGAGAGAGAGAGAGAGAGAGAGAAAAAAAGTCACAAAGAGTCGACGGCAATAAAATAGCTGTAGCTGAGCGGAGTCAAGTCAAGACTCTCGAGTCGAGTCGCCAGTTGAAGGCGAAAATGTGATTAAGTTGCGCGCAAAATCCAATTTTTATAACTGCAGAATCACTTGGCTTTTCTCCCTCCCCCACTGCCAGCTGCAACACAGGACGGGCAGAGGAGCACCAGCAGCAGCAGCGAGGGCCGCCGCCATTTGGGCTAAGGCGAATTGAGTCCGCTGCTCGTAAGATGCTTGGCAGGGCAATAATCATAAATTTAGACAACAACAACGGCAACGGCGATGGCGACGGCGACGCGAAAAGGCGAAACGGAGCCGAGGCGACAGGGCGACAGCCAGGCAAACCGGCAGCACATATCTGTCCGCCAACAGTAGTAGGCAACGAGCGGCGGATGATGCTCATGAGGCCAGTCCCAGTGCCATGTGCTGCTCCTCCAAGCTGCTGGCCACAGATTTGTCTGCTCTCCGTTCCGTCTGCTGCTTTTGGGGGTCGTTCTAAGCAAACAAATGCTTAAAGCATAAAATATTGATACACATACAAACATGCTGAAATATTGTACACACACCAACACACACACACATATACAGCAGACCTTTTTTTCGGTTTCGAATCGAGTCTGAGCTCGGTTCGCCATTCCCCAATATGAAGTTGTCTTTTTATTTGATTTTAAATTGTTTATTGCTTTGCATATTTCATAATTCTTGTGCACTCTTTCGCCTGGCCTTGAGGCCAGAGGAGTAGAGCAGATGCTCTTTGTGGAGTGTCTGAGTGTATGTGAGTGTGTGTGTGTGATCCAATTGCAACAGATTGGTTAAATCAAGCGATCAGCCAAATGTGAAGCTTAAGCGTTGAGCGGATACGCGATGCGATTTGTAGATTGTTTATGAAAGGAGACTGGATACTGGTTGCAGTTGGAGAGAACTGATAAAGAGTGACAAGTAAATCCATGATTTACTAATTGAATATGCTTTCAGGTGCTTTCATTGTAAGCTGCTTTAGTTAACAAAGTTGATTTCACAATTGAATTTAAAGTTTGCGAATGATGCCGAGTGTAGCCTTTTTTTGATGAATGAGTAAATAAAAGTTTTAATTTGGGGAGCTTTCCTTGTCTTACTAATTGCATGAGCGAAAGCTTCAAGCTTTCCTGTAACTTCCTGATGAGTAATCAAAACTTTTCAACTGGTGCTTTCAGCAGCTTTCACTGTAAAGTAAACGGGAATAGAGCTGTCAGTTAGTTTAAGCTCTCAGCTGCTAAGAATAATCAAATGTTTCCGATCTTTAAAAGCTAAACTACTCGAACTATTCTGTATACGCAGAACAGCCTCACAAATCGCATTGATTCGCATTGATTCTTTTAATATTGTATTCATTCAATGAAAACATATGTTCGCGCTTGTAAAGTTAATTGGCTCACACAAATAAATATTTATTTGCATTCTATATAACTTTATGTTGCATAATAAAAAAATAAATTAAACGACTGTTAATTACTCCATTAATAAATAAATACATAAAAAGCCACATAGACTTTCAGTCCACACGATCTATAGAATTAATATTGCAATATTATACGAAATTTATCTCACGTGATGACCTTCAGTATATGGAACGCAATTTATCGCTGATATTTCCTCAATAAGGAAACAAATTGAAAGACATACCACTTATATGCAAATATTCTGTATGCACACTTAAGATTCATGGAGTGTGCGACTGAAACAAGCCCTAACAATGCAGATGACGCGTATTGCCAACTTCATTTTTTGTGCAATCGATAGAACGTGCGTGCCTCGAGGTTTTACGATCTGCAATGCGATAGTTATGGCTGCCATATATTAGATTGTCAGTTACCTAGCAAGAGAATCGTGAGAATCTCGCGCCAAGTTAACGGTTAATGCGAAACTTTGAAGAAAAGTCCGGGGATTTCTGTCGGGGAGTTTCTGTCTTGGGGAGTGTGAGTCCATTTTCCCCAACAAAAGTTCCCCCATTGCCAATTAGCATGCACTAAAAGTGCAAGACGTTTGCCCGAAGAGACATTACGAGGTATTATATGGGGAGTACCGCCACGCATTGTTAAGCGGCCCCAGAGAATGGTCGACCATTTAAATGAAGTTACGTCTACCCGAATCACTTTTCAGTGCCTGTAATTGAATTGGTTGCTCCTCTCTTTCTTTCTCTCCATTTCTCTCTCTCTCTCTGTCTGAGTGCGAGTGTAAACATAAAATTAGTTTTCATGGCGTTAAAAAACGCGTTGGCCAGTCTACAATTTCCAGTGAAAAGAAAGAATTCAATTTAATGCATTTTCGACTCTCAAGTTTGTGTCTTCTTTCGGTTTTCTGTTTTATTTTTTTTATAGCTGCTCGGCGGGCGCATAAAAGGTTATCGGCGTTTAAAAGGGGCAAACTACGAACTACGAACTGAGACAAGGTCCAGCTATTATATGGTATTATGTGCTCGCATCGAAGGAGTGCATGTCATCGGTTCAGCAAGGAAGGCGAGAGGGGAGAGGGTAGGGCAAAGTGCGTGCAGAGCCGCGTAATTGGAATAATGCCTGAACAATGATAAGCGCCTGGAACAAGTGCATCCACAACAACAAAAACAAACACGAAATGCCACAGTTCAGCGCACTCGATGGCTTAATACCCTGCACGCAACTTTTAATAAGCCAGGAATGTTTTTGTCTCTTATAATTGATGATCACTCTGCGTGATACAAGGTTAAACGCTGAGTACACCTGGCAATATTTGCTTGAAAGTAGGAGAAATGGTTTCCATAATAATTTTGGTATATGTTGTAATATATTATCTAGTATTTTCTGTCTTTTTATAAATATAAGTCAAGTTTCTCTTATATCGAATCAAGGAATAGAGGCGAATAAACATTAAATCGTCTCTTATGCTCATATTGGTCAAGAATATATATTTTATTAAATAAATTTCCCTGGTAAATATAATATAATATAAATATCTTGATTCTATAATATAAAAATAAGATAAACAGACGAACAGACATTGCCAAATCGGCGCTTATGTTCATATTGATTAAGAAGATATATATAAAATATTCCATATCGCAATTCTTTAATATCAAACCAAGATAGATAGACGAACAGACATTGCCAAATCTACTATTAACTTCATATTGTACGAGAAACTTACTGATACCTTTAGTTCGAATAACATTAACACATATTTAGCCTCTCATGAAGGGCTTGGTCTGCCACACCTAGTTGCCCTCCCTCTACTTAGGCTACTAGACATGTCAGCTAAAGAACTATTTAAGTACTTTATTTACATTCCGTTTGTTCCATATTCCTACTCATGTATGTACGGTGGGTGTCTGCGATTAGAGATTGCGTGGCAGGCCCAGCAGCAGGAGGAGAGTGGGAAGGGAACCCAGTCATAAATATGCCTCATAATTGGCCAAATGCCTCGCTGACCAATTATGATAATTGCATAATTTTCGTTCTAAACAAGCCAAAAATATGAAGAAAAAAATGTAGACAAGAGGCCACAAGCTCATATGACAGCGCCATAAAAGTGCACTGCGAGAAACATCTGATCAAGTTGCTGAAGAAAAGTTAAATGCAAGGCAGAGAAAACTATTAAATTCTTTGCAATAAATAAACCTTTTGTTTCTAATATTTCAATAGCTTATTTCCGCATTTAATCGACAATGAATTCATAATTTCTCGCCGTGTAGGCAAGCATAGCTAAATTTATATGTTTACTGTTGGATTTATGTCTCGAGACGCCGGCGCAGACGCAGCAGCCGCCAGCTCAGGTTCAGCTTGGGGTTCGGCTCTGGCTCTGTTCGGGTTCGGGTTACCGCGTCCAGGAAACAATTATCAGCATGCTTGTTTTAGCTGGATCAGGAGAGGGACTGGGGAAGGTGCAGGAGGGGCGGAGGGAGTTGCCCGCCACGGAAGCGACTGAGCCAGCAGCACTTTTTGGGGAGCAGGAGCGAATGCGTTTAGCCTGCGGCGGCGACGGCAGCGCAGCGCATGCGTTTAATTTGCTGCGACAGAGCGAGAAAGAGAGAGATAGGGTAGAGGGAGAGAGAGAGAGGGAGAGGGGACTCGAGGCTTTTGCCTGAATTTCAGTTTCATTTTGGGACAGCGAAAATGAGCGAGAGGCGGTTGATTCAAATTAGCCACGTCTTCGGAAATATCAAGCAACAAACAATGGAATGAGCAGGCGGAGCCCCAGAGGCGTTTACCAGGCCGGCTCAAGCAGCCAGCCAACCGGCCAACCAGGCCGGCCGACCGACCAAGTGGCTCGTCAACCAACCAACGAACAGGCAACCAGCCACGACTCGAGCCCCGCCGACTAGTTGTGCCCGGGCCAACTGATCAACTGTCCGGGCCGTCCTGCTATATGTGCATATGCGTTTCACTCGTTGATTATAGGGTCGAAATTGCCGGGTTCAACAAGATTATTAATGTGCGCCTTCTCCTCGAGTTGCTGTTGTTGCCGCTGTTGTTGTTGTTGTCTTATTTCTTATATACGAGTCCGAGTGTATGGTGGCATGCAACCCCGAGCGAGTGTTGCTGAAACCGAAACCCCAAATAACTGGCCGGACATGTTGCTCTTTAGCTTTTGTTTGTTTAACGTGCTGCAAATTAAAAGCCAAATGACAACAAACAAATTAAATGGAAATTGGCTATGCCGATCCGAAAATACTCCCACATGCGGTCCAAGTGCGAAAATAATGTTATAAACATGTTGCTGACCGAGCGTAGGCCGAGCATGGCTTGTACCCGGTTAAGGCTTAAAGCAACAACAAGGCGAGGGAACATGACACGAGAAGAGTGGTGGGTCGCAGCTGAGATACCCTTGTAGATCGGTTCGGCCTGTGAAAAGTTAAATATATAATTTTTAATATTTAAATTTTCGTATTTATGATTCTGCGTCATTTAGAGATCTTTTTTGTGGAAAATATCGTAATGAATATTTAAATTTGAGAAAATATATTGAAATCACAAATGATTTTCATATATTTAATAAGTTTTTTTTTAAGATTATGCCTGTAAATGTATGCTGATAGAATATATACAATAAGTAGACATATAAAACTTACTGGTATAGATTTGAATCTTTTAAAGCAGACTTCTATAATGAAACTCTTTAGGATATTGGTGTTTCCCTTATGGGATAAATTATAAGTATACATTTAGACTTTGTTCGTTACCTATGAATGCTTATACCCTCAGCTAGGGTATAGTAATGTTGTCTGTTCTCAGTTTTGAGATACATATGTTCGTCGCTGACATATCCGCAATGTGGCAGCAGCATAATATAAATTGACATTGACAGTTGACATTTGTGGTACATAAATATTAGCCAGGGCTCTGTGTCCAGCTTTGACTCTGGCTCGGGCCGCGTCTTTCTCAGTCTCTGGCATACATCAACAGCCTCTGCCACAGTCTCCGTCTCCGTCTCCCGATCTCCGACTCCGCCTGGCAATCAGCAGGCGGCAACTGGCTTATAGAGTGACCAGCCCCGTTGTTAACCGGCTCGCTTTCTTTGTCTTCTCGGCTCTTTTATTATTTTATTATTATGAATTTTTTGTTGGGATTTTGAGTTAATTTGTTGTTGATAAGTTGACATTTTCAATTGGGCCATGCAACAAAGCGCCGCATGCGGTGGCCGCAACCGACAATTGGGTTATCTGCAGCTAGATATGGGTATCAGTCAGTCAGTCAGTCAGTCAACCAGTCAGGCAGGCAGTTGTGGCTTAAGCCACAAGGAGAAAAAACTCAATTGCTAATTGGAGTGAAAATTAATTAAGAATAAACCAGATAAAAGCCATACAACCGAAAATGTCTATATATATATTTCGTTTTATTTTATACGATATAAATATAACAAACTGTCAGAAAGTATTAGTTTGTAGGGTGATAATATGTATTTTGGATTACGCTTGAGTTATTTGACTTCTTTAAGTGAGAAACATATGTTCGTGTACTAAATGAAATAATATAACTGAACTCTAGAAAATAGTTCCGTACTTAAAGACTGACAACAATCAGACAAAAGCTAAAGTTAGTATCTACTAAAATGTTCTCTTCTCTTCTTCTTTCTGTAAAAGGTTTTTATACAGACAGATGTTCTATTTAGTATTTGTCTGTGCTGCGTCAGTTTATGCTGTGTTTCCATGTATTTTATTTAAATTAGAATCGTCTGAAATCTACCTAGGTATCTAACATCTAATAATCTCCAAACATCTGCGAAACCCTAGAGATTGTCACATCTTAACTTTATTCCAACTCTTATTGGGTTATTCAATGATATCTCTACAGGCAACATCTGCTGTTCCGTCTGCTCATTAAAGACCTGCATTTGCACTCAAAATTTCAATTTCGTGTTAAATTTTCCCAAGATAGAAAGAGAGGACCGGGGGAAATAGGGGACCTTCTTACACCTAATGTCTACCTTGTCTTTCACTTGGCCGTCACTTGCTTCGCCTGGCCACATAAACAATGCGACTTTAGTGCTTCCCGTTTGTAGAGAGAGCAGAGCAGAGGAGAAGCAGAGCGGGCAGAGAGCCTCTTATTGATTCGGCGAGTAAATCAAACCAGCGCACATTGAAGCAAGCCCAGACCTCGAAATACCCTCGGGCTAATTAGTATGCCCGCTCAGGCCTGCATATAAAGCAGCCGCAGGCAGCGATGATGAGCCGACCTGCATGCCAAAAGGATTCGATGGTGTCCCCGATGATGATGATGATGATGATGATGACGATGCTCCCAAATGTGAAATCAAAATCAAGGCACAGCCAGTCAAGCTGTCTGGGTTTTGGTTTCGTTACGCAGGCATCGGGATCGGGATTCCTTTGCAGACACAGTGTCTATGGCATAAATATGTTAATTGCCTGGGACCCGGGCGGCCTTATCGATGTGGCAACGCATGTAGTCCATTACTCAAACACTTTCCTGATCCTTAACCCCCTCATGCCCGCAGCAGACGCACTGGAACCGTTGCCGAAAATCATCGTTTCATGTGTCCGCGCTCCGCACTGCGTCACGCTGCGCAGCAGGAAAAACATGTGCGGCATGTTGTTGGCGGGGCAGGGGCATAAGGGGTAAAGGGGTAAGTGTAGGGGCGGGGTTTGTCAACGGGTCAGCGATGGAAACTCAATTTGATTTCACTTTAGATAACAATCAATCGGTTCGATGCTTCGATGCGTGCATGTTAACCCAAAAAGAATGCTCTCTCACACACACACACAATATACACACACATACATATACATATATATATTTATATATATATATACATATATACATATGTACCCTATTACAAAAAAAAATAACTAAAGCGGGAAGAAAATAAAGTAAATTTTATTTAAATGAGCCGGGTTATGGTAGAGCAGTTCGCAGTGCGACACCTCGCCCCAGAGCACGCACATTGCATGCAACGCTACAGCGCACAGCAACAACAATGCCTGCTACAAGGAATAACAACAAAAATAACAATGGAACATAATGTTATAACCCATCCAGGCGGCGAAAGAGTTCGAAAGGGTTTGCAGAGGTGTCTCCCGAATCGACTCCGTGTGTCTCTTTTCTTGCTCCACTTCTCTCTTGTTGTTGTTTGTTTCCTTTTGTTCTTATTGTTGTTGTTGTTATTGTTATTTTTTGAACTTGTTTCGTATCGTAAATTCAATAATTTTGACATTTTATTGCATTTTTATTGCGTTTGTGACATCATTAAACGTTTTTATGACTCTTCTTTGTCGCTTTTTGTTGCCTCAACTTTGGGTCGCGTTCTTTATATGCATTTGAGGATGCCCCGTACTAAGGTTAGAGGGGTAACAGCGACTTGTGAACTGGCAAAGGTAATTTTTGGGAAAATAATATACATATGTAGATGGATTTGCTTCTCTCAACGATTGTGGGAATGTGTTCTCCAGCTTTCTTAGTACTTTCTTATAACGGAACCAGCGGAGTTCCGTATTCGAATGGGAATGAGACTTTAGTTGTAAGATAGTACAATATAAGAATAACAATACTATAGTTTTAACTGGTAATAAACAATAATTTAAACAATTATGCAATAAAAAGTACGTAATTAAAGAAATTTCCTACATAATTAAAAACGGTAATACAAAAGTCACAGTATTCTGTTTTCAGATTTATCTTCTGTATCTGTTTTATATTATATCTTCTTAACCTCAAAATGTAAGAAAGAGTATTACCTATTCGAATACATTCCACCCTCAGCTTAATATATTGCAGTTGTTCTGTCAGTTTCTGATCATTCCATTCGTCGCCGTTGTTGTTGTCAATAATAAAAAGCCCGTCTTTTTCCCATTCGAGTTACGTGCATATTTAATGTTATACGTGTGTGTGCGATTGTGTGTTGTGTGTTTGTGTGTGTGACGGGTGTGTGTGCATCTTGCGCGACCTTTTGGCCATGGCCCTTTCGCTAACAGCCATGAAATTAGATGCCGCTCTTGCAACTTGTCTGCGCGCACATGTGACCCGAAAGGGTTCCGCTGCCCCCGCCGCCGCCTCTTTGTCGCATTATGGCCCATTGGAAAGTAAAAACTCGAAACTTAATTACCCAGAGTCCCGGGAAGTTGCCTGCCTTACAAGCAGCTGACAGTCGGGCTACACCCGCGCAGTCTAATGGCCATTGGATGATAGCTAATGGCTTTCAATGCGCTTCGATTTTCTCATGTGTAAAATTACTGTAAGTCAGCCAGACAGACAGGGGGGGGACAACCTGAAATTCTTGTTGTTGCTGTTGTTTTGTTAATTTGTTTAATTGTCTTGCATATTTCGCTCCGACTGCGCTTCTCATCTGTCGAGTCATGTGAATGTGAACATCTTGTGCGGTGCGATGGTACGCAATGAACCCTAAAATGCACGCACATCCGTCTAACCATCTTGACCTGGCCCATTGTTGTGTGCATTCAAAATAGTTGTGTGCACCTCCTGTGGGTTCAGTTCCATTCACCCTTCCCCCCGTCCCCCGAAACTGAAGACAAAAATGAAATCAGGTGTACACGAAAAAGACTAATGAAACGGCCACAAAAGAAAAGTTTCTTCTTTTGTACTTGCATTTTGTTGAGCAACATTTCTCGAACGCTTCGATCGTGTCCTCACGGCTGGAGACATCGCCACGTCTTGAGGGCGCTTTTGTGTTGAGCTGTGAAAAGGCCAGAAACAACAACAGCAATGGCAATAGGCACTACAACAAACGGCTTAAATGGCGCTTTTTTCGGCCAGGGCCTTGAACAATGGCCAAAAAGGTTTACAGAGAGAGAGAGAGAGAGAGAGAAGAAGGAGAGGAAGGTGTGGGGAGAGTAACAATAGTCACAATGCAGCGAAAGGGCAACAACACAACAAACTTCATTTGATATGGTAATTTACAGTGTTGGAAAATGTGCACATAACTCTGCAATCTAATGAGTTTTCGAACTGGCAAAGCTATTAATGACAACATGAGTTCATCGAGCTGTGGAAAATTGAGCTCAATATAGACAAGATTGGGTTTAACTTCGGTTGGCATCATTAAAACTGAACTGTGTGTGATCTTTGCTGTCTCATGACTTAATGCGAACAAAAACTACTTGAGAACTCCAAGATTATGGGAAAGTTTGTCATATGCAATTGAGGAAAGGTTACAAGAGAGTCAAGTTTACTATTTGTCAGTCTTTTTTTGAAGAGGAAATTAACACAATAATGAAGACGATATTACAAAGAATTTATTTTAAAAATATAATAAGTTCACCTGCCCTATGAGAGTTAAATAAATATTAGAAAAATAAGAAATGTAATAACGCCTTAAATATTTATTTAAGTATTTCTAAATTGGACTTAATTGTCTTATTACTTTAGTAAACTATTTAATAAAGCTACGCTGTAATCTAAAACCAGAATTTATAATTTTCTCCCTCTACATATATATGTATTCTAACCTCAATCAAACTCTGCATGTTTTCAATTTAAAATAACTCCAGGTAAATTAAATTCAATGGCAAAAATGTCTTGCATTTAATGCACATTCCGTACAACAAACAAAGCATAAAGTACCCGAAATTTAAACCATTAATATCTATGCTAATTTATGCTGAGCTGTTGATTTGCCAGTCGCCCCTCGTCCCGTTTTCTTTTTGCCCCGCAGAGCCCTAATTAAAGCGACACCTTTCCTAGATATACATATGTATGAATATACGATATGTACATTTTCGAGCTTTTTATCATTTGTCAGGGAAATTGAACAAATTAATAAATTTTCCATATGCCTAGACATGTGCTAATGTGGACAGTTGAGTGAAAAATTGGACAGTTGCAGGCCCACACACCGCTGTAGCAGAACAACCCCCTTCATAGAGAGAGATACACACATATTACCCCTATATCTATGCTAATTATGCAAGATACCGAACTGGGCTTTAATAAAAATGTTATAATAATTCACTTTGAGGAATTTATTGACCTGCAAAGGCTGCACATGCTCAATGGACGCGACATGTTGATGACGAGGATGGGGACAGTGTTTGTCGGGGGTTAGTTTTTGGACCACAGCCAAGACGACACGCAACCACATGGAACCGCAGTCGCACTCGGAGTCGGAGCAGGCTGTATAAATTTAATTTAGTCGGTCGCCTGTTTGCGCCTAACAATTAAAAGGCAAACTTCAACTAGAAACAATTTTCGAGATGAATGGGAGGAGATAACGAGGCGGACGAGGGTCGCCCCGCGTCGGTCCGTCCCCTTCCCCTATGCTGGCGTTGCGGGCATTTACGCATGGCATGCAGTTGACGCCCGGTTCGGTTAGGTTCGGTTCGAACTATGCGCCGGCGTCTCTAGCTCGCTGTCTTAGCAGTGACACAGCAAATGAAAATAAAGGCGGGGGAGGGGCAGAAGGGGAGGGGGGGGTGTGCATGGAAATGGGCATGCGTGTGAGTTGTGCGGTTCCCCCTGGTCTGGCTGGTTCGCAGTGTACCTGGCGCAAAATGTTAATAAAAATCATTTGGACAAAAGGAATGAGGGAAACAACAACGAAATAATACACCTATAAATAGGTATGAAAAACTTGGCCATGACTGTATATGTGTGTGTGTGCGTGCATTCCGAATTGTGTGTGAGACCATTTCTCAGCTCGTTTCTTAAGCGTTTCAAATTTTCCGAAAGCCAGAGAGAAATACAAAAAAAAAATGCCGAAATTAAATAAATAAAATGTTTGGCCATGGAATATTAATTTGGGGCAGGTAAAGTCGAGTCGAGAGCGGGGATCGGGTCGGGCGATATATGTAAATGAATTCGTTTGAACGTTAATGAGTTGAAAAACGCCTCCTGTCTTTGTTTCTGGTTCTGCTTGAAGTCGGCGACGACGACGACGGCGAATGGCGACGGAGTCCGCTACTGGAAATTCACTTCACTTCGATATTAATTAAAGAAAGAGATTTCTCGTTCGGGTTGTGCTTTTATAGTATATTTTTCTGCTACTCATTCTCGAGTTTTTTCCTTTCTTTTCCTTTAATTAATCATATGCAATTTGAGGCAGTCTTGGAGACGGAGTCTGAGTCTGGAACTTTGTCGGGGTACCAGGCCGTTGATCCACTTAATTATTTAGCAATTTATTCTCACAATTGTTAACAATTTTTTTCTGTTTTTTTCTGCTTATTTTTGTTGTTGTTGTTGGTCTTTCCGCCTTGCACGTTTTGCGTAGTTTGGTAGCTCGTTTATTGTTTTCGGTTTCTGTTGGTTTTTCTTCTCGAGGGGGATTGTTCGAGGTTTTCGTTTCGCCATTAAACTAATGAAATTAGGAGAAACTGTTTATGCTGATAAGACAAAACTATTAACGTTTTCCTTTCCCCTACCATTCTTCCTTTCCTCTTCTTCTTTTCTTGGCTTATTTTTTATGTTTTTTGGCAATTAAACTGTAATTAATGGTTGTGTGCGCGAGTGGGTGTGTTTGGTGTGTGCGGCGTGCGTGTGCCTGTGTCTGTGTGTTGTGTCCGTGGTGTATGTCTGCGGCGTGTGTGTGGCATTTGGTTGGGGAACCGCGAAGTTGATATGGAGCCTGGTGCGCGATTAATCAAGATCAATTAAAAAGAGTTCAAATATTGAACTTAAATTGTTGTATGGGAAACTAAGCGGGAAATGAAGAATTCGAAGAGAAAGCAGAAGTTCAGAATGTAAACTTATCATGCGATGTGTAGTTAATACGTATACGTAATGGGTAAAAAGTGTGTCCTTAAATTTGATAAAATTTATCAAGCAGTAATCTATTTATTTCGAACGTTAATTACGTAATCCCTTATTTCATTGCTATATACACTTAACTAGCTCTACTCTGATGTGTGAGTGGAGTTAAAAATCTTTAATTAAACTTGCATTTTATAGCTATTTTATGCATTACTTTTGAATTCGGCTAAAAACGTAAATTGCGTTACGCAAAAAGCTTATGCAATGTGTACGCAATTGGTTTTAGTATTCATTTACGCAACGTAAATTGCATAACGTAATTGATAATCATAATTGCAAATGCTTTAGAATAAAATAAATTGTAATGCATTTATTTTAACTGTTTTTATAAATTGAAAATTATTTGAAATGTTTTTTTTAACAATATTTTCCGCTAAGAAGCTTACGTTCCGTAACGTAGGCAACCGTGAACTGGTTAGCTTTAATTTCAGACAGAGCGCCGATTAAAAGGCCATCTTCGAGAAGGGGCGCCATAAATAATTCCTCGAGAGCATCCAATTTACACAAAATGTTCTCATTAATTTTGCACAAAAAGCTGAAAATCAATCAATTTGGTATTTTATTGCCGACATTTGTTGTTATTGTTGTTGTGTATTGTCGATTTCAATTGGCATTTAATTAATTAATCGACTCTAAAATTGTCGATTCCACATGTTTATCACTTATTAAAGATCTATTCAAATGTGACAAAAAACATGGAAACCTAAACAAAAGCATGGACAGGTCAGACGGACAATCGCATAAATTTAACCTATGCTTGCTCTCTCTCTCTCCCTCTGTATCTGCCTCTCTGTCTCCGTGTCGGCATGCAGTAAACTAATAAAATTTATATTGATATTTGGCAAATAAATTTAACTAAAACATCGTCTCGCTGTCAGTTCGGGGCTGTAGCTCCAGTTTCGGATTGAGTTTCAGACTTTGAAGCCGCGTTCCAGTTCCAGTGCCAGTTCCAGTTCAAGTTGGAACTGGGGCTGGTGTTGTCTGAGCCCCGTTTAGATGCTTGACAGTGATAAGCAGGGGGCGATGCTGATGGCGTTGGCCACACGCATTAATTTTGCTCTGGCTTTCATTTAAAATATAAAAAGGCATCAGCAACAACAACAACAAGAACTACAACAACAACAACTGCGTCGTGCAAGAGAAAAATGTTTTGTGGGATTGCGTTGTCCGTAGTCTGGGTTTGGGGCTGGCAGCGCTAAAAACTCGGACACGCCACATTCGCATTCACAACGGGCCTCCAAGTAGGATTTCGACTTGGCATTGCCTCGCATGACTCTGCCCAGTTGTTGTTACTGTTGTTGTTGTTGTTGTTTCTGTGTGTTTTGTCTTATGAGTTTTCTGACGCACGATGACGTTTAAATTTCAAATGATTGATTCCCCGCTGGCAAAAACTTTGATAAAAGCCGCAGCAGCGCCAGGCACGCCCATTGCGACTTCAGTCTGACTCTCGCTCTCTCTCTCTCGCTCTCTCTATCTGTCTGTTGGCCATTTAGCTAACTTGGCTAACTGGGCAACTTGGCTAACTGGCCAACTGGTTGCCTAGGCCATGCCTACTATTTGCGTGCTTAAATATTTTAATTAAGAAAACAAACCAACAACAAGCGCTCAAAATATTTTGGTACCTCTCTCTCTCCCTCCCTCTCTCTCTCTTTTGCTCTGCGCGTGTTTTAATTGCAGTTTACATGTCTATTAACTAGTTGTTGTTGCTTTGCTGCAATTGCTGTTGGCTTTTTAGTTTTTAATTGCAACTGTCAGCAGATGTGGGTAGCGGTAATTGACGCGTCTGAAATAAGTTGTCAAAATGCCAAAAGTAACGCCCAAGCCCCGCATGAACACATCTGCCAAAGCAGGGGGGAGAGGGAGAGAGGTGTGAGAAGAGACTGCTGTAAATTGCCTTGAATACTTCAATCATTAATCAATTACAGATTGTCAACCGCATCGCACAGGCTGCGACCAGGCTCGAATTACGCCAGCTGTCAGGTGTTTTATGACAAAATACCTGAAAACCGCATTGAGAAAAAAATGTTAAAAAGCCAAGGGAAAATCCCATCAAATCGGAATCTCCTCCTTCTCCTTTTTTAGCAAAATTTCACACGTTCTCATGTTACGCTTGCCAAAAACGGGTTTTATATTTTTTGGGAGTATGTTGTACATATTGCCCCGAATTATGGCAATATAATTTTCATCGTTCGCATTTAATTGCCCACAATATAAATTTTGATTCTTTGATTTATGTTTTTGTGGAACATTTTCCATTTGAATTCTTTCGGCAACGGAAATAAATAAATTATACTATGTGATTGCGTTAAAGTCGATCTAGTTGAACTAGTTTCCGAGAGAAACTTTAGCTTTAAATTGCACTAACTGAATACCAATTGGCACAATTATAGTAAATTGTTTAATTCGATTTAATTGAGGATTATGTAGATAGTAAACATAGTATCATATATGGCATAAAGATATCAAGAATTAAGTTATTGCATAAGTTAAGATTGGACACCTCAATATTCACAGCAAAGATTTGAATAAGGGATTTAAAAATTATTTTATAGATATTTTACTAGTAATAATAAATACTAAAATATACCAAGAGTTATTAAACTTAACCTATTACCTTTATTATCTACAGTTTTATAGTTTAAATACTAAATTCCCAGAATTTCCAGAGTGAATAAAACTAATAAATTCCATATAATACAAGTAAGTTGAGCCCCTAGCATATCTAATACTTCCTATATTTTGCAAATACCCATTTTCTAAGTTCAATGTTATTTCACTCCTTACCTACTCAAAGAACTTACTATTAAAAAGTACAACAGCATCAAGCAATATTCTTCATGATCTCAAATATTTCTGAAATTCATATCAATTATAACACGAAAATAAAACTCTTGCAGATGGTATCAAATTGCGTTGGAATTCCGATAAAAAGAAGAACCACGAGATGCCTCGAATAATTAATATTATTATGCAACTCGTACGCAATGCAGCGGCAGAAATTATGCCTCGTAAAATTTATGAAATTCATATTATTATCGTTTAATAAAAAAATAAAAAACATGCCGCCGTTTGTCAACAAGGCCACCTTACAGCGGCAACTGCAACAGCAACAACAACAACCAGAAGAGACAACCGCAAAGACAACGGCAACGGTTAATGGATAATGTTTTCGGGGGCTACCGGCCGCAAACGAGGTGCGAGAGGCGACCTTACCAAAAAGCGTCGCACCGGCTTAGTCACCGGTTGTTTTTGATATTGTTGTTGTTGTTGTTGCTGCTGGTGCTGCTGTTGGCCACCGACTGCGCCCGAGTTGGCAGCCGCTTCACAAGTTTGCGCGCTTATCTTAATTGTTGCTCGCATATTAATTTCGTACCTGCTGTGCTGACAAGCTGCGAACCAGTCGAGCACTGGAGCAATGAGATACCTGCTCCCAGGCTGGAGACGCGCCGTTATCGCCTTTGTCCGCAGTCTGTCTTCTGTCCCCAATTCCAGCCTCAGCAGCCTCAGCAGCAGCCTCAGTTGGCAGCTTCAAGCGTTGCTCTCATTGACGCGTCTCGTCGCGACGTCGACGTTGATGTTGTCAGTCTTGTCTGTCCAATCTGGTACGTCTGTCCCCTCCGTCCCTATCCGTCTGTCTGTCTGTCTGTCGTTCAGTCACTTTTATTGTTGACAAATTAATAGATTGTGCTGTCCATATTAACACGTTCACGTGTTGCGCTTCCTTCCGGCCACAGTGCACATTAAAAATGTATCAACTTTGGGCGCTGGCGGTCTGATTAGTATTGATGGGTGTTCCTACATGTGTGTGTGTGTGTGACTGTGTGTGTGCCCGATACGAGTGCATTTTATGACACACTCACCGACAATTTATTCGTAAGCTGATTTTAATTAACACAAGCGGCTCAAGCAACTGGCCGACAGTGTGTGTGATAAGCTTACGACTTAAGCCAGATCTGAAATCGGTAGAGATGGGGGCTGCTCCTGAGGCTGGCCAAGTTAACCGGAAGCTGCTACGCGTCTGTTGACATTATGGGAGACTGCTAAAAAAAAGCACTGCACTGCTATGAATCAGATAACCGCGGTTAATGATTGATTACGTCCCCGAGATAAGAGCACGTTGATTGCCAGATAGGCCAGAAAGACGTGAAAGTTGGCCGCGATTTATCGTTTGCTTATCGCACTCAACTGATAAGGCCGATGACGCAGTTGGATGGGCTATAAAAACGGTCATATCTAGCGGGTATTCATTGCATGGATTTGCTTGCTCAGGGGGCCGAACTGCACAGGTGTAAAAGAGCATAATTGATTTGATAAAGGAGTTGAATGGGTTTGGGAAAACTCAGTTGATCTAGCTATAAAGATTATGATCGACAATACAATCCTGTTTATATTCGAATGTCCAGGTAGAGCCCTTTAATTCGTTGAATTCTCGCAGGAATAGCCATATAAACTCTATCATTAATTGGCCAGACCATAAACACCTGCTCTTCCGTTGAACTTGCCTCGGGTTCGATTTCCGCTTAATTCGATTTTAACAACGCTTTGATGGGTCTTTAATCGTTCGACGCATGTCGGAAAACTAGTATTTTAGGCTTGTACAGAACTTCATATTTGTATTTCGTTGATTGGAGGTCAGATGTTCAAGATATGCAAATGATACGACGGATGTGCTGCGGGAAGTGAGATCGAAGAGTTGGAAGGAAATAAATATGTATAATGTTTATATATTTTGTGAAGATTGATAGATTGGCAAGTAGAGAGAAAACGGAAGGATGTAGAGAAAGATAGATTAATAAAATAATAAATAGATGAATTCAGATATTTAGATTAATATATATCAATATAACTATATTTATATCTAATAAGAGAATATTATAGAGAAATATGCATGCATGAAAAGATGTAAAATAAAGTAGATTAAAAGGGTAATTAATTGAATTTGTATAAATTTGGCTATATAAACTATAAACTTAAAAAATATATAATTAAAATAAATATATGGATAATATATATAATATAATAAATATAGTTTCTATAAATAAATCCGTCTTTCACTTGCAAAAACATTATAGATGTTTATAATTTTACATTTCAAATTCCTGATGTATTCCGTAATAACAGTAAAGCTATTTACATGACAACGTACATATAATTTTATAACTGGCTGTAAAAAGGCTGCTTGTAAGATAGCAATAATTATCCAATCAGGCAATTTACACGTGCGCTTCTTTTGACAACTTGACTTGACCAGGGACCAGGAAATGCCAAATATTCAAAATAATCATATGCCTTAACTAGCAGCTGAAAATAAGGTATTTCTTCTTCTTCTTTTCTTTTGCATTTTTGACATTTCTCAGGCCCGCCGACGAACTCCTCCTCCCCTGCCCCTTGCACTCTCCCCTGTTCCCCTCTTATGATATGAAGATAATAGCTTTTGTGTTGCATCAACCAAAATAGCAACAGCAACAGCAACAACAACAACAACAACAACTCGTGCGGCAGTTAATCTGCTCTAACCTTCAACCTTTCGCTGGAGCTGAGCAATCAGTAATCAACTGCGGCCTGCTGCAACAACACAACAACACAACCTGGTTGCGTTGCATCCGCCCGCTGCCCTTCACTCAGCTGTTCAACACCTTCGGCTGCAGTTGCAGTTGCAGCTGCCAGCGGACAGCGAGAAAGATAGACAGAGACGGAGAGAGAGAGATAAAGAGAGACCGAGAGAAAAGCTAGAGAGACAGGCCGCCAAGAGTGTAGACAACTTAAATCAAAGTGCTAATTTTAAAATAACAACCCTGAAGACAGCCTAAACACACAGGCGCAGCGGCAGCAGCAACAACAACGAAGCGAAGTCATATTGGAAAAACGTTTACGCGAAACTGCTTAACTGCTTAACTAGCTGGCAACAACAACAACAACAGACAACAACAACAACAACAACAACGAGGCATTCAGCCCCACAATTGAAAAGACAAGATGAACGGCACGAAACAGGATGTTGGAACGTGGAACGTGGAACGCGAAGTTCGAAATTTGCAAAAAACGGCGCTGGGAAGAGCGCTCGCAGTCTTCTGCCCTCTCTTTCGTACACACACACGCTCTCGCTCTTTCTGCCTCCTTCCCTGTGCCAACTTTGAGTTATCGCCGAGATATTAATTTGAGCTGCCGCTGATAGTTCGAGGCCCCTCAAGGGGGCACCCAAAAAATGTATCTTCGCACATTCGCAGCTCGTTGGCTCATTCTAATTGACGAAAAATCACTAAGACAGACACACACTGCGCGAAAAAGGCGAGTGAGAAGTGCCAGGCAGATCAGCAATCTACCAGATCGGCATCCCCGTCGTCCTCCTCTTCCTCCTATGCTTCGTAATTGTTTGCACATATTTCCGAAACACCAATGCTGCCATTTGCCCATTGCCGGCGTTGTTGATTCTTCTTCGTCGGCTTCCATGGGGCTCCGTCTCCGGATCGAGCTCGTTCTCCGTTGGGTTCCCTTTGGTTCCGTGGTATGCGCTTCGTTCTTAGAAAATTGCCGTCCCAATTGAAATGAAATGACGCTGGGAATGACTGAGAGAGGGCAAAAGGGAAGGCGAAAGGGAAGGAAAGAAAGAAAAAAACCAACAATCGAAACGATTTTCGGTGATTTTCGCATTGAAATATTTCGCGTTTGTCTGCGGTGCGAAAAATGCCAAAGTTGGCTTATTTTTCTCTTATTTTTTTGCTGTATTATATAAACAATAAAAAGCAGGCACATTTGTTTGCGCTGCGAATGCCATTTCTGGCCACAGAGCATCACGGACTTGCCGGCATAGGCAGGGAGAAGGTAGAGGAGAAGGCAGAGGCAGAGCGGGCACTTGATTTATTATTGGGTAACAATTCATATGCCTTTATTGATATTTTTCAATTCCTGAACGTCGCTGCGCGTGTGAGACACAATAAATTTTGAAATAAATTGGATTTCGCAGTTTTAATCAGCAAAAGGGCAGCGCCTGATGAGACACCGTCCGAAAAGGCACGGGAACTGCGAGAGAAAAAAGACCCAGCAGACTCCTCGGCCAGGCAGAAAGAAGGCAGAGAGAGACTCCTTCGAGTTGAGCTGGGCAACGTTGACGCCATAGCGCTGACAGGCAACGATCGGGATCGGGATCGGGCAGCGGGCAGGGATAGAGCTTGAGATGGAGAACGAGCTTCGCGCTGCAGTTGGAAGTTGAAGCTAAAAACGCTGGAAACGTCGCCTAGGCATGCGGGGCCACTTAAACGGTGTGCAACAACAAAATACCAGAAGTGGCAGCTTATGTTGCAATTAGTCGATTGTTAAATACCCTAGAATATAAATTATATGAACAATTTGAGGTTTTGTTAGGACTTTTTGAAAATTTGAAAGAAATTTATTATATGTATTTTATAAATAATTATATATTGAATAATAAAAGGTATTTTTAAATTGCTATAATAATTTAATTTTTTTGACATGAAAATTTTAATTGAATCAATTTTTAATTTTAATCTACATCTATAATTTATTTATGTATATTAATTGAAACATTTGAAAATACAGTAAACTTCTTAAAATATAATAATACTTACAATTACAACAATGACTTATGTATACAATAACTCTATATTTATTTAAAACAATTGCTTTTATAATTACTTTTTATTATTCTAGTTTAAATCGAGTTAAGTAAAAATTGCACCCATCATTTTAACTCTTTAAAGCTTTTTTTTTAAATTTAATTTTTTTTTATTTACTTTTAATTAGTTATATATAATTTTGTATGTCATTATATCCACCATATTATAATTCTTTAATTTAGTCTGCCATTATGATATTAAATAACCAAATAAATAAACATATAGCTTTTAATAACACTTTAACAGTATTAACATAATAATAAAATGTTCAAAGTTTTGCTGACGTAACTGTTAAGCTTATTTTTTTTTTGATCTTTCACCAACTTGTTGGCATTTTTCACATTTCTCCCAGTCAATAAATACAAATAAATCCATAAAAATAATATAAATATGCCGCAATATCAATGCAACTATTATTTTTAATTAATTGTGCGCATTTTCCACTGCGACGTGACAAACTGCATTTAAAACTAATTATACCCAATTGGCGCAGAGCTTTATGCGATATACGAAAGCTGCAAAAAGTGCGTTTTGTGCTGTCTCCGAAGTCGAACCACTCCGAACCGGTGCCAAGCCAGCCAAGCCAAGCCGCTGGGCCAGGCCAGGGCCGTGGGTTTTTGGTGCAAGCCAAAGTGTAAAAATATGCTGCCAATGTTGCAATTTATTTATTTATTTTTCTTCATTTTTTTGCAAGCTGCTTTTGTTGCTGCTGCTGCTGCTGTTGTTGTTGCTGTGTCTGGTTGAGCACAAAAATGTACAACCAACACGAAGAAGAACCCATTGGACGTCGGCTACGTGTGCACATTGTTTATTTCACACACTTATTGGCCCGCAGGCGCTACTGTGCGCCCTCCCCTCCACGAAGCCTTGCTCCACGTGCTGCTCCACAGCTTCGACTTCAACTCGAACTGCATCCACAGCTTGGCGCAGCCAGCAATTGGCTTGTCTTGTCTTGTCGTACGTTTTCCAGCTAAGATTGGCGACGCCATGTAGTTAACGCGTTCGCACTTTTTTTCTGCCATCCCCCCCCTTGTTACACCCCATGTTGCTGCATGTAGCACTGTGGATGGGCTCGTGTCCAGTCCATTGAGTTTTCATGCCACGCAACCGCAACGCAGCGAAATTGGCTAAAAATGACACTCGTTTTCACTGACAGTGCCAAGGGCGTGAAGGGGGGGTAACGTGGGGAGGTGGTGGATAGGGAGAGGCATGCGACAGAAGCTGCTGCTTATGCATATATAGTAGAGGAAAACGAATCTGTAGTGTGAGCGCATATTGAGGTGGGCCTGGGCATGATTTCTGATTGGCCATAAACACACAAAAGTATTGAGTTTTATCAGCTGCGGGCTATATGGGTAGCTACAGCGCTGATACCCCCTCTCCCTCTTGGAGCTGTTGCCCCACCTCAGTTTGAAAATTGCTTTTGATAACCGGGCGCGGATTGAAGGCTGAAAAGTGGTTTTTAGCTTGCGGTTCACATTTGACATAGCAATTGATGAGACTCTTAAATTGGCTAAGTTTGCACCGATATACTCCTATATACATACATATATTGATTGTAAATTCATGCGCTACATGCATAAATAAACCGCCATGGCCAATCATATTGCCATAATAATGGTGTACAAACATTTTCGGACAGCTAATCAAACTGTGGAATTTCTTGTGCATAGACTTTGGAGGGGGTTAAGAGTTCATCAATGGTTATAAATAAAATGCATGCAAAACTGTTACAACTCTTGTATATTTTATTTTTCTGGACATTTAATATACTTAGGAGTATGATGATAATTTGGAAAAACCTGTTAATTTGAATATATATAAATTAATTTATTTGAATGACACGAGGAATAAATGATTTCTTTATGCCTCAGATTATCTGATCGTCGTTGCGCTCGGCGTCTATTTGTACAGCGTATATAGTACATATAAATGTTAATGAATATATGAATCCTATCAGGAAACTGTGCTCTTTATAGTATACACGAGGAACAATTAATGAAGACAGTATAAGGTGCAAGAGTACAAGAGGTTCGAGAAGCCTTCACTTAATTTTCTTACATTTTATCAGATGAAAGCAACCTGAATCCATTCAGCTACCTTCTGCTTCATCAATTTTCCATTCAATCTGTTTTCTTGTTTTTCCACTTTTCCCCTCAATGTAAACATTAAGCACGCTTCCTGCTGTAACCCGCAATTAACTCTGAAAATTCTATTATATCTTCATTTGGATTCTCTTTATCAGCATTTACCTTGACTAACATGAAAAACATGACAGTTTTTCCCTCAAGTCGAGGAAAAACAAAAGGCATTTCTTGGCAACACCACATCGATTTATGGCCATTGTTGTTGTTGTTAGTGTTGTTGCCTCTGCTGCAATGTTTTGCATGCGAATCTCGAGTTCGGACCTGGGCTCGGCCCCCTTTTGGTTAGGGCATTTATGAGTAGTTAGCAATTTCGGTGGCAGGGATTAAGATTAAAACTTGGTGCTACATCAAATGGGTGTGAAAAACGCAAATTACAAAGAATTTCGAGACGAACAGAGGGAGAAAGGGAGGGAAGAAGGGGGAGGTAGAGAAGGAGGGACAGACGAGCCGCGAAACGTGGCCCTGCAGCGTGCAACAGGAAACTGGCCACATAGTTGAGGCCGACTGACTGAAAGGCTGACAGGCAGACAGACAGGCTGACAGACATAGAGAGAGAGAGAGAGATAGAGAGGGGCTAGAAGTAGGGGGGGGGGTGCGGGGTAGGGGTACTCGCTCGACTAACTAACTAAGGGCGTGTCAGGCAAGTCGAGTCGTCAGTCGTGTAACTTTGAAATATGTTGAGCTGCAAGATAACTGGCCAGGTAAGTTGCAACTTGCTGCAAGTAGCTTGCTGGCTGCAACTGCTGCCCCTGCTGGTGCCTGCTGCAACTGGTAACTGGCAACTAGCCAGGGCAAAATGCATATGCATATTTTATGCCATTTAAGCAGCATTTATGCAGCTTCGCGTGTTGACAAAAGTTGTTGGCTGCTCGTAACTCAATCTCAATATTTCAGGCAACCGAATCGCGTCGAGCGTTGCATTAAAACGTGACTTTGACAGTAGCCGTTTGGCTTGACAACAACAGCAGCAGCAGCGCAGCAGAGGCAGTAGAGGTCAAGGAAGAAGAGCAGCAGGCAGAACAGCAGCAGCACAACAACAACAACAACAAGAACGGGAGTCGAGCGTACGTGCGGCAACACATAGGCCCGTAAGTGAATGTGTCTCGCGGCATCTCCCATTCCATTTTCCATTCCATTCCATTCCAGGCTATGTGACATTCGTTAAGCAAAATATGTGTCATGAGCAGGGGCGGGGTGGTGGGCGGTGTAGGGAGGGGGCAGTTAGCGACTTGTTGCCTGATCTATTGGTTTTTGCGTGGCAGCCCGTTTTACAAAACCGCAAAATATTTTTGTGGCCCCCTGAACATGGTCGCGCAGACCCCCATCCCCTGCCCCCAGTTCCCCTGCCCCTGCCACTTCTTGGCTGATTGCATGCATATTAGCCATAGCCATTAGAGCTGCGACAGCCACTAAAACTGCCGTCGATCTGCGTTCTAAGCGGACAGTACCCTCTTGTCTCCCCCTTGCTGGCATATTCCTGCTACCCTTTTGTTGTTGGCCCGAGCGTGGCAAGAACAAGACACGATTTTTAAAACGAAATCCATGTTTTGCGCTTTACTTAGTTGCCCAAAGAGAGGCCCAAGAGAGAGAGAAAGGGAGAGAAAGAGAGAGAGAGGGGGAGAGGAGAGAGGATTACCGAGCTGGATCGTCGCACTTTTTTTTCCAACTCCTGCTCTGCTTCATCCACTGACTCTGCGCCTGCAGTTGACAATAGTGCCTGCCTCACTCGGTGGTTGCCTCACTCGATGCCTGCCCGGCTTGCTGCACTTCATCGACTTGTCGCAGCCTGCCTGACTTGGCGGCTGCTTAGCGTTATTTATAAAACATGTACGAAATGCAAACTATGCGACACGACGAAGCCTCCAATGCCCTTTACACAAGTGCCGCATAGCCCAGATTGCTGACAGATTATTCCATTTTCTGTTTGCTGTTCGCTGTTTTCTGCAGTTCATTTTTTTGCTCGTATGACGTAAAACTGTCCCGACTTATGCACTGCATTGCTTAATTAAAACACCACCAGCAGCTGCAACTTTTTTGACAAATTTTAACGGGTTTTCTTTAATGCAGATGTTCTGAAAAATGTTTTCCAACAAAAAGTTCAAAAGAATTCGAAATTTTGTCGTAATTTGCAAATTAATTGGTATTTTTCGTTACAGAAATTTCTTGGGAACCGGGAACTCCGTTATTAATTTGTATGCAAGGATGTATGGAGATCTGGCAATACACTTAATATGTTAATCACATTTTATTCAAATATTCATTGGCATAAATATTAATTTGTGTTATCGATATCCTTTTAATAATCGTTTAATCATACTCTTTCGATCGCTAACCATCAGCCCCATCACATGTGCAGCTATGTAACTTTTAAAATGTTAACACTTTATCTGATTAAATTAAGAATTCATTCAAGGAAATTCAAAGTGCGATCCATTAATATTTAATAAAAACACTACTAAAAGTGTTGTTCAACATCAACAATCTAAGAACTCAATTTCAGAAATAGTTAAATAATTTAGAAAATATTTATTGAAAAAACT
This sequence comes from Zaprionus nigranus, assembly GCA_018903425.1. Taxonomy (NCBI): domain Eukaryota; kingdom Metazoa; phylum Arthropoda; class Insecta; order Diptera; family Drosophilidae; genus Zaprionus; species Zaprionus nigranus. Next base: position 836,417 of record JAEIGD010000034.1, on the reverse strand, counting down.
AAAAATAATTAAAATCCTATTTACTATATTCATTTTAAATAATTGAAATCTTCTTATAAAATGTGATTAAATAAGTATTCATAGTTTGTTTATCATTATTGTTATTATAAGAGAGGAATTTAAAAAGATTTTCTTATAAAACGGCGGTCTCCCTTTCTGAAGTTATAACAAACTTACATTGTTTATTTATAGTTGCCCCAAATTGATTTCACCACCCACTAAGCGATCACATTCATCGCCTTACAGTGCTCAGCCGGGCCACAGCTGCTCACGACTCACGACGACAGGCAAACGATAGTTTTCACATTGCAAACCCTTCATTAGAAAACAATTGTACGTTTTGAATTATGGGCTGCTTGGGGGCCTCTCTGGATGGGCTGTTAAACGTTGCCAACATAACAATCCCATCGTGTTGCCCGATTGGCAGCAGCAGGAATTGGCTAAAGGGAATTGTAAGGGGGTCGTGAAGGGAGGTGAAGGGAGGGGGAAGGGACTGCAGCAAACACAGCTTTGCATATGTTTTGGGCTACTTCTGGGGTAAACAATAGAATCGGCAGGCTTGTCCCACTGTCCGCACAGTGTCCGCACACAGAGTGCGCACTGTCAATGTGCGTAACAATTAAATCGTGTTGCTGCTACTTTCCTTTGTTTGCAAATGATCGCAGCAGCAGCGGCGAGGGCGGTAGGGCGGTAGGGGAGTGGTCGAACAGATGCCCCATTGCGTGGCCATGCACCTAACTTCATCACGATCCGCGACATGAAAATAGTTGCACTCAGCGCCGTGTTGGCTCTGGCTCGGAGTCGGAGTCGGGCTCCGTTCGCTGAGCCTGAAGAGTGGGAAGCGTCACATCACGAAGTCGACGCCGACGCCAACGCCAGGCACCAGCACTACCAACAGCTTGAGGTAGTAGTAACTAGCATAGCCACCACCGAGGCTAGCATAGTAGTCCAGCCATGGCGATCCAGCGATGTCGATGTCGATGCGGACTGAGTCGCTTTGCATATTTAGCAACACATTCCCGATGCTCGTAACGAAAAACGGTTTCATTGTTGCCGACGCCGCCGACAACAACATAAAAGCCTGCGCTCCTTTCGAGCTGCCCAACAAGCAGCCACACACATACACACACCAGCCACACACACACACACAGACAGAGCAAGAGTCGCGTACACAGTTAATAACAATCGACACACACAGCGAGGGAGCCAGCGAGAGTGAGAGAGACAGAGCGAGAGAGAGAAAGAGAACAGAGCCCAAACCAGGCAGGGACCCGAGACCAGAGACCTGAGACCAACCAGACCTGGCCGAGACCAACCGACAAGAAAATAAGTTGAATAAAATTATTGTGAACACGTCTCGTTGATTTATTGTGAAATCGCGCATGAGTAATGATCGCATATTTGGGTATACTTGTTGGCTTCTTGGTGGTGCCGGTGGTGCTGGTGGTGCCGCTGCCGCTGCCTTAGTTGCTGCTGCTGCTGCCGGTTGCGAGAGAGAAGGTCGATCGATTGGACGGACAGTCCTCCGTAGTAGTCCCCAACTCCGTCCGTCCCCAACTCAAACTGGGTACACTTTTTGGTTATTGCTCATTTTCGTATCGATCCGCACTCGCGCTGTTTACATTTGCCGGTCTCCTATTGTTGCTCTAAATGGCAGCGAATGAGTTGGGACTTTTTTCTTAAGCCTCGCCCCCCACCTCCTCTCCTCCGGTTCTTCTTGTTGTTCTTCGGCATTATAATCCAAAAACAGCATCGCTGTTGGCTCGTCTGGGCATATAATAAAACATGATGATGGGCCACTCGCTTCGGGATGCCTTGTTGGTTATCTAATCGGCTTTTATAATTGGGGAGAGAGAGAGCAAGAAAGACGCAGATTCAGCGCGATCATTGTGTAACAATTAAAGTATAGAATCAACACTAAACAACAACAACAACAACAACTACAACAATCGAAATGGACAAGGGACAACGCACTGAAGTCGGCAGCAATTCTACAAGGTACCAGCGACGACTATACGTACCAGCAGCAACTCCCAAGAGGGTTCCACCAGACAGGAACAGCCAGTGGAATACGTAAATAGGTATATGATGAATTTGCAAAATGCAGAAAACATTATTATGCCAAAGCAGGTCCATTCTACAGAAAGAATCCCAAGCGGGAATCTTATGAAATACTCATTATGAATTGAGCGTTTTCTGTTTCTTAGATATGAAGAATACTTTATTTAAAATCATTTTAAAAACCGAAACACAACAGAAATGAAACTAATTATACCTTACGCAGACGAAACCTTTCTGCATAATTTCAATTGTCTTACCTCCTCTCCCCAGCCAAGTAATATATGATTTATCCCGCCCGCTCGCATTACTCATTCAGTGTGGAGCAATAAGTCAGTCGGAAGGTAGAAGGCAGAAAGAAAACACTTTAAATCATCTTTGTTGCATAGTGATAACGATGAGAGCAGTCCCAGACCTAAAGCTGGAGCTGTTGAGGGCCCGGAATGGTAAATGGGAAAAGTATCTCGAAGTACGCAGTTGTAGGCATCGAAAATTGATAATCGCGTGCCAAATGTGCATGTTTATAAACATATTTCTCTCCTGCTTGATCTGTCTCTCTCTCTCTGCTCTCTTCGCGGCCTCTCTTCGTGCGAGTGGTGGCTCGGGAACTGAGTATGGCATGTCTGTCCATTGGGATGATCTTGCATTTGATCAGTCGCTTTGTTGATTGCTTGAAACTTGTGTCCATGCAATAAAACACTCAAAATGCCAACTTTATTTTGGGTCAAAGCCGACCAGACACGCAACGTTGCCTGTCTGGGACGCTAAAGACCCCAGTCTCAGGGAGAGAGATAAACTTTTGACTGCCCCCTGTACCCCCGTCTCGATCTGACTCCCTCCCTCTGCCTCTCTCAGCTCAAACTCGACTTCTGTGAGCCAATTTGGCGTTGCGTTTGACCTTTTTCAAGAAGCCCCTTTATAGAGTTCCCTTGTTCAGCTAAAGGTCTTCTGAGACCAGTGTAGAAAATGGGTTATATAGCACGTAAATATATATAAAGAAATTCCAATCCAAGCGACGACTGCCAACTGTGCATTTGGCGGAACTTTGCGCCACATGCGTCGCATATCTTTGACACAATCCGTGGCGCCCACCCGTCGTGCACTCTCTCGAGGGCAACCTTTGTTGCTGCCTGCCTGCCCCCAAAAACCGAATGGGACCGTGTCTCAAATTAAATTAATTCATAATGAACGAAATTATTAAAGTCAACTCGGAAAGAACTCTAGCTATAGCTAGTCGCCGCCCCCCCTCCCCTCTTTCCCCGAACCAGTTTCGTTTCCAGTTCCATTTTGCGATCCCAGTTCTTCGGTCTTTACAAGGGCGTTACCAAGTAGTTAGAGCGTCGAGAAACCCGTCTGGCGTTGCCTACCGACTGGACTGGATTAATGGCCGCGCTGACAGTGAAAATCCTGCGGTTATAAGTTTTATAGCCCTTCGTCTCCACTTTAAAATGGTTGCCTCAGCAATTAGAGTGTACCGGTTGGAACAAGGGATTCGTCTCTTTCGGCTCTCAGTTTCTCCTTCTCCTTTATTTTTGTTGCCTGTTGCTGCGGGTATTCATTTCTTCTTGGTGAGATCATAAAGTTTCTTCTAGGAATTTGACAGGCCTCGCAACTAAGAGAGGGGTTACAGCAGCACAGCCTTGCAAGTGCTGCGCTTCATTAGCTACGCTGCGTGGGCTGAGGTCAACCGGGCAATCGCGGGCTATAGCAACAGACCTCATCATCATTGTCTGAAGGTTTGCCAGGCCTAATTACAGGTGAGAAACGCGCATTTCAGGCGCATCCAAACGTACCTAGAAGTGATCTAAGCAAAGCTACAGTGCTAATACCAACAAACAGTTAGCTCAAGGCTGAGAGAATCCTGGAGATTATGGTATAATATTCGGCAATTGTGGGTTTAGAAGATGGATGTGCTGAGTATTTGAGTACAGGGATCAATGAAGATCTTTTCGCAGTTTATAGTTCCCACGAATAGCTAAATGGAGCTAAATATTGTGTTAAGGGTTTGAAAAAAGAATGAAAACAGTCGATGATTATGGAAAATAAAGTATGGGTAGGTCTGTTTTATGATATTTTCATTGTGAATATAAAAACGGTCTCTATTGCGTCATATAATACTAAGGTAGACATTATATTATAATAATAATGACAGTGCAATAAAAATTTGATATCTTCTATACATATAAGATATGTTTCTATGTTTTACAATTTCAATCATTTTAATTGATATATTCACATTGAATTCATTATCTTTCATACTCCTGTGTAACTTGTACGTATAGCAAGTTCAATATATCAGCTCTCAATAAGTTCATTATGGGGAACATTTCAATCTTTTCTCTTTTCCACTCCCCACCTTCGCTTTCTTTCATGCCTAACAGCGAAATTAGTTACGTATTGTAAGTGATGCGAGTCCAATTATTGAATTCTTCTACTCAGAGTTGGCTCGGAGTTACCTTTTGTCATAGTAGAAACCCCATAACGCGCCAACGATCGACTTCATTCACTTTCCACACAATTTTCACAGCAACTTTCCAAGTTCGGTATGAAACTCGATCACTTCCTCAAGCAGCTGATAATGGAACTGATATTTCAACACGAAATCTGCAGTCGTTGAACTCGCAGTCGCTGAAGTCAACGCTGCTGCCTTTCCTAGAATGCCCACCAGAGACGACAAGAAAGAGAGAGATAGAGACTTAGAGAGAGAGAGACTAAGATACTGGAACATATGCACATGTGTGCGCTGGGGAAGAAGCCACAATATTTCCAGCTCAAATATGATTAATTTCGGGTATTTGTTGCGGACATGGGGCTGTCTATAAGTCTTGCCTTTTGCAATTGGCTTGGAACACGTGTTCGGTTCCCCTCTCGCCCCCTCTCTCTCTTGTCTATTCTTTCTATGTTCTTTGGCATTCTCTAAATCGCAGGTTTCACTCATGCGTGGAACGGTGGTTCGTGGTTCTGGGTTCGGTCTCGGGTCCGGGAGTTCGGGAGTACGGGAAATGCGCATGCGCAAACGCAAATGTTGCATGGCCAAGTTGGGAGCTGGATAACTCAGACAGCAAACAGGGAATAGCAAACAACAAAGTAATGGAACAACATGTGGCAACAACACCAGCAACAACAACTACAACAACATGACGTAGTGCCTGTCGTCTCATTAGGATTAGACCCACGTTATTTAATTGCATGTTAGGGATTCCAGCTTATTTATAATGAGTTAGTTAAATACACACGCACTGCAACTGGCACTCGAACAGAGTGAGAGGGAGTCCATGAGCGAGAGAGAATGATAGAGAGAGAGAGGGGAGATTGAGACTGGTAGCGAGAGGAACCTTCGTCTCTCGTTGACTCGTTGCAGGCGTTGCTGCTGTCCGCTGCCAGGGAGCGGAATGATTAATGACCCGAGCGCGCGTTAGGCGGGTCCACAAGTATTTCCCGCTCCATTCCCGCACCCCCTCCTCCATCTACTCCTCCCCTCTCTATTCACTCTCCCTCTCTCCCTTTGCGCACTAGCTCAGTTGTTGGTTTTTCGTTAATTTATTTACAAATAAAATTATAGCCTCGTCTCAGGCGTAGCCAACCTGCAACAGCAGCAGCAGTGGCAGCAACAACAACAACAATACTACCAACAACAACAACAACAACGTTGCCGGCCATTTAAACACCCCATAAACAATTTGCCATAATTTCGAGCAGCGTCAACGTCGTCAATGTCGTCGTCGTCGTCGTCGCCGTCGAAGTCGGCGCTCCCTCATTACAAAATGACGGCAAATTGCAATTTTCGTTGAAGGTTGAGTGGAGCCCGCATGCCACAAGCCGCATGCCGCAGTAGCCCAGCTTCAACAACAGCAGTTCCAGTCTCCGCCTCCGTCTCCTGTAGCAGCTCAGTAGCAGTATCCAAGCTGAACGACGGACGCGCTGTGACAATCAACGCGCACGTCCCGCCTGATGATGTGATGTGATCTGATGTGATGAGTGCGTCTATCATATCGTCAATGTGCGTCGTTGTCGTCAACCTCAACCTCATCCTCATCCTCGGCTACAGCTACAGCTTCAGCTACAGCTTCAGCTTCATCCTCAGCGTCGTCATCGTCGTCATCCTCATCGTCGTCGTCGTCACTGTCAACGACAACATCATCATGCAGTCGCAATCGCTGCAGTTGCCTTGATCTTGATCGGCCTCCAAGCGCCAACAGAGAGTGAGAGAGATAGAGAAAGCGAACTGAGAGAGGGAGAGAGAGAGAGAGACAGCGGCTCATCATCGTCGTCATCGAAATTGTCATGTCACGAAAGTTGGCTCCCAGCTGCTAAAACAGCTAAAGCTGCTGCTGCTGCTGCTGCAACAGGCGCGGCGCGGCGTCTTCGAGTTTTATTGTGGCATTTGCGGAAACCCTTCGCCAATGGGGTATGATAACTTTGTCATTAAATGTGCGCGATGCACAATAATTAAGCACTTGCAACTCGAGATCTCAAGCGGTGCTTCTCGAGATCACTTCATACATATCTAAATATATCTACATCTGAATAAATACTTACATACTATGCTCATATACCGTGTACATATTTATATTTGTGTGCGTTTATTTATCTTCTTTAAGCGGCCGTTAAATTAGCAAGGCGACGGCAGGCCAATTTGCTTATCACCATAATGCATGACGACTCCATCGCCGTACACTGTGAAAAAAGGGAGCAATTTCACTTGAAGTGGGTAGACTTGTATAAAAAAGAAATAATTAAATAAGGAATAAAAAAAGTATTATTAAAAATACCTTCCCAAACGTTGCAATTCAATTATATTGCATTTTAAATATGTTATATATTTAATAATATTAAATCTTCAATGATTTACTAAACGTTCTGGCGCAACTTTACATTTTATAAATGTTTTTCTCTAAGCAAAAGCAAAGAAGTGAAATGATAGAATTAATTTAAAGAGAGAAATCTTAACGATGATCATAAAAGAGAGACAGAAACAATAGATATCTTAATGATGATCATAAAATCCTTTCAAAATTACCACGCATTGTAAATTGTAAACAATACAGCGCTTAAGAATATTTTAAAGACAAATTTCTTATGACTGTAATTACAGAATAAACTTTAAATAATTTTTTTTTGTTTTATTTATTCATTTAGTATACAAATAATTGCAACTTTTTTCACAGTGTATCCCTAGTACACAGACATAACTTCTTTGCCATTATTATTTGGATTTAGCTATCTTTAAAGTCACTTTAAAGCCGGCATAATCGGTACTTAAACATGCCATAAAACTGTCAACTTCATTTGCTAATTACAGCTATAAATAATTGAATTAGTCAAATGTAATTAATTACCATAGGGGAGTAATTAAATGTAGAAACACTCTCAAATCAGCATTGGATCCAAGTCAACAAATTTGTGACTGTCAACAACTGTTTCGGCAATTGCAATTTGTCAGCTTCGAAGCTCGATGGTCGAAGTGAGTGATCGAGTGAGTGCATCGATTATTCGTCGATCGATTGTGCCGCGATTCACTTGTTGTAATTGCTGCGACTGCGGCGACTGTGTGTGTTTGGTTTGGTTAATATTGCTGCTGCTGCTGCTGCCTCTCACTGCTGCTGCTGCTGCTGCTGCTGCTCTTGAGATTTTGTGGCTTAAATGCCTTTTAAATGCAGCTCCCCACGGGAATATGCTGCCGCCAGTCTGACTGACTGCCTGTTGTTGTTGTTGTTGTTGTTGCTGCTGCTGTGCTACTGTTGCTGCGGCAACAGTTGCTGCTGCTGCTGTTGTTGTTGCTGTTGACATTGTGATCAACGATAGCGGCCTGACAACTGATGGCAATCACTTGTCGCGCTTCAGATCATCCGCCTGTTGCCTCTGCCAGCGCCTGCGCCCCGTGCTGCATGTTGCACGTTGCATGTTGTTGCTGTTGCTGCTGTTGTCGCTGCCCAATGGCTTGACACAGATTTGTTGGCCAAAGTTGGCGACAACGTCGTCGCCTTTTTAGGCCCAGGCGTCTGGTTGCGTCTAAGTTGCAAGTTGCAAGTTGCAGGCAACTTGTTGCCCCAACTAGCTGCTCCTTTTTGCGCCAATTGCCAATTGACAATTGACGCAACATCAGAGCTGTCTAATTAAAAACATTGCCCGCAATGCGTAACTGAAATCGATGAGGGAAGCGAGGAGAGAGATAGGGAGGGAGAGAGGGAGGGAGGTTGCTGAGATGAGCGGCGAATTTCGCCGACAAAGCATTTGACTTTATGACATCTCCAAATGAGAGAGAGATGGTTAGACACTGGTGAGAGGGGGGGAGGGGAAGGCAGAGGGAGAGAGATGCCGCATTGGCTACTTATTTTGTAATTTTTCTCAGCGTTTTTCCCTCTTTCTTTTTGGCCGCTTGCTTGGACTGGCTAAATTATGGACTCTCCAAGTTAAGGTGAGAAAAAAAACCAAGCAAAAGAAGAAGAAGAAGCAGGAGAAGAAATAACAATGATTCGTATAAATTGGAAACATTAAAAAAGCAATCAAAAATGTTCGGGCCAAGGCAACAACAAAACAACAACACAACAGCAAACCGAACCACACAAAAGATACGCGGCTAAGGCTGAGGCTGCGGTTCGGTATCGGGTCAGTTTAACCTGCGCTGGCGTGTTAACCTGCTGCTGCCTCTCCACGCAACAGTTGAAATCTTCGAGATGCTGCATGCTTCACACGATTGCCCAGGGGAGGGGGGGGGACAGATAGTACTCGATTGAACAGCGATCGAGATCGCAGCTCGCCTCAGAGTCGAAGATCTTGAGTCTATGCGGGGCGAACCTCACTCAAACCGAGCTGCGGCGCGTTGACTGACTGATATGAGGCAGCAGCAACAACAACAACAACAACAATAGCAATAGCAACAACTACAATACAACAGCAACAACATCTCACATCAACAACAACAGCCCGTCGATTGTTAATCAGTTAGATATAAAACAAAATACGGCCAAAGAATCAGACTCGAATCTCTGCGCGTATCTACGACATGTTAATGATGTTTTTTTTTATTTTCTTCTTTTTTTTTTGGGTGTTAGATAAAGTAGAAGAAGTCGAAGAGGAGAAAGAGAGGGCGAGAGGGAGACGAACAAAAAGAATGTTTAGAAAAACGTTTGGCCCACGTTTCCTAGAAGTCAGCCCGGCTCAAGAAGACTCAGACTCGGGCTCTATTGATGTTATTTATGTGAAATGTCTGTGAAATTATTACCCTTTTTTGGGCTAGAAATTTATTTGATTCGACTGGCCGTTTTACTCGCTTTTAATTAGCAGTCGAAAACAAAAAAAAAAGTTCACAAGGAGTGATTGAGAGCAAGAAGAGAGAGAGAGAGAGAGCAAGTGAGAGCGAACTCTAACATGGTAATTTAATCTGTGATCCGTTTTCTTGATTTCGATCTTGATTCACTTTGGGCACTCATCAAGTAGTGTCTATGGAACTGTTAAAAAGTGATTCTCTTTCAGTATTTTCAGTATATTTTCCCTTAATTTTGTCTGTCTCTTCTGCTTTGTTTCTTTCCTCGATCTTTTCTTCGATCTTCGGCTATCGATCGTTAACAGTTTTGACGCTGTTTTGTTAACTTTTGATTGCATTTAGTTGCAAATTGATGACATATTAGTGAGATATAGTGCACTTTAAGAATCTGGGCTGTACATTAGTTAAGATTGGTAGACGACTGATTAGATTGGGCTCATTTTGGGTCGCTCTTGAAATGAGGCCTTCCAGTTTGTCTTTTGTGAGTGTGAAATTTTATGTAGGTATTTGTATTTTCGAAATTTCCAAACTTGTTACACTATAAGATGAGAGTAGGGTGATAGACTAATTCCAGACCTCTGAGTATGTAGTTGAAAAATTAACCCATGTTAACCCCAATGAGTTGTGGAATACATTCTTTTATATGCATTATATAGTTTTATGTTTATTTTGTTTACATCTATTTGTATATGTTTGTCTCTTTCGCAATGCTTTGGCACACTAATCCCCCCCCATTTATGACCATTCATATATAATAATTTTTTGCCCACTGATCTCATCATGCTTTGATCGGCCAAACGAGACGAGAGTTAATTGAATCGAATGCGTGAATTTATCGACCACTTTGAACTTATAAAGCAGCTACTAAGAGTGTATACCATAAAGCTAGGCACCTCTGACTCGCTTCGCTATTCATGCCCATTTCCTGTGCTGCGAAACCCTTTGTTAATTGTGAATGAATTGTGTGAGTGGCCCGCGACTATAGCCGTGGCCGGTTAGTGAATCACTTCTATAATTTGACTAATTCTAATGGAGTAGAAATCTGAATCAGTTCTTATGCAAATTATTCTATAGTACGTTACGCCCCCTTCTTGGACAATGTTGTAGGCAGCTTTTTACGATCCGCGACTTGAGGTGGGGCGTTTTCTTGGTTATTGCCTGCGTTTTGCATATATATTCTCTTTGCTCTGGTCACTCAGATCAAGGTTGTTGCCTCTCTCGTCAGAGTCTTGCGTGGCTGTTGCTGTTGTTGTTGTTGTTGTTGTTGTTGCTGTCGTTGTTTGTTCATCAAATTATATAGAGCTACCAGTTGAGCTACTCGCCGCGTATCCTGTGATGGCAAACAATTGGCTCAGCACACACACACACACACACACACAAAAGCTGCCAAAGCGACTCCACTTCGAGCTGCCTGTTTGTCCGTGTCGTCGCAACGCGTCGTCTGACAGTGCAGAGTCACTCTCTCTCTCTCTCTCTCTCTCAGTCTCCGCTGTCCGTTGTCGGATGTGCGTCCAGTTGGAACGCCAAAGAGTCGCGTCAGGTTTTTGAGAGCGCATTGTAGTAGGCAAACACACTCGCGCCTAAAAATATCTACAAGCTTCGCCACGAACCTCCTCAACCCGCTCGCCCTCTTCTTCCTTCACTCTGGTTCAGGCTCCGCGCGTGCAACAACTTGGGCAACCACTTTGACTGGAGGCAGCTGCAACGCGTTTCGATTAGTTTGCCACGGCGGCTCTGGGTCTGTCTCTCTCTCTCTCCTTCTCCCTCTCTGTCTGTCTGTCTGTCAGTCAGGGCCACTCACTGTTGTATTGTTAATTTTTTGAGCTATTTATTTTGATGTTTTCGCTTTTACGCTCTCGTTAAAAGTCACCGAATGCGACGTAATGCCAAAGCTAAACACAGACAGACAGATATGCTATATAGACTTTATATATACCTAATATACCTAGCATAACAAGCATAAGAACTGAACAAAATGCCAAAGAGAATAAAATAAAATTTGCTGACCAACACGAATGCCAATGCGAATGCAAGACTGAGTGTGTGTTTGTGTACGAGTGTGTGTGTGTGTGTGCAACGTTGCATCACGAGATAGTTAAAGAGAGATATGCATACGAAATTGGAAATGCTAATTAATATGTTTTGCACAGCAGATACGACGCGATTGCGCCGCGTCGAGAACTGCAAGTGGATCTGTTTACATAAGCGTTAACCGCACACCCACAAGTTGCCACACACACACACACAGATAGACATAGACACACGCACGTACATGTACACTGTGAGTTACGCTGGCAATACACTGAGAAATTAAATTAATTTTTATTAGGCGTCAAGACATAAAGAACATAAAGAACAGCTGAGACGAGCTGAGACCTCAGCTGAATGAATGGCAAGCTCACATGACAACGCTTTATAATTAAGAACAATGCCAAGTTATTCAAATAGGGAGTGAAAGAGAGAGCAGAGGAGAGAAGGGGAGGGGAGAGAGCAAGCGTCATGCTGATAGAGTCGTAGAAACTCATTCATTCTTAACTCGCCTCCCTGGACCGATGAATTCCGTTGCCATGACACATATTAATTGAAACTTCAGAGCTGCCTTTAATCATCGCAGGAAATCCGTCATAATTGAAGAGAAACCAAAAAAGAACCTTTCATATATTAAATAATACAAATAAATATTATATATAAAGATGATGGATTCATAATTGAAGAGGGCAAGATCTTCGTAAAAGTACAAATAATTACCACATCAATTAGGAAGTAGAAGAGAAACTTGAGAAGATCTTGAAAATATCACAAATGTATACTATAAATGTATATAAATTATAAGTGTCTACAATATGTTAATAAAGTTTCGTATCTTAACTGGTTCGCATAATAATTTATTATGTTATAAGTCAGATTTATATCAATAAGAAATTCGACATGCTTGATTATGTTTCTGAATTAATTTATTAGCCGCGAACGATAGACAATAAAGAGTGGTTTGGTTTAGTTTCGAAGATTCCACAGAAGAATACAATGAAGTAATAATTGGTAAAGAATATTGAGTAGATAGGAGCTTGAATGAATCATAAGTACTACATTCTGTAATACTTTATAGTATTTGAATATCGTAACTAATTCAAATTTCGTGAGCAATGCTTTTGTTATGTCAACAAGATGTTATCTGCTGTGAACACTTGAGCAAAGATCTACGGAACCGGTTAAATAACGCCCTAACATCGTCTAGCATTCCTTTCATCTGTGCGATAGAGACTACAGATCGAACTGATTGTGGGGAAGTAAACATTCAGCCAGCGACATAACCAATTTGAAGCCGACCCTATCATAAGGTTCTCCTCGCATTGTGCCACAATTCGCTGGGGCGCTTTGGCCATTGTCATTGATAAAGAGCGAGAGGCAATTACAATGCTGCAAATTTCGCAAACGGCAGCTGGCAAAGTGTCTACACACACACACACACACACACACATATCCCGTGAGTCATAATGTGACTGTAAATGGGAACGATATCAAAGACGGGGACGGGCAGGGGCAGGGACAGGGGAGACTGTGACCCAATGAGCAATATGCACCTACAACACTTGGGTCTTGGCTTGGGCAACAACAAAAGAACAAGACAAACGAAACGATTACAAAGAAAAATAATTTGCGCAAATTGTGAACAGCAAGAAAAGGTGGAAACACACAGAGAGGGAGAGAGAGAGACAGTGGGATAAAGGGAGGGAGGGAGCAACAGAATAAATAGCCATGATCCGTCATCACAGCAAATGTTGCCGAGCTCGACTAATCTAATCAAATCAAATCGAATGCCCGTATTCAGTTACAGTTACGTGTACCCGCAGGAGAAGAGACACAAAAAGAAAGAGAGAAAGAAGGAGAGAGAGAGAGTGAGACCTACATAAGCCTAATTTTGTTGTAGCACTTCCTGGCTTACACCCAAGGGACTTGATCGATCGATAAAAAAGGCACAAAAGCAGCAGGAACAAACAATTGCAGACGGTTCTCGTCTCGATCTGTGCTCTGTAACAGAATCCTAGTCAAAGATCCAGATACATAAGAGAGCGCAAAATGCAGCTCTACCTGAGCTGAGCTGAGCTGATCTCAGATGTTTGCACGGTCAACTTTCGACAATTTGTAGGCTACCTGCAGTTGGTGTGGGTTTTCCTGAGAACACAACACAACACAAGACGAGGCTGAGGCTGAGGCGCTGCTAACAGGCTGACTGACAGATACGCATCGCATCACTTGAGAGACTGGGGATGTGTTTGGTTAATCAGCACCTGTCGCTGCCTCTACCTCTACTGCAGGTAGTGAGTGCAACGTGTCGGTTTCGAGTTCATTTTTGGGAAAGTTTCAAAAGTGTATTTAAAGTCATATGGAGCGGATTCCCCTTCCCCTCTGCACTCCCTCTTCTGCTCTACCTCCCACTGATCATGCAAGCAACAGTTTAGAGCCCCCTGTAGAATGTGTAAGCACGTTGGGCAAACAAAACGCAAACAGATCACCAGCTCGCTGATTGACCAGCTGGTCCCAGCTGCGACGGCCTGATCAGCGCACTGATCAGCGATCGCAGCAACAAGCAACAGCAACAAGCAACAGCAGCAACAACAACAACAACAACTGCTCTCATAAATCAAGAAAAATCAGTCAATTTTTTTACGTGAGTGTGTGTGTGCCTGTGTGTGAGTGAGTGTGTACGGCGCGTATATCAAACTGACATTGCCTGAATTAACAATTGATTTCAATAATTTTTTATTATTATTTTTCCTCTCGTCGCTTAAGCCGCCGCTGCAGATCACCGTCGCCGTCGCCGTCGCTGCCTTTGTTGCCCCACGCTCAGACACTCTCACGCTCGCACTCAATTGCCTCTCTCCTCTCTCTCACTCTCAGCACAATTCAGCGCCGCTCTCTCAACGCCGCTCTCTCTCGCCTGTGCGCTGAATATGAAAAACACTCAATGCGAGTTCGGCTCAAGAGGATCACAAGAAACTCGTCTAACCGGTGTGACGAGTGTCAATGTCTCATTGGAAATTGTTCGTTTGGCGTTGACGCTCAACGAAGCAGACAGGGGAGACACAGTGCACAGTGTGGCAAGGCACCAAAGTGAGGCAATATGGGAAATATTTAAAATAATAATAATTTACTGTCTTGTACATACAAAAAAAAATATTTTATATTATATATACATATTTTATTACTGATTTCTGTTTTTATAATATAATAATATGGAAATATTATATTGGTTTTTGTATTAAATATGTTCAAAATAGATTAAATAATAGTTTTAAGCATATGTAATCTTTTTAGCTCTGATTTCTGATTTAATATATAAAATGTATGAAAATATGAAATTAGTTTTTGTATTAAAAACCTTCAAAATAGATTAAATAATAGTTTTTAGGATACCTTATCGGTTTAGTTCAGCAAAATTCTCACTTCCTTTAATATCTTATCTATATCTTATATCTAGAATCAAGAAACTCTACTGAAATTTAGTCTAGTTCCCATGCGAACTTGTTACACAATTGGAGTAGATGAAACCCTTCGATAGCCTAATCCAGGTATTCACTAATCGTATCACATATCAGTATCCTGATTCTAAATCCCAACTCAAATAGATGCGCACTGCATATCACCTGCTTATCTCGCTCGATCTCACTTCCTCCTTACGGCTCAGCTTACGGCGCAGCCAAGCACTTCCTACTCTCACACCGGCTGGCTCTGTTTGCTCGTTCACAGCCCACACAAACGCACACACATGCACGCAAACATAAACAGAGCACAGACATTTGTCAACATTGAGCCCACTGTGCATTGCGCTATTATGCTTTGGGTTTTTGCGTTTGCATTCGCCTTGCATAGTTCTTGTTTGTTTTGCTCACCCGACGCAGCGTCTCTCTCTCTCTCTCTTTCTTTCGTCATCTCTCCCGCAGCCCGGACAACACCCGCGCCCAAGACACTGTGTGCGTGTTCATTGAGTGCTCGCCCAGAGGCATAATTTGGCTCTCTCTCTCGCTCTCTCTCTCTCTCTCCCTTAAAACTCACTCAATGCTCTGCGCCCGAAACTCAGCGGCACTTGCTGCTCTCCACTGTGCGCTGTGTGCGATCAGTTTTTGAGCAGACTTCAAGCCGAGCGCACGCGTTGCCGGTGGACACGCAAAGAGAGCGAGCAAAGAAAAAGAAACGAAGTCGCGAAGTGCTTGAAAGTTAAAATCGAAATAAATATTGAAAGAAAAATTGATCAAAGCCCAAAGAAGAAAAACATCTCGCTATCGCACCCCCCACTTGGATTACGGTCAGCGCGAAAGAAACAAGAAAATTGAATTAGAAATACAAAAATAAAATCTAAATCAAAATATAAATAGAGAGAGTGAGAGAGAGACAATAGTATCAATATCGAAACGAGTAGCCAAAGTGCAAATAAAACCATTTGATGTGGTCTTGTGTGTGTTGTTGTTGTTGTTGTTCTTGTGTTGGATTGTGCAAAGATCTATAAAAGATATTCAAAACATCCACTAAAATGGGCTGCAAATAGCGAAAGGCGAGCGCAGAATAACCCACGAAATTACCCAAAGACACAGCCAGATCTCTTTAGCAAAAGAGAAACAAGCTTACCATGTTGGCTAGCCACATGCTCTACGTGCTCATTGCCAGCTGTGTCATGCCCATTTTCGGGGCGGCACTGAGCAAAACGGTACTGTATCAGGCGCCCGACGAATGCCGCTGGTCCGGCGGTGGGGAGCAGGACATCACATTGGTCTGCCACCTGCGGACGATCAACTCGGAGCTGGAGAACACAAACTTCAGTGTGATCCAACCGCATAACACGGTAAGGCTGCGTCTGGAGTGCAACGATGCACTCTTCTTCCAGAGCAGTCTCAGTCCCGATAGTTTCAGATCACTTGTCGAGCTGCGTGATCTCACTATCGAGTACTGCAAGCTGGGCAACCTTACTGAGGGCTCATTTCGAGGACTGCAAGAGCTGCGTAATCTAACCATACGCACTCACAACGGCGACTGGTCAACAATGTCGCTGGAGATGGCTTCGAACAGCTTTGTGGAGTTCCGCCAGCTGGAGCGTCTCGACCTGAGCCTGAACAACATCTGGCTAATACCCGATGGCATGGTCTGCCCACTGAAATCGCTGCAGTACCTTAATGCCTCGTACAACAAGATCCAAGACATAAGCAACTTCTACTTCAGTGCTTCGCTCAGTTCCCGCAAGTCCCGCGTCTGTGGATCGACGCTGCAATCTCTGGACCTGAGTGCCAACAAGATGGTCAGCCTGCCGTCGGCCATGCTGTCCGCACTGGTGCGTCTGACCCACTTGAATATGGCGAGGAACAGCATGAGCTTTCTGGCGGATCGTGCATTCGAGGGTCTGATATCGTTGCGTGTGGTGGATCTGTCAGCGAATCGGTTGACCTCGCTGCCGCCGGAGCTGTTCGCGGAGACCAAGCAGCTGCAGGAGATATATCTCAAGAATAACTCCATAAATGTGCTAGCGCCTGGTATCTTTGGCGAACTGGCCGAGCTTTTGGTGCTGGACCTGGCCAACAACGAACTCAACTCGCAGTGGATCAATGCAGCCACTTTCATTGGGCTCAAACAGTTGGTCATGTTGGATTTGTCGGCAAACAAGATCAGTCGCCTGGAGGCACATATCTTCCGCCCCCTGTCCAGTCTGCAGGTGCTCAAGCTGGAGGAGAACTACATTGATCAGTTGCCTGCCGGAATCTTTGCCGATCTGAGTAATTTGCACACGCTAATTCTGTCCAACAATCGCATCTCAGTGATCGAGCAACGCACCCTGCAAGGTCTGCACAGTCTACAGATACTCTCGCTGGACTACAATAGGTTGGCCAGGTTGGATCAGCGTTCCCTGGTCAACTGCACACAGTTACAGGATCTGCATTTGAATGATAACAAACTGCAAACGGTGCCAGAGGCACTGGCTCATGTTCCCCTGCTCAAGACCCTCGATGTGGGTGAGAACATGATCAGTCAGATTGAAAACACAAGCATTACCCAACTGGAGAATCTCTACGGACTCCGCATGACAGAGAACTCCTTGACGCACATTCGTCGCGGTGTCTTCGATCGCATGAGCTCACTGCAGATCTTGAATCTGTCGGGGAACAAGCTGAAGAGCATTGAGGCTGGTGCACTACAGCGGAATAGCCAACTGCAGGCCATACGCCTGGATGGGAATCAGCTGAAGAGCATCGCTGGCCTGTTCACGGAACTGCCCAACCTGGTGTGGCTGAATATCTCCGGCAATCGTCTCGAGAAGTTTGATTACTCGCACATACCCATCGGGTTGCAGTGGCTCGATGTGCGTGCCAATCGAATTGCCCAGCTGGGCAACTATTTCGAGATCGAGAACGAACTGAGTCTGAGCACCTTCGATGCCAGCTACAATTTGCTGACAGAGATCAATGCCAGCTCGATACCCAATAGCGTGGAGGTGCTGTATCTGAACGACAATCTGATTAGCAAGATCCAACCATATACCTTCTTCAAGAAGCCCAATCTCACGCGTGTCGATCTCATACGCAATAAACTGACCACGCTGGAGCCGAACGCGTTGCGACTGTCGCCGATCGGGGAGGATCGCCAGATACCCGAGTTCTATATCGGCCACAATGCCTACCAATGCGATTGCAATCTCGATTGGCTGCAGAAGATCAATCGCGAGTCACGCACCCAGCCGCAGCTCATGGATCTCGATCAGATCTATTGCAAATTGTCGTACGCTCGTGGCGCCACGCATGTCTCGCTGATCGAGGCCAAGTCCAACGACTTCCTATGCAAATACGAGTCGCACTGCTTTGCCCTGTGCCACTGCTGCGACTTCCAGGCCTGCGATTGCAAGATGGAATGCCCCGATCGTTGCTCGTGCTATCACGATCAGTCCTGGACATCGAATGTGGTCGACTGCAGTCGCGCCACCTACGATCGTGCACTGCCCTCGCATATTCCCATGGATGCAACGCAGCTGTATCTGGATGGGAACAGTTTCCCGGCGCTGCAGAGTCATGCGTTCATCGGACGGAAGCGCTTGAAGGTGCTCCATCTGAATCACTCACGCATTGAGCTACTGCACAATCGCACCTTCTACGGTTTGCTTGAGCTGGAGGTGCTGCAGCTGCAGAACAATCAGCTGAGCGCGTTAAATGGCAACGAGTTCCAGGGTCTGGACAACCTGCAGGAGTTGTATCTACAGCACAATGCCATTGCCAGCATTGACACCTTGACCTTCACGCATCTGTATCACCTGAAGATCCTGCGACTCGATCACAATGCAATCACCTCTTTCGCCGTGTGGAACTTCCTGCCCAGCTACCTGAATGAGCTGCGTCTGGCCGGGAATCCCTGGAGTTGCCGTTGCGAGTTCATTGACAAGTTGCGCGACTACATGGGTCGTCATGAGTATGTGCAGGATCGCCAGAAGATGCGTTGCCAGATGCCAGGAAATGCTACACAGCAACAGCAGCAACAGCAGCAGCAGCAGCAGCTGGGACAGCATAAGGAGCAACAGCAGCAGCAGCAGCAGCAGCAGGTGCAGCCGGTGGAAATGGCCATCTATGCTGCCTCCGCTGAGTCACTGCCCGTGGTGCAGTGCAGCCAAACATTGCAACTGGGGCTGGACAACAGCTTCAACTATGCAGAGCGAGCAGGCGAGGCAAACGAGAGTGTGGTGGGGGCAACATGACCTCCACCAAGATGATACTTACACAGCCCCCCAAGCAGGATTACATCCCCATATTGGTGGCCATCCTCACGGCCTTCATCTTCATCATGATCTGCACGCTGCTGGTGTTCATCTTCCGCCAGGAGATGCGCGTCTGGTGTCACTCGCGATTCGGAGTGCGTCTGTTCTACAACGGCCAAAAGGATGTGGACAAGAACGAGCGGGAGAAGCTCTTCGATGCCTTCATTTCGTATTCATCCAAGGATGAACTGTTCGTCAATGAGGAGCTGGCGCCCATGCTGGAGATGGGCGAGCAGCGCTACAAGCTGTGTCTGCATCAGCGTGACTTCCCTGTGGGCGGTTACCTGCCCGAGACCATTGTGCAGGCCATCGACAGCAGCCGACGCACCATCATGGTCGTCTCCGAGAACTTCATCAAGTCCGAGTGGTGCCGCTTTGAGTTCAAGTCAGCGCACCAGTCAGTGCTGCGGGATCGTCGTCGTCGCCTCATTGTCATCGTGCTGGGTGAGGTGCCGCAGAAGGAATTGGATCCCGATCTGCGGCTCTATCTGAAGACCAACACGTATCTGCAGTGGGGCGACAAGCTCTTCTGGCAGAAGCTGCGCTTCGCCCTGCCCGATGTGTCGTCGGGTGGTGGCGGCGGCGGCGGCGGCGCAGGTTCGCATGGTGCACAACGTATGGTGGGACAACCTTGCCATGGACCGATCAACCATCCCGCCTACCATCATCATCATCATGTGCATCAGCAGCAGCAGCAGTTGCAGCTGCAGTTGCCGTTGCCGCTGCCGTTGCATGCTGGCGGCGGCGGCGCACAGCATCCCGTGTCGGCGCCACATCCGCATTCGCATCATCAGCAACAGTTTATGCTGCCGCCGCCACCGCCGCTGCTGCAGCCGGGCAGCTTCCGGCGGCAGCCCTCGACGCAGCAGCAGCATCGCCCCAGCATCGCTGCCAGCAACATCAACAACAACAGCAACAGCTCCCAACAGCAGCAGCAGCAGCAGCAACAGCAAGCAGCGCTGCTCATGGGAGGCGGTGGTGCTGCTGGTGGTGCAACTGGCGGAGCAGGGGCAGCGTCACAGATGATTCCGCTGGCGAGTGGCATACAGCAGCAGAGCCTGCCGATACCGCCGCAGGCGACGTCGCAGCCAACGCCAGCGTCGCGTAATTTGCACATGTGAGTTGCGGGTGGAAGAGAATGAGAGAAGGAGAGACAGAGAAAGAGCGCAGAGTGAGCAAGTGCAATGCACAGCGAAACAAAATTGAACGAAACATAGAATTATGTTAGGCAGAAGTAGGAGAATGAACAAGAGAGATGGGAGGGAGGGAATATGAGATAAAGAGAAACAGTTACATGAGTCTAAGCAGCAGAGTAGTTTGCTTGTAGTATATACTATATACTACTATATACTAGTATATACTACTATATATGAGCTCAATTGCTCTGACATTGCAGTTCCTGAGCAGATCCTTCAAAAACCTCAAAGAAAACTTCTCAAATTATTACAAGCTAGTTAAAGGCAATTAAAACTGAAAAATGAAACTAAAATTGCAGCATATTCAAGTGCGTATCCCAGCTAACCTATTTGGGTCAAAGTTCCTTCACGCCTCGATTGTTTCTCATAGCAGCTCTCACAAAGCTGCTCAATCCAAGGCGGCTTAAGAAATCAAACCGAGCCAAGAATTTGAATATGCTTCGATTTTTGTTTCGTTCTTCAAACCCTATTGCAAGAGTAAACCACAATTGGCATGGGGTTTACGAGCTTTACGAAAGGTTTCCTCTAGGAAGAGGAAGATAGAGAGAGAGGGAGAGAGGGAGAGAGAGGAGAGAGAGGGAGAGGGATAGAGTAGCAGTCACCAGTCACAGTGAATATGCAAATGAAAAGCGTTTAGCGATAAAAGCCTAGTTACATGTTGAAATACCAACAACGACAACTGCAACAACAGTAACAACAACAACAACAACAAGGCGCAACTGCAACAGCTAAGGGGCAAACAAACGAGTAGAGGAAAGAACGAAAAGAGAGAGAGAGAGACAGAGACAGAAAGAAAGAAAGAGAAGAAACAGCGAAAAAGTAGCAGCAGCAACAACAACAACAGTAAAATACCAAACAATCGTGGGCAACAGAGACGGAAAGGGAACGGGGGCAGGGAACCGGCAGATGGGGGGCGTGTTGCGGGGTTATCTGAATAGCCGGCAAGCGAGAGGGAGGGGGGTGCGGGAAGCCGAGCCAAGCCAATTGTTGTTGGCCCTGTTCTGTTTTCTTACGGCCAGCTATTTTCAGTTTCCTGGCTCGTAGCAAGATTCGAGAAAATTGATGTTGCATGCAACACAGCAACAACCAGCAGCAACTACCAACGACCAACAACAGCAACCAGTCGACGCAGCCAAGGCCCAAAACAATTTTTTCTCCTTCATTTTTGTTGTTGTGTTTCTTTTTCTCTTTGTTGTTGTTTCTCTACGTACCACCATTTTTTGCTGCTGCCCCGTTGTTGCAACGTTCACTCGTTAGTTCATCTTAACTGCTGCATTTTACTGTAACAAGCTGGGCACACATACATGTGTGTGTGTGTGTGTGTGTGGGGCATAGAAAATAGGCAACGCAAAATATCAGAGAGCTCATGTCTGAGTCTGGCCAAAAAGAAAAACAAAAGAAAACTGAAAAGAAATTGTAACAAAAAAGTGAGGCGAGCGACATCGTCAGGGCCATTGACGGGGCAAGAAGCGGAAGGGGGTAAGTGGAGAGGGGAAGAGTCACAGGCAGACATAGAGCTAGACCGGCAACAGACAGTTACGGGATACGTATGTTGTGGCAGAGGCGTTTTGGCAGCTGCATTGCACATTCACACATACACCTAAAGACACACACACACACACTCACACAGACAGAGACAGTGATAGTTTTTGGGACCCCGCTACACGTGCCAATTGCTCAGGGTTACGCGACGTGGGCGCACTCAGGCAATGTCAGATCAAGCTAAGGTCAGTTCTCAGGCAAAGCCAGAGAATAAGGTCGTAGAAAGAGCAGCAAAGGCTAGTGAAAGAGAGAGAGAGAGATAGGGAGAAGAAGAAAGAGTTAGTAGAGAATTTCAGTAGAGTCCACAAACCGAACAATACCCGAAATACATCTCAGCCAGAAATTAACGAATTATAAGCTACATGCCGCATACGACCTTCGCGTAGGCCCCCACACACACACACACACACACACACACACGCTCATTTTCCCAGGCTTCATTTTGTTAGACCTCTTCAGCGACCTCAGCGCAGAAAACGGAAAAAAAGATTTGAAAAGATTCGCACGTGTGCCGCTGCCCCAAACTCTCGTTTCGTTTGGTTTCGTTTGGTGTCGTGTCGTGTCTTGTACTTGGGCCAAGGCATTCAGCAAAATCAAACTGGCAAATGCGCTTTCACAGCTACACACAAATACACACACACAGACACATAGACATAGACAGAGAGACAGACATATAAAGGGGGTACATGTAACTGAAAAGAAACCGAGCCGAGAACTGAGAACCGAGTAAAGAGAAGAGCGAGCTGAACGTAGGACAGAACTCTGAACATTGCTACAGATTAGTTGGCTGCGATTAAAATCTACCTTGTTGTTGTTTGTTACGCCTGCTTAGCTGTCTCACTCACTCTTCCCCTCTCTCTCTCTCTCTCTGATAACTACTAAGATACATCCAACAAAATGCATTCCAAAAGCAAGAAACTAGTTAACTGTTAGCCGTTTAGGTTCTTTCCGTTTCGTTTCGTTCTGTTTCGTTTCGTTTTGTAGATTGTGTAAAATTTGTATATAAATCTTTGGAGGTTAAGTGCACCGCTTAAATGTTAATTGCTACGTTTATTTGTTTAATAATATTGTGATATTTTGTTTGATTAAGCTTAAATTATATTTATAATAAACACTTATGTGAAAATGCAAAAAAACTATTAATATTACGTTAAAACTTAACTCATTTTTTGTCCTACATGAAGAATAAATTGTGAAACTCTTCTCCTCATAAGCTTAAATTAGTTTGATAAGTTAATTAGCTCGAATCCGAAATAAAAACCAGACGAGAACACACACGAACTCAAACGAACTCTCACACGAAACCCGACACAACTCACAGCCATATTAACTCTACAAAATGTCATGTGTGTGTGTGTGGCAGCACAGCGAGTATATAAAAGCATAAATCGACTGATTACACCTAGATATAAAATGATATCTGTTTAGCTATAAATCTGTATAATGATTTGCGTTGTAAATATTGTATTCTCTACTCTCTGTATTTCTGTAGTCGTATATGTAATTTTATGTTTTCTAGTTTATAGCCAAAAAAAAAGCGACAAAAATATATATATAAATATACCGAAACAAAACTGATAATCGAAAAAATAACATTCACTGCGTTTTTTATACCTCATTTAATTTGCATGTTTATAGCTGAATTTCGCACGGCAGCAGTTTTTCTTTTTTCAGCTTTTTTTAGCTTTTTTTTTCATTTTTGGAACTAGTACGACGAATGGTATATGGTTGATAAGCCATAAACCATCCATCCGCCTTGACATATGATATTCATGCATAAGCAGAAAAAGCATGAGAGAGAAAGAGAGGCAGAGATATTGAGAGAGAGCGAGCGAGACCGCTTGGGGTTTGTTGGAATTTCAGTATCTGAATCGCGATCTGAATGAGTGAGGTTCATCGCCTGTCGCCGTCCACATTTCTGCTTACTGGAGCAGTCGGCGGGCTGGGATATATCTCTCTATGAGCACTTAAAAATTTGCAAGACAAACATAAAAGACGGAAAAATAAGCATGGGAGACACAACGAGACGAGAGCAGGTTGGAAAGTTGTCGAATAAATTAAAATAAATTGAATTTAAATAAATAAATTCGCCGAGGTGTTGAGATTAAATCGAGAACTTTGTCTATATATGTATGACCCGGCCAGATAATAAAAGCTGATAAAATCTTTATTATTGCCACAAAGAGGAAACGTTTGTCGGCTCGCAAAAGAATAAAAACAAAACAAAACCTATATTAAGTAAGGTTCTTGTTCGAAATTCGTGCTGCGTATTTAGAGCGATATATATGTTACTCTCTCGATGACTATCGGGGTTATAACAGCTCCATGATTTATTTATGTGCAACGACTTGCGCAGAGTCGTTAAGCTTTTCGTTTAACCGATAGCCAGTTTAAGTACGCTTTGAAGCGCAGTATAGTCAGGTTATATATCTTCTTATTCGACAGTGATTCCGTTTGCAAAACAGTTTTTAATTACCTCGTTTTAGTTGGCCATAATACGAGCGACCCACGATTGCATTATTGGAATTTGGCGCAAAACTGCAAAACTCTTTTTTAGCCGCTTCAATTTCTTCCCACAGAGAGAGTCCGCTGGGGCCGTCAACTCATGCATATTTTATAGATATCGCCGCACTATCATCGCATACTTTGGCTATTTTCTTTCTTTCTTTCTTTCTCAACCGAAGGGGCCCACAGCGTTGTTGCGTTGTGTGAGTTGATTTTGTGCTGATTTCGCAATCTTTGTGGAAATGAATGAATAATTTTTACGATCAATTAAATGAGCAATAAAATTGATGGGCCCCCACCAAAATGAGACAGGGAGACAGAGAGAAAGATAGAGAGAGAGAGAGAAGAAGACGGGACGAGTCACGTCCAGTTGCGCGTTGTGGGACTCTGTGTCTACCAACATAAATGAACATTGCTTAAATTAGCAAATTTTACAATCAATCATTAGCTGGGGAAATGCCGCCAACGACGAGGCAACTTTGATCTGCAATCAACGAGCCAAGCAGGAATCGCAACCTATCGCTGTAAATCTTTATAGCTGTATTTGTATCTGTATCTGAAACTGTAGCTGTTGCCGTGCATGTACTTGTGTATTTGTTGGCTTGTATCTTTAAGTTGCTCATATGGCATGGCACACGTATCTGGGTTAACCAGCACAAAAAGGCGCAAAAAGTTCAAGCGTAAGTTAAACCCTTTTCAATTTTTTTCATAGCCTCCTCCCTCACTTCAGTTGCCCCTTCTCCTGTGATTCGACATCGATGTACCTAATTCAATGCAAAAAGTTTTTTGTGCAAAAAAAGAAGGAATAAAGAAAACACGTCAAATATTAAAAACTTTTCCCTTTGCTTTTACTTTCTACGGGCTTAGCTATATTTCTTCTACTCCCTACACGCTTCTCTGATGTTTTCGACTTCTTCTGCTGCGGCTGCTGCTGCTTTATCAATTTCGTTTGTGGGATTTGTTACGCCGTAATGGCTAAAACCTTTGCCGCAGCCGCCGCCCACTAAGCGCAAAACTTTCAATTGAATTCGTATTTTTTTTTTTTTTATTTCGGTCGGAGCACCCCTTCCCTTGTTAAGGGTTGAGAATTGGCCGCCCTGCGGCTGCGGGTCGGCTGTCATTTTCCTTTACGCAGAGAGCACCAGAGAGCGACGTAAATGTTTCAGTTAACAAGTCAGTTTAGTGTCAAAAGAGAGGGATTTTTATTTATAGATGCGCCAACTTGGCTCCCCGAACAGGGCTGGAAAAAGGGCGAGTTCTGTTCCAGCGCTGATCCGCACCTGTCTCGAATTTGAGTTGCTTTTTTTCTTTGGTACCTACATCAAAGAAGAAAAGAGCTGACCGAGTTGAAGTTTTGGGCTCAAAGTCAAATCAAAGTGCTTGCCCCCTGCACAGTTGAACGGCACCTGAACCCCAGTCGTATATCAGACCAAAGAGCCTGTTCAAAGCCGGAGCCGGAGTCGGAGAGTCTGCGGATCTCCTCTGCTCGTCAATTACGCGCAACAGCCACCCAATCGCTGCAGGTTGAAGCGGAGCCAGGCCGCGTCGCTGGCCACTTGCCTCATTAGCCTCCAACGAATCGAAAGTCATAAACGTCTGCGATACAGCTACAATAACAATTCAGTGCTATAGCTGCAGCTATAGCCGAGTAGCATTGGCCGTTGCTGTAGCCGTGTCCATAGCGGGACTGTGTATAAATAAATATGCTTTTATTGGAAGACGACTACAACTGTTTGCAATAAAAGCAACATTTTTCTTAATTTCCATTTCTTGCTAATTTAGCAGCCATAAATTGTCGGTCCATGTGGCCCGCCGGGTCTCTCGTTACCCCACTGGGAGAGGGAGTTGAGCGAGCATATGGGAGCGGGGTGCGGGGTGCGGGCAGCGTTTTGGTGGCCCCGAAACAAGCCAAGCTGAACCGCCGGTAGACACATAAAATTGACTACAAATTATTGCACATTGTCAAAACAACATTGGTTTGCAATTTTCGCGCTTCAATGCAGATTGCGAGCTGTGGCATGGGGTGGCAATAGGGTGCGGGCCAGGGGCGAGGGGTTAGGGCAGGAAAGAAGCAGCAACAACAGCAAAGAGAGAGAAAAGCCAATTGCCAATTGTACGTGATTCAGGTAGACAAACTAATTGAATACCCTATGAGAAACATTTTTAATTGCTGAATAAAGTTACCCAGGTAGATTCGCATCATTCCTTGATTCCATTTAGAATATTTCAAGCGTAAGAAATAATCAACTTCTTGATTAAGGAAGGTTTGTAGAAACGAATTCATTAAATAAAATTCAACTTGTGATGGAGATATATCTAGAAAATGTAATTAATCAGACATAGAATCATCCCTATAAAAAGGAACAGTAGATAAGTATTAAATTGTCATTTGATTTATTATATATTTTAAAATTTACTTTTTATTACAATTATAATAAATATGAGCCTTATTTTTACTTCATTATTTATTTCATATATAAGAGTAGAATTTATTTTCATTACAATTAAAATTTAATATCATAAATACAAGCTTTATATTCGCAGAATTTACCTTAAACTTCCTTACATTTTTCATACTTTCATTAATTGTATAATGCAATAATTTATAATTCTTTTTAATTTAAATGTATAATACGTAAAGTATTTTATTTGCCTTCAATTTAAGATTAATTTGTATATGGTCTTATTTAACTTGATCGTTATTGTCTTAATATTTTTTACAATATTTCATAAGCAATTTTTCAATCTTTATCCGAATAAATAGGGTGTTCATAGTTTCGCTGTTACCTTGCTACTTTTACAGTTATCACTGCAAAATTTGTTGCATTTGTGCGGATTTTGCTCTTTTGTGGTTCGACGTATGTGTGTGGCAAGTGTGTGTGTGTGTAAATGGGTTAGATTATGGCAGCGTAGGGGGCAGGGAGACAATGACATTGACATATTGGCGGGCGATTAACGAGCGGAGCGAGAGCTGTTGATTGTTTTCATTGAAATAAATGACGCCGCCTTGGCTGTTGACACACGCATCGCAGGCACATTTGATACCCTACGCTGCAAATAAATAATCATAATTTTTGGAACCACTCGCCGCTCTTGCATAAAGGCAAATTTGTATGAGATTTATCTTATCGCGATCACGTTGCATCTGTTGATGTGGCCGGACGAGGCACGATGAGGACAGAGAGTCAGAGTCAGAGTCAGTTCCAGAGACAGAGACAGAGACAGACTGAGTGAGACTGAGAGAGAACGCGTAACTTTCACGTATTTTCATGCACGATTAAAGCCTTAATTTTCGACGTTGCGAACTGGACAAAATCTGCAGGTATCTGCAGCTCCTAATTAATGGTTTGCATCGGCTTCTTATCGCGCCGCACGCATCGCGATCGCCTCGCCTTGCCTTCCCGGCCCCTGCCCTGCCCCACCTCGCCGTGGTGCAGCAGCATCTTCTTGTTGGCTTTGCTTTCCTAAGTGTTCGTGGTTTGCTCGATCGGTCAGTCGGTCGACTTGGTCGCCTGGTCTGTCCGACGGCCGGCGGCACCTGATCAAGGCAAAAGGAGATCCGACTGGGTACTGTCTGCGTACAATTTTGTAATTCCTTGTGCTCCTCCGCTCGGGCACAGAGATTTTATGAGCTGTAGCATTGCACATTATTGATAATCCCGATACGCGTTTTGACTTGCAACAGTGCCAGAGATTTACCCATTGCCTTCCACTGTCTGCTGCCTGCTGCCTCCTGCCTCCTGCATGTTGCATGCTACCTTCTTCTGCAGGGGTGTTGTCAAGCCGAGCAAAATGCCTGGTCGCCTGCTCGAATGTTCGCCCGACCACATTGCTGATAAGGCCGCATTGTTTTTCGGGGTGTTGTGCAGTCGGTGATAGCGATCGATATCGGAATCGGCCAAGGTAACAGAATCGGTCAAGAGAAAGCTGGCCCAAAGCAGCGGCAACAGCAGCACCAGCCCGAATGGGTGTGCGTGAGCGTGTGTGTGCGATGGGAGCAACTGGAATTCGATCGTGCAAAAGATCTCTGCAGATGGGCTATGTTATATGAGTGATAAGCTTTGAGGTGAGTAAGTGCACTAAATACTTAAGCGAACATGTTGTTGATCATAACATGAGCGTGCAACATGTGTACGATATGTTGCCACATAAAGATTCCAGCCAAAGATGTGCCCAAAATATTCAAAATATCCTGTTTACATTACAATGTAATTCCAGTTATTTCAAAAATCGTTTGCTAAAATTATAAAACAATTTTCAGAAAATCAATAAAACGCGAATCTTTTGCAATCTTTCGCACTGAATCAGCAGAATCGGTCATTAAATGCGTTATTCGATCTACAATAAAAGTACAGAACTTCAGAGGATCCTTTCGTCATTAAAATTGGAAATGAGCGACTATAAAACGAGCATGGCGAGGCCCTAAGCAGATGCGAATTAATAGAAATACTATATTCCATGGCAGGCAGCTGCCAATTAAATTGCCATGCAGCCCTGTATAGCAACGTAAATGTTCATAAAACCGATCATTCAGACAAGTGCGAGGCAGACTTAACTACGGGCTGAATCTATCGATCTTTAGGCAGCACACAGTGGGGTGCGCACTCGCCCCAAGTCGACGAAACTGGCCCCAAGTTGAGTCAGCTTGACTCGCCTCTCGATTCGACTCCCACAGCTCGTTAAGAGAGTTAACTATAAATGCCAGGATACTTTATCATCTTGTCCTCAGTTTACGGCCGGGCTTAGTCATTCAGCTTAACAATTGATTAGCTGACGATCTTGGCCTTTGATCGTGGCCAAGCGATGCAACAGCGTTTCCAGGCAGCCCCAATTCATTACCAACAACCGTCGCATCGACACCGAAATGCAGTTAGCCGCTTAAACAACGCTGGAATTCACTCTTTTCAAGTATTTAACTCCACGAACAAATGAAGAGAAAAAAAACTTCAGAATGAACGGTAAACTTTGGCTGGCCGAAACTTTAATACTCTTGTTGATCGTTTTTACGACAGTTTTATAAGCAGATTATTGGATTAAGGTGAGATTGTGCTTAACTGTTTATTAGTTATACGAGTTGGTTTGAGATATTCTAGGCAATTGAAAGTTAGGGAATAATTTTACAGCTCTACGATAGAGAGATTGATTGAACATCTCTCAATAGGTGATAATTACTATATATAATTATATATCTTGATGACATGCAGTCATAAAAGTGGTTTCCCTTTGAACTATATAACTTTCTGATCCCATAAACACATCATATATAGAATCAGTTCCATCTATATAGATCAAATGGGGTTTATTTGAAAGGTCTTCTACCTCTGACAAATGCAACACCTTACATTGTCTTTAGGCCTGACATACCCCCTGAAAAACCTGGTTGTGCTCTCCACAAGTGTATGGGGAATAAATAAACGTTGCTTAAATGTTTTTTTTTACAGGGAATTAGGCCGACGGAATGCAGACGGGGCAACGTCTGAGTTACCCATCTCTTGACCATCTCTCTATCTCCTTCGCTCTTGGCCCGTTGACCAGTTTCAAATTCGGTTTTCGGCACGATCAAGCAACGATCGCAGCGATCGCTTCGATCAACCGCTCATCGCTCAGACTTCCAGCAACAGGCAACAGTAACAACAACAACAACAACAACAATGAAGAACTTGGTTCGCATCTCAGTTATATTTTTTTGCGTTAACGTTTTAATTGATCGCTTTCAGTTATAAACAAGTTGGCTTTTGATTTATGAGTGCGTGCGTGCAGCGACAGAAAATGCGTTTTAGGCCAAGTTAACCGAGGGCTCCGCTCCGACCATGGATCCAACTTGGGCTGCGACTGGCCCTGGCCCTGTCTGTGGGGCACTGGGATGGGGCTCTCGGGTTGGGGCTTTTGCGGCTTTTGTTTATGTAAATGAAGACGAAGTCGATGTCGGAGTCGGAGTCGGAGAGCTTTCAATAGCCGTTGATGATGTTGTGTATGGAACGGCGACAATGTCTCTATTTCTCTAATTTCGGCGCTCTGCACACAATCCCTGCGGCTCTACGGACTGAACCCCATTCCCCCTATCCCCTTTTGCACCTTCAGCTGGTGTTTAATATTATTTGTCTAACGGTCACGAGCATTTGGCTTGTTGTTGTTGTTTGTGGTTCAGCGTCAAATTTTTAAGAATTTCCCGCATCGTTTAACCAGCCATATTCGTTAGCCATCGTCGTTATTGTTGTTGCTGCTGTTGTTGCTGTTGCACTGACGAAAGCAAATAAATCACGGCTTCTACGTCCCCCCCGCCCCTCTCTGCGCGTCTCATCTTCGTGTCGGGCCTAGTCTCGAGACTCTCGCATGGACCCGGGCCTATTGTATGGCGTAGGCATCTTAACAAATATCTTTACATTTCGACTGAATCTTGTTTTATGTACATTTCTTTTAGAGGCGACAAATGTATTTGTTTTATCAGCTATTGTTGCACAGTTTTTTTCGAATCTACCCAAAGCTTGTGAACTTTTTTCCCCAATGCTCATAAACTTCACTTTCTCACACACACACACACATATAGAGAGGGAGAAAGAGACAAGGAAAGCTTCGTGTAGGGCTCCAAAACAAGAAGAAAAATGTTTGTTGAAAACGAACAAACATAAAACACAGTTTTGGATTTCACTTTAGTCTTTTTTTTCTTAAGCTTTTTTTCGTTTTTCGTGGCTTGTTGAGTGGCTTTTTAGGTTTTGCGGTTCGAGAGATGTCAGTGTGGCAATTAATCAACGCATCTTCTTCGATGTGAGTCACCCACAGCGGGAAGTGGCACTCAAAATGCGTTAACTGCTGCAACGACTGACCTCCTCCCCCCTCTCTTTCTCTTTCTCTCTCCTCTCTCCATCTAGTGCAGCATCTTCGTTTTGGGCCAATGCGAATGCTCCAGACTGCGATGCCAAGTGATGCTCTACGATTTGTTTATGGAAAAACAAACACTTGGCTCAACGAAAAGTGTGCGTCTAGCCCCCGTGTGTGTGTGTGTGTGTTGTGTGTGTGGTGTGTGTATTTTGGTCGCTGTCCGTTACTCATGGCTGGCTAAGTGGGTCGTGACTTTTCAAAATGCAAACGTGTCGTCGTCGTCGTCGTCGTCTTCGAAGCAATATGCATGCGCAGTTGGTTCAGTTCAGCTCAGTCGGCTGCCAGCTCCCAGCTCCCGCCCCGCCCCCACACATGCCGCCCATAAGCCCGTGGCGCACCACGTACGTAAGCGTAATGAAATTCTTACCTCAAATAGCACTTAACTCCAGTTTAAAACGAGCCAAAAGTGAATGGAACTGACCCCAAACCGTTGCACGTTTGTCTTAACACTTTGTTGTTTACTTTTTCCACAATTCTCTGCAGTTTCTACGTTTTTTTTTCTTGCTGTGCTTTTGTTTTTGTTTTATTTGCCAATTTTTGGGGCAAAATAGAAAAGTTGTCTCGCCGATCGAGCCGATCAGACGATGGCAAATTTGTTTAATTGAATTGAATGTATGAGGAAAAAAAAAGTTCGAGGGGAGCCAAAGCCAAATAGAAAAAAACAACGGAATTCATTGGACAAGTCAATGCGGCAATTTGAATGCGAGCTCATTTTGGGAGCATGCATCGACCTGGGGTACCGGTGTACCTGGGGTACCCGACAATCACGGTCATGTTTTCATGTTGCATGTTGCATGTTTCAAGATCAATAGCGGGAAAAAGCCTGAAGGCTCTTGTGGTTATTTGAACTGCTTCTTGAACTTATCTGTTTGCATTTTGTCGCCTGACAATTAAATGCTTGAATGAATGACAAGACAAACAAACGTTCCCAAACGAATCAACGAGTGAATAAACGAACAAACGAACGATGAAACGATCGATGGATCGATGGAACGTTACGGAACGGACGTTGCCACCGTTTGTTGTAAGTGTCGATCAGCAGGAAATTGTGATGAATGCCACGATCTGAAAACGATGTCAAAAAGCCATATGAAAAGCTTAGGGCCCCCAGGCGAACTGATCACTTTAGAAAGCAAATTACAGATGATCCTCAGGCATGATCCTCAGTTGGGGATCACCAGGCAGCCTGGCGCCGTGACTGCCACATTCAGCCGATGCTGACAATTGCTAATGCGATAAGTGGATTTAATTTTTACTTTGACTCTCTTCTTGGCTTCTTCTTCTTCTTTACTGCATATTTTTTGGGCTCCACACTGCGACCAGTCAAGATCAATCAATCGACTGACGAGGAGGATCAGCGTTTTGCACTTGACTTCACAGTTTCGAATGTGAATGGAAACAGATCATTAATGAATCACGATAGTGACACACACTGATTGAGCTCCATGGCATTGATTGTATCAAAACTCATTTATATTACGGTGTGAAGATCGCATCGATTCCAAACGATCATCTGCCAAGGGTGATCGATTAGGAGCGTGTCGAATCTATAGAGTTTG
This sequence comes from Zaprionus nigranus, assembly GCA_018903425.1. Taxonomy (NCBI): domain Eukaryota; kingdom Metazoa; phylum Arthropoda; class Insecta; order Diptera; family Drosophilidae; genus Zaprionus; species Zaprionus nigranus. Next base: position 803,627 of record JAEIGD010000034.1, on the reverse strand, counting down.
CTGTGAAATGAAGTCGTATTTCGAGATTGGTATTTGGGAAAAAGGAGAGCAGATAATAGGATTTTTATTATCTTTTATTTTCATAATAAATAAATCAAACTGAGCCTCTCTCTCTCTCCCGTTATTCGAAAAAGCCCAGTAGCAAGTTGAATATTTCTGCATTGGTTGTGCTTGATGCGATTAAAATCCTTTCACCGGATGCCGCTGCCGATTCCGACCCCGAACGGCAGCTGTAATTGAATCTAACTGCACCGAGAAGAGAAAGAAGAAGCCACGACAGCCTCTACCATATACGAAGCTACGAGCTACGAGGTCCAATTTCAACCAGCCTTCTCGATTAGATTTGATGAGATTTGATATTGTAGAAACTCGGTCATTTTAAATCTAATGTGCATATTATGATAATTCAGATTTTGATTTTGATTTCGATTTCGATTTGGAGCCGAGGCTGCACCTATTCAAATATTATTCATATCGAATACTTATGTGACATAGTCATAGTCATAGTGTAGGCAGAATCGTCGATGGATATAAACATAATTATGTAAATCCGACTAATGCCGATGCTAATGCGCCCAGCTCTGTAATCAGAGACTTATCGAAGTTGCAAGTTTCGTTCGTGCAATAAAAGGTGACCGTATTGTGGATATTTATGAAGTTTATGACAAATATGATGACGGTCTAGGGCACAAGTTGCTTGCACTTTGTTATTCTGAAGTGGTTGGTGCTGGTGCAGGTGAAGGGGAGATGGAGGCGGGCCAGTAGAGGTGGGATAGGAGGGGAGGAGAGGGAGGGAGCTGCCTCCGTATTTGCCATTGTTTCTCTTTCTCTTGCGCCGCGTCTCGACGCACATTTTTGAATGAAAAACGAAAACAATGCCATTTACAAGACACTTAACGAGATGTCGAGTGAAAGCCATAGTTGAAGTCAAAGCTCTGGCCAAAAGCCGTTGTTGTTGTTGTTGTAGTTGTTCCCCTTGTTGTTGCTGTTGTTGTTGTAGCTGTTGTACCTGTTGTTGTTGTTGTTGTTGCTGTTGTTACTGTTGAGTCTTCTTGGCGATTTGATGTGCTGCTGGCCATTCGCCGTGGCTGATGATGACGATGACGCTGGCTGTGTGGATTCGAGTGGAGTTGAGTCTAGTGCCTCGAAACGGTATGGGAGTAAGTCATGGAAGTGTGTAGCATGTGTGCGTGTGTGTGAGTGTGTGTGTGTGTGTGTAGTGGCCAAGTGACGTGGCTTGTTTTGGCGTACAAGTGCACTTCAGCTGAGTTTCAAGTCCAATCTAAAGAAGCACAAGTGAGCGCAGACTTTCGGTCTAGTGTCGACTCTCGACTCTCCAACATTCAGCGCTTTTTTTCTAATGACAGGCAAACAAACAGATGATGCAGGTACCCCCTCGACCCTACCACACGCTCCACCATTCCTCACTCCACTCGACGCCTGCCCCCCCTTACTTGCTGCTGCCTGCCTGCCTGCCTGCCTTGTGGCAGCTACCGCTGCTGCAGCAGTCGCAGCAGCCGGCGTACTTTCTCATGAATTTGTTGTCATAGTAATGGCACAAATGTGTGTACATACAACAGCAACAACAACAACAATAGTAGCAACAGCAGCAACAACAACGACAGCGACGGCAGCAAATCGAGAAAGAGAAATAAAAGATTTATGGCCAAAACCATTCACCAATTGTTCGAGCCATGTCTGGCTGCGGTTGCAGAGGCGACAACTAGGACAAAACTGTTTTTGGTCACATGACTCAAATTAGAAATGCGACCGAGAGAGGAGTTGCTTATAATAAATGAGAAATTCAAATGTTCGCCGTGTGCTCCCGCCAAAACAGGTTAACAAAATGGCTAACAAGACGCCGACACAGCCAGAACGCAGGCACAGGTACCTCTCCACATCCACATTCCACAACCACATCGAAGTCGCAGCCCAATCCCAATCGAAGTCGGCGTCCGTTTCCAATGCCGAACCTGGACGCATGCGCGTTGACCGCCCGCCGCGCTACACATTCTGAGAACTTTCCACTTCAATTAATAACTAATTTGATATGTGCCGCGCCAGATCGCGGTGCATTTTATCGATTCGGACAGCGCCCAGGCCGCATTTGGACCAACAGCTTCCTGAGGTAAGCGCGGGTATGGTGGACGGGGGACGGGGGACTGAATGACGATATCGATGCGACGTTTTCAAGCACCTTAGATGCAGCGCTCTGCTCCTGCTCCCGTCAATTGATTGAGTAGGGTCTATGCGATACGTGACACTGAATGTAACGCACAAGCGGAAGGAGGCGTCAGAGTTGGTAAGGCAGCACTGTAAATGGGGGGCAGGAGTAGGGGCAGGGGTAGAGGAGGGGAATCAAGAGAATTATGGATTGACAATATTTGATTGCGGTGGAAACTGCATTCATTAAGCATCTTTGACTAATTTATGTTGGGGGTGGGTGGTTTTATCGTGTTAGTTATATGTGTTGGATTTATATTTAATAATATTTATTAAGAATCTTTGACTATTTATATAGTATTAATTATATGTGTTGGATTTATATTTAATAATATTTATTAATTTGGAAGATATCTGAATGTTTTTATAGCAATATAGTTTAATGATAAAAAATTACGTATAATTATATTATAAAAATGCATAATTCTTGGAAAGAGACGAAAATGTAAAAATATTTTGAAAAGTTTCTTTTTCTTTAAAATGTTTATTAAATTTTCAACTAAGAAATATTTCTACGTTTTAGAAGAATAAATGAGGTTCAATGTTAGTGCAATTTAATGTATTTATAAATTTTCATTCAATTTATTTATTTATAAATTTATATTCAATTGTAAACTATGAATATGTTTGCAGATCTTCAAGGAAACCTGTGAAATTCACGCACAACCTTCAGTTTAAATTCACAACCAGATAGTATGGCAATTTCGGCAACAATTTGAAAAGCTGTACGGAAAACAGTTACTAATAGACCATTTGGGGCTTGCATAAATTCTCGTATAGGCCGCCCGATTTGATGGTGAGTTATGAACAGTTAGCATGGCGCATTGCGAGATCTAAATCATTGCATGGAGAACACACTTGGGTGTGTGTTGAGCACAACCAGTCGGATCAGCGTTTGGATAATTATGGCTTATTGTAGTCGCATGTACAGGTATACGAGAGGTGTGTGTGTGTGAGTGTGCGAGTATGTGTGGCAGTGTGTGGCATGCGATGCTTGTTGTGTGCAGCGCAGCTGCTCCACACACAAATGGTAGAGGCTCCCCCGCAGCCTCCGCTGTTACCGCTGCTGTTCCTGCTGCCGCTGCTGCTGTTGCTGGTACTGCTGCTGCTGCTGCTGGAGCTGCTGCTGTCAAGCGGTACACCGCCTGGCGTGCCAGGCTAAATAAATCACGGGCTAAATACCCCAAACCGAAGTTTAGGCCCAGCTCCAGCTTCGACTCAGTTTGCTTTTGCTTTTTGCACTGCAACACTTCAACAATAAATAACCAAGTCATATTTTTCACCTCCGTTTTGCTGTTCTGTGTGGTTGTTGTTGAGTCACTTCCTGGTTTTTGAACTCCACACAGAGAGGCAGAGACAGGGGCAGAGGCAGCGGGCAGAGGGGCAGAGACGGAGGCCGATCAAGGCAGTCGGAGAGTGGCACATTAACGAGCATATTACCCACTATCTGCAGCCGGAGAAAATATGCAAAATTGTTGGAGTCGTAGCTGAAGCTGCAGTTGGGAGTTTGGAGTCTCGAGTCGAGTTCGGAGTCGAAGTCGCAGTCGGAGCTGCAAATCATTAACATCTCTCCTGGGCCAGAACCTCCTCGACCAAGCACCACGAACATATTTTGCACGTGACCTTATTTCCCCCGCACAGAACACAGAACTTGGTGGTGCTCGGCTGTGGTGGTTGCCGTTGCCTCATGCCTCTTGCCTCATGCCTCATGCCTTTGCATTTGGGTATGGGTTTTGGTTTGGGCTGAGCGGACTGCAAAGCAACATCAATTTTCGATCACGTTTTAAGTGTCTTGCGCCGTTCGCGTCGCCATCTGCATCGCCGCCATCGCCATCATCGTCCTCGTCGTCGCCGTCGCCGTCGTCTCTAGCCAAGTTAAATGATTTAAAACCAACAAAAAATATCGTGCCAAGTGCTGCATATTGCACATTGAGGTCCAGGCCCCCAAAACCCCAACAACGGCAGTCACTCAATCCAATCCAATGCAATCCGTTAGACGGCAGCGGCAGCAGCAGCAGCAGCAGCGGCCACGTCCCGTCTCGGTCTCAGTCTAAGTCTCACTCCCGGCCCCAGTCCCGGCCTCGGTCTTGGCCCGGCTCGTAGGTAAATTTCTCGGCTAACGACAGTCCGAGAGCGAATCGGCGGCCAGCTCCAGCACTTACTAAACTGCATTATCACGCCTCTCCATTGCATTATTGGCAGCGCAGTCGCTGCCGCTGCTGCTGCTGCTGCTGATGGTGCTGCAGCAGCCGCCGTTGCCATCGCCATTTCCATCACTTCGTGTAGGTTAAGGTGAAAACAAGCTCGAGCTGCAGTTGGGTCTGTAGCCGGACCCACCGAAGCATCGATCCTAACTACACTTCACTAAGCAGCCACAAAAATATATCTGACAGATGCGACTCGCGTTCACTCGAAGCGCATGAGAAGCGGAACGGAAGAAGGGGTGCGGGGCAGGGGGGTTACGGAGAGTTAGGGGAGGGGGTGGCTGCGGACGTGGCTCGCATTGCTACGATTCGTTGCGCTATTCACATTTAGGTGTCTACTTAAAAAATCAAAAAGTTATACAATCCCAGCCAAAACGACATTGCAGGCGGCGAATCCAGCTAACCGCAAGCAAACTAACAGAAAAGAATTGGTAAAAAAATATCAGGCGAGATAGATGATAAGCATTGGCAACAGTATACCCCGTAAGTTAGAGGAAATTTTGTTGATGATCGATTTATTTATTTCAACTGAAATAAACATGATGAGATTTTTAAATAATAGTTTAAGAATTGGCTACAGTATACCCTGTAAGTAAAAGGAAATGTATTAATGATTTATTTACTTTTTTTAATTTAATATAATACGAAAATAAATAATTCTAATTCTAATACTTCTAACATATTATTATACTATTATTATTATATTATTATTATTTTATTAATTGTATAAAAAATATTAATGAAGTGAATAAATAATATTTAAATACATAAATTAAATATCTTGTTTTTAAATTGTTTTGATAATATTTTTAGTTCAGCTTTTATAAACTGTTAAAATTTCGGATAGACACTGGTGAAATGAGCTATGAGCCACTGTATTTACCATACATATGTACATTATATTAGAGTTTTTTATATGAAGTGGTTAGTAAAAACTGCAAAGCAAAAGTTACTGAGCTACAACTCTGTATTATAAAAGATATAGATATAGAAATCAGTAAATAAACAAGAAAAATAAATAAATTTTAACCTATTTTATTTTTGTTTTATCATATAGACTACAAAACATATTAAAATTTCATTACCAACCTGCAAATCTAATTTCAAAGCTTAATCTATTGCATTTCGTGGCAGCTTCAATCTACATTTTCTGTAACAATGTTTCTAATTGTCTAATAGAAAGCCTCTTCTGCCCCCTCTCTATATGATTTTTCTCCCACTATATCGCAACAACTTAACCAACTTATACTCACATTACAGGGTAGCAAAAAATGACGTGGCAAATAAAACAGAGCGATGTCTGAAACTGGACAGAAAGCTGGAACTGCGACGGAGTCTGAGTCTGAGTTGGGCCTGAGATCGAAGACGCAGCTTTGGTTTGTTTGCAAACTCGGCTTGTGTGCCTTTCATTGTGGTGTGTTGTGTGTGTGTGTGTGAGTGCGAGTGTGTGTGCTTGTGGTGTGAATGTTATGGAAATTTGTTAAGTTCTGCATACACAAAACTCGAAACCCGAAAAGCACTTGGCAATTTGCACGAAAGTTGCCCCCCAAACGGCATTGCAAACTGTCAGGGGAAGCGGCAGGGGTAGCACGCCACACAGACATAGACAGAGACAGAGGGAGAGAGGGAAGGGAGTGTGGGGTAGATGTGAAGTTTCTTTTTGATTTTCACACCCAAACAACGGAGAGCAAACGGGGCAACGGTGCACACAAAAGGCTTCTTCTCAGCGGCGGGCATATGTGACAGCTTTATTGGATTCCCATACACACCCAAAGCTATTTAGCTGCACGGCTGGCCAATCGATACCAGAGCTGAGCTCAGCCCCGGCCAGAGATTTGCTTAGACTCTACTTAGCTGGCTCGAAAATGATTTGTCAGTTATGGATTTGCTGCGGGCCGACGACGGGCAACGGTGGGAAATCGGAATCAGCCACACGGGGCCACAGTGGGAAGAATGTCGACTGATCTGCCTAATGCAGTTGCCATTCAATAATTTAAATGCGATTGGAATTCAAACTGGCCCCCTCTTACAACCTCCTTCCATTCTCCTTCTCCGAAAGCATACAATAGCCTTAGCCTTAGCTGCTGATTGATTGAGAGCTTAGGTCGTTATATCTTCAACCCAATCGCTTAGGATGATGATGAGTTGGGGAATCGCTTTGATGAGTTCAGTCGGACGGAGTCCTTGAGATGCCTGAAAAAGGAGTTTTTTCTGCTAGATCATGTTAATATAATTACGCGCTCCTTTAGGAGTCGTTGAGCGGACGAGGGATCTGTCAACTTGACTAAAAATTGCAGATGGGCATTGAAAGCATGCTCAGGAATAAAAGAAATCACACAAAGACGGAGCTGAAGATGTGTTTAAATTAATCTTTTAGGTTTGCTGAAGTTGAAGATAAGGATTTATGGTTTTAAAGGTAGAGCTAACCTTATAAGATAGTAAATAAATAGCTATGCTGTATTCTACTTTGTCGTATTGATAATTCTTTAGGCAATCACATAAATATCTAACTAAAAATTTGCTTGAATTAAATTTAAAAATGTAGCTGAAGGTAAAGATAAGAACAGAAGATATTGGAGATGAGTTCAGCTCTGTAATAAATATCTCTGTAAATAGATATGTAAACTACATTCATACTTTCTCTCATTGATAGTCTTCCGGTTTCATTAGTTCTCATGTCATGTTGTGTGGTATAAACAAGTTGAAGGACAATCGACAGTTGCAACAGGCTACTGCTGGGAGCTCTTGAGAAACTGCCAAGTGCCCACAGTAGTAGTGGCCCACCTGGCTAGTCATGAGAACCTCGGAGAGCCATGTGACAATCCCAGAAACAAAAGTCCTAGAAACACATTGGAAGAACAACAAGCAACTGCTTGTCAAACTGTGCGTGGACATATGCAATTTTCGGGAACTATTTGTGGGGTATTTTATTGAATGGAAAACGACCAAAATTAAGACCATAAATAAACAAGGCATGGAGAAAGGGAGTAAGGGAAAGGGAAGGAGAAAGGGAGACAGATAGAAGAAAGGCAGAAGACTATTCAACATTCAACGTTCTTAAGCCGTAAAGAAAACGACAGACGATCGATCAAAATAAATCACAAATGTATAAAAACATTGAGAAAACGAAGATAGGAAAACTCGCAACGGGGAAAACTGAAAACTGAAAACTCTGTAAGCCAGCAATTGTGCGCACAATTTTCTAATTTTCCGGCTTTGTCCGTTCGTTTTACTTTCGTATTTTACTTTGGGTAAACAAACGTTTTGCGTAACAAAAGGGCAAACTCGACGAAGACAAGAAAACTGCCCGCCAGGCGCAACCAATGGGTCCAAAAAGGAGCAGGATGCGAGGCACAAAGAAGGGAGAAGAAGAGGCAGCAGCAGCAGCTGTCAATGGTCTAAGAAAGGTAGATGGGTAGATGGGTAAATGGGTATAGTATCGTAGGTATAGGTAGAATCGACCTAGGCCACAATAACCATGGCAAAAAGCGCAATTACTTTAGGCTCTGCTGGCTAAACAAACCTTCGAGCATGGAAAACGGACCCAACGGGGCAAAAAGGGACAACAGCTGGCGTGCTGTGCGAGAGGACCGTGTTTTGAGACGCTCGGCAGGAGGACGACCAGGCCAAGCAGGGTGCGTCTATTGTGTCCGAGCACGGTCAATTGCCTGGAAATACATATGTGTGTCCTTACACAGTCAGAGAGAGTGAGAGAGAGAGAGGGGGAGCGGGAGCGGGAGAGACGATCCCAGATTGTGTGGTCTCGGCCCGCGGTCAACCCAACGGGATGGTGAGGGACGTGGCAACAACTGCGGCAATATATCAATCCCAACTGCGGTTGACCCGAACCAAGACACTAATCATAGCTCAAGCGTAAAGGCGTTGATAGCATCGTGGCACAGGTACCGAATACCGACTCGGGCTTAACTGTGTGATGAGCCTCAAACTGTGACTTCAACTGCGACTTCGACTTTGACTTTTCGCTTCCCGAAACTCATTAGAGTTTTTCGCTTCGCTTTTGTTGTAATGTTGTTGTTGTTGTCAATGTTTTTTTTTTTTTGGGGTTGATTCTGGTTTGGGTTTTTGAATTTTTCTTGCGCTTAGGAGAAAAATCTTAATAAATTCATCAAAAATCAACAGCAGGCATCTCACGACTAGCGGTGGTGGGCGGGGCCAGGCCAGGCGATCGTCAGCAACATATTTCAAAAAAAAAAACACAAACTTACAAATATATTTAGCATTTTGTCGCTGCCGAGAGCTGAAGCCAAAAAAAGTAAAGAACGGTAGGGCCAAGTTCCACTAAACGAAGAGAGGATACTCTAAATGAAGCGAGTATTTGCATTAGTATTAAAAGAAAATACACAATAAAATATGAGACATACTATAATTTGCTGGGTAGATCAATGAAAGTGTTTGTGATATTTGGAATATACTCAAAATCAAAACTGTCGAAACTTCTCCCACATTAAATCAGTTCTTCAATGAAATTCGATATGGTTATTCCCTGATATATGGCACAGCATATGAGTTACCTGCCTGAGTGGGAAAGATTCGCAGTTGCTTCCTGGGAAGTCAAACGCTCTTTGCAGTTCCGAGTACCTCGCACAGGGTCGAGCCCACGCCTAACCACAGCACGTAGCACATGCACTCTTTGTGGGATTAGCATACCCTTTTCGGCAAAGGGTATATGAAAAGCCAAAGCCGTTGCAATCGGACACGTTTCTGGCCGTGCCAGTTAGCCGGTTTCGGACTTGCAACTCTGAGTCGCAGTCGCAGTTGGAGTCGAAGCTGAAGCCGAAGCTGAAGTTGCGGCGGTGGAGGCGTCTTTACACATTTGCATGCTCAAACAGCAATCGATCACAGGCAACCAGAAGACACCGTTCACCCGGCCATATGAGGCCGCAACAACAACAGCAGCAGCAGAAGGAAGAGAACGGAAGGTGGAGCGGAGGAAGGGGGGAGGCAGAGGGGAGCAGCTGGGGCAGGCTTCAGCAGAGCAAGGGTAAACTGGTTTAACTCCTCTGCGTACACATGCGATGTGGACTTGCACTGAGATTTTTGTGATCGTTCGTCGGCTACGTTTTTGGTTGCGCCAGGAGCAACAACAAGGAAAACAACAACAGCAACAGCAGCAACAACAACAACAACAACAACGAGCCAACCACGACGAGCTGCAAAGTGGAGGTTAAAAAAATTTGCAAAAATATTAACGAAACGTAGGCAGCAACTGCTGCTGCTGCTGCTGCTGCCACTGCCGCTGCTGCTCGCCTTTTTCCACTGCAATCTGCAATTATAGCTGATGGCAGCGGGATAAGGAGGGGATGGGAGGGGCGGGGAAGGAGGCGGCAACTGGCCAAGTCTCGGTGCTTTTGACTGGGCGGTTTGTTGAACTTTGACAGGAAGTCGAGAGCGGAGACGAGCCAAGACGAGGGAACAGGAGACTCGAACTAAAACCATAGCTGTTGCTGAAGCTGAAGCTGAGGCTGAGGCTGAGGCTGCTGCTGAAGTTGAAGCTTTATTTTCTTCTTTTTGATGTGACTTGGCTTTTGTTTGCTGCTGCTGCTGCCGCTGCTGATGGGTGAAGGTTGTGGAGGACATGGACATGCAGAGTGCTGCAGACAATTGACAATGTGAAAACGATGTCGATTAAGTTGCTGCTGTTGCTTGCATACGACAGAAGGACAGACAGACAGACAGAGCAGACAGAGTGAGACAGAGAGGTAGAGAAAGAGAGAGTGAGGGCAGAGAGAGGCACAGGGGAAGTGAAGGTGAAGCCTTGCAAAGGGCACCACAAAATGCTCTTAACGATCAACGAAGCCACAACGCAAAGTTATGCGAGTTTCGATTGTTACCCGCATCCCTGCTGCTGCACTGACCCCTCCCTCATCTACGTCTTTGCCTGCCTGCCCAACTTGACTGGTGTAAATTGTTTTAACAGCCTTGAAGGATAAGCAGCAGCCACCGGATTGTGAAGTGTGGTTTGGCTCTACTTGTGGATGTGTGAATCCAAATGTGCCAGAAGCTGCACAGCAAGGGGAGGGAGAGGGAGAGGGAAAGGGGAACTGACCACAGTCAGTTGCCAGCAGTGTCAATAACATTAGCTGACCTAGCTAAAGAAGTTATTAAATCAACAAAAGAAAGTCATAAACATCAATGACGTGAGATGATTAAAAGTTGAACAAGGTGTGTGGCAGCAGAGCTGATCTGAGATCTCAGAGTTGTTGCTGCTATAAACCATAAATGAATTGGCTCAAAGTGCCATAAACTGTCTCAGACATAATGATGAAATTTGATACGCGCGATCGAAAATCAATTTCATATGCAGGCCTGATAAATTCGGTCAACTTAAATGGATAAAAACTTAGCCAAATACGGTAGGGGAATAGTTTAAAAGAACTTGCCATAAATTGCACAAATTTATTTATTTAAAATAACTCCAAGAATAGCAATAAATCAGTTTGTGGCAATAATAAAATACATATTTAAATTAATTGAGCTTACGTGAAGGTTTTCCAACGAAACACAATTTTATTTATAGCCAAATCTGACTTTATTTATTATTGTTTCTGCTTGAAGAAGGTTTCCCATCAGCAGCAGAATGATCACATGCGGTGCAGTGTACCCTTTGCCCAGTCTCCGATTGGAATCTTTCGCCTTATCGCCTGCAATCGGATTTTGCCACATAGTCAAGCGATGCTGCAGATAGCTATAAGAGGGGGCAGAGGGGGATCTTCGACTTAATTTTGTAATTACTATAATATAGCCCTTGTGCCTGCTTGGCTGCTTGCAGGCAGCATTCTCACATCCATTGGACGGGCATCCTAAACGACCTGCAATGCTCAAACAACTACGGGGCAAGTTGAAGCCGCTGAAGCTGAAGGCTGAAAAGTGTTGCAGCAACAACAAAATTGAAAACTAACTGCTCCCTGTTTATATTTATATTATATTACGCTTCGTGGCAAGGCAGGCAGGCAGGCAGCAACAAACAAGAGAAGCTCTCGAGTGCAACAAGTGAATGTTGTCGATCGGCTGGGGGTGTGTGTCTTGGCTAAAGAGCAGCGTTTATACCGCCGCCACTCGCCTGGCAGCCCCTTTTGACTCTTGAAATAATTATGGAAAATGCGTCGAGAGAGAAGAGAGAGAGAGAGAGAGAGAGAGTGTGGCAAGGCATGTTTCCTTTGCAGCTGAGTGCATGGGCATGGGCAATGAGCTATGATGAAAAACAACAAGCTCATAATAAATAATAATAACCGGGCAGGCAGGCAGCAGGCAGGGGAGCAGGCCGAGGCAGCGGGCAGCGGGCCAACAGTGCGCGGGGTAACAAGCGCTAATTATCGACAACAAGCTAAAACAGTGGCCTACAATTACGCAGCGACGCCAGCAGCAGCAGCAGCAGAGGCAGCGACTGTGACTGCAACTGCGACTGCGCCCTACGCACTGACGACGCGCAGCGCAGCAGCAGCTGAGCTGCGCAACTGGCCTGGAAAATATAACGGGCCAACGCGGGCTCTGGGCTTGGGCCGGGCAGGCTCTTCTACCTGTTGAAAGCTGCCTGCCTGACTGACGATCAACCTGGCTGGGGGATGTGTGTGTGTGTGTCTGCCTCGGCCTCTGCTGCTGCTGCTGCTGCCGCGGATGCAACTGCAGCCATTAAAATTTACACAGCTCTTTTTAAGCGTCCATCGTCAACGCAGCTTCGCTGGCTCGCACTGCCCCAGCCCCAACCTGAGCTGCAGCCACAGCAGCCTCAGCCTCGGAGGCCTTCGTCTTCGTCTTCATCTTCGTCATCCTCATCCTCATCCCAAGCGTCATGCACATCGTCATCATCATCATCATCGCCGTCCGCCGCCGCCTTCGTTGCCGTCGACGGCCTTTTTCCCATTGGCGGCGACGGCGCAAACTTGTTAACTTCTTGGCATGATGGTCATCATGCAAGCCAAATTCAAGCGAGAGAGAACGCGAACCACTCAGCCAAACAACAACACGCAACAGTCACAACAACAGCAACAACAACAAATAAAACAACTAAAGTGCAGACTGCATAATAAACGAAGTTTTAATGCTCTTGCGGAAGTAGAAAACTTCACGATAGTAGACTGAGTGCAACTTGGGAGTGATTCTGTATTGCTTTGTTCAAGCCAAATATCTTTAAGGAAAACAATACCAATAAATAAGCAAATATCTTATTACACACGTTATTGCGTATTATTTAAAAAACCCTGATGTAAACAGAATATATGAATTGCCAGAACATTTGTGAAAAGTTTTAGTAAGTTTATCATAAAATAATAAAAGAACTGACAATGAATCATAATTGTATATACATGATATATTGAATAATTTATTTGATATCTAAATTATGATAAACACATATTTTGTATAATATATATAAAATAATTTTCTAATACATATCAATATGTAATGAATTTGTAAGAAAATATACCACAAACAGAAAATATTCAAATGCAAAATTTGCCAACAAGTTGCAGTAAATTCTTTACAGTAATAAAATAGATTCATCAGAAAGTAGATTCATCACTCATACATATATAATAGTTTAATATTTAATAATGTATTTGGAATATTTTTTTAGAATGTTATATTCAATAATGTATTTGCAACTAATAATAAACTTCTCTAGAAGTGCTCTGGAAATTGCATATGGCATGGCAAAGTCGAGGTTGCTCTGGGCCTGCGCGCTGTGTTGCAGCGTATAACAAGCAGCCGCGGGCCGCGGGAATGGGCCGCGTGTATTGGTTGCAATTTATAGGCGCAGGATCGGTTACAAGCGAACGAGTTGGTAACACAAACCGGCGGCAGTTGCAAGTTGGCAAAGAGAGTGCAACGCGACGGCGACTGCAAAGCGCGAGTGCAACTTGGACTTGGTTGCCAGGAGATTTGCAACGCATCTCTCGGCATTGGCTCCGCTTGTGGTTGCCTCTGCTCAGGCTCTGGTTGTAGCTCTGGCTCTGGCTGTGGCTCTGGCTGTGGTTGTGGCTGGGCGTTAACTGCGAAGTAATTGCGTTTCGGCTATGCAAGTACATAAATTGGATTTGAAATATGTACACATGTTGATGGATTCCTTCGAACAGCAGCAGCAGCGCCTGAGTACTCGTACGAGTACTCGTACTCACACTCACACTCGCATTGATACCTGCAGCCTGCACGCTTCTATTATCTGTGGCTGCTATCTGCCGCTTGGCAGCCTGGTCTGCTCGGACTGCCGCTGAGTGTTGCATTTCTAAGCGGACTCGATGCCGATGCGCCAGGAGGCACGAGGTGGCACGAGACGACGACGACGAAAACGGAGACGGAGGCGGCAACGGCTACGGCTACGGTGGCAGCCAGCCAGCCAGCAAGCCCAGTCAGGGAGCGTACCATTTGTCTTTTGATAATTATCATTTCACTCTGATAGCATCAATTTCAAAACAGTTGATGATTTTTGCTGCGTGTGTCGCTCGTTAACAAGCCCGGCCCGAGCAGCTGCCAGCGCATAGCCAGATAAGTCAAATAACCAAACAAAACGGTAGCCGATGCGGCCCGCAGCGATACGCCAAGGCCACTCAAGGCACAAGTGCAATTCTGCTGCATCATCATCGGTTTCAGCTGCAGAAATTACTAATTAAACCAATCAATAGTAAAGGAGTGTGTATTTTAAACATAGTTAATACAATATATATTACATTCGAATAATTTTATTTTCATTGTTAATTTGTTTACAGGAATTTATTTTTTCTGTTTTTTTGTTAATTTAAATTTTGAAATGCGAGGATAGCAAGCTCGCAAGCAGTCGCAAAGTTGTCGGTAATGCAATATAGACATGAATCCTCTTTGATCAGACCACTAAGCAGTGAACTGCTTAGTAGATCAGACACATCCGGGACCCTAATGGAATAGTGTCTTGGAAAACGAGCACTGTTAGCGAAAAGCAACAAGCCGTTTTCCAATTGGAGTAACGGAATATTTTTCAATTTTCAATACATATTTTCCTATTTGAAAGCCACTGCGTATTTGAATTTGGCAGTACTTGGATTGTGGTAGCATTTGCGGAAAGGCGCCATCTATTGTCAATAAGCCAAGACACACACCGTGAAACAATAAGTTCGATCAGCTAAAAGTGTGCTACACTTTTATTTCGGAGCTTAGCAATCAGTCAATTAGATCAGCACCTAAAAGTATGCTAACTTTTAATTATCAGTAAATGTAAAAAATCAGTAAATTATGGAAATTTTACACTTGAAAAAGAAGAAATAAACGAAAAGATTAAAAATAAACCACATGTCGCTATGTCCTCTGGTTTGCTGCAATATATACATGAAAATTGAAAAATACTGCTGTGCATCCGATATCTTAGACATGATCCTATTCATGACCCGGATGACAGCATTATGTAAGCAGTACATTGCGTGCATTTCAGTGTAATCCCAAGTCATGATCCCATTTCATTTAAGACACGATCCCATTTGTGGATCAGTCGCGTTTTTTTATTGATTTTAAATTTATTGTTTTGTATTTTATTAATTATATTTACCAACGGATTTCACATTACATTTAAAAACTTAATAAACATTTAATTTAACCTATACCAAATCAATATTTTATTGATTTTTAAAAGAAGCTAAATAAGACTTATGCTGCTTGTCTGTCATGTATTAATTTTAGATTTGCGACATTTGCAAAGGCATTCCCCCATCATCGGTTGCATTTATAGCCAGACAATCTTTAAAACAGGGTTTAATGCTCTTCTGGCTTATCGAAATATCGCAAAAATTACGCCGATTTTTCGCTGGGTTTAATGTTGGGTTATCATCGATGCAGCATATTTCAGAAATAATTTGCGCTGATGAAATAATTCAATAAAATGATTGATAATCGCTTCAGTACAAAGTATTCGTTCTTAATACAATTATTTACTATTTTGTATTTAATGAATATAGTTTAATAATGTTTCATTTAGGATTGGCTTCCATATATCATCTTTCAGTATATCTTGGAAGTTCCATTTCTGCTTTAGGTCTGTCAAACTGCATCGTCCCATTTTGAGCTCCATCTGATCGTATTCCAGGCAGTATTTGTTGCTCACCAACTGCATTGAGTTGCTGTCGTAGTGCCAGCTCTGATAACCTCCCAGGGTGTGGCACAAATTCAGACCCACCTTGCCGCCCCCCCTCTGGGTGCAGCTCAAGGCAATACTGACCGTCAACTCGTATATCTCCCATAGGAGTCCGATACCATTATTGGTATACGTCTAGTTCGCATTTTAATACGCTAAGGCTGTCTGTGACCTTGTTTCCAGTCAGGCAATGGCTTGGCCGTTGTGCAGGCCGAAGGGAGCCAAGGGAAAGGTTATTGCCCACAGACTTGAGGGGAAAGCGCTGCAGTAAGTCAGTTGCAACATGCTGCAGATACCAATCAAAGGTATTGAATTCAAATTCTTCAAACCTAGCGTATATCTTCTGCAGCGAACCTATGTTGGCCTCCTCGATCTGTTGCTGCACTGCATAGACTTTCGACTGATAAGGCGTATATCTTAGCCAGATCTCGGCCAGGCGCCTATAGCTCTGGAAGGAAGAACAAGAAATGACTTCACTGAGGATTGATGCTTCAACAGCGCACTCACTCGAAAGAGTTGCAACCCCATTTGATTGAGGTCGCCGTAGCGTTGCAGGGCCCGTCCATCGCTGGGCTGGAGGTTGGCCACGCGGGAGCAGGGCACCACCACCACTCGACCTCCGATGCACCAGAACTGTAGACTCAGCTCCAGCTCGGCGGCAGCAGGTGCTATTATATCTGGATCGAAATTCGATAGAGTATCGAATGCTTTCGCATTGACAGCAAAGACAGCAGCGCGCATTACGGGCGTTTCATAGGGGCGTGGCAGATTCCGCCGTTGCTTCGGCCACAGTAGCACCTCGCGCCGCCTCAACGTCCAATCAAAGAGACCTCGTTGCGGCTCATTAACCCGTTTATAGTTGATTGTCTCCGGGTCCAGCACATCTAACAAGGGAGTTGCCAGTGTTCTATTATCTCCCGCAATGGCTTCCAGCAGAGGAGGCAGCCAACCAAACGAGACCTCCACGTGGGCGTCAAGGAAGACTACAGTGTCCGCAACAATTTGACTTACCGCCAATCTGCGAGCACGCACCACGCCCACTGATTCCTTCAGATGCAGAAAGCGTGCGTGTCGGAAGACGTTTGACTTCAAGTGTGCATCGAAGGCATCTCGAGGATGCTTCCGATCCCAGAAGCGAATGTCGCTGTGGTCATCGATCACCAGCAACTCACTTAGTAATTCCGCTGGCGTGGCAGCCACAATGCTGTTCAGTGTGCGCAGCAGCATCGCCATCTGTTCGTTGCGAAAGATCACAACAATGGAGACGCCACTCTGGGATTCAGCTGATTCTGCACTGCGCTCGCAGAGCCTGTGCCGCACACGCTTTACAGTTGGACGCAGAGGCAACTGTTCCACCAGCCTCGCATTGTAGCCGAACTGTTCGCGCATAAGGTCAGGCGTGGATTCCTTTACGAACTTTTTTATTGGCTTCTGTATTACATGGGGATGTGGAACGTGTCTATACAGCAGAGTAAGTGCGATGCACAATCCTAGTGGAATTAGCAGATACACAGATCGATATCGACGTCTCAGATACACGTACACTCGGTGCAACATCTTGATGGTAATTAAGCCTTTGCTTTGCTGGTTTGCTCTAGCCTCACATTTGTTTCACTTCATGGTTAATTAGAACAAGGTGGGAAGTTAGTACGAGTATAACCCAATAAACTTAATAATGAACATATATAGAATTCTTATTTTGTAGTAAAGTTATCAACGTTGAACTGTAGAGTAGGACCTGATGCTGAACTCTGAACTCAAAGAGCTTAAAGTGTTACGTAAGGCAAATAATGAATGAGTTATAATAATAAATGTATTGTAGTAAAGGAACAGTAGTTCTTTAATACATTCTTTACAGCTTATAGTATTCTTTTGTAATCAATTGAACCATGAAGTATTTTTATACTCCATTCAAATACAATTTGTAAAATCAA
Source organism: Zaprionus nigranus (assembly GCA_018903425.1). Taxonomy (NCBI): domain Eukaryota; kingdom Metazoa; phylum Arthropoda; class Insecta; order Diptera; family Drosophilidae; genus Zaprionus; species Zaprionus nigranus. Next base: position 786,153 of record JAEIGD010000034.1, on the reverse strand, counting down.
GTCGTTTTCAAATGCAAACAGTTTTAAATCGCCCTGCGGCGATGTGAATTATGACATTAAGCGAGAGACAACAGAAAGGGGGAAGGTTAAAAGCGATGGGAAGGGGGAGGGGAAGGAGGATGCCTAAAACATACGACTCCAGCTCCCCATAGTCCAGGCAATACCATAATACCGTAAAGCCAAACAACAATAACAAATAACAGCAATAATAGCAACAATAACAAGAACAATTTCCCACGGTACAACGTTACGTATGCGCAATGTGTTTTCCAACCTGAACATGTGTAGCTATCTGTAACTGCGTAAAGGGAGGGGGTGGGGAAGCAGGGGTTTGTTGTTGTTAGCAGGGAAGCGGAAAGGGTGGGCAGGGAAGGGGGCAGCAACAACACATGCAAAACACAACAAACAGAAGCAGAAATAGAAATAACATCAGATTCACATGGAAATATCGAGATACGTTGTGACAAGCAGAGAGGGAGAGAGAAAGAGAGAGAGAGACGGGTAAGGGAGGAGGGGAAGAACAGGCAGGGTGGGTAGAGGAGAGTTACAGATAGTAGCAGAGAGATAGTGAGAGAGAAATGTACATTTCAAAAATTTATTTATTTACATTGACATTTTGTGCTACTTGTGCCCTTTTTTCACCTCTCCCTCTTGCCATGCCCCACTTCCCCCTCGACTGCCTTGGCCTTCCTTTTTGGCCTCTTCAGAAACTGCTAACAAAGCTCTAAGCGCTTGTTTAGGAGCCACCAGTTAGCAGTGCGAGAGACAACAATGTATAATATATTGACTTTACTACAATACGGACATTGTCATGGCGAACGGAAGAGCAAAAGAGATGGCAGACACACGCAGGAGCAGGACAGAGCAGGACTGAGAAGGACAGAGCAGGACGAACGGAAGACAGGTCAAGGGAGAGTTTATTTCCGCACCTGAAGCAACTCACAAGTAAACGCAAACCGGCAGTGGTTCGAGTAGGGAAATCAAGATGGAAAGGCAGCACAAAGTGTGCGATGTGCGACGAGGGAATACTCTTTATTTTTGGATATTGTATGATGATTATATATAACAACTTCTGTTTATTTATATTTTATTATTGCCATGGAAATATGTTTGATATCTTAAATATATTTATATATACTATATATCTTTATATTTAATATATCTTTAATACTTTTAAATGCAGTTTTTAAATCTATGTCAATCTCACTTGCAATGTGAAAGGATCCCATTCTCAAATAAATGTCTTGTGGCGCTTCGGGGCAGCCTGCGGCAAAACAGGTAAGAAAGAAGATGAAACAGGAAGCAGAGGGGAGATAGGGTGGGGGGTGGGGTAAGCTGGCAAATGTTTGCAAATGCTAAACATGCCCGTATTTCATGCATATTTACAAATTTCGATATTTACAACCCCTTGCTGCCTGCCCGACTGACAAACGGAGCCTGGACAACCCGGGGAAGGGAAAGGGCGGGCGGGCAACAAACTGAAGAGTTCACTTAACAGTTTTATTTGTCTTTGGAAAACTTTGGCCTCCTCCCACACACACGCACACACACACACATACACCCACATACAGGACACACACTTGAATGATTTGTGGAGGAAATGGAGGCAAGTTTGTCGGCTCTCTCGGCCTCTGGCTTTCGGCTCTTGGCCCGCTTGGCAATGTGGTCAAAGAGAAGCCAACGTGGCCAAGTCAAAGTCGAGCTGGCCGAAGGCAGGAGACAAGGGGGGGGGGGGCGTGGCTGCCTTGGGAGCTGGTTCAATATCTTGGCGCACTTGAGCAATTTGTAACATGATAGAGATAAATGCCAAACCAGCTCATTGAAATGTGTGTGAGTGGATGTACGTGTGTGTGTGAATGGGTGTGCGTGAGTGTGTGTGTGTGTGTTTGTCTAAGTGTATGGACTGTTGTTGTCTTGTCTTGTTTTGTTTATGTTTTTCTATGCTTTGCATTGACTTGCCGCTTGGACTTTTTCAATTGAGCAGCGACTCGAAGGCAGCCGCAGTTGCTTCACAGCATTCCCTTCCCCCCCCCCCCTCTCCCCCTATGCATCCCTCTCTTGTTCAGCTGTTTGTCTAAAATATTTGCACTAAAATGGCAACAAAAGGCAACAAAGAGATGCCAAGGCAGCGAACAGCAGCTAAATATGTGCAAAAGCACAAGAGCTGCTGCAAGGGAGGGAAGGGAGGCAAGGGCGTTCAAGTTGCCTAGTTAGAATTTCAATTTGCAGTTGCCGTCGCCATTGGCCATATTGAAAATAATGAAAAACAATGGCTCGCTTTGAATTTCCCCAGCTCAAAATGAGTGAACTACATTTTATGCGGACCATCGTCAGCGCTGGCGTCGAAACAAATCAAACTTCAACCTCAGCGTACAGCAGAAAAAAGACAAAATATGAATTGCACATGGTGCAATAAACAATAAATTTTGATATGCCTTCGGAGCGGAAAATGCGCATACAGCCAGAATATGCAGCGCACAGTGGGACAACAACGAACGCCAAATACTCTGCTTACTCTTCTTCAAATCTTTGCAAATTTGAATGGATTTTTCTTTGAGTATTTCCATTTAAATGTTGAAGAACTGTTTAAAGTTAAGTACAAATTAAAATGTATTTAAAGTAAATATTAATTAATGAAAAAAGAGAGATAGACAGAGTGAGAGAGATAGATAGAGTGAGAGAGATAGAGAGAGCCATTTCATTCAGGGTCAGTTTTTATCAGCGGACATTTCCAAGTCAATTTCTGATTTAAATCTCTCGCCAAGGTCATGACCCAAATCATTTCTCTGCACATTTATTAAATATAAAATTGCACATTTAAAAATTGGTATAATTTTTTATCGCTTTCATAAAAAGGAAGCCCCACTATTTGCACTCTCTCTTCACACTCTCACACACTTACTCTCTCGCACTCAACGGAAAATTGCGAATTTCTGACAGCTTTCTGTCAACTTTGCTTAACGAAAATGAACGGATAATTCTCTACATAATTTATTTGTGAAATTTCTTTTTTTTTATACATGTCAGAAGGAACTAGTTTTTTAGATATTAGCTGCAATAAAATAACATAAAAAAAGATATTATTAAATATATTGTAAAGTGGTTTAGAGTTTTTATAAAACTCATTTGCAGAATTGATTTTAATATACATGATTGATTTAATAATATTAAATTACTTAATAATAATGTATTTAGTTCATGAAAACGTATAGATTTATTGTATATCACTTTCTGTTTTTCAATTTATACACTTCCTAACATTATGCTGACCCGATTAAAGCTTACCCCATGCAGGGCAGCGCATTTAAAATGAATCCTTTCTGGTCTCGTACAGGATGCGGGCATAAAACCAATTACTTCATAAGTAAGCTAATATAATACCCTGTGTATTAAGGCACATGAGGAAGTTGCCAGGCTCCTCCTGCCACAGGCACTGCTCCAAATGAATCCCTCTCTCTCTCTCGGTCGGTTCTGTTTGTGCCATAAAACAAATTGGGTAGGCACAATAACAACAACAACAGCAGACGAGATAGGAAGGGGATGGGAAAAGGGAAGGGGGTAGGGACAGGTTTAGTTTTGCATGCATTTATGTCAAAAACGCTCGACATTGGGAAGAGAAATAGGAGCAGTTCCTTCGGCCTAGCAGTGGCATTGGCAGCAGCCAGAGACATTACGGCAGACAAGAAGAGAGAGGGGAAGGTTGGCACTGGGTAGAGTTGTAGATAAACGCAAGAGGGGGGGAGAGGGCAGGGGAATGCTTGCTGTCAGTTGCAGTCGAGATTGGAGCGACAAACTACAGCAGTGGGTGAGGAATGAGTGTGGGAGGGAAGTGGGGTGTGCAGGGAAGAGGGGGATCTACAAACGAGTCTCGTCGAGTTGTGGCTAAAAGAGTTAACAGATAAAATCAAGTATGCATTATATGTGGCGGACAGCAACGGCCGCAGCGATTTGGGCCACAATTCGAACCTGGCCCAGAGCCTGACGGAGGCGGACGGAGGGGGACAGAGGCCTGTGGCTCGGCCTAACTGCATTTTGCTCGGGGCGTCACAGGCGATTTTTAGTTTTTCCAAAACGCATGCGAATTTATTGTTCGAGACGTTTGCATGCACTGAAGGGGAAGGGAGGGAGAGGAAGGGAGAGGAGAGGGAGTGGCGTGTATGCATTGCATGTGGCATGACAACTGTGGTAGGCGTGGCAGCTGGCACGCCCACTGTCACAATCACATTTCCAGCAGCAAACGCCCCACTGACGAGTGTGTGTGTGTGTGTGTGTGTGTGTGTTGCAGATGAGGAAACTACACAGCAAAAGAAAAACTCAACGATTGACCTACAAAATTGCAGTGCAGGACAGCGTCAGAGGAGGAGAAGTGAGTCACTCTGGACTTGGCAGCAGGAAGGAAGGAATGGCGGACAGACGGACGGACAGGAGAGGAGAGGAGGGGGAGGGCAGGCATACAAATCACAAAAATGCTGCTGGGAGCTGGCGGAGCAAATCACATGCCCAAAAGTGTTTGAAGCGAAATTACACACAGAGCGAGGCACGCGACTCATCAGCAGAGCGAGACAAGGCAGAGAGAGAGAGAGAGAGAGAGAGAGTAGGAGAGTGTAAGAGAGAGAGGGGAGTGAAATCAGTGGCGTGTGGGCAAGTGAATGGAAATGAAAAAGCAGAAAAGGTACCAAATCGATGGACAAGACAGCTCCTCCCCAAAGCAAACACTTCAAAAAAGCAGAGACTAAATGAGAGGGGGTGAGGGAGGCTGGGGGAGATGAGGGGTATAGGGGAAGGGGGCCAAAGTGAAAAAGAAAAGAATCTGTAAAACAGAAATTGAGGCAAATGAAAAGTGAGCTATTTGGCATACAACTAGATTGTATTGCTTTGCAGCTGGGGATAACGGAAAGCGGAAAATGTTAAAGGGGCGGCCCAACACACCCCTCTCTGTAGTGTGTGAACAAAGGAAAGTGCGAAAGTGTTTTCAAAGCAGCCAAGGGAACTCTTGCGTGATCACCATCTTTATGCTGAGCTCACTAATTCAACAAATTTGCTAAGATGTGTGTGAGACTGTGTAGGACACGTTTGCAGTGCAAGCAGTGCAGCATTTTTCAACACTGGCTGTGTGGTTAAAGAGTTTACTAAAGTTTGTTTTTTAATTTGTTGATCAAATTAATTATATAAATGTGTAGTTCTCTCTACATGTCTGTCTGTCTGTATGTCTCTCTGTCTGTATGTCTGCGTATTCTGTCTGTCGCTGTCGTCAGTCTCTTTCTCTATTGACGTCTCTCAGTCTATTTCATTGTCTCTCTGTCTATCTATTTTTTGTCTCTTTGTCTGTCCATCTATGTATTGTCCGTCTTTCTCTATCTGAGCAGACACTGCAGTATTCATAATTCATAAGCTGATCTCCAAGTTGGGTAACCTCGGTAAATCATTTAAACTGTATAGTTGCTCTTCTGATTTTTTATAAATAAATAACTTAAGTTCTCTCCGAACTTCTTATAAATAAATTACTTAAGTTTTCTCTGGACTTCCACGAATTAATCAGATATATTTTAAAGTAGCAAATGAAAACCTTTTTAAATGCATAAGGCATAGTTGGAAAGTCGCTTGATAAAACTCTCTTTCCCTTTCTCTGCCATGCGTCACTTTCATTTCTCATCATTAATTGTCCTTGTGCTTTATCTCTGCAGAACTATTCAAACTATTTGCTGGTGAATAGCTTCGTTATGCTGTCAAATGTTGGTGAGTGCAAAGTTATGAATAAATTTGAGTTGCTGGTCGCATAACTTGGAATGGAAACCAAAAACAATGAAAGTGAACTTTTGTCAGCGCCATAGCTGACTGTCCTACATTGCCTCCCCTTCTTGCCTTCCTCCCTTCCCTATCGTTGCTCCCCCTGCGAGCATTTCAATGACAATTATACTCTGCGAGGTTGCTCTAATTTGTGTGCTCGGCTGTCTATTCAACGTGACGTTAATTGCAGCGCACGGGTCAAATATTATGGCTAATACTTAGTTTGACTCAACCCCCCTTGGCACCCCCTTAAGTCGCGCCCCACAACCAGCACCCTAAACGAAGACACTTGTCTCATTGTGTGTGTCTGAGTGTGCGATTTAGCACCGTTGGCGAGACATTTAAGAATGAATACACTCCCCCGTTGGCCCTTCCCAATTCCATTTCGAGTCCCAATTGCAACCCCAACCCCACCTCCTGCCCCCAACCGCAGCGCAACCCCACGAAACCCTAAGCCAACCCCAAGCGCAGCGGGTTGCATTTATGGAAAAGAGCGTGCAAATTGGGGTTGGGCTTACCCTGGCAACAATAAATGACAATAAGAGCGCAGTTCAAGTGTCAGCCGTGGCCTCTTATTGTCACGCGTTGTCGTGCCCCTACCCCTGCCCCAGTCCCTGTTCCTGCTCTGCCCCATCTATGCTCGATGCCCAAAGGAATGCCTGCGCACACACACAAACACACACATGTGTGTATATAAATATGGTGGCATTTCCGGTGCTCCGGATGGGCGCCCCAATGTGCTTCTGGCACAAATTATGAATAAGGCAAGAGGCGCGTGTTGTGTTTGTTGTGTGTGTGTGCAGTGTGTGTGTGTGTGTGTATGTGTGTGAGTGTGGTGCGTGTGTGTGCGTTGTGTCTGCATTTGTGGTGAGCAAAATGAAGTAAAAGCAACGACCAGAATGAAATGAAAGCAAGTGCTGTAAAGGGGGGCAGACTGGATATGAGTCGAGAAAAACAAGTCAAGAAAACTATCTGCGATGTAGAGGAAGATTTGATACACTTTCTGAGAAAGAAGACATATTTATAGACAGCATAAAGATTGCACTTTAAGAATACTGTCTATCTATATTTGTGTATATTTTATATTCCAAAATAACTGATTATTGAAATCTAAAGTAATATGTGGGTTTATTGAGGGAATTCATCTACAAATCTTAACTATTCCATTATAAGACTCTTTAGTATTCTATTTTCAGTTAAAAAATATGTTTAAGGAACGTCAATAATACGTTTCTTAATTTTCCAATGAATTTCTAAATTTAGTAAAATATTTTAGACTTTCATCTTCACAAGTTGCCTCACTTTGATAGCCCAATCAAAGTACCCAGCTTCGGCAATACATTAAGCGAAAACTGTCCACTCTCGTTCGCATGTGCCAACGGGGGGCAGAGGGGAGAGAGAGGAGAGAGAGGGGTGGCAGAAAGAGTGTACAGAGGCCGCAGGATACTCCACAAGGGAGGGATGTGCTTGGGAGAAGGGGGTCTGAGGCAAAGCAAGCAGGCACGTTGCAAAAGCAAATGTGTCTGGGCTGTAGGCAGCCACAAACGAGCTTGACTTCGTTTGGCTCACTCACTGCGAGAAAGAGAGGCAGCAAGAGAGGGAGAGAGAGAGAGGGGGGAAGAGAGCCACAGCTTCAGCTTGTTTATAGTATCTCAATAATTAATGAGCTCTTAGGAATTTTTGTGGCGTACGCAGGACGAGACGCGCAGCCGAAAGGAGAAACAAAGTCAACTGCCGTCGCACAGCAGTTCGCGCTGGCTGAGCTGCTCTGCGCTGCTCTGCCCGCGCTGCTCTGCCCGGGCCAGCTTCGCCTTTGACTGCGAACAGTCGCCGCTGCGAAAACTTAATGTACAAATATAATTTGCCGCACACACAAACACTTATGTGGCCACCAACGTGAAGGAGGCAGTTGCCAGTTAAAGAGAGAGAAGGGAAGAGAAAAGGGCAGGGAGCAGCGCGTGGGGGTGCAGGGAGTACCCCTAATGGCAGCCAAAGCAAGTTAAACAAGCAGTTTGTTGCGGACGAGCCGCAACTATGCGACCCACATAGCCCCAAAAATTGCCAGAGCTACAAGCTAGTTAGTGTGCTTGTCTCCTCGTCTCCTCGTCTGTCTGTCTGTCTGGCAGTCTGTGCCAGGCCAAAAGGAAACTGTCTCCTTGCTGCTTGTTGTCGCCAGCATCCTGTGAGTGGAGGAACAAGAGAGAGTTCATATTTTATGAATATAACCATATTATAAGGCGCGTTGGTCGACAAAACAGTCGGCAGAACCAGAAAGAGAACCAGAAAGAGAAACAGAAGAGCAGAACAGCGAACGGGAAGTGGGGACAAGCAGATGGGAGCTTCAGTCAGGCAAACACATCAAAGCATTTGACAGACAGCGCACAGTGTGCGACATGATACAGAGTAGTGTGAGCGGAGCAAGAGTAGATGACTATAATATACCCTGTAAGTGGGTTGCGCTGGAGTTGAAGAAGAAGAAGCTTGCAAGGGAATTTTTAAAATAAACTGAAATTAAACGTATCAAATGTATCAATGTAGAACAAAGTTTAAGGCCTTGAAGAAATGTATATTTCTCTGTTATAATTACCATTTGTAAAATCTTTCTGTAGAATAATTAATATTAGAGTAAATAGAATAGATACAAATAACAATTCTTATGTTTACCACTTGTTCCACTCCATTAAATTGTAAACTGCAGCTCAGCAGCAACGTTTCGCACTTAAAACCAAATGAAGCCCATGCTGAATCTACTTCATTACGCCCACGCAGGACTTTTACGAAATCCCTCCTAGGGTCTGCATGCCTGGTAACCACATGAAAGCACTGTGCCTGCTTACAGGGTATATGAAAACATTATACTCATTACTTATTCATTTGCGACGCTTTTAGCGCTAACTCTGTTACACTCTGCCCTCAGTTAGCTATAGTAGCTCCACATCAGGCTGCCTCCCCCCAACCAGTGTACAAACTTTATACCTACCTCCCTGCCTACTACCTCCCCCTTCCACCCCCTCCATCACCTAACTACCTCCCACTCATTTTGCTCTGCCTTTGATTTGCTTAATTTGTAAATTGTCGGAATGCAGCGATGAATAGAAAGTTACGGGATGGGGTGAGTAAGGTTTTCCCGGGTTGGGGTTGGGGTTGGGGTTTTGTTTTTCATGGCTTTTAAACGCTTTCGTTGGCACGAAATTGACCAAAGGATGTGCCGCATGGAAGGCTCATGGTCCGAAGGGGCATTAAATGTGATGGCATGCAACATTAATGGCTCTCTTTCTCACTCTCTCTCCCGCTGCTACATATGTTTTAGTGCCATAAAAAACAACAATGCATGACAAGCGCGGCACACACACACTCTCTCACATATAGCCCGCACCGGTGTGCATACATATTTTATGGCATATTTTATAATCTAATTACCGCGCAATATCGTCCAAAAAATAAATGATCGCACAGCTGGGACAAGGCCCAGAACGCGCAAACTTGCGCAGGGCGTGGCCAGAAAAGGGGGCTGATAGATGCGCGCACAGGGACGTAGGGAAGGGGGGGGAGAGAATATGGGGGAGCGGGGCATAAAAATGCCACGAAATTAGCTCGACGCGTTTGGCATTAAAAGCGGCGCCCGAGGCGTGTGGCATTAAAATAAATTGCACAATATACGCAGCGCACACCCGCACACACACACTCACTTACCACACACTCTCACACACACACTCTTATACCTTTTTGGCACGCAAGTAACAAAAATGTGCCGCACACCTAACAAAGACGAAGGCAACCTCGCAGGACCTTCCTGTCAGCCTTGCCCAATCGACCGCAGGTGTCGACGCTTTCAACGCCTTTAATGGCCGATACCCGCTGCCCCCCACTCCCCCGCCCCGCCGCCTTAAACAAAAGTGTCATATGGAACAGCAACGACAACAACAACAACAAAGTGCTTGGCACAGTCTCTGATAATAACAAAACACAATTTAACGCATTGGCGGCTACTTAAAAAGCGTCGCATGGCCAAGCGATAAGGCGCCGGATTGCTGTGCGTAGCTGGTGAAGATTGCCTCGAGGGGAGGGTTGCTGAGCATGTGGTTTGGTTGGGTGGTGGGTTGACCAAATGAATGTTAAGCAGTTGCCCAGCCCCCCCCGACCCCGCTCCGTACCCTAACAATCCCCTAGCACACCCCAAGGCAGCAGATATATTTGCAATATTAAAAAGAAGAAGCCACGTGGAAGCTGAGCTTAACTGCCAACTGGCAGGCAACTTGCCTACGGGCCTGGCTTGAGCAGCACTGTGGCCACAGTTTGAGAGCCATTGAGGTGCACAAGTGATTGGCAATTGAAGCTGTAGTTAATAAATAACACAGCAAGTCGAGTAGGTTGCAAGTAAAGTGAGAGTGGCTGAAGCAGTTGAGAGTGCTTAAGAGAAGAGCGTCGAATGTGACTGCTTAAGAGAGTTGAGAGAGTGTGGAAAAGGGAATGAGAGGGAGAAAAAGAAAGCTAAATGAATGTACTATAAAAAATGCAGAACAATTCCAGTTTATTATATTGATACTGTACAGAATTATAACATACTTGTATATAATAAAATTAAAAGTACATCTTAGTATGGAATTACTTAAGAAGTTTTCTCTCTTTTGGAAAAAAGAGGTACCAATTCAGTATTGAACATATCTTTAAACTAAGTTTAATCTTTCTCGATTTGGTCAGACTTAGTATTATATATATATATATATACATGTATATATTGTAGATTGAGTTGAATTATCGAAAAACACAGGTCAACTGCAGCAGTTGAGAGAAGAGTAAAGTATATGAGACTTATATGAATGTTATGATAGTGTTTTATATTTTTAAAAAATCGTAGATTCTTAACAATATATTCGTAGTTAAATGTTAGTATTTTATTGTGCAATATATTTAATATTCCCATAGAGAGAATATTAAACAGTTTATTGTCTCTTATATTCCCATAGAAAATCTATACACCTGACAACTTTCTCAAGTCACAGTTCCAACTACTCACAGAGAATATCACCTTAAGCCAAATCAAACACTGTTGCGAAAGTATTCTATTTGGCATTTCAAAAGGCTTATGTCTGACTGCAGCAATTGATGTATGATATCATCTATCATGCACTTTCAGTCATCAATGTCAGAGGCTCAACCCCGACTAATGGAAACATAGGCGAACCCGTATTGAGATTCCCTTTGTGAAATAATGATGTGCAAAGTGCCCATATAGCATGAGAGTGTATAGCCAGATATGTGGCCTGATAATCGATGCATTACTTCAGAGGGTTATGTCATCTGGTCGACTGAGCGCGTTTTATGGGTTAAGGTTCAGGTAGTTGTCCGAAATTCGGTTTGCTTTGACGGTGCCATTGTCGGAGCCTACTTAATATGCAGTTTCAATTGTTGTCCTAACGCTCACTCACACACATACACACTGACACACATGGGGGAAATAAGTGAAGCGCGTGCACCTTAAAGCGCACAATGCAAACAACACAATAGGAGCTCTCACACACACACAGGGCACAGGCACACGCACACATTTGCATATATTTATTTATTTTATGTCTCTTCTATTGCTATTGAAGAAGCAGAGAAGTAGAGGCGGCCTGGGCGTGGCAGTGAGAAGTAGGCATCAAGTAGAGAGCTGCACAATAAAACTGAATGTGGTTGATGACTGCTTTTTATGCCCACAACAGAGAGAGAGAGAGAGAGAGAGAGAGAGAGCAGGCACTACTTGCTCTCCACTGCATACAATATTTATTGGTTTATTTTATGATCCTTTTTGATATGTACTTAAAGAAAATTTTACATTTATTGGTTTGACAAGCGCAAACAACAAGCAGGAGCAGGAGCAGGAAATGAGACCAAGAAGGTCCGTGCTGGGGTCGATATTACCGTAGTTGGCCGAGGGTTAAGCAATATGCTGGATGGGTCAGAGATTCTGGTCAATGTCTTGTGCCATTTTCGGTTTGTAATCTGCTCATTTGCTTATAAAATTATTCACCTCATTTGTTGCCCCTTTTTCTGCTTGCCTGCGCCCAAGGAAGTGCCCTCCCTCCTTTCCTTCCCTTGCCCCCCTCACAAGGCTGGTCATTTGATGAGTTATGGATACGTTGCCGGCACCAGGACGAAGGGCATCTGTTTACGGCCATTTTGTTGTTTTGTTGCCAAGTGGCGCACGTAAATTGTGGCCCATAAAAGTTGAAGTGTGTTTGCAAGTGTCTCTGTCTCCGTGTCCATCTCCGTCTCCGCCTCCAACTGCTCCCGGAAACGTTTAATGGCCAATGGCAATTACAATTTGAGGCAGCGAGCTGCAAAGGATTCGACGGCAGCTTCTTGAGCCACTTGCCGGAGCAGCACTCAAGTGTCAATTAGATGCACTTCTCTCTGCTTATATGGCGAAAACCTGCCAACTCACATGCTCCCTTACCCCCTCCCTCTTTCCCTGTCGCCTTCTTCCTTTGTCCTTGAAGTCGCTTTCAGCTCCAGGTTCAGCTTCAACCCTCGCGCGGTCTTTAAAGTGTGGTGACGTCATGATGAAGCAACTTGCCGCGTTCCGCCTTCTGCAATTTGCAAACGTTGCCAGACGTGCCATGTAGGCGTGGCTTGGGCAAAACATATTGAGCTGGTTAGCTGCCTGTCTTGCCCCAAACTTAACTTATTAAATTACAGCAAAGCGGACAATGTGGCGTATGAGTAATGTGCGAATAATGATTGGACAGTTGGCTTTAGGCGCTGAATGATTAATTTGCTATAATATTATGCTATAAAGAATTAGCTTATAATAAGTTCATTTGCTTAGTTCATTCAAGATATTTTATTCTATCAAAAGAACATTGGTTTTCTTTCTACGGAAAGTCTCTAATCTCCCTGACAAACGAAGTTAATTCCGCTTCTTGAAGTGTCCCCCCCACTCTCTTCTATTCTCCTCTTGTCCCTACTCACTCTCACACTTGACTTCCTGTTGCTGTTTTTCCTAGTAAATTGCCAAGGAAAAGAATCATTTCTCAAAAAAAAAAGTGACTAAACAAAAAAATTAAATAAAATAAAACAGAATAGAAAAGTGGAGAGAGGAAGGGAGGAAGAAGAAGAGGAGTAAAGACAACAAATTTGCTGTGTAGCTAGCAAACACAACCAAAGCTCCATGTGTGTGTGTGTGTGTGTCCTGTTCTGCCATATCACTTTGTATGCAACCGTCGCCTCGAAGCGTATCAAATTGACGCATTGATGCGGAAGCGGCGATTGCCACAGCAAGTGGCGGCGCAGGGCAAAATGGCGGATGCGCCAAACAGGATGAACGGCTACAGCAGCAGCAGAAGAAGGAGGAGGAGGAGGAGCAGCAGCAGCAGCAGCACGAGCAACAACAGCGACAGACAACAAACAGCAGAGCAGACAGCGAACACGGACACAGAGGACACACGAATGTTTTGCGAGCAGGCCACACAACTTAGATGCCAATTTTTGTTAGCTCAATGGCCTAAACACAAAACGCCTTATAAATTAGCTTGTCCCGCTGTTTGTTGTTATTGTTGTTGTGGCTGATGTTGCTGCTGTGTATGCTTGTTGTTGTTGTTGATGTTGCTGTTCCTGTTACTGTGGTGTGACTCGGCAAATTGTGTTGCTGTTGACTGTGGCCGAGTAAATTGTTCAATAGCTGCAAAAAGACAAACGCAAGGCAAACACACACACATACACAGAGACATGGCACGCACACATGCACACATATATAGCACATACACATACTAGGCACATATACATTCACATCACACCTACGCACACACACATTGAGTTGTAGCGCCTCGCGTCGTGAGTGTCGCAGAAGTCGCAGCTAGAGAAATCGTATCCTTAGGAATCTGGGCAAGGGGAGTAGGAGTAGAGGAAAGGGAGTTGAGGGGGGGGGCAGGGGAACTAGCGTAGAGAATGACAGACAAAAAGGGCATTATTTTATACGAGAATGAACAGGCTAAAATTCACTTGAAGCAGGTTTTATGCTTCAACAATTTTGTGAAATTCAATTTATGTTACCCAAGGACATACAACATATACCGAATCATTACACACACATGTGTGTGTGTGTGTGTTGTGGAAAGCACGTAAAATATCAGTTATACTAGAGAGTAGTGTGCGTGTGTATCCTTTCGCTGCAGACGTGCAATGACGTAGTCATAGCGTCAAATGCAGCCAAATGGAGCCAGCAGCGGAGCGCAGCACAATGGCTGCTACTCTCCCACAGTCTCCCTTTCCCCACAGTCTGTCCCCCTTTTGATACTGTCCTCTGTACTGGTGTCATTCGATGTCTGGCTTATCCTTTCGTTTTCCATGGCATTGAATAGCTTCCTGGTCCCTCCTCTCCCTCTCCATCACAGACGATACAACTTCAAAGTCAAAATGCACAACGCAAAGTTTAATGATAACTTCTAAATAAAAAGGCCAAGCGAACAGTTTGAGCTCAACTAGTGAGGGGTTCGGGTTCCAGGCCCGGGTTGCCCGCAGTGACACTCACACGTAGAGCACATAAATTTCACTTTATGGTTTGTTAACGAGTTAAATTCGAATACAGTGTGCAAAATGCACAAACTTTATCACTTGCCGCAGGAAAAAGAACAAGGCAAGACAGCCAAGGCTCCTCCAGGAGCTGCTCCATCTCGAACCCAGTCAAGACGTGCCATGCCGTGTGGAGTGTGAAGCGTGATAAGTATTATAGTTAATGGATTTTTGGGACGACTTTGGGGGAAATCGTTTTAAGTTGCCACAACTTGATTGCGCTGTGAGTTTTCACTTTTATGGCGCGAAAAGGTATTCAAGCATTTTGTATTTCAATTACTTCGCAAATAAACTGGGTTAATTATAATGACCGAATATAGAATCTAATAACTTTAATTTTAATGCTGAAAAACACACATAATTAAAAGACAGGGCCGTAGCGACGGCCCCGAGGGCTCTTAGGTCCCTTTTGCAATTGCCTTGCTATAAAATATGGTATGTAGGTTAGTTCATAAAACATTTCAAAAAATAAAGCAACTTTATACTTATTTCATGAACCTTTTCTTTATTTTATGTAAGCAAAACAACAGGTCAAAAGTTTTTAGAAATACATATTATTATACGACATTAACAGCGGATAATTTAATAATAATTATTTTACAGAAACAACAAATAACTTCACTTGAAGCCCGCTGCATGCAATGGCTTTGATTACTTGTTCCATTTCATTCGGAAACAGCGCGGCCCTGGCAGTTGTGGGCCCTTGGGTAGCGCACTCCCTGCACACGCCTTGATACGGGCCTGCAGCTTATACTAATCAAAGTTGCTTAGGTGCTTCCATTTGCTCAGCTGTTGCACAAATTATCAACACAATTGCGCAGTATAGGCAGTGAATCGTACTCAGAAATCCTCTAGAATTGACTGTTTGACTGTGCAAATAGAGCCTTATTCTCCCCTCTCTCTCTCTCTCTCTCAGTTTCTTTCCCTCTTTATTCTTCGTAATACTTTGACATGTTGCGCCGCTCTGCTCTTGGACAGCTATTTACCGTAATGCTAAGCTCTTGTTTGGGGTATTATATGGCTATAATCTGTCAGCCCCCGTTTGCGTTCTTTTCTCTGGTTCGTTCTTCCTTCTCCCTCCTTTGGCCTTACTTTGCATTGATTACCCTGTCTGGCTGCAGTTGGAGGCACTCATTCCTTGGCGACTTTGCTCATTAGCGTTTCATAAATTTGATTAAGACAATCCCATGGGTCTTACTGCGCTGTGTGTCGTGCCCGCCTGCCAGTCTGTCTGTTTGTTTGTTGCTGTTGCTGTTGTTGTTGCTTTGTGGTAGGGGGGAGGGAGGGTGTCGCAAGCAACCCTGCAACATCTGCCAAATTAGCACAGGGCCAGGGCCAACCACCAAGCGAATGCAATCTAGTTCTACTGTATATGGCAATGGGTGTATGGCTGTATGGCAGTTCCTCTGTGGTGTATAAGGGAAGGGAGTGTGGGGAAGAAGGGGCAGGGGCAGGGGGCGCACAGCACATATATCATAAGGTCTTTTACAATTTTGACGCCACTTTAATTGGATTAATTTGCATTAATATTTATTAGACGCAAATGCAGAAGCCAGTCGGAGACATCACAAGGCAGACGGACGAGGGGAGCAGGAAGATGGAAAGAAGACAGAAGGACTGACAGACTGAAGGAGTGGCAGACAGACGGACATGCCCTCTGGCCATTTAAGTGCCCATTTTCATATCAGCAAAGGATGCCGGCGGAGCATTTGCAATGCAGAAAAAGACGCACAAAACGGGCAAAAAGGCAGCCGAGGAGAACAAGTGAAGAAGGGGAGCAGGTAGGGGCAGGGAGTGGAGGAGGGAAGGAAGCAGGAGAAGCTGCCTCGCTGGCAACGTGGCTAAAATGTGCACTTGGAACTGTCAAAGCAAATATGTCAAACATCGTCGTCGTCGTCGTCGTCGACGACGTTTGTCCTTCGTCCTCTCGAGCTGCAGCAAATTTTTCTATTTGCTTTGCTTTCCAGCGTTGTTTGCACTCATATTGAATATGTGTGTGCATGTATGAGTGCCCCTCTGCGTGTATGTGTGTGTGTGTGTGTATGTCTCCTGGCGCGACTCCTGCTCCTGATGTGTGCATTTGTTTGTTAGCAAACATGTAAGTTGCCTTTGGCCAGCTTCAGCGCCAGCGCCAGCGGGCAGACATCAAGCGGGGCTGGCAGAGTGAGTGAGGGAGAGAGGAGAAGAGAGAGGAGGGAGAGCGCTACAGGGACAGTGGAACTTCGAGACAGCGGGCCAGGCGCACAGTCAGCGCTCACTTCAATCATCTGGCACTTGGCTCGCCCCGAAATCGACAATTTTCCCTCCCTCTCTGTTGCCCTCTCTCTCTCTCTCGCACCCGTTTTGGCTCGTTTTTACAATGCAAGAAAATTCCATTGAGAAGCATTTTCTTGCTGCCTGCACTGTGCACCCCTGTCCCTCTCTCTCTCTCTTCTCCCTCTCCCTCTCTGCTGCGCGTTTCTTCATTTTTGCGCTCTTTCTGTATTTTGGCAAATACTTCATAGCTTGCCCCGCCCCTCTCCCTGCTACGTTCGACGTTTTGTCGAGCTGTATTTGATTTCGCAAAGTGCGCGTTGGAAATTTGATTTTGTTGCTGTCGCCGCCTCAACTGCCGCTGCTGCTGCCGCTGCTGCTGCCAATACATCCCTTGTCAACTCAAAACTCAATAGCAATCACAGACACACACTTCTCAGACGTGCACACACACACACGCACAACACTTCAGACGTCATACACTGTCACACATGTGTGCGAGAGAGAGAGAGAGAGTGAGTGAGAACTGCCACCGGATGCAGGCAAATGGCAAAAGGTCTTGTCTTGCAGCCCGTCTAAGTACTCGAACTTGCATCTGCCCCAGCCTCTGTCTCTGCTCTCTGTCTGCATTGCATTAATTGTCAAGCTTCTGCTATACTTCTTCTTTATATGGGCAAACAGTCGCCTCGTGCCATACAATGCCAGACAACAGGGAGATATGTATCAACAAAGCGAACGCAATTTCCCAACCCTCATCGGGGCAACACGCTTGCATATGCAATGAGATTGTAAATATTGGAATGAAGTTAATTTAATTGAATGCTAGAAAAATGCATTATGCAAATTGTATGAAATATTTAAGATTTTTAATTTACTAAAAGATTAAAACAAATAAAGGAAAGTGAAAAGTTCAATAGGTAAAAAAGTTGAAAAAGATAATAATAACTGATATTAATTTAACTAAAGTCATTTTATATTTACTTATAAATAATACATATTTAAAAAGTATTTGTATTTAGGGATTATCATCATTAATCCTCACACAAGTCACATTTGATTGCATTCCCCACAGCAACATCTCAGTTACTTTTATTTATGTTCTTTCTTTCTCTCTCTCTTTGTCTGCCTTCTTCTAACAATAAGTGAGCTTATAATTTCTGCTCCATCAGCACCTTCCCTGTTAGGCCACACCCTTCCCTGCCCCGCCCCAACCGGAACTGCATCATTTGACTTAACAAATGACACGCTGCTTACGAACAACTGAGCAACAAATGAAGCATCCATCATTTTAAGAGCCACCCAATCAATTACACCGGCTCTACTACTGCCCTTTCCTTCACACTCCTTCTCTCGCTTCCTCTCTCTTTTTCTAAATGAGTCCTGCACAATTATAAGCATTCAAATGGGCGCCTCCTTGCGACCTTAACGGCAATTAGGAACTCTCGAATTTGCTATACAAGTGGTCGACTATATCAGCATAAATCTCTCACAATCTGATGCCCTGCTGAACCCGAATATGAGGGCAAAATGGCAAAATGGCAAAAGGCAAGCTGGCAAAAGGCAATTGGAGATGGGAGAGGGGAAGAGGAGGTGGCTGGAGGCTGCAGTAATAAGCCACGGGCCAAAATGAAGCGAAAACTCCTTAATAATTTTCCTCACTCAGTTTGCCATGTCCAGCGGCAGCAACAACAACACAAGCAATAACAACGACAACGAAAACATAACAAAACACAAAGGGGAAAGTAACTTAAGCTAGATTACTGTATTGTAAATACCCTGTTGAAATTTAGAGTACAAGTAAAGGAAGCGAAGAACTTATAAAACTGTTATGATATAATCAACGTACATAAATATATTAATTAATATAAAAAAATTATATTGTACCTTGACATTCAAACAAAAATGTAAAAGAGCTTCTTAAAGCTCTAAATTAAAGCTTCTATCAGCTACTTAAACTATTCATATTTCTTATCTGGGCCAACATTGTAACTATAATTAATAACCCACTTTGTGATATAACACAATTCTCTTTAGTTCCACCTGAGATCTTATGATTAATCCAAAGCTTTAGCAAATATATAGTTAAGAAATATTATTAAGTTCCACTCGAATTGCCAATCTCTAGGGGAAGTTCCTATACCTCTCTCATAGCTTTTGTGCTGTTTTAAAAGCCAACCTTCTCTCTTGCTGCATCTCTCTCTCTCTCTCTCTCTCTCCCACTCACTCGCCCTGTCTCTCTCACTTTCAACAGCAAATCATCATTAATATTCTAAAAGTTGTGGGCGAAGCTTTCAGCGCAAAGTTTTGCCAGAGCATAACAATTTTTACCCTGTTTAACTTGGCGTAAATTGTGCGCTATAATAAAAGACTGAAGTGCCCCGTGATAGCGGGGGGCGTGGCAGGGGGAGGGGTGGAAACTGCTGCGCTCAGTGGGCGATGTACTCGCAGCCAGGCTTAGTCCATCTTCAATTAATAATGAAGGTGTTAAATTGTCGAAATCTGTGCGGTCTGTGGCGCCACCTAGCGACCTACATTATTAAGCTCAAGAAGGAAGAGCGCGTTCGCTGCAACAGCAACAATAGCAGCAACAACAGCAGCAGCAGCAGTTGGGCACATTGCCGGCTAATTAATGAAAATGCTTTGAAATAATTATGCATAATTTTTAGTGTATACATTGAGCAGTTTATGGCTGAGTTATTACAGCAGCTGCTGTCGAAAGTAATTAGCATACACTGCCGAGCGGTTTGCGGGGGAGGGGGAGGATGGACGTGTGGGTGTAAGTGGGTGGGCGTGGCATAGCTATAACTTATTGGCGCATTTATGGCATAAGAATGCATTTTAAAATGTCAAAATTGTACTGCGAAGGCAGCTTGACAACTCGATTTCAAAGTAAACAAATGAGCCAAGCACACAAGCAGAGAGAAAGAGAGAGAGAGTGAGAGCAAAGCACAGAGAGGGAAAGAAAGAGGCAAAAGGAGAGGGAATGGCAATGGGAGAAAGACTCGAAAACTCGCATTCTCTCGCTGCCATCTACAAGTTGCATTGCACAACATGTTTTCCATTTCGAGTGTAAACAAAATTCTAATACATAGAACATATTGCTGGAAAATTGCTTTCCTTTCGGCAAAGGCAACGACAGCAACAACAGCAGCAACAACAGCAGCAGCAATAACAACAACGGCTACAGCAGGAGCCAAGCAAGAAGAACCGAAAAGCATTGTTAACTACAACAGCAGCAAGAAAGGCAATGGCAACAGCAACAGCAACAACAGCAGCTTCAGCAGTCGCTACAGCAGACGTCAAGCCTGCTGAGGGGGAGGGGGGTATGTGGCAAGCAGAGAGGTTATGTGGCAGGGGTATATGCGGGTGTATGTGTGTGTGGCTCAACTGAACGAAGAACGTCAAACTTTTGATGTTGCAATTTGTAATTCAAGCAGAAAACGAAGCGAGCAAATTTTTTTCCGTTCACTTTTCTTCTTTTCATTTTCCCTGACGAATATGTGAATGTGGCTAAATGTGTGTGTGAGTGTATATGAGTGTGTAACTGAGTGTTCTGTATCTGCGATTGTGACTGTGTGTGTGCGAGTGTGAGCAACTGTGTGTGTCTGCAAGAATTTTATTTCAAGACCCACACGGCGTATAAAGTATAAAGCCGAATGCGATATAAGCTTTCATGGATTCTGACTTCCACATATATTTTGCTGTATTTATAATGGTGAAAAAATAGAGTACACAGTACTGCATAAATTAATAATGATTGAAATAAAAGTTGTGTAATTACAACATAAATATCAACGTTGAAAACTAATATGAAAAAAAAGAGACAAAAACTATTTCACTTTTTTTTAATTGTATATGGAAAATAATTCAATTAATATATTTGATATTAATATACATAAGGCTAAAATGAGTTTTATGGAAAATTCAATATTTTCACTGGTTTCTTGTGCTACATTGAACACTCTGCTGTTACCAAGGCGGATTGAATAACTGAAGTACCTCGTTGTGAGCTCGATTTCAGTTTGTTTTGTTGGTGTTGTGGTGCTGGGGCTGGTTGGTTTGGCACTGCTCGACGAGTACTCGTAGGAGTTTTGCCTGAATTTCTCATTCCCTTTTACGTTTAGCCCGTAGAGTTTTCTTTTCGTTTCCCCATTTCCACGCATTGTGTGGGCATAAGAAGAAGGGCACAAGCCATAAGAAAACTTTGGCGCTTGAAATATTGTTAAGCGTGGCGGTTGCAAGCGTCCTCTCCCCCTTCCCCTTACCCATCAGGCACTCTTGGTTGGGCCGCAAATAAACAGCAGAGGAATGGAAAGAGAAGG
This sequence comes from Zaprionus nigranus, assembly GCA_018903425.1. NCBI lineage: Eukaryota > Metazoa > Arthropoda > Insecta > Diptera > Drosophilidae > Zaprionus > Zaprionus nigranus. The sequence goes on along the minus strand of JAEIGD010000034.1, from coordinate 765,238 downwards.
AGGGACTTGGTGGGGATGAGACTTTGTGGATGAAGGCGACACAGCTGGCAGTCCGCCGAGGCATTTAAAATGTTTGGGAACTTTTCGATTTGGCCATAATCCCGGGCACTTGTTTGGCAAAAAAGCAGAGTACAACTAATGCTGCAGTTCGTACACCCAGTAGCGACTACTGAGTACCGAGTAGCGAGTACCCTCACTCATATTTCGGGATTATCATTGTTATACTCCGCCCGCCCCTATCATTAGCGTCCGAGGGTATTAATTGTTTAGAGATTAAGATTGTTGCCTTTTCTGTTTCCTCATCTTGTACTTCTTCTTTTCTCTGCAGCCTCTCAATTGTTATTTACTTAGGCTGAGCACCTACTTAGGGAGTAGGGAGCGATCGACGACTTTCTGCTTCGGCGACTCTGCAAGACATCGTAAATTGCGTTGAGCGCAGCTGTCGACGACATCTTCACCCCTTTTCGAGGACCGACGCATCCCGACATTTTCTATTTATTGGCAATTTAAGTGCGATATAAATAATTTGGCATTCAGGTAGCGCCGAAGAGGATCGAGTCCCTGAGGGCTGACTTTGATGGAGCATGTGAAAGAGGATCGATCCCTTTGCAGATCCCGCTAGCGCAGATAATGCATTAACAATTTGCCAGGGTTGAATTAGCTCGATTTAAATGTTTTGGGTTCTCCCTTCCCCTGGGGCCATTCACTTTTGTCTGCGGCCTCGCCCTGACGATAGGGTTTAAATTGATTATGCAGCGTTTTTTCAATGCATTCATTAAATGCAGGGGATGGTCTGCGATGTGGTTCGTTAGCTTCTCTAGTGGTGGTAGCGCTAGTACCCGCTGAATGTGTTTTCTTTCGATAAACTGCGGTAATTGAAAAGTTTTCAAGAATAAATAATGCGCACTTAACAATAAATTGTTCTATTTTTGTCTAACTTTTCTCTCTCCAAAGTAAATAATAAAGTTATAGAATGTTTGAGGTTAAGTTGCGTTGACTAAGTGCCCTCAGTTTCTTTCACTCTTTGTCCAATTTGCGTTCTCACAATCTGTCCAAATTTCACTGAAAATTTCACTCAAAATTAATAGCGTATTCTCTATGAAGTTTTAACTTTTCTCAATGCCTAATTTACGACTCTCAATCAAAGGATGTTACGGCCCTAAATACCTCGCCTGATTGCCCAATTCTGGCAAAAGCAGCACAAATTGTGGGCCTAAATTTCATAATTAATTAAATTATTTAATTTGCCTTGTACGACATAGTACTACTTAGCGAAACCGAAAAACTCACCGTGAAACCCCGAAAAAAAACCCCAAGACATCAACAAAAGAGCGAGATAGAGAGTGGGGGGAGAGAGAGAGAAGGCTATAGTCACCGCAGTCAACAAAAAACCTTGTTAGTAATTGCGGTAAATGTGATTAGAAAGTTTCTTGCAACGTTCCATCCTACTGTGCTCGTTGGTAATGCTTTCCCCTATTTGATTTTTAGCACCAGAAAAACCAAAACTTTTAACCTAGATACACACATACATACACACCCATACACACGCACAAACTCACGCACACATACCCGTAAATAGTTGGCCTTTTACGTGCGTTAATGATGTTTTCTCAATCAAAAAGTTAAATCTTTCCGAGCGTAAGAACGAATTTCTCTAGCTGCCGAGGCACGCAAAAATCCAACGAGATAGAGAGGCAGTTGCTAGGGAGGTGAAGGGAGTGGAGGTAGTACGGGGGAGGGGGAGACGGAGGAGAGTGGTGCTTGGGCTGCGCGTTAAGCGTTTTAGGAACTGTCGCTCTGCGGTTGCCAGAATATCGAACAAGAAAAGCTAATTACAAGTAGCTGAAAGTTGTGCGTGTTTTCGCTTGAATGTTGGACACCCTCATCTTGCTAGGTAAGGGTGTCGTAGGGCGCCGATTGGACGCCTTGGCAAAACACCTGTTCGAAACTGTTTGAAACTTTGATTGGTTTTATATGATTTTTTTTCCGTCTTGTTTGGGGACTGAGGGATTTGCTTTTTGACCAACTTTGGCGGCGTCGCGCCAAATGTGTCAATAATTGGCCTAAATTTTGTGCAAAGTTTTGTGGAAATTCGTTGTGAACTGTTAATAGAAAGTGCGCCAAAGGAGTTTAAAGAAGTACGTGAAATTTCGCAATTCTACAATTTAAACTTGCTTTGCTCGGGAGTTGAAAGCGAAGAACATTTTGATTAATATTGAAGCAATTCTAATGTGCAACTTGAATAAGGGATGAATAATGGAAATAAACTAAATTGTTAAATATATAACATATCAAATAATATACTGCTTGTAATACACACACCTCAAACATGTTGTTTACTTAAGTTCCTAACTATTTCGATATTTGCAGTACGTTGCCTCAGCTTTACACATTCGGATTCGCTTACGACTTTAATGTGCTTACAAAGCTCTTAAGTGTCGATAGTAAATTATGTTGTTATGAGACTGGAATCTCAGACAATGTGTGTATTTAAAATGCACTTAAAGCTGCAGCATGCCTCAGTGTGGGACATGAATACACAGCGCCAGCAGAAATTATGAATTCCATTCTGGTCGAGCAACTTTAGTGCTTGCTAACTCGCATTCATTCAGCTATCTATTCATTCATTTATTCATTCATTTTGTGTGCCCTAAGCTGCAGATGGAGCTGGAGCTGGAGTTGTACTTGCTGCAACATTCCTGCGCTTTATAGTTTCCCCACTTTCAAACTCTTCAGTGCCAGTTTGGCACAAAGTTCTTCGTACGGCTGCACTTCCAGGGGATTCCTTTTGTGGCACTCCGGAGCCCGAGCCCTAGCCAGAGCCCGAACGAAGTCGGAGCTCAAGTCCGAAAGCCCAAGCCAAACACTTACTTAAAATTTTAACCCCTTTTTGGCTGCTCAAAAATCGTTTTGAGTTCAGTTCTCAGTTAGCTTCACTTTTAGTTCACTTGCACTCATTTTACGCACTCCCCCTCCCTCCCTCCATCCCGCACTCTGTCGCCCTCTGTATTTTTTGGAATTTTAATATAAGCCAAGCTTCTGCTAACTGGAATTTGTTATTTTGCCCCGCATCATCCAACAGAAAGGGAGAGGGAGGGAGGAGGGTGAAAAACTTTTTATCTACGACCAAATAGTTTCTGACTATTTCTCCATCAATTTTATTGGTAATACTTAGACAAAAGTTTGCCAACATTACTGCAAGGGGAGAAGTGGGGGAAGGGGACTGCCTTGGAGATCTCGGCTTGTTTTAAATGAAAGGATTCAAAGTGTTAAAGTTTGTTAGCCAAACAAGCTTCTTGGCCGGCACTTAGAAGAGCGTTTGTTGTGCTTAATAAATTTGGCAAAACGAAACAGAGATGAAAAGAACAGAACAGAATGGAGAACAAAGCAGACACTCGACTACACAAAACTAATAAAGAAAAGTTGTGACTGCAATTTTGTTTTGATGTGTTGTCTGCTTAATTGTAATTGCGAGGCGATTTGAGTCGAGTCGACCCTGTAATTGCGACAATTGAGTGTAAAAGTTGCCAACTTGTAATTATCACTTACAACACACAGCCCAACACACACCCCCTGCCTCTTGCCCTAAGTCGGGGGGGAAAGGGTACCTCTCGCAGAACCTGTATATCCTCGCTCACTCACACACACACCCAAGAATACACGTGCAGCTTAATTAATAGACATGACAAACGTTCCACGAACCAAAATCCGCACACAATCCGCCTCTGGCTTTTGCCTTCTGCCAACATGACGATCAAAATTCTCTGGCCGCAATAATAATTTACATTTTAAGCCAATTCTGAATTCTGTTGCACAACGGGAAAAGTGGAAAAAAAAAAAGAAAAAAATTTCCCATTTTCACAGTTAAATAAAAATTAATTACAACAATTTATCGTCGTCGCTGTGGCCGCACAACAACAGCTTCAAAAAAAAAAGAACGTTACGTCGCAATGTAACGAATGAATTACAAGGCGTACATGCCCCCAGGACGTATACCCCTAATCCCTTCTCTCCATCTCTCTCCCTTTCTTCCTCTCTCTCTCTCTCTCTAATGTGCGGCCTGTTGTTGTTAAACGCCGCTGGACGCCGCTCGAGAACGAGCACGGGATAAAACGCAAATGTTAAACCCTTTCGTTAATGCAGAATAATTGCTACGGTTCGTGGTCCGAGTTCCGTTGACTTTGCGAACGTCAAAAAGCAACGGTATTTTCAACGTTTTAGCCAACTCTGTTTCTGTCCCGCTCTTTCTTCTCTCGTTTTTTTTTCGGCTTTTTGTTTAGCGCTCTGTCTTTTTCAAAAATTAGAGCAACGGGCAACCGGGAAAGTGGGCGTATGCCAAGTTCCGTTTCATTTAGTTTTCAGTTTCCACCTAATTTACCCAATTGGGTAAAAGTGCTTTGTCATAATCAGCCCGGGAGCAGGGTTCGCATATCTAATGAACGAGCCAGAATGAGAACGGGTGGCTCCATAAAGCAAAACTTTTCGCAGCAGCCTGCCAGCCCCATGAAAAAGTGGTTCCATTTGGCATGGGGTCTATTTGCTGAGATCTGCCATCTACTGCTCCATGCTCCGTGCTCCCTACTCCGCTGGGCATATATTTATCGAGTTGCTAATAGGCTGTCACATAATTAGCCTTGTAACAACAAAATCGGATACCCTAAAAGGTAGCCAATGCGAGACTGAGACAGAGAAAGAAGGGAGACAGAGAGAGAGAGGGGAAGAATGGACATTAGCATCAGCCAGGATGAAAGTCAAAGATGTTAACGATAATGTCCGGCCGTGTCGCAGCCAACGACTAATGCGCTTTTCACAAAGTGTGCGACCCTTCATCTGTGTGTGTGCGTGCGTGTGTGCGTGTGTGTGTGCTAGGGTTGAGTTCCATTTGAAAGACAGTCCATTGCGCTGTAAACAGACTTATCTTTGGCGTAGATTGAAGATAAGCGACGAGCAAACTGAGACGACTTTCGGTAAGATTAAAAAGAGTTGATTTTCTTGGGAGTGTGAAGCATAAAAGTCAACGGAGGCTTTTGAAAAGCCTTCTGGCTTTTATTCTGTTGAAACTTTTGAGCTGAGTTCGCACGTGTCAAATATCAGATAAATAAAAGACATGACTAAAAGGTTTTATTGGGCAGGAGATAATACTGAAAAATAATTATATATATACTACAATATTTATCATAGATATTTAAAATAACTATTAAGATATTCAAGTTATTTTGAAGAAATTTAGATACATTTAATAATATTTTATATATTTTCTGAGTAAGGTTACCAAAAAATGAGCGACATAAATGTTGAATTTAATTTTTGAAGTCTGCATGACAAATGATCATCATCTCTTTATGCGCATTAGCTAGCGTATACAGTTCACTTCCTGCTGGTTACATATTGCTGCTGGTAACGAGGCTACCCCTGATTATGCAGCGTGCCCAGACACAAAGGTAAATGCGCCTTCCCAGAGGTAACATTAAATTTTCCAAATTGACTTTGAGAAATGGTGTGAAAAATGAGTTCAGGTCGCTGCTTGGCAAAGCCCAAACCCAGCCACGAATCCATTGCAACCCTGTGTGAGAGGAATGGCAACCTCAAACCCAAAAACAGTTAGCATTAAACGCATTCTGCATGGATGTGTTGCAATTAACGACGCGACGCGCGGCAGCTGCAATCAGCCAATAAATATTCGATATGCCGCGATGCGGGGCGATGATTATTGTTTCAACGCCTCAATAATTCGAACCATTTTTTAAAAATCTCTGGCAAAAAAAAGACAGCACACACACACAGGCACACACACCAGTGCAGGGCAACATAAAACGAACAAGGGCAAATATTTGTTGCCGCTGGCCAAATGCAAAATGCAAACGCTGACCGCGTTGTAAGTTGACGCGAGTGTGTATGTATGTATGTGTGTATTAATGTATGTGTGTGTGTGTGTGGCAGGCCATGTTGCCGGCTATGCCAATGGCCAGTGCTAATTGCCAATTATGGACAAATGCGTTCGTGCGCGAATTTAAATTAACCCCTTTTTTTATTTGACTCCTGCCTGAAACGCAGCCACTGCTCCATTTCGTTCTGTTGCTGCTGCTGCACCTGCTCTTCCTCTTGTTGCTGATGCTACTCCCATGGCTTCTTCCTGCTCCCACGGCCAGTGCCATCCACGATCGTTTGTTGCCAAGTGGCCGCCGCCGTGTGCCATCAATCAGCACAGCGCGGGTGATATGAGCAAAACACAACTACGCGATGCGCAAATATGAAATACATTCATAGCATGACATCTATGCACTGACTGGGCTAAGGGGTAGCTCCACTCGACGGAGAAAGATGTAACATATGGGGGAAATTAAGACAACTACTAGAGCTGATCTATTATTGACAAATTTTTTAAGACTCATAGAAATGTATTGAATATAAAATATTTTAGAAATATGTTTGTATAAAATAAAAATATTTGATGTTTGGTAAAGTATTTGAAAAAAGTATAAGGATATGGAAAATATCCATATGAATTGTCTGATAATTCTCTGCATTTATTTGCAATCGAATGTGAAATTCCCAAAATATTTATAATATTTGCAGTGCATCTCTTAGTCCCCAAACGCGGATTCCCAATTGGTTTCTTTTTCGTTTTCGCCTGTGGTCAACTGACAATGTACACATAGCTGTGCAATAATTAAAAATTGACTGATTGGCACGGTTACATATTGGTGGCAAAAAATCATTGAACAACAAAAGCAACAACAACAGCAGAAACAGCAACACAAAGCGAACACCCCAATGAGTTAAGTGGCGAACTGAATCGAACCGCATTGAACCACATTACAAGCGCGCATTAAAAATAAAAAAAATTTGAAAACTTTCATAAAAAGTGACTGAAATTATAATTTATTTAATATTTTACTGCTCCACGGGACAGATTCTCGTTATATCCTATAACTGTAAAATGCACAACAGCGGTTCGTTTGTGAAAAGTGATATTATATATATTTTTATATTTTTACAAGTATATAAGCAATTTTAACAGCTGAAAGCGATTACTTCAGAGATACTTCGTAGTCTTGTATAAGGATGACATACAGTCTACATGCCCAGCGGATGTTTATAAATACAAATCCGATCTATCAAAAATATCCAATTCCTTTCAATCCATAAAGCTTTGTTTTAGTTATGCAAATTAATAAAAACCACGACAGCTTTTATATATGTTCATAAACGTTTATTGTTAATATTTTTTTAAAAGATATCCCCCAGTCACTTTGATTTTCAGAGGGTAACCGTTTTTGCGAGTTATCGTCGGCGCTGGAATACGCTGTCAAGTGCAAAAAATAATAACACGCTTCGCATCAGATTTTCAGATGTTCAGATATGATAATGCAAACAATGAGCCTCTTTACTTGTCGTTTTTGTCGTATAGCAGAAGTTCTCCCAACACACGCCCAAACAACCGCCTCACACAATGTCCCGGCCTGACAATGTGGGTTATAAATGATTCAAAAAACTGTGTGCATTGTCTTAACCTATCAAACGGGTGGATTTTTTTATATATTATTTCTGTTGTGGTCGTTGTTGTTGTTATGATTTACCGACAGTTACAGAATTGAGATTTAAATCGGAGTGGAAAGGAAAAAACTATACAGTCTACATTACTTTGATTCCTTTTCATTTTCAGGCATTTGCAGTTTAATGCCTTTTAATCAGTTTTCTCCTGTTTCTTGCTGGATGCATGTTCTTCTGTATGTTCCTCCTCTCCCGCGGCAATTGAAGGCTCACTTATTTGGTTTGAGGGCGGACGCAATACCGTAATAATATAACGAGAGTTAGTGCGCTTCTGATGGTTTTGCAACGAGAGGAATCGTTTACGTAAACGTTCACGCCTTTCTTTCTTCCGCTGCTCGATCAATTCTTCCAAATTAACTGTGTATTTATAAAATAAAAGTGGATGACAAAGAAGAGTTATCTAAAGACAACTTAAAGCTAACTCACAGCTCGTGGGGCGAAACGATTTCGATAACTCGTCGCTCTCAGTCAAAGACACACGGGTGAAACTCATGTCAGAATTTGAAGAGGATGGGGAATTTAAGGTCGTGCTCGATTCGATGAAATTCCCATTTTTTAATTTGGGAGACTAAAGTGATGGAATGCAATGTGGGTTGAGTGTCAAGCTTTTTTCGATCTGAACTTTTTGTGACTCACATATAGCACTTTGAGACTGGGTATTAATTTGCTTGTCGTTGTACCAAGTGGTATCAGTTTTGCCGTAGACGCTTCTGGCCAGTTCTTCTCATCAGGACTGGGGGTAACATCATCCCAATACTGATCCTTCACCAACTGCGGATACTCTTGATGCATTTCGTCCACAATTAAATAGCAAACCGCTAGATTGCGGTCGATAATCCAGTTAATCTATTTAGCGAGTAGGCGAATTATGAAATGAAATGATTGTGATTTCAATATTATTTAACCTCAAAGTCATCGTCGTCTTCGCCAAATGGATTAATCAGATGCTCGGCAACCTTTAGCCAGCCCATAAAGAAGAAGAACTGCAGAAGTGTCATAATCGGAAAATACTTATCGAACAAGTTATCATGGGTAGCAGACTTCGGATCATCCACCCACTGTTGTCCAATTAGGCAGCATATAAAAAAAGCGTAAGCTGCCAGAGTGACGACCTGAGTGTAGACGAGTGGCACAGTGACCCAATCGTAATACAGAAGATACCCACAAAGTCCTCGAAAGAGATTCAGCTCATCAATAATCGATTTTACCGCATAATCATCACGTATTTTGTTCTCTCTTCGAGCCCGCGACACAATGCTAGCCGCCCAGACAATGGGCATCCAATGCTTGGGGTATAAGGGAAATGCCACATCCAGGGTCTCAATAATCTTTCGCTCGCTTTCCTGCATTAGACCCGCCTCGATAATTTGCGTGTAGGTGGGAAAACGTCTCTTTACGCTGGACGAGATCATGGTGAACACTATAAGCTGGCACAGACAAACATATCGCACAATCGTACGACGCATCACACGGGCACGATCCTCAAGGCCATGTATCGAGGCGCTCACCAGAATGGCTATCGCATCGGGCCAGGGTATTGTCGTATATTGCGCCCACCAACGACCCATCACAATAGTTACATAGAAGCCAAGAACGAATGATAAAGGTATCAGGGTAACCTGCGACTTACAAATCGCAACAAGTCTCTCGTAGTTTCTGAATTAACATTACGTACATTACATAAAACTATGGCTGGATATCTTAACCACCTACCTTTTAATGCTACCAGACATAAGGAATCGATAAGAGAGCGCCAATATAATATGTAACGTTGCGAAAAGCAAAAGATCCGGCCAGACCAGCTTGTAAATGCTGCCTCTCCATCTAAAAAAATAAGATTGCTCAAATATCACTCAAATGACACAGCTTACTTTACTGTTTTTACCTTCTTAAAAGACGCAAAAAGTTGCTTATTAATCTCGAAGTACTCACATCAGAAGTATAGGTAACAGTCATGATTGAATGAATTCGAGAGACTGAATGATATTTTGGTAGCACATAAGCATTTCGAAGAAAAATTTGGGAAAAAACCTACTACGATTTCATTCTACGCTATGTTTTCCAAATATGACTAGATCAAAAGTAAGATACACTTCGCCCAGTTTTGAAAACCCTTTAAAAATACACTAAAAATTCCAAAAAGCATCCAACGTTTAAAATAAACTTAAACCCCCCCAACATTTAAAATAAAATAAAATATTCATGACATACAGGAATCTTCATGTTAAATTTAGAGTCTCTAGCTTTTATAACAGCTAAACTGGGGGGTGCATGCAAGATTGTGCATTTGAACATAGGTCGAAGGGTATTCTACTGTCGAGTGCGCCCGACTGTTGCTCTAGGCTTATATAGTATTACACGGACGGACCGACAGACGGATCGACAGACGGACAGACGGTTATTAATTCTGATTCAGACACGTCACCTTCTGCCTATTACATATATAACCTATGGGAATGTTATATATTATAATAAATAAGGGTAAAACATGTTTTAAGTCTTTCCCATTTCAATTAATTATTTAGTTTGTCGCGAACATAGCTCTTATGAGTTTGGGTTCCCTTAGAATTATCGGCATTCTGGCTTGAGCTAGATGAGGTCGAATCAGTGGATTGTTGGGTGGTTGGCTTCTCTGCTTTCAATTCACCCCTAATAACATCGTAGGTTATTACGGCTCGTTGTAACTTCCTAGTGATCCGTTCACTCTGGCGTTCCTCTTTCAACCGCTCAAAATCATCCTTCTGTGAGGATTGACTCTTTGCTTCGACCTCTTCACCATCATGAGCACTTTCGAATTTTTTTGGGTAGATGGACGACTCGCGCCAAATTTCATAGCTAAGCGATGCAAATTTAATGTGTAAGTCCTGGTCTAACTCATCCCACCCTTCATCATCCTCTTCAGAGAAATTTGTAAAATCGTTTTCATCTGAAGTGGTAATTCTAGTAGTTCTACTAGCCTTGCGAAAAATCGCAGTGTATTTGGGAAGTATATTGAACTTAGCCGTCGATGCCTTTGGAGGTTCTTGACGTTTCGATTCATCGGCATAAGGTAACTCGGGGAATGCCTCATCCCAATACTGATCCTTCAAGAGAATCGGATGATCGTTATGCATCTCATCCACAATAAAATAGCTGACCTGCAAATTGCGATCAATTACCCATTGCAGTTCGAAGTCATCGTCGTCATCGCCAAAGGGGCAGATCAGTGACTCCCCTACCTTTAGCCAGCCCATAAAGAAAAAGAACTCCAGCGTGCTAAAGACGGGAAAATAATAATTAAGACTAATGTTTTCTTTGCTCTCTTTGTAGAGAAACTGATGACCGAATATGGCAGCTCCAAAATAAGTATACACGGCCAGTGTTACCACCTGTGTGTAAACCAGTGGCACACAGATCATATTGTAATGGCAGAGTAAGAAGCAACCGTCCATAAATTTGTTTAGCTCATCGATCATCGACTTAAGTGAAAAGTCGTCCCAGATGCGTCCCTCCTTTCGAGCACGTGTTATTATGCCCGCTGCCCACATTATAGGCATCCAGTACTTGAAATGTTTAGGAAATTTCTCATCCATGGCTGTGATAATATTGGCCTCATTCTTATTCATCAATCCCGCATCGACGAGAAAGTCGTAGTTGGGAAAACGACGCTTCATGCCCGGCGATATCAAAGTGAGGACCATAACCAGTGAGAGGCATACATATCGCATGATAGTGCGACGCATCAAGCGACCATGATCGTCCTGGCCACGCACCAGAGAGCTGACATAGACAGCCAATGGATCAGGCCAGGGGACTGCTATATACTGCGCCCACCAACGCTCCAAAATTATAGATACATAGAAACCGAGCACAAAGGACAGTGGAATAAGAGTGTGAAGACGACGGCAATGCTCGGTCAGATTTTCGAACGATCTGGTGATAAAATACAAATGTTAATCCCTTTAATAATGTCTACTAAAGACTTACTTCATTCCTGAATCCGAGAGGACACAGCGATACAAAAAAGCCATGGCATAGTAAAGAACCAGAAATATGATCAAATCGAACCAGATGAGTTTATATATACTTCCGCGCCATCTAGCGGTCAGATTTCAAGGGTTTACGTGGTGTCTGACCTGCAGTGAATTCACTTACCTGCCCAATAGTTTCCAGAAGCAACCAAAATACCCACAGGTTTGTACCTGTGCGGTATACGGAACGGTCATATTTTATTTTGTTTTAGCAAAATCAATTCGAAAATGAAACGAATCGAACAAAGGTCAAGTCTGTTACAGACTGAGTTGACTTTGAATACCTGACATACTGCTGTCGAATTCCTTTAGTATTCTATTGATGAATTCGAATACGAAATATAATTTTATCCCTTTTATTAGTCATTAGGACTATGAATAAATGCTTTCCTCATTCTTGTCAAGTAATTAAGTCGGGGCATATCTTACTATGTAACTACCTTGAAGTCTGTCGTATAATGAAAATGCATGTGGCTGGAAAATAGGCTTCTTACGCCACCCATCATGGTGTTTCTCTCCCTATCCTCGTAATTATGTGTAGACGGGCAGAAGTTCTGATTGTCTTTGCCAGCTAATTTCAGGGCCGTCGCTCTGGCGTTAAATGAAGGCGGCAACACAATTTGAGGCATCGCATTTGTGGGCGTAATTATTTAAATTAGATCATTTATATTTGCAGGCGACAACAAAGGCAATCACAATGCCAATTTGCAATCGCAGCCACATGTGCTAAGCATCTTCGTTTATTTTACTCGCAGAACCCCCTAAGGCTCCTCCAACTCCTCTCCCTCCTCGAGTGTTCCCCGAGCGGGTAATACGAGTATGAGTGTGTGTATGTGTGCGAATACTAAGGAGGTAGCTGCGTCAGTGGCAGTAAAATTTTAATGCTCACACAACGCGTGCTGCTGTGATTTAAACCCCCTTCCGCCCACACCTGCCTCTCTCTCTCTCTCTCGTTCTCTCTTAAGAGTGAAAGTGTGAAGAGTGCTACGAGAATCTTATCAGTATAGTGAGAGTGTGTGTTCAACGATTTCGAATATTGCTTTCAGTGTGTGTGTGTAGTGTTCGGGTACTCGCATTACGAGTCTCGTATACTCATGTCATGCCTCACGTTGATCGTTTCATTCTATAGCAATTGGTGTGTAATCCAAATGTGAGGCGTACACTGCGAGAAATCAATATGGACAAAATTATGACTGAGTATCACTTTTGTGAAATTTATAATTTATAATTATTATAATAAATCAATTGGTATCTAAACTGAACGGCGATTATTATAATACATAAAACTACTATATATAAACCAAAGGTAACCTATATAAGATCTATGTAAAAAGTGGCGAAAATCGAAGACAAAATAAATACATATCTAACATAATGATTTTGCGTTATGTTTGCATTCTGAAAGAATAGCTATTAATATTAGTTCAAGTGTAGACACATTCATTTTCAACAACCTTTTTTCTTGCAGTTTATAATCCCAAATATGACGCATAGACACATAGAGCCATGCACGACAGCACACGGTCTCATACCGCCTCAGTTTAATAATACCCGTAATCAGTTTATAGATAATTTAATAGTTGCTAATGGCAAGGTGTTTATCACACATACGAGAAATGAGAGCGCGGGAGTCACACTAATACGTATTAGCAGGCGTACAAATACAGCCCCGTGGGAGTTGTTAATTTGCAGCGTCAGTTTTGAGTGTGTAACTGCGATGTGTATTTATAGAGTTCTCACTTTCAACGATTGTTGGCATTAAATGATTCAATCAAAAAATACAAAATATCAGGCTCTAATTGAACTATCTATTTGTTGCGGAACCATTCAATATGTAAACAAAAATACCTCTATTTGTAAACACCCCCCCAATATAATTATAAACCTCAGTTTTATGGACTATATAAATCTCAAATAAAACTAAATTTAGAAAATGCATTTAATCCAACACTAGCAGACATAACTGGCCGAGTGATATTTTTGGAATTGATTTCCACGGGAACATTGGCCCCGTTTCAAGGGCTTTCAATCTTCTTTAAGTTTCATTCAACTCCTTCTGGCTGACCCACTTGTTGCCGTCACGAAATGAAACAAAACAAATAAATATTTATATGGACAATATAAGGGGTTATTTAAGAGTAGACACGAGAGATCCCTCTCTCTCTCTCTCTCTCTCTTATTTACTGATATTTCTCGCCCTGCATTATATTTGCCATATATGAAACCGCTTATTATCTTCCACTTTCAGTTAACGTTTTTCACTCGGCGCGTCAACGGCAGCAAAAAATATATAACAACTCGAGACTGCAAATCGAAATTAAAACAAAGGCAGATATAGAAACTAATGCCGTGTCGGCAAATCGGAAACAATACTGAAGCTATCAATAGGGCAATGCGACAATAGAAAATACCAGATGCCTAATATAAAATACCAAATACCAAATGCCAAACAATCTTATCTGAAACAACATAAATAACAATAAATGACAAGTACAAACACGAGCGGCTACACCTGAGAGCGCAGTCGAGAAATCAGTTGATATCGCTGGTAGATCGTAAACCTGAACAGGTTGCTTGAGACTCTCGTAACAGCATCTCCAAGTACCGGCATATTTGGTTCTCTCTGCCTCTTCTCTCTCTCTCTCTCTCATCTTGCATTCAGTAAACTGCTAATTTTCATAGTCGCTCTAATTACACGCCCCCCGTGGACTGTCTCGTCGCCCTCTGTATGAGGGCTACCTGTGGCTTCATTCGTGTTGTATTGTTGTTTACCGCTCACAGTCTCTCTCCCATTGTCTGGCTCCGACTCTAGCGATACGTGGACTCTTATCAGTTGCAGATGCTCGACTTGCGCTCTTTTACTCGCTCTAGCTCTCCTACTCAGTATTCTCTCTGGCCGTTTGCTGTCTTCTTATCTTAAAAACAATTCGAATTCGCGGCTGTAGCTCAAGAGTCCGCCCGGGCAGACGCATCTAGAGCGCGAAGTCTGTCAGTTGTTGTCGTCGGGTGCAGCGAATATACACACAGTATTCACACTTGCATTTATACGCACGCCTACTTTAACTCGAATTCATACTCGTTCCGCATTGTGGCTCAAGCAAATATTTGTGCAGCGTTTGCAGCAATTGCAATAGTCGACAAACAGTTTCAAAGTTGGTAAGTCAGTTGGGTAAAGAACTAACTCCAGTAGCAGAATTGTGCTAGTCTTACATAAACCGAGAACATAACTCTTTATTCGACAACGTCTGTTCTTACCTAGACCCACTTAATTATCTTTATAAGCGTCGCAGAGTCAACATCGAGGAAGAAGAAGAAGCACAAATGTAAATAAACCACAGTGGAAAATGATAGTTAAGCATCTATTCTTATTCCTTATCAGTGCGGCGGACTCGGTTAGTCATTGGATGAGCGGGCCAAGCCCAAAAAGTACGGAAAGACCATCTGCAGTCAGCTGATAGAACCCAAGATATAAGTCTTCAAAATGTGAATCAAATATTTTATCAAAACCGTATCAAGTTCGATGAAAAAAGTTAAAAGAATAATTCAGGGTTGTTTTGCTTTTGCAAGTTCAGAAATAGACTTTATAATATTGATAACATATTATATAAATTCTTTTATAGCAGATTACTATGTAAATAATATTTTATTGACTTTTGATTATCAAAATATCGATTTATTAGTTTACTAGGCGGAAAGTTTTAGATGCGTATGTTTATTTAAAATAAGTAAAATATTTAATTGGAATGGGAAATCAATTCCTTAGTATCATTGAAATGTAGCAATTCAGATTTTAATTCCTGCTGTATTCATCAAGAACAGGCTACTCTTCTTCCATTTCAATTTCCATTTACGTTTAATGTAACTATTTATCAATGAAAACTTTCCAAGACAAGTAATCTTCGCACTGCGTCACTTGGTTATAAAAAGAAAATCGTATTCGTTCTATATCCGCATGAATCGAGTTACAACTCGAAACAAAAGCTTAGCCTCGCCTGTAATCGATTTGAGCTCAATAATTTGTACAAGATTGTGTAATCGGGAGTCTAGCTAACTACGCATTGATAAGTGCCTGGGACAATATAATCGAATGTGTCTTTATGCATGTTAGGTGCAGGCATGGCGATGTCATTCAATTTGCATGATCTTGGCAGCCAGAGCTGAAACTTCGCACGTACGAGTCACAGATGATGACGATGATGATGATGAACCCTAAGCTAATATGTTTGTTTCGCTTTCAATAGCTAAGACAACAGCAGCATACCCAAGGTTTAATGAACTCATTTCCTCCTCCTCTTACTCATATTGTTCATTCACAGAGCGATAGCCAAAATGGTGCATCGGTGTTCGGCATGGAAGGTGCTAACACGTCGGAAACACCTCATTGCGGATGGCAGTGAGGGCGAGACGAAACTGAATCGTGTCCTGGGCCTATGGGATCTCACGGCGCTGGGCGTAGGCTCCACACTGGGAGCGGGTGTTTATGTGCTGGCCGGCCAAATAGCCAAGGAGCAGGCGGGTCCATCGGTGATAATATCCTTTGCCATCGCTGCACTGGCCTCCCTACTTGCCGGTAAGTGAGTGAGCCACCCGTTTTGTGCCTGTCGCTGTCCTATGCTGTCTGCATACGTATGTGCATCTCAATTTAATGGTCTAAATTCATCTCTTGCCAGGCATTTGCTATGCGGAATTCGGGGCTCGCGTGCCGAAAGCAGGCTCCGCTTATGTTTACAGTTATGTGTGCATCGGGGAGTTTGTGGCCTTTGTTATTGGATGGAATCTGATGCTGGAGTATGTAATCGGCACGGCGAGTGTCTGTCGAGGAATAAGCCTCTACCTGGACTCGTTACTCAATAATACCCTGAAGGATACATTCGCTGAAGTGGCGCCAATGCACGTCAGCTTTCTTGGAAGCTACTTTGATTTCCTGGCCTTCGGATTGGTCGTGGTGTTTGGCGGTGAGTTCTTCTTAGGATAATCTCATGAAACTTTAAGGAATAGATTATCATAATTAATAATTGACCTTATCAAATGTTCTTATCACTTTTCCCTTCTCTTCTTAGTTGCCTTGGCCTTCGGCGTCGAGACAACTGCGATGGCCAACAACTTTGTGACCTGTTTAAACATATTCATTCTTGGGTTTGTTATCATCGCTGGAGCTATAAAGGGTAACTCTCTCTGATAATATATTCACAGTAAACAAATGATTCATATTAAATTCATTTGCAGCTGATTTCAACAATTGGAGTGTGGATCCCGCGACTGCACCGAAGAATGTGACGCACATTGGTGAGGGGGGTTTCTTTCCCTTCGGCTTTGCGGGTACTCTTCAGGGTGCGGCCACATGTTTCTTTGGCTTCGTGGGCTTCGATTGCATAGCCACGACGGGAGAGGAAGTACGTAATCCACGCAAGAATATACCACGCTCGATTCTACTTTCACTGCTCATCATATTCCTCTGCTACTTTGGTGTTTCTACCGTACTGACTCTGATGCTGCCCTACTATGCACAAGACGCGAATGCTCCACTGCCCTACGCCTTTGACTATGTGGGCTGGCCAGTGGCCATGTGGATAGTGACAATTGGTGGGTTGATCGGACTGTTGGCCAGCCTCTTTGGTGCACTATTTCCACTGCCCAGGGTTATGTACTCAATGGCACAGGATGGTCTGCTCTTCCGATTTCTGGGCAAGATCAGTCCACGATTCCGAGTGCCTGTGACGGGATCTTTTGTCGCTGCCCTCTTCACTGCCCTCATTGCAGGTCTCTTCGATCTTGCGCAGCTGGTTAGCCTGCTCTCCATTGGCACCCTGCTGGCATACAGCGTGGTGGCCATTTCCATAACAATCTTACGCTACATGGAGTACTGCGAATTGGATGAGCCGAAAGTCCAGAGTGATGTTTCAGAGATGACATCGTTGACAATGCGCGGCGAACGTTTCTCCTGGAGCTCGCTATGCACACAGCTGTTCAATGTGCATCGTGTGCCTGAGCCCAATCGCCTCTCCACGAGAATTGTTGGAGTGCTGACCACAGTTTTCTGTAAGCACAAAGGCAGGGGAGCTGCCCAGTTTATGCCTTACTTTAATCTCTCTTGAATTTTGCAGGCTTACTCTCACTAGGCCTGGGCGTGCTGCTCATGCAGGCCAATGCCTCCATTAAGGAGCATCTGCCTTGGGCCGTGACAGTGCTGGTGGTGCTGGTTGTGGTGATTGCTGCGGTGCTGCTGCTCATCTGCCTGCAGCCGCGTGAGGCCAAGAGTGGCCTGTTCCGGGTACCCTTTGTGCCCGTAGTGCCGGCCATTAGCATCTTTATTAACATCTATCTCATGCTGCAGCTGGATAGCTGGACCTGGATACGCTTCGGTGTCTGGATGATTGTGGGTGAGTCGTAGTAAACCCTTCGTACCAAGCTCAGCATGTTGTTGTACTAGCCCCGAGTAATGCATGTTTTTTGACTACCCTCTCTAACCCCTACCCTACTCCGCCTACTAACCATAATGCCCCCTAGGTCTACCCATATTCATTGCATGCTGGTGTCTCTATGACATAAAAAATCCACAGAAACGCAATCCGGAACGCTTGGCGTTCTATAAGTCATTGCGAATGCCCCGCGAACTACAGATCGACAAGATCGAGGGCAATGGTTATCACTCCAAGCTGAGCACACTGACTAATGAAACGCAGCTGGTGCGAAATTCCAATAGCTTGGATCAGATTCAGAGTCTGAGTGAAGTCTATGAGGACTTGCGTGAGCACAAGCACGCTAATGGAAAGGTATTCTATGTCGAGGATGCCAGAAGCGAACACTCGCGCTCCACTGAGCCTGGCAATGATGGCGTAGACGAGCAGTCTGTGATTGCAATGCTGGATGATGTGCTCGATGCAGAGGACTCGCAGCTGGAGCAGCAGCAGCAGCATCAGATCTTTGAACGCAATTTCAGCATCGATTCAGAACTGTTGCCCAGCGTGATAGAGACCACAATTGTGGCCACGGTCCATAGCAGCAGCAGCGATGATGACGACGGGGCCAGTCAGCAATCTCTTGTGCTGAACAGACACGAGGAATGCCGGCAAATAGCAGAGCAAATGCTAGATGATATATTCGACAGTGAAGCCTTTTACGAGCAGCTGCAGGTGGCACGAGCTAATCATCAAAAGGAGGCGGAACTAATCCAGCTACGGTCCCAACTAAACAGAGTTCCGTCGACAGCATCGCAGGCCTCACTAGCTTCCGTTGTGGATGATCCATTGCATTCGGAAAAGTTTAAGAATCGACTGAGCCATCTAATCATGAGCGGACAGCAACATGAACCCACGAGGCCCAGACGACAGGAGGAGGCTGTGGGGCAACCTGTTCCGGAAGCTGTCGAGGTGAGGCCAACAAGGCCGCAGCTGAAGCAATCGAAAAGTGAAACCGATGTCCGATTGCTGCTGCTGAAGGCCATTCGAGAGCTGAAATCGGACAGTGACGATGAGGCAACAGCCAAGGAGACTGTGGGTGGTGGTGGTGCTGCAACTGATGGCAAAGGTAATGCTAATGGTGATGAGGCAACCGAAGGCCGAGCCGGGCATATACCCCGTGCACCGAAATTCGATCCGGTTCTGTACAAGACCATAAACAGTATTAGTTTGCACAAAAAGCGACCCGGGTTGAGCCGTCAGCTCGTACACGACGCCAAGAACGTAAATGTGGCAGCAGTAGCAGCAGAAGGAGGACACCAGCTGCTTGAAGCCTCCACCCACATCTACCCCAACAACAACATCCGAACCGAAGCCGAAGCCTCAACTAGAGCCTTTGCCATTCAAAGCGAAATTGGAGGCCATATTGCAGCGAGGTCCCTCGCATCGCCTGCAGCAACAGCGTCCGGCTGCGGATGTGGTGCAACGCCGGCGGCCTCAATCGACGTACATCGAGGAAGCGGCAATCGAATGAGCTAAGCCGACTCCCCCACAACCCCCATCGCATCCAAAGAGGGGCCTGCAATTCTGTAGCACACTGTAGCACCCTAGTAGCTCCGCTAATGTAATCTAATGTTTAGTTCCCGTAGCTGTAGTTGTAGTTGTAGTGGCAGTAGAACTGTTAGCTAGTTAAATGGATGCAATACTAGATGATAAGTGCCGAGTGCCGAGGGTTGTGCATCGGGAAATGCATGAAATTCAATTGCGAAAATTACGAAAATTTGTTCGCTGAGTGCCAATTAAGACAAGTGAACAGCACGCGAAATCAGGAAGTTGCCAATGCCAAAAAGTATGAGATATAGAGTATTTAGTAAAGTGGGTGTGTTTGTGTAGAATCCGAGAGAAAAGTCCATAAGGCTTAATGGATTATTGCGAAGTCTTCCTCATACAACTAAGTTCGAGTAGACCCATTTGAAGCTGATGATACTAATGCATGATAATGTAAAATAAAGTAACATAAATATAATCATTATCAGCTAACCCTGTAGAGTCGCATTTAGTAGTTAAACTAGTTTACTTATATAACAAACTAAGAACTCATACTATAACTAGGCAAAGACTTATTCGCCTATCTAACTCAGCAAGATGGTATTACAAATGCGTTGCATGTGCATGATTCGATCCCAGTATTGTATAATCTAAATTAATCAAGAAGTTACCCCCCTCTCAATTGTCCAGGTCTATCCATATACTTTCTCTATGGACTACCCAATAGCTATAGGGAAATGCGAAGACAACGGGCCGGCTGGCAGAAGCTTAAGTACAGCGAACACTTTTAGCAGTCGCCACATCAAAGCGGACCAGAATCAAAACTCGATAATTACATATACAGTAGTAGACGCACACACACTTACACATAGCTACATATGTTCTAAGCTGATTTGATAAATGTGAACAATTTGTTGTTATAAATAAAAATCTAGTAGTAATTAATAAAAGTCAAATGTTTTACCTTTTCCTGCACTCCAGAGGATGCAACAACATCAAGAAATGTCGAGAGCAACTGCAGCCGCTTCCGGAGGGAGGAGAGACTGTGAGCCCAAGACGATCGTTAGCTGGCAGTTTATTAATAACTTGTGAATAGATCGTCATTGTCGTTTAATTCCCGAAGGTCTTGTCTTCCACTGACTTTGATAAATTAATTGATCGCACAAAGAGCAAAAGCAAAAGAGGAGAGAGAGAGAGCACGAGTAAGAGAACAAGACAAGATGCGAGCGTGTGCCAAGAGACTCGTGTAGTCGCCCTTTCCTTTCTCCTTGTATTGATTTTGATTGGACTGAACCATCCCCCCGGGGCCGTCGTTGGGTCGCTTTCCCTTTCACCCAATCGATTTGAGACCGTCTGATTTATGCGCCAGTTTTCCGGGCATTTCTCTGGTCAGGTTGATGATTCCAACTTCCAGATACCAGATTCCAGATTTGTATAACCACAATACTGGCGACTCTTTGGCGTCCCATCCGCGTTATTTCGTTTTTAGGGGATGGACAGACTTTTTGTGCTGTGTAAGTGTAACAAATTGTAATCGTATTTGGCGGCATCACTCCGAGCACTGGGAGCACTGACGACTGCCGACTGCCGGCTGTCGAATCTCTGTCTGGGGGTCGCCCCTTGCTTTATTATTATTAACTTTGTTATGGGTACACACAGTAGTCGGAGAAGTCTCTGAAGTCGTAGTCAGAGACTCACAACTCCCGCAAGACCCGTAAGAGTGTCTAGCGGGTGGTGGATTTTGGTATTGTTTTGCCTCATTCGCCTCGTATTCGTACACTTGCTGTCCGCCCCCTTTATCAAGTCGAGCGTCCAAATAGTTTTATGGCATATTTATGGGCGCCAAAACTTAAAGTCATCTGCTCGCAGGGGCTAAGACTTTAAGACACTTGGGCGCATCGCCACATGCACTGAGAAACTCCCTTATGCTCTTTCCCTTTCACCTCTCTCGCTCTCTCCCACTCTGTCTCTCCTTCTTTGTCTGTGACAAATTGCAGAACCCAAAACTAATTAACAGAGCAGCGCAGCGCGCATTACACTGAATGGAATAAGAAACTGCGTACTGAACTGATTTCTAATACACTTTCTCGTTTGGGGAAGCGTGACAGATGATTTAAGCTGCGAGAATAAAGTGAATTATTATAATTAATTGGAAAAAAATTGGATAATTTTAATTGTATAAAACTTGAAAGAAGGTTGTTGACATTTCAGAAATTTGTTTAAACTGTTCTGAAATATATATTCTTTTCTAGTAAGCATAACTAAACGCCACCATAATTTCCTTTATATTCATAAGACTAAAAAAATGAGTAATATATGTTCTGAAAATTCAAAAATTTAGAAATTATTTACATATTTTTGAGTACTTAATAAATATGGTATGAACTTTTTTCCACACTTGTAATAATTGTATTTTCTTTGACATCTTTGAAAATATTTTAAAATAATTCTACATATATTTTATAATATTGTCGAAGGTATCCATTGATATTCAATGTACAACGAAACAGATTCCTTGAGAATGATATATTTAATCTACGGTCAGCCGGTTAGGGTATATGAGTCATGTGTAAGCTCTTTTGCTGAGCTCTAATAACATTCCCTTACTCCTTTCTCTGAATTTGTGTGTGTTTTTGTCTGTTTTTGATGTTTTTGTTTGAAGTTAGTTAGTTCTGTGCTGGCCAAAGCGGCTTTTCATATTCATAAAAATTGCGGGTTTCCATTTCCTGCGCATATACGAAAACATAATCGGCTTACGCTCGGCTACAACTGCGTATTGGACTCTACTTGGACACGATTTTCATTTCGCTTCACTTCGACATTCTCTCTCCCTCTCTGCCACTCTCTCTGTCTGTTGCTCTTCTTGTTCTTTCTCTTTTTTGTTGTTCGTGAATTGTTTTGGAAATTAAAATATGTGTGTACTTTAGACCGAAAGCAGCAACGGAAATTATCAGCAAGGGCTCAGGTAAATTGGGAATGGGAATGGCAATCCGAGTCCGCATCCGAATGCGGGCTGTGTGCAACCTGCATGGCAGTACAGTAGCAGCAGGAGAGTCACATGCGTCGGTGCGGACCGACACAAAGTCAATGGGCACTCAACAAAAACATTTTGTCAAAACATAAAGGCGGCTGCCACTGTACGCAAAGTGGATCAGTGGATTTGGCCGAGCCGAGCCAAAAAAACCAGTCAACAGCTGCCCATATGCAGGTACTGCAACAACAACAATGGCTTGCAACTGCAATTGGTTGTAGAAGTGGAAGTCGAAAGGGAAGTGGAAGCGGTTGTACTATTTGTATTGGGCTACCGAAAAAGGATTAGCGTCTGGTTTAGCAGTCAGCTCAATCGTGCATGGCAACAACAACAACAACAACAACAATAAAAACAGTTGCTACCGTCTGTTCCGGCCGTGTCAAGGTCTCTGCCCTGTGGCGGGGCAGACAGTGTAAGTTGCATATGCAGTGCACTGATTGCATTGTTCGTGCCACATAAGTGGAAGGTATTTGTTGCACAAGTTGGATTTAGTGCTGGCTAAGACTGGCTTATGCGGCTAGCTTAGGGCAGCAACAACTCTTTGAAGATAACCAAAAAGGAATCAAGCATCTTGTGCCACTGACAAGCACCCTAATTGCCTTACGTCACGAACAGTGCTGGAAAACGAATTTAGTGCTCGCTGAGGATTCACTTAGGTTCATTTTTGTTGTCATAATCAAATTTACGTGGAACTCTCACTCCTCCTACTCGCAATCAACTCCAACTGTTTTTTATTTTCATTGCAATTTATTTGTCACCATTGTAAAATATTGTAAAACGATTTACCTAGAGGAGAACCTCTTCGAACTTCCATTGTACCATGGGCCAAATTGTTAATCACAATTTGTTTGAATTTCATTATGGATCGCTTGATTTCTCAGCACTTTCATTCTATTGCATTGCATTCTCTCTCAACAATAATTGCTCCTTTGTCATTTGCCACAACAAGGACGAGCACAAGGATAGGGACAGAGAGAAAAAGAGAATGGGAATGGGAATGAGAGAATGGAAACAACAGAAACCCAGAAAAATAATACGTTTCTGATTTTCTACTCGACTTCAATTGATTTTTATGGCCAGTTTGTTCTTGGCTTGGCCTGTCTCTCTCTCTCTCTCTCTTCTCTCTTTCTCTCTGCCCACTCATTCGTCTGCTTTTTCATCATCTTGTTCGCATTGTCCGCTGAGCTCTCAACCATTTATCTTGCATTTTACTTGCGCCCCTTGCTTTATAGTACTTTTCGACAAATGGTTCGCCTGTCATAACCTTTTTAATTTTTTGCCTTGTCCGAGAGTATCTTGTATCCTCGCATTTTTTAAGAACTAGAAGAATAATATTTACAGAGCACGCACAATAGACCCAGTCCGCATCCCCCCATCCACATTAACCCGCAGGAGTCCTACGACAGAGCTGCATTGTTTTCACACTGACAATGAGCAAGCTATCGGGAAAGGGGCGGGAGCGGGGGGAAGAGGTGACGTCTACGAAGACACTGCGCCGAAGACACGACTCGAGTCGAGTCGCCTCAACTCGGTGTGCATAGAATATCAAGCAGTCGAGCAGCCAACCAATTCAAATTCAATTTGCCCCATTATTCGAGGCCCATTGTTCATGTGAAATTCTGGTCTATGAGCAGGAGTTACAGTGCATTCAGTTAATTCTCTCTCTCTATCTATCTCTCCCTCTCTCCCTCTCTCTCTCTCTCGCTAGGCCCAAGTTAAGTGCAATACAAAAGGCTGCAGATTAAAAATAGCAAAGAGATGAGCACAAGATGAGAGCTGCTCGCCCTGGTTAGCCTCGGCAAATGAGGAAATGTGCAACACTGTGTGCAAGAGAAAGACAGAGAGAGAGGGGGAGCGAAAGAGAAATAAAGAGAGGGCACTCTCGACTAAATGAATGCAATAAGTAAATAACAAAATGTCGTTAGCATTTGTGACTGACACTCACAGGCTGCAACAGGGAGAGGACAGAACGAGAACTGAGCGCCGAGAAACAGGACAATGGCAAATGGCAAATGCCTGTGACGGGTACTGCAACTGGAACTGGGACTCGAGCTGAGGCTGAGACAGGGCTCTGTGACGTGAACTGGGACTGGTAGTGGGAACGGGACTAGAACTGGGACTGGGACTGAGATAGGAATTGGGACGGTGTCTCCTTCCTGGCAATGCCTGCCGTTCTTGACGTCCGTTGGCTCTTCTATTTGGCTCGTCCTTTGGCCTGAATGCAGCAGCTACACCAACAGCAACAACAGCAACAACAACAAACAATCTCTCACAGCTGTCAACAGCAACAAATTGCGCGCTAAGCTGACATTAGATTTTGCGCTATGCAGAGACCGCATGGCAGAAATGGGTCTACAACTATGATGCATGGCCCATAAACAGATGATAGTCCCGAGGCCCTAACGAAAACGCGATGCCCTCTTAACTGGTCCAAGGCAAGTGCCATAAATAATGAACATATTTCTGGTGCAAAAGAAATAAACTATTGCAATATATCTTGGAAGACTTCTGAACATAATTGCAAAATTATTGCGTATTACTTCGACTTGATAAATATATATGAAGAATTGAAAGTTGTATATAATTATCTATATTTATGTATATATTACATTTATATATTATATATAATTATCTACATATATTCAGTATTTATTTTTATTTATTTAAGAATTATAAATATAACAAAAATATAAATTATCTTTAATCAATAATTATTTTTATAATTTCCCCCTTTTAACTGTTTCCTTTTCTCTCCAAATCTTTATTAGCCTGTTTAGCTTTATTTCTTATTGTGCTAATTATAATACAAACTCGTTTTAGGATCCTCCAGTCTCCTATTTACCCCATTATCCCTGGACTACCCTAACATTTACTGCTTCTTAGCATATTCAGCTATTATGAAGCTTTCATTTTAGTGCCGCATTGCGCTAGCTCGTTTGCCTCTCGCCCCAGTCTCCCCTCCCATCCCTCACTATGCGACAGGGCCTGCCCCTGGCCATTGGCACATCAAGTGGCAATCATATTAACTGGGCTTAATTGTCAACACACAGAGAAAGGGAGAGACACAAAGAGAGAGAGAGAGAGAGAGACAGAGAAACAACAAGAACAGTCGATGCTGCAACGAGTCCTGGGCGGCAGTTGCCCCCGTCGGCTGTTGCGGGTGCCAGCTTGTTAACAAGTTTCCAGCGGGCCGTTAACGCTGCTGGCCAGTTGCAAACAGTTGCCCTGCCTCCCTCTGCCCCTCCCCCCTTACTCTACCCGTCTCTGTCACTCTGCTGTTGATAGGCAAATGTGCGTATTTCAAGTGCTCATTAGCCACAATTTTTCGACACTAAAAGTGCGTTAGTTGCCATTGGCAATGTTGCCAATTGTCAGTTGCCAGTTGCCAGTTGGCACGTGAGCTTATGGCCAGTTGCTGCTGATTGCCTCCGAATCTAGTCCAGTTACATAACTTTGCCTCGCCTTACCTCGTCTGTTCCCCTGTCTGTCTGTCTGTCTGTCTGCCTGTCTGTCTGCCTAATGTGCAAGCGCTAACTAACTAACTGAGCGAGTAACGTGCTGCTAACAAGGCACGCTCACACACACCCTCAACACCACACACCCGTACACACTCTGGCATTAGAATAGAATCCAACACACACATCACACCGTCGACCACGCCCAGTTACAAGCACAATTACAATTACAACAAAGGCCGCCCCCTCCCGAAGTGCGCGCTTTGCATTGTTCGGCATTATCAATTCCTTTAGTATTCAAATGCTCATTTGAGTTGTTGTTGCTGTTGTTGTTGTTGTTGTTGCTGTTGTTGTTGTTGCTGCTGTTGTTCCTCTTGTTGTTGCTGTCACTTGTCTTGTTGTAGTTGGAGTAGTTGCAAATGGCATTACGCGCTTTAAGCGTGAAACCGCGAAATTAAGCACAGACTGCAAGGAGCGGGGAGGTTGATGATGACGACGACGTTGCCTGCCAGCCACTTGTCAACAAGGCTTCAAGCTCATCCAATCTCATCTTCGCATGCCACCCACTGTTCTTGTGTGCCCCCTGCCTTCCCCTTTCCCCCCTCTCACTCGCTGTACCCCATCAAATTGTATGCAAACTAATCACACGCAAGCATTTGATGCGTTTAAAACACACACACAGGGAGAGATAGAGCGAGAGAGAGAGAGAGAGAAAGAGAGAGAGAGAGGGAGAGAGAAAATGAGAGACACAAATACGTTGAATGAAATACTTGGTGTGCGACAGCGAGGGTTGCGACAGTAGTACTTCAAGTTGTCTATAGTTTGAGCTTAGTTTCATTTGACTGCTGACTGTTGATTTCTTGCTCTGATTGGCGAGGGTTGCCTTGATAGTACTTGTAGATATCTGTAGAGTGAGTTGCCACTTACCTAACTCTGTCAACTGTTGCTTGGTTCGTTCCTCCCTCTCATTAACTCTCCGCAACTGCTCAAGCTAACCTCGCTCAGGCTCGCACCGTTCTGAGCTGCAAGAGCTGACGCTGTTCATCTTTTATAATGTTGGTAATTTGAACATTTCAAATCAAATCTAAACGTCAGTTGGTTAGCAGCTGCGGTTCACTTGGCTCGAGGACGTGTTGCGATGTGGTTGAAGAAGAAGGAGGAGGGTAAAGACAGGAGCGGGGGAATTGGTGCCAAATGGAAATTGTCAACGGGCATTGAAATGAAAGTGCAGATTGGAAAATGGCAGCAGCAGCGCCAGCGAGTAGAGTAGAACGAACCACAGGCAGTTTTGATGAGAAGCAGCAGCAGCAGCAGCCACAGCCGCAGCACAAGCTCACGATTTGTAACGAGGCTCCGTTTCCCCACTCCCCACTCCCCTTAGTCCTGGCAGAGAGATCCTTTCACTGTTGGCTTGCATAATAAATCGACTTGTAAATGCAATAAATTTTCAATTGCTGCCACCGACGGGGCGCGCATTGAATTTAAAACGCTTTAAGCTTGCAACATAATGAAGAGCAGCCGTCTTGCCAGTCAGACAGGCTAGCGAGGGGGCAAGGGGAGGCGCACGTTCTTCTAGTTCCAGGAATGCCAAAAATGTGCAAAGGAAAGGCCAGAAACGTAGCAGAAGTAGAAGAAGAAGAAGCTGAAGCTGCTGGCAGGCGAAAACAAGAAAACAAATCACGTTTTAATTTTGTTTAACTAAATACGAAAATCGCACAGTGGCGTCGGCAAAGGGGGGCGGCGGAAGAGGGGTAGCTATAGAAGCTGTGCCTGATGACGTGCAACTCTCGTCGCCATTTTGTGCGCTGTCATGCCGCACACAATTAAAGCGCCTCCCCGCTCCGACAGTAGGAGTACATTTTCCCTCTCTCTTCCCCTCCCTTCCCCTTCCTTCTCTCTTCCCCTCCTGCTCTTAAGCTGCTCTGAGCTTCTGAGCTGACGCACACGTCTATCTCAACCGTCTAGTTGCAGGAAAATTAAATTAAAATTCACTTGTACGCAAAACCCGGCACAGAACGTGGTGCAGGAGGGGGAGGGGGAAGGAGTGTGGGCAGAGGGGGGGCATAGAAGTCAAGTCAGTAAGTCAGCATGCGATTGGAAAACAGCGCAGATTTTTCGCTTTTTCCTCTGCGTTTTCTGTGTCTTTTGTTTCGTTTTCGCTTTTCGCCTTTGGTGAGCAACAAATTAATTCGTTGCACTCTCAGCCGGAGCGAATCTCCGACTCCGACTCGAGTCGGTGCGAAAAACTATGCTAATGATATACGAAATTGAAATTTTCAAAGAGTATGCTAAAATTTTGCAAGCAATTTTCCCGATTTTATAAGTTTCTCTTAATATTGCGCTGCGTTGTTAATGCATTTAACAGGGAATTTTCTGGGGAAGTGTGTCAAGATTGACGGGGCAGAGAAGAATTTATGAATATATTAATAATTATTAATTATTAATAATTTACAGTGTGTATTAGCTTTATAATTATAGTACATATTAGTACATATTATAAACAATTAAAAAATATTTGAATAACTTAATAAATGCCACAAAATATTTGTTAATTAATTTAGTATTTGATTGAAACTGAATTAATTGATGATTTTAAAATTATTATTATTATTATAAAAATATTAAAATTCAGATAAGCAATAAAATAAAAGCATTGAAATATATAAGATATTACTTATAATTTTATTATTTGATATATTTTTGATATTTTAAAAATATAATTGATATGAAATATATTAAATTACAATATAGTTAAAGTATATTTCAAATGTTTAGCTTTTATTAATTAATAGATATTATAATAGTTAAGAAATAAAACAATTGCAATAATAATATTCCACAAAAACAATACATTATATATTAAATATTATTTAAATTATTGTTATTAACTCTTGATATATCAGAAAAAATTAGTGATATATTAAAAAATAAAAATAATAAATAAAATTGAGATTTCTCAAATCGAAAAACCTCAAAAAAACACGCATCTTTCCAATCATTATTTACAAACAGCAACGAAAATGTGAAAGAGTTCCCCCTTCGAGCATTCTTCCTCATGATTATCATCATCATCATCATCACCAAGATCGATCTCATAAGTTTTTACTCTTCTCTTCTCCATTTATTAACTCTACAAGCCGCGCTTGGGCTATTTTTAGTCGCGGGACCAAGGCGAAACTGCAGCAGAAGGTCATGATAAATGACACCAAAAGTATCAAAATACACAAAACTAAAACTAAAGTATGCAAAGAGTGAGAAAGAGATAAGGATAAAGAGAGAGAGGCGGAGATAGAGAGAGCGCTTGCAAGCTGAGACGAAAGTGTCCTCAGACGGAACACTTAGGGAACGGAGCGCCAAGGATATGACAGCTGCTGCTAAGTACCCATTGGCAGGGGCGTTAGATTTAGTGCCTCGCTATCTAGGAGACATGTGTATATACATGTATATGTGTGTGTGTGTGTGTGTTTGTGTGTGAAGTATGCAGATATGCAGATGATGAGCTATGCAGCACAATGTTGCTGGCAGTTTTATGACTACAAGAAAAACCTTTTTTCTGGCTGCATAAAAAAATACTTTGACTAGACAGACAAACAGAGAAGGAAAGGGAGAGTGAGGGAGAGGGAGAGGAGAGAGCATACATCAGACTGGTACACGCCCTTCACCTTGGCCCCCAAAACGCCTGTCAGCATCTTATTGAGCGTACCTAAGCACATTAGCTGCGGTTTCTATGTGCGGCGCATCCAATAGATACGGATACATGGCTGCAGTTGCAACAGAATCGACGACTTCGGCATCCCTTTGGTCCGATACGAAGCGAAACTGAAACTAATTTTCGAAAAACGAGAGAAACGGAAAAGGATAATTGCCGCAAAGAGTACAACATATGGCAGAGCCGAGCAACCCTAGCCATATGGTCCGCTCGACACGGCAACAGCAGGCAAAGAGTTTCTTGAAAGTCATTCCCGGGAGTCTTGAGTCGGGAGTCGGACACACAGTCAGCCTCCTCGTTCATCAGTCAGCCGGCACGGATTTGTCATGATCTCGTTTATTCTGTCTTGGATGTGATAAATAGATTCTCAAGAAAGAAGAAAAAGAAGAGAGAGAGAGAGAGAGCGTGAGAGCAGGAGCCGCCCGTTTTTTTATGGCTTCAGTTGTTCGGGCATCAAATTATAGAGCCGACATGGAACTTGTTAAGACGATACACGAGGCGGGGCCAGGGCCCTCATGAAAACTGTTCAGTCATTTCCGAATCGATCGCTGTAGATCTTGTCGGGCCATAACATTTGAATTTCGCGAGATAAGCTAAGCAGCTTGTGTTTTTGTGAAAGGCAGGGAAAATTGAATATCAGCATCAGATGGGCTACCAGGCGATTATTGTGTGGTTTTTGATTATTTCGATCTTCTGGTGTTGTTCTCCTAAAAGGTGTGAAGATACTGCCATATGTTTGGATCGGATTACCACCGCGACATGCATTGGCTTTTATTTTGCCATTAAAATTGGAACTAGAAAAAGCTATAAAATGTATATTTGAATCGTATACAACTGCGGGAAATTATGTATTTATCTCTATGATGCAATAGACGAGTGGAATACAGACAGAACTTCAACCGAGCTACCTGACACACGATGACAGCGCCAATTGTCCCGATTGAACTAAAGCCGATTACAGCGAACAATGATTTTCTTTCTCTCTCTCTCTCTCTCTATCTTCTCGTGTTGCCTGTGTGCGACAGCTGCCACATGTTGCAGGATCCTAATAGGATTTATGACCCTTAGGCCGCATAGGATCGCAGCCAGAGCGCACTTAGAGGCCATGCCGGCTGTGTTGTGACAACAAGGAGAAATCTGAAACCCAAAAGATCCCCATGACAAAGTCGCTTAAGAAGTTAACGCGAAATTGGAAAGTTCTTTCAATGCACTCCTCGTATAATCCCAATTTGCTACCACTTCCACTCGAGTGCAAATTCTTGGTAGGCACGTAAGATGATATGTGCTGGATGCGACACCATCTTTATAGAGCGATAACGTTGGAAACTGTGAAGAGTAGCAAGGAAAGAAAATAATCAAGAGTTTTTGGAAATATTTAACGTTACAAACTGTGAAGAGCAGCAAGAAAAGAAAATATTCAACAATTTTTAGAAATATTTAAATAGTTTTCTGAGCTACTTGAAAAGGTTTAGATATAAAAAATAATATACTTAAAATTCTACTTTAATCTCCTACTCTGTTCGATATTATTTTACTTAAACTCATTAAACCATAACAAATAAAGAAGGTCAGATAACTATTTAACGTTGGAAACTGTGAAGAGTAACAAGGAAAGAAAATATTCAACAATTTTTGGAAATATTTAAATAGTTTCCTGAGCTGCTTGAAGAGGTTTTAGATATAAAAAATAATAATATTCCTTTCTACTATTATATATTCGATACTCTATATATATTCGATATTATTTTACTTAAACTCATTTAACCACAAAAATAAATGAGGTCAGTTAATTTGTTTGATTGGGGTCTTTATTCTAGAATTGTCGCACACTTTCATTGCTTTGCCGCTCGCAGAAATTGCTCAATTTGAATTTGAAATATTTTGTAATAACACCTGTCTTAGGTCATCTAGTGGCCTGTCAATATCTTGGGAGTGCTGGAATTTAACAATGGACAAATTGTTGGCTTGCCATGACAGAATGTAACACAATTGCATTCGTTCTTGGCCCAAAATATGTGGGGACTTGCATTGTGTGTGTGGATTGTGATTGTGATTTGGGCTGCAGATGTGATAATCGAATGCATGGCATGTGATTCCTGTTGCATGCCAACATCATCAGCATCATCATCATCACGATCCTTATGCACTTGTGTCTAAATGTTTGGCCAAAAACACGAAATGTGTCAAATCAATAATTGCCAAAAACAGAATGCCAAACTCCAATCGACTTCACTCACAGCTCAGCCTCAGCTCAGCTCAGCTCGTTTCCTGTTGGGTCTGTCCTAGCTTGTGGTCAAATGTGAATGCCATGACAGTTGACGTAGACGATGATGATGTTGTTGATGATGATGATGATTGATGACGAGAAGTTTTCTGCTCCTGTTGTTGCAATTGGAAAACAAAAAGTGTCATTATGGCCGGCAGCACTCGAAATTTTGTGGCAATATGTAAAAACACTTATGTAAATTACGATGAGCAAGTCGTCGCAGTGCGACAAACTCCCGAGAAGTCAGTCTCTCGGCCGCCTGACTGGACACCAAAATGGTAGCTGGATTCGGATTTAGACTCGGATTCTCGATTCAGATTCAGATGCGAGCAAGAACTACTACATAAATCGAATTATGTGAACACAACGAGGAGGCACTTAAGTGTCCTTCTTGTCCTGCTTGTGCACTTTAAATTTGTCTGCGTGTGTGTCCCAGTGTGTGTGTGTGTCCACATACAAAATTCTACTTCATTTGTCTAATTCTCGTTGTCGTCTAGAGTCCTCCACAAACACATCAACACACACACACGCACTCCTCGAACACAAATGAAAGTAAATCCTTGGACTAAGCCTAGGCTACTGTAGTTGTGCGTGTGCCTGTGCGAGACTGTGTGTGTGTGTGTGTGTGTGTGGGTGGGTGCGGCAAAGGATAATCTGCATTTGAATAAGAGCATTTTAGTGTTTTTTTCCTCCTCAACTATATGTGGAGTATGGCAAGTGTATGTGTATTTGTGTGTGGGTGCTGAGCACGCCCATACGCCCATGTGTTGGCAAACAGAGAGACAGACAGACAGATAAAGAGAGAGAGAGAGAGGGAGAGAAAGAGGAAGAGACAGGGAGACAGGTCAGAGTAACTGACAGCCCTTTTTGCTGTCAACGCATACCCTAACTGAGGCAAGTTTGATATGAAGGGCATCCAGTTCTTAATAAGATATTATCATATATGTTATGTGAAGTTATGAGGAGGTATTTCAAAGAGAGAACATCTGCTAAGCAAGCAGTTTAAAAATATTTTGTTAAGGTGTTTACCCGAAACACTTTTCAAATGATTATTTAATTCACTTTTAACAGATTTCTGCAGCATTTTCCACTTTTCTGCTCTATTATAATCCACAGTGCAGTGTTGTGCTCAGTGTATGCGCACAATTTGCATGCCCCACACACTGTTCACTCTCCTCATTTCTACATTTCATTTGCTTGTTGCCATTTTGGTCCATTTTGAAGAAGTTTTTTGTTGTTTTCATTCTTCCTGTCGTCTGCGTCATCTGAGCTTGCCTAATGTGCCCAACTTGTGGCAGGCGAAAGGGGGGCCCTCAACTTTTTGGGGGGCTTTAAAATAATCGATTTTCTAATTTCGTTCGTCTGGCAAAAAAGATTTCTTGCGATTTGGTTTTCTTTTTTTGTTTCTTTCTTTGGTTTTTCTTCTTCTTGCTGTGTGTGTGTCAAAGCAACTGACAATGTGGAAATTAATATAATTTGCCCGATTTGGGGCTGTCTGATGTCTCGCCCCGAGATTTGTTTGGCACAAATCGAAAATCAAAATCAATTTTAAGGATTTTCGGCTCACAAACAGCCGAAAGGGAGGCGGCAAGAAAGAGAGGAAGAGAGAGGGAGGGGAAACAAAACAACCACAAGGCGAGGTAAAGGAAACTGCTGTCAACTGCTGCTGCCATTGCTGGCTAATAAGGTGGAGCAACCTCTCCACGTTTTGCCCCTCCCGCTCTTCCCCCCACCACCCACTGCATCCCAAGAGTTGGCAGATTAAACTAATTGATAAAAATGTCGCCCGTTTTCTGCACGTTGGCAACGTACGTGGCATGCCACACACACAGTTTGCCTCGTCTGTTGCTTGTTTTTGTAATTTATGTAAAATAGCAACGTGTAAGTCGCAATTTGTTTGTGCCCGGGTCAACGACGACGACTCCCTCTCCATCTCCACCATCTCCTCATCCTCCCACCTGCAGAGGGCCTCCTGGCAACGCGGAGCCAACAACATGTCTTGACTTTTAAATCCAAATGTATTAAATTTCCATGCCAAGTACTGAAGAGAGCGAGACGCACTCTCTCTCTCTCTCTCTCTCTCTGTGTGTGTGTGTGTGTTTGTTATTTATTTGCCAGCCAAGAAGAGGATGAAGGATGATGAAGCCTCGCACGGCAGCGAAAACAGAGAGAAAGAGCAAGAAGCAGCTGCACCGGCGTCCGCAGCAAGTGCCCCTGGCATTGCCACATGTATGTCTATATATATGTATGTGTGCCAGTGTGTGTGTGTGCCTGTGTGTGTGCTCATCTGGTTTGGCTCTACAGCATTTGGCATGGCAGCAATTATTCAACAAAAGCTACTGACAATTATGGCACACCAGCCAACATACAACATACCAAGTAACAAAGCAGTCGGGGGGTGGCAAGTCTGGTGGGGGCAGGGGGCAGTAATGCTTATGTAGGCTCCCGCACGGAGCGAGGGTGGCCCAACAAGTTGCGTATAATGAGGCTGAAATATTACTTAAGCGGCTAAAGTGGCTCCTTGGGGGTCTTTATGTATTTTCTTTTCAATTTTTTATTTCGTTACCAAATTGATTTCTTATTTTTGCACGGGCTGCCAGAACAGACATTCAAGGAGCATTTCGGTAATGTCATAAATAAAATTTAAATATTACAATTAAATTAGAATGTAAAAAATATAATTTATGCTTATTTATGCTTTATAGGACAAGTATACGATAGTCAGGATAATAGTTTAAAGAAAGCCATGCCCCCCCCCCCTCGAACTCCCCTATTATAAACTTTAATTAACTATTTTTTCCGGGGGTAATCTGTTGGGGTGAAGTAAAATTGATGTTTTTTAAATTTTTTGTTTGCTTCCCCCCCCCCCCCCCCCCCCCCCCCTTTTTTTTTTTTTTTTTTTTTTTTTTTTTTTTTTTTTTTGGTGGGTGTTATTTATTTGGGGGGGGGGGTTTGGCGTTTGTGGGGGGGGGGGTTGGGGGGGGTTTTTTTTTATTTTTTGTTGCCCCCCCCCCCCCCCCCCCCACCCCCCATATTTTTTTTTTTTTTTTTTTTTTTTAGTTTTTTTTTAGTGGTTTTTTTTTTTTTTTCTTTTTTTTTTTTTAATTTTTTAAATTTTTTTTTTTTCTCCTTTTTTTCCTCCCCACCAACCAACAAAAATTTTTTTTATTTGTTTATGTGGGGGGCACCCCCCTTGTTCCTCTCCCGGGGGGGGGGGGGGGGGGGGGGGGGGCGCGCCCCCCCCTCCGGTTTTTTTTTATTTTTTTGAATTTTTTTATTTTTTTTTTTGTTTTTTTTTTTAATTTTATAATCCCCCCGGGGGTCGTGGGGGGGGTTCCCCCCCCGCCCCGGGCCGCCCCCCTTTTTTTTTTTTTTCTGTTTTTTTTTTTTTTTATTCTGGTCGGGCGTTTGAGTGATAAAGAGTTCAAATTGCAAGTTGAATTTACAACCGAACGCTATAGATATATCTATTAAGTAAGTTTAGTTTATTATTAATAACATGGTAATGACGATAGTTTGGCAATTTTAAATTAAAATAAAACTTGTAATACTTATTTAACTGTAAATAATTTATATCCAATTATATGATATAATACTAATCCCGTCAGTAGTTTGCTATCATAACTGAAATCTTTAATGAATTTATAAAGTGTTTAATTTTTTATAATATGTGACTCATGACTTATAACGATTATATTGCCAATAGTTGGTGCATTTTTTGAATTTAAGACTGACAGCAAGTTAACTCTTGCTTATTACAAAAGTTTCATCCATATAGTTGACCAGCTCTGCATAGAAAAATGCAACTTGTTTAATTTAAACGATAGTTTACTCGATAGTTCTGCAAATGGAAAATCACCTGCCTAGAAATTCCCTCTATAAAATGTGTTTTCAAACATTCAACTCAACCCTCCATTTGATTGCAGCTACACACACTACACACACACAAGAGGCACCCACACACACCTGGCTAACTGTATGGCTGGGAAAACCAGAGTAACAACAACTGGCACAACCACAGCGAGCACAGCTGGTGCTGCCCCCCGTGCTGTTGCTGCTGCTGCTCTGCTCTGCTCTGGTTGGGATATGTGCGATTGTCTGCGTATGCAAAAATATAATTTAACACACATTTGCGCAATTAGATTCATTCGTGCGGAGCAGGAGAAGCAACCAGTAGAAGGAGGGGGGTGAAAGGTGACACACAAATGAATATCTATGACTGTGGAAAGTGGAACATGTGTAAGCGTCTTTGCAGGAGAGAGAGAGGAGGGGTAAGAAACGGAAAGAGAGAGGGGAAGAGAAGGAGAATGCGAGTAAGAAAGAGAGAGAGAGAGAGATAGTATGTGTGTTTGTAGATGTCACAATTTGAATACATAAAATGCAAATAGGAGGCAAGCCCAGAACTGCGCTGCAGACATCGCCAGCGTTGGCAGCGACTCCTCCTGGCTTGGCGGCATCTCCTGGCCGATGCTCGGGTACATTGCTCCAATAAATTCCATTGCAGACATCTATTAAAAGCACATAAAAGCATATAGCGGAAATGATCTATAGGCAAGGCGCGGCGAGGGGTAAGCGCAGCGCAGCTCGGGCCAAGTCGAAAGTAAAAGCTGAACATTTCTTTCTCGTTGCGCATACGACCTGTTGCCCCACATACACAATCCACACACACACACACACAGATTCTCTCTTTTGCCACTGGCTTCCGGCTAATTTAAGTGGTGCAC
This sequence comes from Zaprionus nigranus, assembly GCA_018903425.1. Lineage (NCBI taxonomy): Eukaryota > Metazoa > Arthropoda > Insecta > Diptera > Drosophilidae > Zaprionus > Zaprionus nigranus. Next base: position 728,543 of record JAEIGD010000034.1, on the reverse strand, counting down.
AGGTAAAGCTGCCCCCGCACCCCCCCTCCCCGCTCACTTCCCTCTGCCTGCGACAATATATAATGAAATTTACACACTTGCAAATGCTCGCCTTGTTCTGGTTAGCTTCGCTTTCCCTTTCAGCCCCTACCCCTTGACTCCATTCTCCCCCCCTCCCTGCTGTTGCTGCTGTGCTGCATGAAATATGCTAGCCAGAATGCTTACAAGTGTAAACCACAGCCCGGGCACATGTAGAGCTGTCAGAGTCGCAGGCTCTACAAGGGAGAAGAGGAGAGAGCAGGGGGCTGCGGGGCGTGGCTGGGGTTTTTGTGGGCGGACTTTTGCTATACGTAATTGTTTTTCATAAAATTTAATTTATGGCATTTTTTTACACACGCACACATACACACAGAGACAGTCACATACACACACACACATGCAGGGAAACTGGGATAGCAACTGCACTTGAAACTTCAACCGCTTGCCATTTTTTCGCTGTGTGTGTGTGTTGTGCAGCTGGCATTAAAATTTATTTGCGTATTTTCAAATATGCAACGGTAGAAAAAAATCCACTAGAACATTTTGTGACATATCGCATACACGTGCAAACGTTACAAGTGTGTGTGTGTGTGTGTGCGCGTGTGTGTGACAAATTTAACGCCTGCACATCAAAACTAAAAGCTGCCTAAAAAACGAACACTACAAGCGTCCCTGTGTCCTCTGCCCCTTCCCCTCCCCTCGGCTTATCCAACGACATGTTGAAGCTTTGCTCTCCTATAACAATTGACATGATTTTAACGGTATTTTCCCCCCCGCACACACACACACACACACAACGATATAGAGATAGAAGCACTTGGGAAATATTTGAAAATAATTTCAGTGCATGCTGGAAAAGCTTTTAAATAAATCTGTAAATATTGTTAAAATTACAATAGTCGATTTATTTGTATGTATTTTTATTTTTTATTTATTGAGGTTTATCACAGAAATATTTCCATTGGCAGTTTGGCAAATGTTGTGCTAGGTAAGTTTAGTATTTAATTATTTATTTCTGTAGAATCTGCAAGTTTTTGGAAATTCGCAACAAATTCTTTAATCCCACAACAAACTGTCGGCTGGCTGCTGGCATACCCAGCCCCCCATTTAGGGTCCAATTAGTTTGGTGGCCTCCTTTGAACCCGAACGAACGAAAGGAATGCGATCTATGCGAAACTTTCATTTGTTGTGTTTTTTTCAGACTAAAGTTGCGAGGCAACATCAAATTTTTATTACATTTTTGAAGAGCTGACGAACAATTTAATTGGCACAGTTACCCCGTTTGAGTGCGGGTGAGAAGGGCAGAGAGGGGGGAAGAGAGACAGAGGACAGAGTGAGAATATTTTAATTAATTTCCCCCACTGCCACACTCGCAGTTCTTTCCCCCTTTCGATTTCTAATTGCGCGTTTTTTGATCTTTCCCTGCAAGCTTTCATGTCAATTATTTGCCTTTGCTTATGGATGAAAAATTTCGCGGCACGCCTCCATTGCCCACCGCCCCCCGCCACCTGTCACATTGATTGTTGCCATGCCACTTTTCATCTTTCCTCTCTTCACTCTTTTCATTTTTCTGTTTCACGGGGAGATCACCCCCTCCACTCACCTCTCTCTTGTGTCTTGTCAACTGACAATTGGAGCCTCTCTCTTTGCCATGCACCTTGTGACAGAAATCAAAGCCAAAACGCCGCAGCAACTGCCGCGAGGCACTTTAATGACACTTTTCGGTTCGGCTCGGGGGCGAGTTTGCTCTTGGCGCCTCCTGCCACTAGTTGGCGCCACCTCAACGTGCATATTTGCGGTTGCAGAGCTGCTGGCGTCGTGCGTGCGTCGTACAGTGCGTGGCATAAGTATTTGCCTCAACCGAGCAGAAAACTAAAACTCGCCTTGAAAGTGTGTCAAAATTGCACAGAGAACACAGCAGCAGCAGCAGCACTCCTCCAGGCAGGGGGAGGGGCTGAGGGCTGAGGGAGCTGAGGCTGACTGCAGCAAAGTTTCATGATGAAAGCGGCAACATTGTTGAGGGTCTTTCACGTATTTTCATATACAATCTACGTACATATCCGAAACTTAGGCACAAGTATTATATGTGGTTTTCCAGGCAATTGAGGGTTTCCAGGGATATGCTGGATAGAAAGGTATTTACTCCAATGCTCGGCTGGGTAAATAAGTGAGGAGTATTTAAAAAGGAAATACGTAAGAGCTGGAAAAAGGTTAGAGATGGAAAAGGGAATATGAAAACTGTTTAAGATTGAAAAACACTACTGGAAATTTGGTTTAGTTTAATACTAAGTAATTAATATAATAAATAGAATAGATATAACATAGACAACTCAATAAAGAATAATAGACTGATATAATAACTAAATAATACAAATATAATTGCAATTATAATTAATAAATAATAGGCGTTTGAGTGCTGTTGTCGCTTTAATCCAATTACTCTACATTCATATTCATGCCCTGAAATTCAGAAAATCTTCAGCTCAACTAATTATTTCCCCTGCAATTCCGTTTATTTCGTCATGATCTTTTACCCACATTATTATTTGCAATTTATTCACAATTTTCTTTATCCAATTTAATAAACATTTTCGCAGAAAAGCCTTCTTCATGATGTCAGCTTTCGCTTGTGCTTGAGAACTTCTTTTATGGGCTTCAGCCACCCCCAGCTCTAGTGGCGCCTTGGAACCACGTCGCAACTGGGATTAAAAATAAGCCGAGACAGACAGACAGAAAAGAAAACCTTGGGGCACAGTTTTGTCCATGTCAAGAGGAAAAGAGGAAAAGCTGCTGCTGCGGCTGCTGCTGCTGGATGCAAAGAGGCTGCCTCTAATTAGCAGTAAAATCCCCATTTGAGGCGCATCTTCACTGTTGCCACATTTTGCTGCTCATGAAAGCAGCTCAAGAGGTGACACGCCCCCACCGCCTCTGCGCCGTCTCTTGCTGCAGCTGCAACTGCCACTGCAACAGTTCAATTGATGTCAATAAATATGAAATTATTTTGGAAAGGAAACGTGCGGGCTGTGGCACGTGACAAGACGAAGCAGAAGAAGAAGAGGAAGAGGAGAAAGAGGACGCGGACAAGGACGACATTGACACAGAATGACGACGACGACTAAAAGTGAAGCACGAGACAAAAGCAGCAAATCAAGCAAACAAGGCGAACTTATTTTTCCAACGCGTACTGTCGCTGCCGGCGTCGCTGCTGCTGCTGGCAGAGGGACAACTACAAAGTAGCTGCAGCTTAATAGTTCTCAAGAGAGAGAGGCGAGCGTAATTAGAATGATTATGCATCAATTAATTAAAACTTATTTTTGTTGAAACGAAAAAAACAAAACAAAACAAAAAACAAAACAAAAACCAGAAAAGGAGTGAGCAATAAAAAAAAAGAGAGCGCACCTACTCGAAAATGTGTCACCCACGCAGTGAGAGTTGGGCGAAAAAATTTCCCTTACTGACCCACTGAAGTAGCAGAGGCAGCGGCAGCACGAAGCAACACGAGAGCGTAGCGCAGAGAGAGAGCAGCAGCGAGAGCGAGCACGTGTGAGAGAGCGGCAGTAAGAGAGAGCGTCAGCTGTGGTGAATTTCTGTCGCGTCTGCACAGGCTGCACATGCAGGAAACTCACCACGGCGAACAGCTGTCGTGCGCTCAGCTTCATTTACCTAACTGAGAAAGAAGACAACACACACACACACACACTTTCGCACACACTGACACACTCTCGCACCCTTGCACAGTGGTCGCCGTCGTCTTGCACATGGCCTGCTCCACGGTGCACAGCAAATTTTCTTTATTTCTTACGTTGTTGTTTTTCAAATGTTGAATGTCTCATGCGGTGCACAGCGAAAACGAATTTTCCTCAACTGACTTTTCCGTTTCTTAACGTCATTCGTTGTATATTCCTTGTATATTTCGCTGTATTGTTTTTCATCTTTTCAGGTTTCCCTTTTTGTGATTTAATGAGTTTTCGGTGTGAAGTCCTGCGGCGCTGTCCATGCTGTTAATGGTATTATATATGGAACTGACTCTATAGTAGCACTCATACCGGGCGCACAGTCACACTTCGGGCCAACTGCTCCGCTCCGCCTTGATTGACAGCCAAATGTCAAGCTAAACAGTGTGACATCTCGACCAGGAACAAAGACCCACTGATTGCTGTTCACATTGTAGGCCGCATTGTTTTCACGCCTTTTGTTCGATCGGATCGTGCAAAAATCACAACTGAAATAATGAAATGACGACAAAAAAAGAAAGAAATACCCAACACAAGTTGGAAATCGTTTGGAAATTGACACTTTCTCTTAGTTAGGAGCCCCGCAAATCTATGAAATCCGAGTAGGCGCTAGGATTGTTGCTGTGTGTGTGCCTCGTGTAACGAGAGGATGAGAGGAGGAGAGGAGGAGAGAACTCAATTGGGTCAGGACACAACAAAGAACAAAAAGCATTCGATAGACCTGGAAAATAATTGTCTGATTGTGATTTGTTGCTGGGCTGAGGGTCTTGGTTGGGTGGTTGACTCAATTCCGATTGCTTTGACAGGCGACACAGGCCAGGCGACTCAGGCAAAGCCAAAAGCTGTTTCTCTCTGGGATTGAACTTCAAGCCCCGCACATAATTCCAGAAAAACTCTTTGAGGTGTGCTCAGATATCAGTGCCGACTTATCGGCCGAGACCAAATTGAAACTGGAATTGCAATGATAAATGATAAATGGTGCAAATGGTAACTGGTAAATGGTAACTGGTAAACAGTGCCTGCTCTCAGTATGCAGTCGATTCAGAAATGAAGTCCAAGCAAAATGCCTTAGCAGGCACTACTCCAAGTGCCATCGCTATCTCCGTCGCAGTTTGATGGATAACATTCGAAATTATATGATGGATCGCTTATCGAGTGTTTCAAATTGAAATGTACTCCATAGCGATTCAGAGTGAAATCCTTTGAATTGCGTGTGGTTTTCGCCAGCAGAGAGAAAAATCATTTTCTAGCCAGGGAAAGATTTGATTGAATTGTGAATCCTTAAGATTCGATAGTACATATTAAGAAAGATGTTTGCATGGAGAGTTGATTGAAATGAACTCTAGAGATCTGTTACTTTCCACGACTTGACAATATCTTATGGGACAAGAACTGAACAGTTTAACGATGCTTTTTAAATTTATTGCAAGTATATTTATGTTAATTATACAATACATACTTATCTCAGAATCCTTCCCTCATAACCTAACTCAAGTGAAAACTTTGTGTGGCTCAAGTTTTGTTTATCTTTGGAAATGTTACAGAATGTTACGGTAGTTTTTACTATGCCGCTAATGGAAAGCTGTTTTGCACGCATTCAAGGCCAAAGAAGTGCGAGGGAGAGAGAGATGATAGAGAGAAAGGGAGAGAAGGTAGCCCAAACTGACTAATGGGCAGCGAAAACAGTTGCTCCTCAGCTGCTTGGCCTAGTTAGGACTCCTATCTAAGATGGTCGCGTTAGTAATACTCCTTAAAGTGCCTGACGATTTTCTTGTTTGGCCTAAGCAAACAGACAGAAGAAAGAAAGACAGAGAGTAAGAGGGAGAGAGGGAGAGAGAGAGAGAGGGGGGAGCACTCTGGAAATTACGTCAGTAGTGGCCCAACTCTCGGCGGGCTAATGATTTGCCTAATGTTTCTAACAATTATGTGCCTGGCCACACAAAAAGAATATATTATGTAAGTTATTAAAATTATATCACCAGCAGCAGCAGCACGAGCAGAGTGGAATGGGAGGGGGAGTGGGGGAAGAGGGAGAGCAGTCTAGAGTCTGGCATCTAATAAGCCACAGCTTGGGCCCGCATCCTTGGATTCATTTGGCCGATTGCCGCTGCGGCTCCTGTCGCCATTGTGCCACAGGCTCTGCTGGCTTTCAAATGTAAATGGCATCGCCTTTGCTAGCCCACCCCCCTGCCAGCCCCTCGACCTACTTCCTCCTGTCGTCGCCTTGTTGTTCTGTCCACATGCGAGCAACTTTCTGGCGGTTATCAATTTGGGCCTTTTGTGGCGCGACTCCTGCCAAAAGTATCTTGGCTTATTTATGTGCTCCTGCCCAGCTTTTTGTACTCCCTCCCGCTCCCTCTCCTTCTCCCTCTCCTTCTTCGTCTTCTTCTTGTTCATTCTTGGGTTTTTTATTACGCGAATGACAAGATTTTCATCAACGTCATTAATATTAACTTTGGCAATAATTCTCGGCTCAGGAAAATTATGAGAAATGAGCGTGGAGATAAACGCCTTGTCCACTTTTCCGACAATGCCATAACTCGCGCCAGGAGGACTCCGGCATTAGCCCGGCCTAACTGGCTAGTCAATCTTAATTGTGTGCGAGGCTGGCTGGGTGGAGGTGCTCCCACACCAACTTAAACTCCAACTCCAACTCCAACTACAGCTCCGACTCCTAGCGGGGAATCTACGCAGCGCCTAATGACAGCATTTCGGATTACTTTCACTCAGGGACAGCACTGCATATTTTACGCTGGGAGTGATTGGCTGACAGGAGGAATGGGGGAAGGGGAAGGGCAGTCTAGGTCTAAAAGGCTGGAAGCCTGCAGCGGATGATGGCAGAAAGCTGCTTTAGCGACGAAGACAAAAATCACAATTAAATGTAACAATTGCGTCTCTGGGGGCATTAAACGACAAACGTAGAAGCTCCCCCTACAGTCCCCCCCCTCAGTCCACAGTCCCCAGTCCATGTCGCCATTGGCCTGGCTGTCAGTCTGCCCTGGCTGTCAGTTGCTTGTCCAATGCCAGCTTAAATTGCCCATACACGTCAGGACACTCCACAGTGCACAGGCTGCCCTAGCCACCCATCTTTCCATCCTCTCCCCTCCCTTCTTCGCATGTCCTTAAACAGCTACGCAGCGTCCGGCTCAGTTTCGTCCCTCTTCTTTTGCCCTCTCTCTCTCTTTCTCTCTTTATCTATCTGTGTCTTTTGTCGCTCTCTCTCGCTCTGTTTGCGTTTATTAATTGTTGCCTTTATTTGGCCTCATTTTATTTGATTTGGTTTTCTTCTTCTGCGTTTTTTCCCTCTTACTCTCCTTCTTTTTCTTCCCCTCTCTCTCTCACAGTCTCTGCGCTTTATGCTTTTGTTTTGGTCGCCAGTGGCAGCTATAAAGCCAAACCTAATTGACTTATCTCTGTCGGGTTTGCTAATTTCTTGGCCATTGTATTTGGACCCGGCTTTGGCATCAGCTACCGTCTCCTGCTCCTGCTCCTGCTTCGACTTCGACTCCAGCATTGCGTTTGGGTTATAAAAATGGCACGATAAGTCAGCTCTGGCAGATAGAAATCTTCAGCGGACTAATTAGCAATTGACATAAATTGCTCATTAGCAGCAAACTGAAACTAAGGCCCCAACTTACAGTCCGGCTTTGCCTAGTTAGAGATTCCTAATAGCCTCCTAGCCGAGCCTCAACTGTGCCCCCAAAGCGAACAAATCGAGAATGTTAATGGCCGACGCAGAATAATGACAAAAAATATATAGAGAAGAGGAGTAAACTAACTAGGGATAGCCAACAGATGTGTGTAATGAGTATGCAATGCAAAGTATGCTAAAGATACTTTTGGATATGTGATAAAATTATTTAAACGATAATTACTTAAATATTTATCAGTAATATTTCAATAGTAGTATATATCACAATCTTATCTATATTATATATTATATATTATATATTATTTATATATATTTTATATATTTTATTTGTACTTATCCCTCTTTCATTAAAGATCAAAGGATATTCCCTTGCTTTCAGCAACCTTATCAGTTAATTTATCAGCAGAAAGGAAGATGAATCGCCGCTAAGCCGCCTGCTGCAGCAAGTGCAGCAAGTGCAGCACAACAGGATGAGGCAAATTGTACAAGTCAAGGACACTGCCAGCCATGCAACGGTAGCGAGGACCTTGCAACGAGGCAGCAATTGCAATCGGAACTGGCGATAGACGGACACAGTAATTGCTCCGACGACCTTCACGGCGATATTCCGCAGGACTGGCCACAGCTCTGCGGGTTACACAAAAGGGAAACTAAGCAAGAAGATGAATGGAGAAAGAGAGAGAGAGAGAGAGGGAGAGAGGTAACCGGAAATCAAGCCATGTGTCAAGTCAAATGCTCAATAACTGTTCCACTGACATTTAATTTATAAAGTGCAGGGCTGGGGAGGAAGACGAGGAACCTCCAACTGAGATTGAGACGGAGACTGAGACAAAGACTGAGACGAAGAATGGACCCGGTCTGGCGAATCTGGGTGGCCTACACAATTTGGCTGCCGGCTTGTCTGGCGATTTAGTTGTCAAAATACGCCAAAATGTAAACAATCAAAAGCCGAAAATCAATGGCCATTATTATGGCAAAAAATATGGTCATGACAAGGCCGAAGACGGACCCCAAGCCAGGCAGGCTGACTTGACATCTTTACCTACATGCGAGCGAGTCCTGCTTCCTGCTTCCGCTCCAGCGGGACACTTTTTGCACAATGCAGCCTCATAAGGACAGTCGGACTGGCTATTCAGTCTGTCAGTCGGACGCTCGTTTGGGTGGGCACACTGACAAACAAATTTTATATATTCTCGATGTAGCAGCAGAAGAGAAGAAGAAGAAGAAGAGGAAGAAGGAGAACCTGAACTCCTTGCGAAGATAAATTGCCATGAGCATTGAATGTCCTTTAAAGCAAACACTGAGAAGAAGAGCTACGAATACTGGACCACCAGCACAAGTACTCTAGAGGAAGACCTCTTCCACTCTCTCCCTCCCTCTCTCTCTTTTCTTTTGCTTTCTCCTTCCCTGTCACTCTATAATCTCTTACATCCGCAAGTGTTTACCTTGTACTTTGCTTTCAGTCCCATTTGTCCGCACAATTGTGAATTGTGCATGACGATTGGCTTTCGCATTAGGCGAATGTTGAGCAGTGCCGGCAAATCGGCTTGTCTGCCAGCGGATGCACCCAGCCACACACCCTCCTCCCTCTGCTTCCACCTCTTCTCCTTCGTCTAACTACATCTTAATCAGTCCCCTCAGATATGACGGCTTTGCATTTTAGCGCATTTCTTAAAACGATTCTTATCGCGGCAGCAAAATGCTTTGAAAAGTTTGCAGGATCTTGATTAGGCTACTGTGAGATTTGTGTTGACCAAACACAGAGGCAGAGGCGGAAGAAGTGACCTGTGACCTGTGTGAGAAGAACTGATGAGATTCATAACTTTGAGATGGTGCGAATCCTTGGGAAGTGCATTAGCTGTGGCCTGGACGGATTTGGCTGGACAACCTGTGGGAAAAAGGAACAAGGTGAAACATGTTGATGCTACAGATTGTATTAAAACTGTTAGGGAACTATAACAAAGGTTTACCCAAAGACAGTTCTATTATTTTGGGATCTTCAAAGTGACCATTTTGGTACAGTTTCCCACGGAATACAAAGAATTCTTTAATTTGATCATATTTTTAAACTGATTATACACACAGACCATATATCGTACAAACTATCGGCCTATTTTTGCTATTTGTTTATATATTGCAACCAATTTGATACCCTCTGACTTTTTCTGTATATATAGCAAGCATATAAAATTTCATCAAAATCGGACCACTATAACATATAGCTGCCATAGAAAAAATCGGGCCAAAATAAAGGTTTTTGTTTGAAGATTAGTTTTGATTTTAGAAATAACTTTACTTATCAGTACCAAACCTAGTTAGACATAATATGGATATACCAAATACTATTAAACTTTGCACCATTATATATAATAAGTATTGAAACGATCGGAGGAGATAAGAACCTGAAAGGGTAATAAAACTCTCAGCATGCTGAAGGTAGCTTTTTCTAAAAATATTTTATTTGCCATCTTTACTAATTTGCAGATAATAAATAAGAAATACAGGCCAAAGCCCCTGTAAGATGTGCTCATCCACTTACAAAATGAATAGCCTTGATAAGTCCGACTCTTTTGGGATCTTGAATGCACTGTGCTGCAAAGTAAAGAATCCGCAAACCGCGGCTAACTTTTATTTTGGGCTTAGTCGTCAAAGGCAAACAGAAATGCCTGTTTAATCGCCAACTTCGTGGCGAAAAGAAAGAAGCTAAAGAAAAGCGGTTGCAGCTATACGATATTTTCCTTCTCAATTTCGTTCGCTTTGCCGCAAAGTCGAAAGCGCTTGACCCGTTCATGCCCAACTGCTCGGGCAATTTACAGTACATGCAGGCTATGCCATTCTGCCTACTTCCTGTCTTGGGGACTCTGTGTCCGTCATCCTCATTGCCCCAGCCCCATCATCATCATCGTTAACATCATCATCGGGAACATTGTCATCATTATTTGGGGTCTTCTTGCGGAGAGAAAAGTGCAGCATATTGATTTTTGAACCTAACCCAAGGAGAAAAGCAAAGAGAACGCGCTGAACTGAAGCCAATTTAGAAATTATCATAAAGCCAACGACAACAAGCCGCAATCATAATCCCGATGATGATGAGAACAAGCGGTAATTTCGAATGACAACCCACAGACACACACAGAAGGACTGAAAGAGGACGGTGACAAGAGGGAGAAAGAACGAGCAAAAAAAAAGGCAAAGCAAGAAAATGTTACTTCAAGCGCAAACAAAACAGTTTAATTAAAATTATTATTGTAATTTAATGGAATGTGAGGAATTATTTTTTTTATATGTCACACACAAACACGCACACACAGGCAGGCTGGCACAGCGGCACACCGGCCGCAGGAAAGGGAGACATATAGACAGACAGAACACACACACACATACACATATACTCTCTCCCACACACACACACACATGCGTATAAAAATAAATTACATTTGTATGAAGATTGGCGCTGGCCGCCTGCACATCATATATTTTCATTATCAAAACAGAGACACAGTCGAAGTCGAGTCGCAGTTGGTGTCGTCGTCGTCGTTGTGCGTCCAAGTCGGAGTCGGATAAGGCGCACACGACGACGAAGGCAACAAGGAGCAAAAGTACCACGCCAGCTGTTTGATGCGATTAGAAACCCCTAAGCAGCATCCTCTCACTCCACCTCCCTCTCTCTCTCTCTCTGAGAGTAAATTTCCTTGCTGTGTTTATTGTGCACAAGGCTCTCTCTGTGAAACTTCCCTCACTCACACTCTCTCTCTCTCTTGCTCTTGCTCCTAGTCTCGCTCCATTGTGGTTACTTCGGCTGCCGCTGGCTTCGTTCGCCTTCGTTGCCTGCGGTTCGCTCTCTATTTAAGTGAGAGTTGCGCACGTTGCGACAGTCAGTCGACACTCAGCTAACGTGCGCGTCAGACATAACGCCGAGACGAGACGAGACATTCTCGCACGCAACTCGCACAAACACAAACACACACAGTCACACACGCACATAGAACGTGAACCGTTACAAGCGAACGACAAAGAAGAAGACGAAGAACGAAGAAGAAATTAAATAGAATTCAAGTGATAATCGCAGTCTCGCACCCGCAGCAATTCAAAATTCATCAAGGTTCCTAAATACCACAAAGCAGAAAGCAGAAGAAAGTGAACATAGCAAAATGTGCGAGAGCCGAGAGTAACAAAGTGAAATGCGAAAACGTTGGCCACGCCAATTATTAAATTAACTCCAACTCCGCCCTCGTTCGCCGGGGGAAAAGCGAAAGAAAATGTGCGCATACTTTTTTGACCGGCAGCAAGTGCAACTGATTTTTCATTTCGTTTCCTTTTTGAGTTCGAGTTTCTTTGCCGAAAGTGTCCCTCACACACACTCGCACACACTCACACACACACACACACACACAAACTTGCAAAATGTCGCTGCATTTAACGTGCCTCTGCCTGTGCCTGCTGCTGTCCCTGGGCCACTGCCAGGACTCCTCAGCTCCAGCCTCGCCCTCAGACGCGCTTTCAACTGGCAGCAGCAGCAGCGCAGGCAGCAGCAGCGTCAGCAGCAGCAGCAGCAGCAGCAAACACCAGCAACAATCGCACTCGAACGCCATCATGGGCGAGGCAGGCGTATCGAACACGCAACTGATGCAGCCCCCTCGCTGACGCCGGCACGCACACTGCGTCCCATTTCTGGCGCAGATGCGGGTCTCTACGATGCGCCCGACGACTGTCACTTTCTGCCCGCTGGCGGACTGGATCAGCCGGAAATAGCCTTGACCTGCAACCTGCGCACGGTGAACAGCGAATTCGATACGACCAACTTCAGTGTGATTCCCGCCGAGCACACGGTGGCCTTGCACATCCTGTGCAACGACGAGATCATGGCCAAGAGTCGCCTGGAGGTGCAGTCCTTTGCGCACCTGGCGCGACTGCAGCAACTGTCCATACAGTACTGCAAGCTGGGCAAGCTGGGCAGGCAGGTGCTGGACGGATTGCACCAGCTGCGCAACCTCACGCTGCGTACCCACAACATACTGTGGCCAGCGCTGAACTTTGAGATCGAGGCGGATGCTTTTGCTGTGACCAAGCAGCTGGAACGTCTCGATCTCAGCTCGAACAACATTTGGTCGCTGCCCGACAACATCTTCTGCACCCTCTCGGCGCTCTCTGCGCTCAACATGTCCGAGAATCGCTTGCAGGATGTCAACGAGCTGGGATTCCGGGATCGCAGCAAGGAGGCACAGGCACAGGCATCCACAGAGTCAGCTCCAGCTCCAGCACCACCACGGAGTCTGCTCGACGTGGCGGCAGCTCATGCAGCCTGGATCTGGAGCTGCTCGATGTGAGCTTCAATCACTTTGTCCTTCTTCCCGCCAATGGATTCGGCACTCTGCGCCGCCTGCGTGTGCTGCACGTGAACAACAACGAGATCTCCATGATAGCGGACAAGGCGCTGAGTGGTCTCAAGAATCTGCAGGTGCTCAATCTCAGTTCCAACAAGATTGTCGCTCTGCCTTCGGAGCTCTTTGCCGAGCAGTCCAAGACCATTCAGGAGGTGTATCTGCAGAACAACTCAATCAGCGTGCTCAGTCCCCAGCTCTTCTCGAATCTGGACCAGCTGCAGGCACTGGACTTATCCTTCAATCAAATCACCTCAACCTGGACAGATCGCAACACATTTGTGGGCCTCATTCGGTTGGTTCTGCTCAACTTGTCGCACAACAAATTGACCAAACTGGAACCGGAGATCTTCAGTGATTTGTACACACTGCAGATTCTCAATCTGCGCCACAATCAACTGGAGAACATCGCTGCCGACACCTTTGCGCCCATGAACAACTTGCACACGTTGCTCCTCTCCCACAACAGGCTGAAGTATCTGGATGCCTATGCCCTGAACGGGCTCTACGTGCTCTCCCTGCTGTCGCTGGACAACAACGCACTGATTGGCGTCCATCCGGATGCATTCCGCAATTGCAGTGCTCTGCAGGACCTCAATCTGAATGGGAATCAGCTGAAGACAGTGCCACTGGCACTGCGCAACATGCGCCTGTTGCGCACTGTGGATCTGGGAGAGAACATGATCACAGTGCTGGAGGAGAACGCCTTCAAGGGGTTGGGCAATCTCTATGGGTTGCGTCTGATTGGCAACTACCTGGAGAACATTACGATGCACACGTTCCGGGATCTGCCCAGCCTGCAGATATTGAATCTGGCCAGGAATCGCATTGCTGTCGTCGAACCCGGTGCCTTCGAGATGACCTCCAGCATCCAGGCCATTCGACTGGATGGCAACGATCTGAGTGACATCAATGGACTCTTCAGCAACATGCCCTCTCTGCTCTGGCTGAACATCTCCGACAATCGTCTGGAGAGCTTCGACTACGGCCACGTGCCCAGCACGCTGCAATGGCTCGATCTGCACAAGAATCGCCTCAGTCTTCTCTCCAATCGATTCGGACTCGATGCCGACCTCCGACTACAGACACTGGACGTGAGCTTCAATCAACTGCAGCGCATCGGACCCGGCTCCATTCCCAACTCCATAGAGCTTCTGTTCCTTAATGACAACTTGATTACCACAGTGGACCCGGACACCTTCATGCACAAGGGGAATCTGACTAGGGTTGATCTGTATGCCAATCAGATAACCACGCTGGACATCAAATCCTTGCGTATTCTGCCCGTGGCGGAGCACCGCGCCCTGCCCGAGTTCTACATTGGGGGCAACCCGTTCACCTGTGACTGCAACATCGATTGGCTGCAGAAGATCAACCACATTACATCGCGGCAATATCCTCGCATCATGGATCTGGAGACTATCTACTGCAAGCTGCTGAACAACCGGGAGCGTGCCTACATTCCACTGCTGGAGGCAGAGCCTAAGCACTTCCTGTGCACCTACAAGACGCACTGCTTCGCCGTCTGTCATTGCTGTGAGTTCGATGCCTGCGACTGCGAGATGACCTGCCCCACCAACTGCACCTGTTTCCACGATCAGACCTGGTCGACCAACATTGTCGAGTGCTCCGGGGCGGGCTACTCCTCGATGCCACGCCGTGTGCCCATGGACACCACTGAGCTCTACATCGATGGCAACAATTTTGTCGAGCTGGCAGGCCACTCCTTCCTGGGTCGCAAGAATCTGGCAGTGCTCTATGCCAACAACTCGAATGTGGCGCACATTTACAACACCACGTTTAGTGGCCTGAAGCGTCTGCTGGTGCTGCATCTGGAGGATAATCACATTGTGCAGCTGGAGGGCAATGAGTTCCACAATTTGGAGAATCTGCGCGAGCTTTACCTGCAGTCCAATCGCATTGCCAGCATTGCCAATGGAAGCTTTCAGATGCTGCGCAAGTTGGAGGTGCTGCGTCTGGATGGCAATCGCTTGATGCACTTTGAGGTCTGGCAACTGGCTGCCAATCCGTATCTGGTGGAGATTAGCCTGGCCGACAATCAATGGAGCTGCGAGTGTGGCTATCTCTCTCGCTTCCGCAACTATCTGGCACAGAGTTCGGAGAAGATTATCGATGCAGCGCGTGTCTCGTGCATCTACAACAATGCAACGAGCGTGTTGCGCGAGAAGAACGGCACCAAGTGCACCCTGCGGGATGGGGTGGCCCATTACATGCACACCAATGAGATTGAGGGATTGCTGCCACTGCTGCTGGTGGCCACGTGCGCCTTTGTCGGCTTCTTTGGCCTCATCTTTGGACTCTTCTGCTATCGCCACGAGCTGAAGATGTGGCTGCACTCGAGCAATTGCCTGATGTCTCTGTGCTATCGCACGCCCCGCTTTGTGGATCAACTGGACAAGGAGCGACCGAATGATGCATACTTCGCGTACAGCCTGCAGGATGAGCACTTTGTCAACCAGATACTGGCCAGCACCCTGGAGAGTGACATTGGCTATCGGCTGTGCCTGCACTATCGGGATGTGAACATTAATGCCTACATCACAGATGCCCTCATCGAGGCGGCGGAGAGTGCCAAGCAGTTTGTGCTGGTGCTCTCCAAGAACTTTCTGTACAACGAGTGGACTCGGTTCGAGTACAAGAGCGCCCTGCATGAGCTGGTGAAGCGCAGGAAGCGTGTCGTGTTCATTCTCTACGGGGACTTGCCACAGCGCGACATCGATCTGGACATGCGACACTATTTGCGCACGAGCACGTGCATCGAGTGGGACGACAAGAAGTTCTGGCAGAAGCTGCGACTCGCTCTGCCTTTGCCACATGGCAGGGGCAACAACAACAAGCGGGTGACAGGCTGCCTGGCCGGACGCAGCTCCTCGGTGAATATGTATGCCTCGGCGCATGAGTATCAATCGGCACCAGGAGGCGTGGTGCCTGTTGGAAGCGGCGGCGGCGTGGTACCCAGTGCGGCACGCATTGCGGACAAGCTGTACGCAGATTGCAGCAGCAACAACTATGCCACCATCAACGAGTGCGGCGCCACAAGGGGCTACAAGCCTATTCCCACCTCGGCCGCGGCAGCTGCTGCCGCCTGCAAGTTCAACACCATGAACCAGTTGTCCAAGAAGCAGCGGGAGCTGAGTGTGGCCGGCATGGCCAAGACGCTGGAGCATCAGCATCATCATCATCAGCCCCAGCAGCAGCAGCAGCAGGGGCAGCAGCAACAGGCGCAGCAGCAGCAGCAGCAGGCAGCGCAGGCACATCGACGTAGCCAGCATGAGTATGCGGTGCCCGCCTACCTGCCAGTGGGTGCTGGAGCGGAGCGTGCTCCTGCCTACGACAGTGTGGACTATGCCAAGCAGCAGCTGCGCGGGGGGCGCGGGCAACTGCGAGTGCATTGGCACGGCCAAGCGCTCTGTCAAGTCGCAGGCATCGGTGCTGCCCAGCTCGTTCAGCTCGAACTTTGTGCCACCGTTGGCACAGACTGGCAGCGGAGCCTACAACTGCAAGAAGCCGTGCAACTGCAACGCCGACGATGAGCTGCTCTGCGGCTGCGGTGGCCTGGAGAGCGGCACTCAGAGCAGCGCCACCATGAGCAGCAGCAGCAACAACAGTCGCCAGCCGGAGCTGACGCACTACGAATCGAATTTGAGCCTCAACGAGTTGGACGACGGTGGCGCCAGCAAGCCGCTCCACGACCTGTGGGCGTAACCGAGCCACCATCTTCCCGAGGGGGCGTGGCTGTCGAGGCGACCAGTGAATTTAAAAGAGCGAACTATGAACTAAAACTACAACTATAAAACGAAACGAAACTTAACTTAAATTTAACAAGGCAAGAGAAGAAAGATGAAATGGGTGGGAAGGAAGGGAAGGCATAGCATACTTTTTGGGGCAGTGGAAGAGACTGATACTTTTAGTTGTTTTAATTAATGAAATTAACCTAAATTAAACTCTAAATTAAATTAAACGAAATTATTTATGTTAATTGTAAATATAAAGCGAGCGATAAACGATTGATCTACTAACTAAAGCGAGCAGAGGAAGCAGAGGAAGAAGGAAGATGAAGCCAGCAGAAACTAAAACAAGTTCGATAACTTATGCATTGTATAGATATATCTAACAGCAGCATCAGAGCCCAACCTAGCATAGGCAACTGTACATACAAGACTACAATTTAAATTATTACCACATTGATTATACTAAATAACAAACCAAAACTAAAACTATCCTTACCATTCAAAAATAAACTATAAATTGTTCAATAAACCATAAGTAATCACTTTTATTGGAGTCAAATCGAGAGAACGAGAGAACGAGAGAGAGAGAGAGAGAGGGGAAAATAAATTTCATATTTTTTCCAGCTTGGGAATATTAAGATTCTTTTTATTGTAATATTTTTTGAAGCAGACAGAGAGTGAAACCGTTTAAAATGCCCAACTGCGACACAGAGACAGCTGGAGCTGAGAGGCAGAGAGAAGTAGAGAGAGAGAGAGAGAGAGAGAGGGAGAAACAGGAAAATTAATTAGCGTGTAAGGAAATTGTACGATAAAAATCAAACAAAAAACTGAAACTGAAAACCGAAAACAGAATGCAGCAAGAAAATAAATAAATAACCAACAATAAAAGGCATCATAATGAGTGCGATGAAAAAATATAATAATAATATTATTATTAATAGCTGACACTCAACGAATTGAAAATAAATTTATAGTAAATCAGACGCACACAACCTCCTCACACACACACACACACACACATGCACACGCACACAATGCTATAATGATGCGCCTGTCGCTGTCGTTGATAACAATTAAGCCTACGAACCGCAAACAACGAGAGCCAGCAAACTGACTACCCAACCAACTGACCACAACTTACCGAGCCGAACCGAATCTGAAGCGAACTGAATCGAAGCGAAAGGAATGACGTCGCTTGTTGGGAAGCTGCCACATGCTCGTTTCTTTTTTTTATAGCAAATTGAATACCCTCTAATTGCCTGATATATTTGCAAATGATTTCAAATTAAATAATATTTTGTAAAGGGGTTTTATGATTAAGGAACTCGGAAAGGATTTTTGAAAAATCAGCTATATAAATAAGAGAACTTTTAACTACAAAACTCCTTTTAATACTATGAAAGAAGTTTTTTAGTTTATTAGAAAATTTCGTTGAAGAGATGTAAAGAGATTTACTTTAGAGAAATTTTACACTTTTGCATTAGGTAAAACTATTTAAACAAAATATATTATTATAAATAGCAATTCCTATAGTATTTCATTTCTAAACCCTTTCATTTTTCATTCTAAACCAAGTTGAACTTCTATTTCCCAGAGTATCCGCTGGTCTAGCAAATATTTTATTTGTTTCGCAATGTTTTGCTGCCGTTAAACACAATGTGTAAATTTATGTTTTATTCAGCTTTTTACTGTGTGTTTTTTTCGGTAGCTTGCGAATTGATTGAAGATTCTGTTGGAATTTGCGAACACAAAATAAAAACGATGAGAAAAACACGCAAGCGAGGAGGACAACGCAACAAACAATAAGAAGAGACCTTTTTTATGCCGTTTCAGCGTTCAAACAAAGCATTTAATGAAATTATTTAATGGCATGCCATTAAAACAACAAAAGATACAGTAACAACAGCAACAACAAGACCGACGATGGGCATTAATGTTGATTGAATGTCGGTGTGGGCGAATGGATCGGAGGCGTGGCATGTAAAATGGATGGTTGCATACACAAAAAAAAAAAACAACGACAAGAAACAAGTGGAGCGGGGGGGATAAAAAGCAACTACTAACACACCAACACATGAATAAATAATATTTTTCGCATGCCTGTATGCGTTATGTACATACATATAAATATATAAATAGCATATGCACCCATACACAAACACACACACACACACCAGTGCACATGCCATACATATGCATTGTATTTACATTTGCCAATAAATTAAACGCGAAAAAAACAACCAAAAAAACACGTTTCAAAACATTCCGAGATGAATTTAAATGCTAGCAAAGCTATAAGCAAAAAAACCAAATGAAAAACTATAGAAAAAACAACTAAAAACTCCCTATTTCAGATGCGAGAACATACGAATATTTACTAGTATTTTAATTATACAACATCGCAAACTAAAATTTAGCATTGTAACTGAAAAGTTTTTTAGTTATTCGCAAAATATTAAGCTAAATTTAAATCAAATTAAAAACTCACAGAGAGAACAAAACTTTCACTCGTACATATTGCAAAACTACCCCATTTTTAACTGCATTAACAACAACTATAACAACAATTAAAGTAAATACGCGCATAATTATATTTGCATTCACATTTCCCATTATAAAATTCACAAACACTTTTAACTCAACAGCTAATCATTCCTTTTGAATACCCTTGCAGTGGGTACAACTGATCTATCATTCAGTGGCACAGCTCTCACAGAGAACTACAATAGGTCTAATGTATAATAAATTATTAATAGATTATTTCCTTAAGTATTGTATACGTTTGTTTTATTGAAAATTATTAATATTGAGTTCTTTAGTTATTCTTCTTCTGTATATTACAATTCATTTATTCTCAAGCTTTTCTAAATTTTGAAATTTTATATACCTCATTAAAAAACACAAATTTTCTTTAAACTAACTTGAACTTTCTGCAAGGGCATCTTCACTTCGGCTTTCCGAATGTACTCATTCCTTCATTATACACAAGACCCGCAAAAGTATGCAACGAGAGAACAAATGAATACACTAAGTGAAAGAGTAGATATTCTGATATGGTATTTTGGTTTCCTAATTCGCCACTTTTGCAATTGTTCCACAATTATAAAATAAAGTAAATATTTATATAGAGAGAAACCAAGCGAAATTATGGATAATGAGAGAGTATGCAAGAGTTTTGTTAATTTGTGTAAACATGGCTCATTATCTAGTTTGTAAGGATATTTATTTTAAATAATCAAAGCAAAGCAGTCGCAAAAGAAACACGAAAAGAAAAATGGAGATGGACAAGAGAAGAAAATTGGAGGAACAATAATAAATGAAACTTATTTCAAAGAATATAATGTCGTTTTATTGGTATTAAACAGTATTTTAATTTGGCATTTTTTTTTTAGATTTGCGACAGTCTGAGTTAATATGCCAAATATAGATTACTCGAGGATATGTACAGAACAGATGTCAATTATAGTTCTGATTTGTTAACCTAAATATTGTTTTACCATTAATCAACAACAATAATTAGAGTGCAGCTTATTATTTTGCACACGCGCGTTTAATTAGTATTTCGCCAGAGTTGCCAAAGTTTGCACAACAATTGTACAATCAACACAAAAAACAAACAAACAAGACTTTTGGCTGCTGTGGCAGCTGTGCACTTCACTTCACTGGTTCACTTTGAATATTTGCTCTATAGAACTACCAACAAATAATACCAAATATGCAAAATATATATAAAAAAAGTACTAACAAAATTCATTTACTTTTACTTAACTTTGCATTTAGTTTTGGTTTGAATTGATTTGCTTTGAGCTGATATATTTTCATGGTATATATTTGTATTATTAAGGTATTTTTTATGTTTAATTCCAAGGCAATTTAGCTGCCATGTATAGGCACTTCATGCATGTAGTTGGTCTAGAATTCGAAGTGTTTTCTATTCAGCTAACGTCTCCTTTGGCTCTTCAAACTTCCTCGTAATTTGCATAATGCGATTGCAGCTTATTCATGGCTGCGCTCGCCGCCTGCAAAAGTGCGTGAATATAATGCAATTTATATATATGGTACACATGTACGCGGCGTGTCGAGTGCAAACACGCACAGACAGAGACAGCAGCAGAGAGTGGGAGTGGGAGGGAGACAAATGAACTGTATGCGATACTGGGGCACTTAACACAACCACAAGCAATTCATATTCATATGAAAAGTGCCATACAAAACGCACGTTCACACTGTCCAACTGGGTGGGCTGTTCGCCTATCTGTCTGCCGTCTGCCCTATGTCCTTTCCCTCCCCCCTCCCCTCTCCACTTTGTCGTCAGGGGGCGTGAGTCCTTTGGCAGTGTGGCTGACTGTCCACTTGGCGCACTTGTGTGCCCGCTGACCGTGAGGTGTCGACTGCAAGAGCCTGTTGATGTGGCGGCTTGGCAAGCACTTTAGGCAGGCGAGAGGGGTGTAGGGGGGGAGGGGTCTCCATTATCCGACAGGGGATAACATGAACTATGCATGCAGCTCAGCGCCGGATTAAGCCGACACACAAAATTTAATTTTATTTAATTGCTTTTCGCAAAGTCCATTTAAATTATAATGCCTGCAGTATGCGTCGGAACAAGGGGAAGGCAGCGGGGGAGTGAACAGTTGTAGCTGCATCAAAGGGTGCAAGTGGAGCGGGGGCAGGCGACGGAGGCGTGGTCAGCTTTTCGGTATTCATTGATGCATATTTATGGTGCATACGCAGACAGTTGTCGAACTGGCGCATTCCTTTGATTTGTTGTTGCAATTAGGCTGCGCTTTCGACTGTGCCAAATAGGGGGAGAAAAGGGAGGAGAGAGGGCAGCTGTAGGTTGTGTGATAATTTATGTAGAATTCGCATAAATTTTTTGCTCTATTGCAGTACTTTATTAACGCAACGCAATTAGTGAAATTTGTCAGTTAATGGCGTCGAGCAACTGATAAATAAGCTCTCAATTTAATGCATTTTAGCCATAAATAATACCAGAGAGAGAGCGGACTGCAAATTAATGCATTCTATATGCGAAGTCATTAATAAATGGCCCAAAATTAATTGCATATTTTTAGGCCAAAATTAATTGCAGTCCACGCTTTCCTCGCCTCCCTCCCACACACTCTTGCTTGGGGCAGTCGTCTCCTTTCCTTACCATCACTCTCTCTGGGGGTCCGAAAAATGTATAGCAGGCCAAGCAAATAAATAGGCAACAATTAGCAACGGCAAGCATAATAAGTGAAAAACACAAGCAACAATAACAACAACAGCAGCAGAACAAAAATAACAACTGGGGAAAACTGAAAACTGTTTGAGCCGTAATTACAATTACTGTTCAAAATTGCAGTCAAGTTGAGCAATTACCGAGCAGGCTTTGTGCAGTTGTTGTTGTACTCCTGTCGGCAACAAGCTTAACAAAAGTCAAAGGCGTCGCGAAAGAGGGTGAGTAGGGGGTGCAGAAGCAGTGTGAACATGGCAAGTGAGGCTTATGAGTGTGCAAGAGGTGCAGTTGCCAGTCTGATGCACTGTGTGCTGTTTCTGCAGTTCGAATTTATGAATTGGGTTGATTAATTTAAGAAATTTGAAAGATATTTCTGTAGATCAGGCATACCTAACATAATAGTATATAAAAATATTTATCTAACTAAGATTATTAGATAGTTGTTGTTAGCAAGATGTAAGTCGACCGTATATATTGTACCCCCTTCTGGGATTAAAGCTTCCTGTCTAGTCTAGATATTCTATTTATATTACCATTCAGAGTCGTTCTTTTTTATTTGTTAATTATTTTGTACTTATGCCAACTCATATACCTTGTCTGCCTAAGCGCACTGGGTACAAATAGAAAACGCTAAACGTTTTGCAAAAATTGACCTCATTAAAACAAATTGTTGAGCAAGGAACGAGAAAAATGCATTTTCAAGTTGCAGTTACTTAACAAAATCGATAAAATACTAAAAATATATTTAAAAAATATAATAAATTATTATATTATAATATACATTTATAAAATATAAATATATATATTTTATAGTATCCTAAACAAAAAGAGTTATTACAAAGAAGATAAAACCTCAGCAATTTAATCTTACCAGGTTCTCCCACATCACTTTCATCTCATTCATTCTCATTCATCTCTTTCGTGCCCCGCATCATTAATATCAAATCA
This sequence comes from Zaprionus nigranus, assembly GCA_018903425.1. Lineage (NCBI taxonomy): Eukaryota > Metazoa > Arthropoda > Insecta > Diptera > Drosophilidae > Zaprionus > Zaprionus nigranus. The sequence goes on along the minus strand of JAEIGD010000034.1, from coordinate 705,840 downwards.
GCTTTCTTATTGCTCAAATGAAAGTCAATTAATTTATATATATATTTCATATACTATATCGTGTTCTGCTCAAACGCTGTCAAAACTCTTTTTGTCAGACGCTGCACAATATTAATGACTTCGCCAGGTGACTTGGCACAATGCTGCTCAATCAATTAGGTCAACTTTTGAGCAAATTATTTCTGAGTAAAAGCTATTTTCACAGTTTTCCAGCCACAGACACAGACACAGCCACAACGATTGTCAACTGCTGCTGCTTTCATCAATTTTCCTTTCACATTGATAATTTTTATCGCTTCTCCCCTAAACGAACTCGTCAATTTGTTGCTATCTGATGAGGTCAAAGCTGAAGGAGCAGCAGCTGCTCAGTTGATGTTGTTCTTGTTGTTGCTATTATTGTTGCCAGTATCTTGTTTATGCCATGTTCACAATTTAGTTTTAGTTCACAATAGAGCGACGGAAGCTAATTATGCCATGTGCTTATGTTTTATGCTTGCGTTTGCTTAATTGTAAATTATAAGCTCATAATTCAGCCCGAAAAAGGCTGGCGTGGCGCACATTTTAATGCTCCCAGGCCACACATCAGCCACGCACAACGCCCCCAGAGTCTGTGCGTGTGTGGGTGTTTGTTGTGTGTGTGTGTGTTTGTGGCACACTGCGGCTGTGTCAAGGTCTTTACTTCTGTTGTTCTGCTTGTTCCCAATAAAAATCTTATTCGCTGACGCATAACTTTTACTTTTAATTAGTTGTATTATCTCCCTAGCCGCCTGCTAATTGCTTTATTGCATCATCCTCGATAATTCTTTTTCTCTTCCTCTCTCTCTCTCTCTCTCTCTTTGCTGTCTCTTTTCGCAGTGTTGTGCTATTCGAAATCTTTTTGTCGCAACTTTATCTGCTTGTCCCCGTTGACATTTATTGATTTTTGTTGTCGCTTCTGTCGCTTATAAAATGAAAACCAAAAATCTGCCAGCCAAGAGAGTTGTGGAGAAGGGAGGAGGGAAAGGACATGGGGTACAGTCAGCTGGCAACTGGCAATCCATAAGACCCCCCCAAAGCACAATGTGTTGACCTACATATGCTCGCTGCTTGACTCCGAATCCAAATCTCTCTGGCTGGCATCGCAGGCGTCTTGGGTGTTCTGGGTGTCTTTGCCTCAGATAGCCCCAATGTCTCGACTCTGGCCATGTAATGAAAACAACAAGCAATGCTTGAGCACACTTGATTATAACGCATATAGAATATCCTTTGACTGCGTACAGATCTCGAGATCCACAGAGTAAATTATAATGAAAGTTAGAAATACATGAAATGAGCATGTGATGTGTTATGGTATTTTATTTTTATTGTATTTTGATATTCTTTGGTATGATGTGATATGATATGATCGTATAATGTGATATATATGCTGATGTTATGTAATAATAAGATATGGTAGATAGAGTATAATATGATATTGTAAGAACAGATAGGCAAGGACATACATAGCAAAAATATAATTGTATAATTTGATATGAAAGTATTTATAGTATGGTATATTTTAATTATATATTTTTTCTAACGTTTCTCACAAGTATTAACTCATATCTGATTCGTTGTGATATTTATTTTTTGTTTTTTCTCAGTTATTATTCTTATTTTGGAATATGTTCCATTCCTGATTTCAAATTACAAACAAAGTAGAATATAAGAAAAAGCTTTTCCCCATCAACTGCACGATATGCGTTGATAGATTTTTCCAGGGTATCAGAGACACACTCACACACACAGACGCACACACATGCCCCGAGTCTGGAGAGTGTATTTAAGCGACATGGGATCCGGTTGCCACAAAAGCAATGTTTCTGGTTTGTCGTCTTGGCCCCGCCGTCTCGTATTTTATTTTATCGCCAATTTCGCCGCATTTTCGACGGGGTAAGCAGCCCCGCCTCACCCCCTGCGGACCCCATGCCATATATATCGCAGCGAAGAGATTTACAGGGGGCACGGGGGGTGAGGCGACATTGTGCGTTGCATGTCGCTTTTAGTTTTCAGTTGTGTCTCGGGCATCCGTTTCGTTTCAGTTTGTTGTTTGCTGTTTGTTTGCCTGTAAATGTGTGTGTGTGTGTGTGTTGTTTGTTTGCTTTGCTTTGCGTATGAGTGCGTCGTCTTTGGCAGAAGTTGTGTCCTGCCACGCCCACTGCCGCACCGCGCCGTACTGTGGCACACATGAGCTGAGCTCACAGGCAGCTCAGCGAGGACCGAAAGTCAGCGTACTCTCATTTCATTCACAAGCAATTTATTCGTCCATTAGAGCGAGTAGGACAGGGAGGGAAGAGAGTGAGAGAGAGAGGGAGGCGTGCTGCCCTTCTAGGATTACAGCTGCTGAGCCAAGTGCGTCTGTGTGAGTGAGTCGCAGTTGCCTCCTTCTGTGTGTGTGTGTGTGTGTGTGTGTGTGTGGTTTGTTTTGCTTTTATTTATTCTCTGTTTTTGCTGGCCGTTGTCTCTTGTCCTCTTTGTTCCGCTCAAGTGTGTGCTCTCCTGCGTGTGTATGTGTGTGTGTGTGTGTGTGAGGCAAGAGCGTGTAAGGATTTCCCCTCGATGTGTCGTTGTGTAGTGTCTAAATAAGTTGAGAGTCAACTTACAAAGTAAACCAAAGATTCTTAATTGGAATTTTACAAATTCGTTGGCTCCTGCTCCCAGTTCCCTTCTCTCTTCTCTCTCCCTCTCCCTCTCTCTGTTCCTGTGTCCTTGTCTAAGCGTACTGCCGGCGGGCTGCTCAAATAACTTATAGCCAGCATAGTTGCATATATGAAAAATGGAGGCATGAAAATAGAGGGAAAAAACAAAAGCAACGACAACAACAACAGCAGGAAGAAGAACTCGCAGAAAGTAAAACTTAAATAAGTATGTAACGTATAGGGTGGGTCTGCCAGGGGGTGTAACAGGGATAGAACAGGAGTGGGGGTAGCTCTGTCTGTGTGTGTATTCGGTTTGTATTGCCCCGCAGCGATAAGTGAAAAATTCTACGTCTTTTGAGTAAGGATTACAAATTTGCAGCATCTTGAGTTTTTGTCTAATTCGAAGGGTTCGTCCTGTGCCCAAGGGAGGGGGGTTGTTTCCCCCTTGGCTTATCGCATGCGAACTTCGAGTGTCTGTCGGTGTGTGTGCATGTGTGTGTGTGTGTGTGTAAGTCCTCGTATTTGTGTCGACCATAGGATTGAATTGGATTTACACCAAGCAACAACGTGACAGCTGAGGGACCCTTGAAGGTTTCGCATGCTGCAGATTGATCGAAGAGCTTCACAACTTAAGCTGCTAAGGAGCAAGCGGGATAGGGAGAAAGAGATGGAAGTAGAAATAGAGAGAGTTACGAGGGGCTATTGGGTTACAATTAATGACATAGGTTTGCGTGAAATATGAATAGGGTAGGTCGCAGTCGCTAATCTGATTAGAATTCGACTTCAACTGGGCGAAGAAAAGGAGCTTAACTAGTGCATCCATAATCATACCATACAACTCTATTTTACTCTATAATCTTCATCTCTCGGGGGTTAAGTACGACAGAGAAAGGAATTACAGCCTCTAACATTCATTAAACATAATGAAAGGGCTGTACAGACTGATGGATTGGGATGTTGGCTTTGGGGTCATGGTAACATCTTCATACCATAATATTATACGAGTTTATTCTTTACTTGAATTTGAAATATAGAAATATATAAAGTTTTATAATAAATTCCCTTCACTTATTAAGCTTTCTTCAGTTTTCTCTCAAGTTCCTTCTTAAATCCTTCATAATTCCATCCTAAAGTTACTTCCCTCCAACAGGAATCAGCACCTTATGTAACGTTCTCCTAAATCAGATTTGCCAAAAAGTGTTTCACACTTTGCTGCTTATTAGACAACTTTCTCTTCCTGTTGTTCTTCTTCCTCTGCGTGGTCCGTTGCTGCTTTAACCTAAGCTCAGCTAAGATCTTTAAGCAGGCTATAAAAAGTATGTAGTCTGTTTATCCCTTTAGGGGGGAAGCAACCAGGATGTCACCAGGCAACAAATGGACACAGGGAGACACTGCGAAATGGAGTCGAGTCGAGACAAAGTCGAGCTGGTTGCTTGGGTTGCCCAACTTGCTGTGGCCTAATGTTATTGTTAACGGCTTAATGGAGCATTTCATCATGGCGCAGATATAAGTTCTGCTTCGCATCCGGCAGAGGCAACAGCAGGAACAGCAGCAGCAATAATAAAGATTATACACGGGCAATAATTACTAGAGAAGTTCTCGTTGTTCTTCTTGTTGCTGTTGTTGTTGTGGTGTACTACAGAATGTCCTACATAACAGCTGGCAGTGGAGGAGTCGAGGTCTTGTCCTGGCAGTTTGTACTTGTCCTTGCCGCCAGCAACATCTTTCGCCAGCTCCTTTTCGCGGCTCGTTTGCGTTGCGTAGTGTCGCTCAGTCTCTCTGTCTATGTGTGTGTCTATGTGTGTATGTCAGTAGCATCGTAATATGCACCTAATCCTTTTTACAAAATCATAATCACACACAGCGTAATCACAGCAAGAGCAGCAGCCGCAGCAGCTCCGGCTCCGGCTCCAGCTCCAGCTTCGGCTCCATCAAGGACATTGTGCAGAATATCCCCTTGCACTCCCCCCCCGCTTAGTTGCTACTTTCAGTTTTAATGTCTTTAATACCAGTTTCATAACTCGTGCGCTCACTGGGGCGCACAAACCCAGCAATTAACGCCGACGACAGGGCGGCACTCAGCCCAGGAATAGTGTGGCAACCTTTTGTCAGGCTTGGCAAACATCGATGGAGTATATAGAGCAGAGGCAGCAGCCTTGAAACACAGTAGATCCTACCCGGGTCGACCCGGGCCAGACCAGCAATTAATCAAGCAGCCCAGACAACCAGAGCAACCAAGCAACAACAACAACAATTCAACCTAAACCTCAACTCGGGCTGCTTCATCGCTCAACTCTTTTCCGCAGTAAGGGAGACTCTCAATTTGAATAGGGGTTTTCCCTGCGCTCGCCTAATCAAGAGAGCAATAACGAAAAATTATAAATTGATATAAATTTTAAAAAAATTAATTGCGCACCCGTGTCCCCCCACCCCCTCCTTCTCCTCCTCTGTTTCGTCCCCTCACTGTTTGTGACATTTGACAATACAGTTTTTTTTTCGAATTTCTTCTCTTTCAAATTATATACGGAGCACTGAAAGTGTGGGGAGTTTGGCCAGGGGGCGGGGCCGGGTCACAGGGCGTGCAATGATGATGGATGATGTTGTGTGTTCAGTTTTTCATTTGCTTGGACCGTTTCTGATAAAAGCCCCGAGCGAACCCCCTGCACAACAGATTGGCCCTGGATTTATTTTTGGGCTGACTGAAGCTGGGGTTACTCGCGGCTTCGGGTTTGGATTTTATTTACTTTTCTGTTTTGTTTCTGCTTTGCATATGAGTTGCACATTTTATAACCATAACAACAATGAAGCGAAAAATATTCAAAATTAAATAGAAATTAATTAAAAATTAATTAAATGAAATTGCTGCAGCGCAGCACCGTGTGGCATGAGGGCCAAACGATTTATACAACTATGACGGGCAGTTGATAAAGATTCAAGTTGGTGCCATCATGAGGGTGTGCACAGATTGCTAATGGTTGCCAGAGCATGCGCCAGAAAGGGCCGCTCGGAGGGGGAGTGGGGACCGTCTTTAATGATTCGAAAGTAATGTGCGGGGATCATTGATTGATCTACGGTTGACACACTAAGTCGAAGTAATTAGGACGAGTGTTAAACGAAGATGATTGACTGTCATTACGATTTAAAATGGGATGTGGGAAGGAACAGATGAAAGTGATGGACAAGTTATTCTTATGAATATGGGATAGTCTATTATTATAAGAAACAACACTAGCATTGAAATATTTGTAATTAAGATTAAGTTATTAATGCGTTTATCTTGATTATGGCAATAATACGATACATAGATTCAATTCGGCTTATTCTGACTTAATTGCATGATCAAGACAGTTTTTAAACTGAGGTCATAAACACGGAAACATCACTTTCCTTGATGCTGATTCAGAATAAGATACACTCTTAAAGGATTTACAAATTGTTGTCTACAGCAATTACAGTTCTACACATAAAAAGTTTCAAAAAACTATGTAGTATTATAGAATATGTAAATGCTAATTGTTCATAGTACCACATTCATTTTGGGGAAAAGATAATAAACAGCAGGAGGAAGCCACAAATGGATGATTTAAAAGACAGAATATGTTTCCTTGGCACATTTGAATATCAAACTCATCATTTTGTGGAAACCCATGTCCTTGGGTTTCTGCAGACCACGTTCCACACGATCCTTCATGACCGAAAGGAACTCCTCGTTGCTCAGCTGATTGTCATTGTTACTATCGAAGATGGTAAAGATCACGTCTACAACGTGATCCGATAGATTGACAAGTGCCACCGTTTTGGCCACATGTTGCAGTGTTCTCTGATCAATCGAGACACCCGCAATGTGATAGAAAGTCAGTGCAGTATCCACGTCATTAATTTGGTTCAGAAAGTGAAAGAAATTTAGATAATCCTCCTTGGAAATACCCTTGCTTTCATTTCTAAAACGACGCTTGACACGCTTTAATTTCTTTTGCTTAATTGTGGACTCGAAACCCGTGTAGGCTAGCAATAGATTAGCAAAGTCTGTTTCGGTAATTTTGCCCTCCTCGTTAGGCTTCTTACGCTTAAACTCCAGCAAATGCACCTCGCGTTGCAGCTGCTCTTGGAACTTCTGGAACTTCTCAATCGTCAGTTTCTCATTCATGTTGGGCCCAAAGAAGGATACGAGCAAAGCGGAATTGATAGCTTTGGCCTTGGTGTCGATGCTTGTCTGGTGTCGCATCAACGTGGTCACCATTTTGAACTCCTCGCAATCGACAACGCCATCGCCATTCAAATCGAAGATGCGGAACGCGATATCAAAGTGATGGCGCGATATAGTCAGCAGTGTTACAAGAAATATGTATTCAGAGAGAGTGATCAGTCCGCTAGAGCTCAGTTGGTAGAAGATGCTGTTTTTCTCCAAATCTAAATTTAGCTTACTGTCCACAGACTCTGCTTGATAACGACGATATCGATCCAAGCCCAAACCATCTGGCTGCTTCATTCCTGGAAAGATTGAACGTAAAAAGTCCTCGGGAGTCATATATACAGTAGCGCCTGCCTCATTCTGCACAATCACAGTGGCAAAATAGCGAAATGTTTTCTCAAGTGTAGAGTATTTCCTTATACGATTCTCGTATTCTATTATCTTGCGCTCGCGGAAACCAAGTTCCTTCTTGTCCTTTTTAGTATCGCTATCCACATATGCCTCCAGTTTGCTTATGAGGATATATTCCTCTTTGTCCCAGTTCAGTGCGAAGGTGATGAGCAATGTAAGTACAATGAAATGAAAGCATCTAGAGGTACACAAAGTTGGCCTGATCTGATGGCCCAAACGCATTGGTTGCGATTTCGATGAGGATGCAGATTTTCTTGTTGATCTTTCAAGAAGTGTTTTGTTGTTGTTGGCGACACCTGCCAGGGGATTAAATAATCGATAATTTCGCAAAGTAAACTCTGCCAGGCACCTCGTTAGACCTTTCAGTGTCTGTTGTATTGATTTTCCATTTGCACAAAATTTATCAAACTTATTTTTAATATTTAATGCGATTTTTTTGCACTCATTATTTATGATAAAAACATTAGATTTCTTTAAAAATATATTAAATTTAAATATTTCTCACACAATTTCCCTAAATTAATATTCCTAAAAAAGCCTACTTCTTTTATGCAATTTACTTCATACCCATTCAACCTTTCTCCTGTTACTTTTCGTCTCCACCTTTCTCACTGTTTCTCACTTGTCACATTCCTTCGCAACGGCTAGACGATTTTTCGATAGTCTCCTTACATAATTTAGCATATCGTTTTGTTCGCATCTTGCATAAATATTGCCACATGCATTATCCATACTCCAGTCTCGACTCGACTCTATAGCAAATAGGACACAACTTCGACTGGGGCCACGACTTGAGCCAGGACTAGACCCAAGCAATATCTCATGTGCATTTGCCTGTTCTCGCTCCCTGCAATTTATGCACATGCAGTCGCCTTCGATAGACCTTTTCCACATTGTTGTTGCTGTTCTTGTTGTTGTTAGTCATTTATTTATTTGTTTTTACTTGATTTTTTTTTTGTCTGTTGCGGCTGGCGCTTTATCAACATTGTGGACCAGCAGAAGTCGCTAAACTTTTGCGACAAAACCCTAAAAAAAAATAGAGACTATGTAGGAAAAAAATTTTATTGGATTTAGCGTGTCGCATGGCGGCGTTTACAGTTAGTTTTTGAACTTTGTTATTGCTGTTGTTGTTCCTGTTGTTGTCGTTGTCGATTGTCGGTTGGTTAGCCGTCGCTCCAATTGTTGTTGTTGTTGTTGTTGGCATTGTGCCAATGGCTTTTTCAATTATACTAATGACATTCAAAAAGAATTTGTGGATGTGCCAAGCGAAATGTCTGCATACGAAAAGCGTACGCCATTTTGTATCATCACACATGTGAACTCTTTCGCGCACCCTCTCCTGCTCTCTATTTCTCTTTCTCTGTCTCTTACTCTCTCTCTATCTCTCTCGCACTCTTCTATGGTGTTTTCTCGCTTATGGCACTCTATGCATGCGAATCCTTGCCGCATATACATATGTAATACCCTGTGCCTGAGAAAGTATGTAAAAAAGGCATGATCAACAGGGATAGAAATGTAATACATGCATATATGTACAAGCTAACAAGAGAAGTGATTATTATTTATTTGAATTTAATGTGATTAGTAAATCTAAATATAAGGTAAAGTTAATTCATTTAAGAAGTTCTGTTTTCTTATAAAATATAAATAAAAACTATAGAAAGAGTCTACTAATTAATAAAACAATAATAATAATTAGAGGACTTCTTATCAAAATTTTAAAAGTTAAAAGTGTAATGTTTAATCCATAATATAAAATATAATCTGTCATTATTATTACTATTATTTTTATTATTTATGCCAAATAGGGATGAACTTAGAGTTGTTTTCAGAACAATTGGAAAATTGTCTTCTATCCAATCGACGATATTTTAAAAAATAAACTTTGTGTAGATTATTTGAATAGAGTTGTTCTTGAAGTATCTATATACCCGCACATACAGGGTGTTTCCTAGTGCAGCAGCTCAATTTCATAGTTCATGTTTGTTTTAGTTGTTTGTGTTGTTGGCGTCGCTGACTGCAAATAAAAACAATTTGCGCCAAATTAAACTTATGAGGCATAAAGATATTTTTGGCTATGCTGCTGCTGCTGCTGCCGCCCGTTAATGCCGCAGAAAGACAGCAACAATAACAACAACAACAACAACAGAACGGAAAAAAGGCTGCAGAAAAAGCTTTGACAATGCAGAGACGAGCGGGCAGTCCTCCAGAGGCCATGTTAAGGAATCCAAAGCAAAAACATTAAATTACACATACAAACACACATATATATAAATACATATGCATACACACACACACAGTTAGGCAGACACTGTATCTATGTGTACAAATAATGCCAAAACAACAGCAACTGTGGCAAGTGATAAATCTAGGCAAGATTTCCACACACACTCACACACATTGGCACACACACACACACGCACAACCATCGAAGCATTCCCTAAGACAAGCCGTCACACAGAACGTGACAATAACAACAGCAACAAGCGCACAAACAGTTCGAAAAAATATACCAAAAGACCAAAGTCAACGCTGAGAAAGGATATTAAAGATTAAATGATATAAGCGAAAAGTTGGGGAAACTGGGGAGAGAGCTGGAGGAACTCCCTCTACCTCCTCACACATTCGAAATCTGAGCCAAGGGTTGGCCGATTCGGTTGGTGTAGATAAAAACATGATGCGTCGTGTGTGACATTGAAAAGGATAACGGCAACAACAGCAAGGACAGCAACACGAGGCGCTCCTCTTGTTCTCTCCCTCTCGCTCTCGCTCTCTCTCACACAAGCTTTCTTCTTTTTTGTATGTGGGAGTGTGTGTGAGTGTGCCTAATTAACCGCGTGCGTGGCGCATCATAAATCGTCGGCTGCACATGGCCATTAAAATATATGCGCAATAAAAGCGTACTGTAAATCTGTGACAATGTTCCGATATTCCTCACGATTTCGCCAATTGCCAAGTGGCTTAACTTAAAGCTAAAGCTGGAAAAGGTCTTGGGACATAAAACAGATTTATAAACTGTTCTCAGAAATAAATAAATTACAATAAATACCATCTAAAAATATGAATAGAAATATTTCTATGCTCTATAAATAAATTGTACATATTATAAAGTATTTTAAAAGTTCTCTTAATATTAGGGAACTTAAATGTTTGCATTGTCATAATAAATCAAGCATTAGCTTGTATATATATTTAATATAATTATACACATTATGCCAAAGTTTCTCACTTTGAGAACACTCTCATTATTAATGAAATTAAAATGATAAAGTTGCCTGGAATCCAGTTTAGATGCCCATATTTTATGTTTCGCATTTGAATATCAAATAGCCATCACTTTCGAGTAACCTTGGCCACATTAATAATTCACTTGCTACTTGGGCACATTTTTTTGTTTGTTTTTTGTTTTGGCAACTTTAATACTCCTCTGTGGACCCTAGAAAACTTCAGAAGCAGCAACAGAACCAGGCAAGAGTAGCGAGAGAGAATTTCGAACTGTTTCGGTACCATAACTGCTGGGACCACATGTGAGCACTTGTAATTATAATTTCCACTTATTATTTCTCGGGCTTTTTGTTTTATGTTAATGTAAAGCGCCAAAGCTGTTTTCGACATTTTTGCGACAATTAAATTACTTTTCTCGGCCAGACATTTGTGGGTGGCAATATTTATGATGTGTGCGCTCGTATATGTGCGACGCCCCCTCTCCCTTTCCCTTTCTCTATGTGTGCGTGTGTGCGTGTGTCTGTGTTTATAATTTCATAATTTTCCATAGTTTTGTATGGTAAAGTTTTGTGCGCTGCAGATGTCCTACTGTGTGTGTGCGTATGTGTGTTGCTGTATGTGGCTTTATGCACTACAAATTATGTCAGCTTATTGGATTTTACTGAGTGTTTTGACAAGTCCAACTGTGAGTACCCTCTATATAAGGGAGAGTGCTTAAAGTGCAATTTATTTGGGGATACGGAAATAAACTATTTGGGAATATTAGGTGCAAGGCGAGACAGATCTTTGTTGGAGGATACTTGGCATATAACTTATAGGGAAAGGAATATTTTTATATATTTCTAACAGTATAATAAATTTGACAAATTTCATCAAGATGTCTCAAGTAGAAACAGTAAACTTTTCTTCTTAATTTATAGAGAAACCTGCCAGCTTAATCAATGATAAATGCACATGGCTGCTTCCGCAAAATGACATCTACTTTTTTATGTCTCAATTTAATTAATACGAATGTTATCAAAGGCAAGTATTTTTCCTCGGGCACACAAGGAATGATCATTCTCTCCTCAATCCATTTCAGTGCCTACACTGATTATGCCATATCTCTGCATGTAGCTCATTTGCAGGTCCACTTTATCAGAGGTGAACTTTGGCCCGCACCGGACTCTGTGCCTTACACATCAACATAATTGCAAGTTGTTGCTCGCTGAAAGCATTTTGTGAGTGTTTCCTCTAACAGAATTGACATGCCCCGCACTGCGCAACGCCTCGTTCCGCGCCGAAATGAGGACGCGTACCACCCGTTGAGTGGCAAAAACTCGGCAATATGTTGATCCATGGGCTGGAAGTGAGTGAAAACAGGAGGCGTGGTGCGTCATCAGGCGCCCAACCCTATATGCACCCCACACACACACACACACATATATATATATATCGAGAAAAAATGGAAAAAGGGAATGCGGTATAGAGAAAACAGAAAACTAAGTGTTTTGCCGATTTGAGCCGAAAACACCCCATTGATATTTCATTAACGCCTCAACACAGCCACGCCCCTTGTCAATTACAGTTGCCAGCGGCCTCGCACATAATTGCTTAGGCTCCGAAGGAAAGAGAAAGGAGAGAGAGTGTGAGTGAGAGTTACGAAAATTATTAATCAATGCAGCTGCGAATTGCCGATTGACGCAGACTCCTCCTTGTTCCTTCTTCCAGCCTCTTCTCCTTATCTTTTTACTTCTTCTTCTGCTTTGCTTTCTATTTGTGTTCGTCTAATGAGGCGATGCACTGTCTACCCAGCTGTCTATCCACACTGTCTGCGCCGTCTATCTGCACTGCCTGATCTTTTGGGCTCGCAAATCTCTTAAATTTAGCGGAAGCTATGACAAGTCAAGTCATTATCCTGCCTCCTTCGACCTCCCACCTCCTCTCCCTTCCTACGGCTTGGGTGGTTGGCGTTGGTATACCTCGGCATTCTGTTCCGTTCCGCTTCGTTTCGTTTGGTTTGGTTTGGTTCCTTTCTGCTCTGCATGTGTTGGCGTGTTGACGCAGTAATTACCAGATGATGGATTGTTGCCGTTGCGTTTAAATTTAATTTCTCTGACATTTGGCGCGTCGTGAGCCGAGCAAATGGATGTGAGAAGTGCGTGCGAGCATTTTGTTCCCTGCCATGCCAGGTCTGTCCAAAGAACTGTGAAATTATCTACAATATACTCGCATCTGCAAGGGGGTGTGTGCATGTGTGCTGGCCTAGGCCAGGAAGCGGAAGTTAAGTAATGTGTCAGTCAGTCGGCCAACCAGCTGAACCACATACGCACTCACATGTACCACACATACATACCTATATACACATGCATATATGGCACATACAAGTATAACATGCGTGTATATAGACTGCCCATTCGACTGGGTAAATTGGGTCTGGGTGCGGGTCTCTGGCGCAGTTAATGATAATGTCATAAGGCATCCGAGTGCAGCCGTTGCAAGAGGCACTTTAATCAGTATTATCGCGATTTCAGGATATTACAATTTATGCGAGGTGAGTGGAAGTGAAAGCAAGAGAATGAGGAAGCACAACTAAATGTAGAGCACACGATAAGATAGATATGCGAAATTTATGGCAAGGTTAAAGGCAGTTAAGGGAATAATTTTGGGTTTAGTATGTAGGTTTCTAATATAAAAACTGCCAGATTCATATGCAAACTTCTATAAACTGGTAACTTTAAGAAACCATATAAACTCCCAAATAACTAAGCAATAATTTAAGATGAACTGCAACCTTTTCTCAGTTCTCACGCATTTTTTTGTCCCTTCAGTTGCCTTGCTTCGCTTAAAAGGCCGCATAAGAAGTCAAATACATGGCTAGACCCCTCTTCTACATTCCCCAATTTGTTTCCAACCTAAATATGAATAATTAAAATGCCTGTAGACGCGCATACTCCTTGTGTGCCCCATTATCCCAACCCATTTTCCATTTGCTTCCTGTCACAATTGTCCATACAAAACGAGACATTATCGCTCGGTTGTGGCCCTCGTCTCTAATATTATGGGCGCGGCGGAGGGGGCGTTACGTTTTGGCTGCCAATTACATGCAACAAAAACATTTCCATAAACCCAATGTCATAATTACTATGACATTTTTTCGTAGAGCCTTCTTCGGCCAGATTGTTGTAGATTGTTGCGTGTCCCAAGTTCATAGGCGCCTTATTACACACTTTAATTTAATAAAAAGCTTGTAAATGTGTGCACATACATGAGAGAGAGAAAGAGAGTGAGGGAGAGAGAGAGAGAGAGATATAGGGGCAGACTGGGAGAAGCCTTCGCTACGCCTTTGTATTACATAATGAGACCCAGTCGGTCTTTGGGTAATGGGCAACACTTACAGCGCATACTGCCCCCTGTCCCCTGCCTCTGCACCTACCACGCCCCTGCCCACTGTCCCATCCAGCTGTCCCCCACCACCCGCGCCTCATTACAAATTCAACTAGCGCCTCTTCTCGTCGGGTTTCCTGTGCCGGCGTTGGCCACGAAGCGCGTGATGCGTGTGCACCTGCAACGGCAACGTCGTCGACTTTGACGTGTCGGACATTACAAATTATGCCCAGGAGCAACCAGCCAAAGGACCACCATCAATGTCCATTGGCCAACGCCGACGCCACGCCCGCACCCCTCACCCCTCATCCTGACAAACTACAACACAATGACGAGCCTCGCATGGGGCACAATGACGTTGAGCTGGGTCCAGTTCGAGTTCGGGTTCGGCTTCAGGGTCGCAGGTAGAATGTGGCAATGTGCCGCAAATGTGCCGCAAAAGAAATCGAAAACGAAAACGCGACCGTTGTAACTCGCTGAGATATCTCTGAGGTATCTCTGAGGTATGTTATTTAATTTGTTACGCTAAAGAGTTTTCTTTTTTTATATATTCCCCCCTTCCATCTCTTTCGCTCCCTCTCTGTCTGGCGTGCATAATTTATTGTGCGTGTATTGAAACCTTTTTGTGGTTTTGCGCATTGTTTTCACATTCGATTAGTGGAAAGGTGTTAGATGCCCCTCCCCGATATTATAGAGTATATCTCGCATAGGGAGCAATGCGCTGTCAGTTCTCATTCTGTGTGAAATCTTAAATTGCAGCCTTATTCAATTCATTTGTGTTGCGTGAGCGATTTTACAATTCCCCCTTTTCATAAAGGTGTCTATAAGGAGTTCGCCCTGCACAATTTACGGCACAACGATGCGGGCGGTCGCAACTATTTAAAAGTGCGTGCAGCGCATTCGGAACAATAAAAGCAATAACCACTTGGGAACTCTAGTTAGCTATGCACTGCTGCCACAATGATCGCTGTGTGTGAGGTTATGTGAGTGATATCTGAGTCTGCGTGGGTTCCTGGTGGAGGGTTTAATGTTAAATTATTTGATTTTACAGGAAACGTTAAGATCGCAGATAATTCTCGTTTCCTGTAGTAAAACAGTATTATACATAAGTATTTTCTTTTAAAAATTAAATTAAAAATATGTTAAAATTACCACACAATTATATTGTGCAATATTCAATTAACAATCGAATAAATTAGGAAGATAGTAACAAAAATACAAATCATATTGATCATGTAATTGAAATTATTAACTCTGTAACCCTAAAGAGAGGATTACAATTGAAACGATATGATTACAATGTACCTAAGCAGTGCGACCCCGTGTTGTACAAACATATACATATAACACATACATTACATGTGGGTCTTGTTTCTCGTTCTCGTTTCGTTGGAATAATCAGACTTATTTATTATTCCTCATTGCTAAAGACACAAAACTAGCCATCCTTCTGTCTAGTCCATATGCCCCTCTCTCAGTTGTAGCGCCACCTAATTTTTCAAATAAGTCCCAGTAAGGCAAATCATGAGAGATCGAAATGAAATAAATCTATATGACTTTAATATGATAATATTTATTTAGAGTATTATTAAATATAATGACATTATTCCTATTGCAAAAATGTACTTAACAATCTGTTGGAAGCATACGTTAACTTGTAAGCTAAGACCAAAGACTGAAAAAGCATTCAAGCGTTTCCTGCTTGTTTTTATTATTTTTAAATAGAGCACTTTTTTTTAGGCCATGGATTTTAAAAAAATTCATGGTCTATTGTGTTTGTCGGAACGGAAATGTGCGTAACAGGCAGAAGGAGGCATCTCCGACCCCATAAACTATATATATTCTGAATCAGTATCAGTAGCCGAGTCGATTGAGCCATGTCTGTCTGTCCGTCTGTCTGTCTGTCTGTCTGTCTGTCTGTCTGTCCGTCTGTCTGTCTGTATGAACACCTGGATCTCAGAAACTATAAGAGCTAGAGTCATCAAATTTTGTGACAACATACGTATATATTGCAGTGCCTCAAAGTTTTTTTAAAATTTGGACACGCCCCTTCCCGCCTCTGTAAATCAGAAATAACTACTTAAAACCTACAATATTAACTCAACAACCAAAGTTGTATATCTTATATGACAAATACCTTGCCACTGGCGTTATGTGAAAATTTCATTTAAATCGGTCATAAATAAGTGAGATATGATACGAATTAAACTCACGTTGAACATATATGTATGACTTGTATACTTAAGCAGACCTAATTTACGCAAGCATACCGAAGTTCAAATCTAGCGTCGGACACACAGCATTTTATTAAACTTTTTATTTGCATTGTATGGGAACAGAATTGGTTCACAATGCTGCTTTGCCGGTGGGCGAAGGAGTGAGGCAATGGCCGAGTGGTTAGAGTGGCGGACGGCTGCGAGAGAGTGCGTGAGTTCAACTCCCGGTTGAACCGGGTGCGCGGACTTTTTTTTATTTTGTTTATTTATTTTATTCTAATAAACTAAAAGAATAGTTACAGTCAAACAAATTAAATTATTTTATTTTGTCTGTTATGACTTTGCATGTTCAGTAAGATTCCAATCTTTTGCAATTAGAATGGTAGAAAATAACAGAGATCATAAGCCCTTGTAAAGTTATGAATGTGCGAGTGGGATGCCCATACATACATGTCTGCATATCCACATGTATGTATTGGCGTCCCACTTCAACATACATTATTGCACGATTGTATATGCATAAACATGTACAATTAGTTTTGCAGTTGCTGTTGTGTACCGACGAAAGAAAACTAAGTTCTAATTACATATATTGCGTAACTAAAACTTAAAAATCGCCTACCGCCGCCGCCCCTTATTAATGTTTTTGAGTTTTTAATTTATTTAAAAAAAATTATGAAATACAAGAGAATTTCACATGTTGATCGGCGGCAGCAATCGAACCTCGAACACACTCAATATCATTGGCCTTAGAGTCCGGGACATACTCCACTCAGCCACTGAACATCTATCGCAGCCGTCGAAAATGGCGAAACATTAGACAAAACCGCCAAAAAAATCAAAAAGAAGCACATGTAATGAAATTTGGTATGCGCTAGAAATGCATATGTTACATTGCACCTATTGCCTACGGTATACTTTGATAATCCATGGCCTTATACAGTCAGCTACTGACTGTAGCGTTTGTATTTTTTTTTAAAATAGTTACAATTGAAGTAGGTTGATGGAGTAGTCAATGCGGAAGAGATGGAGGTTTATTTTAGAATGGCTCTCATTATTTTTATGGAATTTGTTTTTGATAAGAACTTTAAGGTATTGCTTTTTTGACGGGATGCTAGAAGAATCTATTTCTTATTTCTTTCTCATATTATATTAGATATTATTTAAATATACTTATGTTTGTTCAAATAATCAGGGGGCCTCATAGCCTAGTGGGCAACGCACTTGTCTGCTATGCATGAGGTCGTGGGTTCGCAACCCACTCATGGCAAGAGGCATGACTCTCTCAACGTCCCTCTTACAAATACTTTTCTACTTAATAGAAAGTATTTCTCCAATTGCACGATGCCTTTTCAACGAGAAATCGAGAATGAATAACCTACCTGAATCCACGCTTTCTTCATTTACTTGCAAATATCCCAAAGTGAATACGTCTTAGGAATTGCAAGTTGCCCTCAACGACAGGTTATAAGAGATGTGTGCAACCCCAAGCGTGGAATCACGTGGGAGCCCTCACCAGACACCTTTTGAGGACTTGGATTATGCAGACGACATTTGTCTGACCTCCTCATGGCTTCTGCGACATTCAGAGCAAGACAGATTACATCGCCAGGATAGCAAGCAAAGATCGGTCTTTGAGATAAACGAAGCCAAGTTTCCCATACCAAAGCCCGATCTGCATTTGGGAGACTCTATCGCATCTGGAAGAACAAGGAAATAAGCAGGCGAACAAAACTCCGAGTCAGCTACCTAACGAATGAGACTATTAGCGAGACATGGCTCACCACCCAAGAAGATGAAACAGAGACTGCAAGTCTTCAGCAACAAAGGATTATATGCGGACTGGAATCCCCAAGGCAGCAGACAGGAAGACCAGGCGGCGACCTGGAGAAGAAGAACCATTCTCCAAGAACTGACCCACTCGAGCACAACTGGCAGAGCTAAACAGACGGCGCAAAATAGAGTTCGATGGAAATCATATTAGATATTAATGTAATTATAAATCATATTAAAAAAAACAATTTTTTTTTTTTTTTCCTTAAAGTTATTTCAGAATTGACCAAAAAAAAGTTTCTTTTAACATGGGGGATTATATGATTGCTTTTTTTTGTAAATCTAGTCAATTAATATTAATCAATAGTACTCCCACTCCTTACCAGAATCATGACTGTATTTTTTTTTTTTTCGATTTTCTTCTCTTTGAAATTATATACGGAGCACTGAAAGTGTGGGGCTTTTGGCCAGGGGGCGGGGCCGGGTCACAGGGAGTGCAATGATGATGGATGATGTTGTGTGTTCAGTTTTTTTTTTTTTTTAACTCTTCTGTTTTTATCTAAGTTTATAATTAAAATGCGTACATATCTTTCATCCTCAATCAACATTTCATTATAGATGCGTCAACTTTCTCCACATCCTTCAATTTGAAACCAAAGAAATGTTTATGACACATTTCAAACTTCACTTTTGAGCTTTGTTTCAGTTTCGGTGTGCACGTGTCCTAGTTGATTACGTCATCCAACTGAATATGTTATCGGTAAGGTAATTAAGGTAACTTTATTATAGTCATCTGAGCAAGTTTTATGTGAAAGTGTAGCCAGTCCAATTCCCCTGCCAAATGAACACAACTTATAACACTCGCATATCACAATCTTGCACTGACACAGAAGAAGAAGCCAGCAGAGAAACTTCAATATCTCCCCCTTTCTCCCCCTCTCTCACTATCTCCCTCTCTTGCTCTCTCCTGTGTTCTATTTCCTGACTTGTGCTTTCGATATGGCAACATCAAAAGCACTTCGTATAGAATAAATAGCATTTTATGATGGCATAGTATGTACATAAGAAGGAGGAGAAGAAGAGGGGGAGAGAGAAACTAATGGTTTGTAGACCAAAAAATGTGGAGAAGCTACTTCAATTTAGTACAAACTTCAAGTGCGAGCAAGTGTGTGAGTGTGTGTGTGTGTGTGTTTTTGGCTCGCTTTACTCTTTGCATAATATTATTACAGAGAATTTTATGTAAATAGTGAATACAAGTTTATTATGCTGTTTATCAATTGATTTGATCTTAAGCACTCTCGTATATTTATTGCACACACACACACACACACACATAGATATACACATAGAGAAAACTGAGCAGATTAAAGGAAGCTACACGGAAATCACAGTTACATATTCCGATTCCCGCATTGTCCTGGCGTCGGGTGCTAGCTGTGCTAACCCTGGCCATAACCTAAAATGTTATGTAAGTTCAATAAAAGAGCTGGGACTTGCAAGTATGTGTGTGGCAGTGTGTGTGTGTGTGTGTGTGAGTCTCTAAAGCTCTTAACTGATTGTTTGTCTTGCCAACTGCCACTAGACATGGCTTGTACTCGATACTCTTGGCTACTTGGCAAAATATTTCGCAACTATTTTCTATATTAGAAGCGCACACACTGCCACAGACAAAGGTGTGCGTGTGCCCGGAGTGTGTGTGTGTGTGTGCGAGTGTATGTTGTTGATATTTATTTGAATCTTGAATGTCTCCTACATAGTACTACGTAGTTGGTTTCTGTTTATCTGCCTCGGCTCTCGCTTTGTGCCGAGCGAATTTCATTTGAAATTGAACTTGTTTTTGCGCCAATAAATTGTGTAGCCAAAGTATTTTGATTGCGCCTGCACCCAGGAGGAACTACTCTCCACATACAGGGAGAGGGGGAAAGAAGGAGAGATACATAGCCCAGATATATGTGTGGGTAAATGGCATGGGATGGCACTGTGGGTACGTGTGTTTTATTTCCGGCAAACGAAACTAAAAACTACACATCGAACTAAATGCCAAAGCAATAGGCTAAAAGTAAATCAACAGTAAAAGCAACTGAAGCATGCGGGGGTGGTTAAAAGGGAGACAGGAAAGAAGGAAGAGTGGGAAAGAGGGTAGAGTAGAAAGAGCAGGCTGCAGAGTGGGTTAGCCAGTTTAACAAAAAAGTTTTCTTTTTTTATTACAGTTTCGTGTTTCGCTGAGGTTTCCAAGCTCGTTTGAGCAATTCAAATAAATGAAACGATTTATTTGTTGGGGGGCGTCAAAGGGAAACTTAATGTACTAATTTCTCAATTGAAGTCAAGTGAATAAGATGTACAAGACCAATGAAGAAAGAGGGCAGGATTGAGCCAGAGTGAACCTAAAGCTTACAGGTGGAACTAAGGAGGGAATAATGAGAGTATTGATAATGAATATAAAAGGTTTGTCTTGTGGCACCTCCTGACCCTCTTTGGACACATTATGAGCTTATAATATCTCATCGATTGCGTTGCATAAGATGATCAAAGTGCGGAAGAAAACCGCAATGCTGGAAACTTAACTTTTTTGCCGCGTCGTGCTGAGCTGTTTTGTTTGTTTGTTTGCAAATCGAAGGAGAAAAACTTTTATGCTGTGGCTTTAAAACTAAACAGCGCACTTATCTATCTATTGAGCAGCATCAGGAGAAGCATCGAAACTGCCAGAAACTATTCGCAAAGAGAGCCACATGGAAACTCAGCTCGAAACTTGCCAAACGACGACGCTCCATGGGCGCCTCCCATAATAACACTCATTTGCAGCAGAGGAGGAGGAGGGGGAGGAGGAGAAGGTGGGCTAGCTTTGGGTAAATGGCAAATGGGTTGGGCGATTGGCAAGCTCGACTTTTACGCTTTGCCGGGCGGGTGCAAACAAACAAATCAACTTTGGATAATTATTGCACATCAATCGTTCAGTCAGTCTGCCCCCCCATCCCCTCTGTCTCTGTCTGTCTGTCTGTCTGTCTATCTGTTTGTCTGGCAAGTGCCGAGTCAGCTTCAAGTTTCGACAGCAAAACAAAGCACACAACAGGCCAAGGCAGCAGACAGGCAGCAGGAACAGGCCAAGTTTCAAAATGCTGGAGCAGGAGCAGGAGGAAGAAGCAAGAGCGAGGAGGGAGGGGAATGCCCTGAGGTGATGATGATTCTCTGTGCATTTGCTGATAACTTTTCTGTGCGGTTTTTGCGTACATTTGTCTGATTTGGCAGTCATCAGTGGAGCAGTCCCCCCTTCTGCTACCCCCCTCTCCTCATGCTCCTCATCATGAGCTGCATCCTCATGGGTTTGTCCTTGCCCATGTCATCTCTTCATTGAAATCGTTACGACCAGTTTCCGTTTCGTTTACAAATTTCGTGCAGCAATAACCGCAGTAATGTTCCACTTGCCCTTCTTCCTTCCACTTCTTCCCCCTCTCTCTCCTTCTCCCTCTCTCTTTCAGTCGATTGTCAGTTCGCAATCGGTTGGGAATATGAATAGCTTGGGAGGGTACTACACTCACATGCAACTTTAACTAATACATTGGCATGGCACATCATTTAGTCGAGTCGAGTCGAGTCGAGTCGATGCTGCTGCTGCATCCTAAATTTTTACAGTTATGTCATGTAATTGAGCAAATGAAGCTATCGAAATTGCAGCAGCAGAATTCAACAATGCAACTACTCAGCGTAGCATTTGCTGTCTCTTTCTCTCCCCGACTAAACAAATACTCCCCCACGGCCAGTGGCTTCCGCAGGGAAACTTCCACTCGGGGCCAGAAATATGCAGCATGCATATTTAACAGGTTATGCCCGGACTGGGGGGCAAACTGGGGGCAGATCAGCCATTGTTGGAGCTATCGAGAGTTGGCTGATATTGAATCCCATTGCCAAGAAACAGAGTATAAAAAGAAGTTCTTCATGTTGTGTATTTTATAATTCTTGTTAGTATTTTCAAACAATTCCACTCTGAATTATTTATAGCAATTTAGACATCAACTTTAGATAACTCTTCATGCCACACTTGAAGCACGTTGTCAATCCACACTCACTTAGTAACCGGGGTCAACGCGAATTTCCACTTTTGGCCACAAACTGAATAAAAATAATTTAGAAAAAAAAAAACAATAAAACAAAAAGAGTGAAACCACTTTGATCTGGTTGCTAAAGTGCGTTGGGCACAAACGCACGTCTCGAGTTTATTAAATTTGTGGCAACACTTGGAGGCAGTCAAGGCAGCAGCAGGGGGCAACGGGAGACAACAGGAGACTGCCCCCCCTACTCTCTTGGGGTAGTTGGCAGTGTGTTTGTCGTGTCTGGAACTGCTGACTGCCCCTGACATTTGTGCGATGTGCGACTCGTAAAATGATTGCATGCTCTACATAGCAGCAACACACACACACACACACAGCACACACATACAAAGCAAATACACACACACAAACATGCAGAGACAGGAAAACACTTAGCGGCAGGTAGAAAAGCCAAAGCTAAAGCTAAAGCCAAAGACAAATGCGCAGGCTGATGCAGTAAAGCAAGGCGCAGGCATCGGCAGAGACCGAGGCCGAGGCACAGGCCCGCACAGGATCAGGCCCAAGACCAGAGCAAGTCCCCGACACAGACTCAGTCCAAAAACTCCCAGGCGTCACCATAAACATTACCCAATGCCATAGCCACAACCATCATCATAGACATCATCATCACCATCAGCATCGTCATCAGAGTCTCGCCCACATTAATGATAACATGCCCGACAGTACAAAGGTCTCTGCTCTGCTCTCCTCTCCCCTCTCTTCCTCTCTCTCTCTTCCGCACACAAATATGAAATTTATAGTTTTATGATGACTGCTGAGTGTGCCACTGCCAACGCCTTTTACGGCTGGTCCAACTAAACTTTACGAGCGAGCAAGCGACTCCTTGCTGACTGCGCTCACTGCTGCCTCGCACAGCTTCTGGCTCGGCTTCTGGCTCAGCTCCTGGCTGCCTGCCTGCTACCTGCTGCTGCTGCCTGCTGCTGCTGCCTTCTGGCTGCCTGCCTGCTGCTGCTGCTGCTGCTGCCTGCCTGCTGCCTTGTGGCATAAATAAAATCATACACGGCGCTCTCCACGTTTATTTCCGCCTACTTGGGCGCCACATTGCCGATTGCTGTTGCAGTTTTTGCCCTGTATCAAAAATCTGCGGTGAAAACGCAGAGCAGCAACCTTGCCACAAACCATACACACTCCACCTGGACCCGGCTCGACCCCCGACCCTGATCCCGATTCGGGGAACCGAAATCGCGTCAGGCAGGGGCAAACTTGAAGTTTTATGTGCAAAATTTCTGTGGCAAGAAGGCCGCCAAGTGTGGAAACTGCATGAGGTCGCAGTCCCC
Organism: Zaprionus nigranus; assembly: GCA_018903425.1. Lineage (NCBI taxonomy): Eukaryota > Metazoa > Arthropoda > Insecta > Diptera > Drosophilidae > Zaprionus > Zaprionus nigranus. Next base: position 682,617 of record JAEIGD010000034.1, on the reverse strand, counting down.
CCCCTTCTACCGCCTTTTCTTTTGCTGCTGCGGAGTCCTTGTAATGCATTCCCGCAAATATGTTTTTGATTATTATGACTCTTCGAGATTATGCAATTTTATGAATATGAATGGGCTTTATGTGTGTTCCAGGTTCAGCAGGTATTTTGCGGGTTCACTCGGCGAGGATAAAACGAATTGCAATGCAGTTCGCTGGATGCCTGATGATGATGATGATGGTGATGGTGGGAAGGGGGAAGAATGATGTGCAGGAGTTTGCTGATGACGTTGGGAATTTACTTAGCGCAAAGAATATTTTATAGAGAGACTTTCTCTCTTTCTGTCTCTCTCTTTAAATTCGAATTTAAATCTAATTCTCTTGCTGTCGACATTGTCAACGCGTTGTGAGTGACGCGCTGACTGGCTCGTGTCACTCCGTTGGCCAGTGATAGAGCAGGAGCAGGGACGAGAAGAAGGGGCAGATGTCACAGACGGGGCTACTGAGGCCAAAATCTGACAGAGAGAAAGACGCAACGCCAAACCGAAAGGAAGCTGGCGATACAGAGGCGAGAATTCGCTGTAAAGTGAAGAATAAAGAGAAGACTTCCTATTTACCATTTATAAAGACTTTAAAGATTTTAAAGACTTCATCAAGTCTTTAAATATTCATTCATTCACATTTAATTCATTCATTCATTCACTTTTAATACTTTCTTAATGTTCTTGAATCATTCCGCAGTATTTTCCTATATAATTTAACCTGGCTTTGCATAGCCAACCGATTCGCATACCCTGCAACTACTGCCAGCTTACACACACTCAACACACTTTCACACACACTCACATACACTCTCTCACACATACAGAGTACGCAGGCAGATAACCAAAAAAAGGCTGAAAAAAGAAAGAGGAGAACTCGAGCAGAAATGACTGCAATCTGTCGTCTCAACGTTGATGACATTTTGAGTGAATGAACGGCGCACAAATGTGACCAGCCTACCCAACGGCTGTTAGTCCTCACCCCGCCCATCTCCCCTTACGCCTCTCTGCCTTCCTGCCTGCTCCTGCCTTTGCCATTGAAGCCACGTTTTTTAACAAATTGGTGTGATCCCAGAGTGACGCGTCATATTCGCAGACACTTTAGCTGGCTGGCCGAGCACAGGCCGAGCCCAGTGCCAGGAGCAGTAGCAGCAGCAGCAGCCAGAGCAGGCACCAGAGCAGGAGGCAGGAGGCAGAAGGCTGAAGACCGCCCTCAACTGATAGAGCGACAGCAGAGAAATTGCAAACGAGTTGAGTCGTTGAGCCAAAAAACCAAAACATACGCAGCATTTATAAGGCAGCCAACAATGAAAACCCCATCTGCCACTCCCACTGCCCGCCTGCGGCCCCTGCTCTGGGCATATTGTTAACGCCCACTCAACTCTATGCCATTTTGTATTGATGGGCTGTCTGGCGCACAGCTTTTATATAAAGCGCTCACAGCTTTGGCGGGGGCACAGCCTTTGGCATCGTGTTTTGGTTTTTTCTATTTTTGTAGCTTTTGTTCTTGTTCTTGTTGTTGTTGTTGTGGAAAACAAATCACTAAACAAAAAAGCGCACAATGCAGTTAAAGGAGAAAGGCATAAAATAGGGCGAATTGCCGGGCAAGATGAATAACGATGAATTGATTGGCAACGCACTCGTTTATACCCTTTCGATAGAGCACTTTTAGAGTGCAAAGTGATTGAAGGTAGAGTTAAAAGAGGAGCATAGAATGAGAGGTAGAGCAAAGGTGAGAGAGAGAGAGTGAGTAAAGGAAGAGAATGATGGATGTGAATTTTTCATTAATATAAATATCTAGAACAAAATATATTTTAAAGATTTGTTAAACTATTTAAGAAATACAGAATCATGCAGGTAAAAATAAATTGATTTGTTGAAAATGAAGAAGGAAATAACGACAGATGGTTGTCAAAAAGATATATCTATTAAGGTTGTATATCTTAGAATATTCCAAAAAAGAAAAGAGTTCTTTTTCTACATATTAATTAAGCTATATTCATTACTTCCATTATGTGGGATAAAGAAATGTGAAGACGTAGAGAAGGAAATATGATTTATATTAAATATAAAGGTATACTTTAATTTATTTTTAAATATAAAATATATAAACAGGTACAACTTTATTTGACTCTTCCCTTCCCCGTCTCCCTGCCTGGTGTAGCCAAGCTGTTCACGTAGCCCACTAACTTTGCCTCAGGCCAGTGCTGACTGCAAAAACAACGCGTCTATTTTCATCAAACGCGAAATTGCCGTGAATTTAATCCACGTGTTTGTTTTGCATGTACTGCTATGTGTGCGTGTGTGTGCGTGTATTAGTTGTGTGTGTGTGTTAGTGTTTTTGTTGCTGTTGTTGTTGTTGTGTATTTGCGTTGCTTATCCTCGCTCGACGCGCTGCTGTCAATTTGCACGCGTAAAGTGCGCCATCTAGCGTCGTTTATGCGCACATTTGCGCACATCAATTTGCGGTTCAGACATTACGAGTCGACCCTGCATTTTTTATTTAACAACCTGCGAGTGCGACACACACGGCGTATGCGTAATGCGGCCCAAGTGCCGCAGCAAATGGCATTGAGCGAGATGAGCAACGAGCTCTCATTAATTGTTGCACCTGCAGCAGCGAAGCCTCAGCTGCAGCGTCTCCCCTTTCTAATTTACCCCTCGCTCACTTCCCCTCTCTTTCCCTCTCTTCCCCCCTCTCCTCTTTCTGTACCCTGTCAATCTCTGTGTCTTTCATTTGTGATGCGTGTTTTTGTCTTTGATTAGCCGCAAACAGCGCCAGACAGTTAAGAGACACAATCACCCCAGCTCCAGCTTTAGCTAGAAAGCCCGTCCTGGCACAAAGTCCCTCTGTATGTGAGTAGTGTGTGTGTAAGTGTGTGTTGTAGCTCATTGGAGAAATTGCATTTACATATTAAAATATGCCAAAAGCGACTGGACAGCACAGCCCCTGGTCGGACAGTGTCCTGCGAGGCGGCCTTTGGTCAATTGCCCAGCCATGTGGTGAATGTTGCCTTGTTGCACGCATTGCTTATGCATAGGCCCAGGCCCAGGCCCAGGCACAGGCCCAGTCCAGGCAGAGTATGAGCACAACGAAGAGGTTCGCCTCGCACTCGCACTCGCCTAGCTAGAATCTCTCCCGGGAGCAGGAAGGCGATGTCTAGTCATGCGACCAGAGCAGCCAGGTATACGAACATGCATGCATACATTCATATATGTGTATAGGTGTGTGTGTGTGTGTGTAGTATGCATTTGTAGCGAGGACATATTACATGGCCAACGGGCTGGGCAACAGGGAGGCAGGTTCGAAGAGTTGGCAAAGATACCAGAGAAAGTAAGAATAGAAATTGAGTCATTAAATAACTGAAGCAATAATATATAATATAATTCAAACAATAACACTAAATTAATGAAGATTGGAAAGTCGAAAATGATAAAATAGTAAATAAAATTGTTATTTTATTTTGTGCTCATTTAATTTTAACTAAAAAGCATTTCAAAACTTGCATTAATATTGCATATAATTAAATATATTATTATAATGTTATTTGATTTAATCGAATCAGTATAATTTAATTGAAAGTTTAAGTTTAAGTTCTTAATGACAATATAATATAATAAGAAAATAAGATTGTTATTATTATGTTAATACTAAATCTATTTAATTTTTTATAAGTAATTATTTTATTTATTTAAGCTTATCATATAAATTCTTAAACAATTCACCTTTATTTATTTTTTTTTTATTTTGTAATTTTTTCTTAAATGAAGCGCAACTAATTAGTCGCCCCTCGTTGCTTTTGTAATGCACACAATTTGGCCCTTTGGCCTTTTTAGGATCTTCTGCACTTGGTCAGCCCCCTTGGCTGTTTTGTCATGATTTCTATCGTTGCTGTTTGCTCTGCTGCTGCTGCTGCTGCTGCAGCTCGGCTATTGCATATTATGCAAAATTGTTTATGCAAATAATGCAAAAAAGAATTAATTTATTTGACTTGCATGCTAATTTACGAGCCAATAAATGCAGGCGGGCCGGGAAAGGGGAAAAGGCTGGAATATTGGCCGGGCTATTGTTAATTTATTGGCGTGTACGTTACCCGCCACAGTTCACTCCCCCACGTCTCCCCCCTCCCCTCTGTCTAATATGTGTAGACACATTTTAAATTTAAGCCACAGCAACAACAACAACAACATACGCAGAGGTAAAAAGCAGGCCAGGGCAGGGCAACAACTACGCAACAGCATGAAATTATAACGCATTGGACCCAAAATCAACAGCTGCCTGCCCGCAAAAACCAACAAACCGCATGTCGAAATCTCCCCCTTACCGCTGACCCACCTCGTCCCCTTCCCCCATCTCCCTGCATCCGCTGCTGAAGCGCATAGCCCCCACAGAGCTCTCGAACCGTTCCAAACAGGAACTCGGCTGACCGAGCGCCTAAACGGCACTGACCGCACAAGAGAGCGACCTGCCGCTCTCATCAGCGTGGGAGTGACGGGGGAGGGGGTTGAGGGTCGACGTTGGAAATCAAAAAACCAATTTAAATATTGCCGCAGCCGCCAAAAGTTCGAAGTGGAGAGGCAACCGAGTGCTCAATGGGCAACGCAGCGCCTAAAAGTAGGCAGCACAAAAGCAAAACTATACAAAGCCAGGGATGCACGGCCATTTTAAATTGATCTCCAATGAAAGGGATTAGAAAATAAAGAATAGAACTTGTAGATATATAAAAATATATATAAAAATGTATATACACTTTCAGAATTTATGAAAAAAAAGAATATAAAAATATTTTCTTAATAAAACATATTCAAATATATTTCAAATATTTATATCATTTCTCAAATAACTAAATATACAAATTTTCAGCATTTTAATGTGTTAAAAAACGTGTTATTGAAACTAACTATCGAAAGGAATTTTTTTTGATTATTATGCAATTTTCAATACGAGATCGTTGAATATTTTTAATGTATTCTTAAGACAACTACAAAAAAAGAAAATATGAATATAAAACTTCAATAATTTCATTTTCTAAGACATCTCTAACACTTCCCACAGTTTTCTAACTCTCTGCAACCCTGGCACTAAATCAACACAAAACTAAAATGCAATGTGCCACACCCACTAATGGGCGTGCCCAACAATTCAAGTGTTTACAAACATTTCTCTTTTTTTGGACAACTAACGTCGAACGGTTGCGGTCGCGTTGCTTTTTGATAAGGTGAAAATCGTTGAGGAGCATGGAAATTGTCCACCGAACGGATGTGTACAGGAGAGGAGGTGGAGGCTGGTTGGTTTTGTTTAATGCTGCATAATTTTAGGCGTTAAAAAAAACCAACAAATTGGCAGTGTTTGTTGTGGCCTTGCAACGCCCTCATCAAATATTCAAACGGTAGCCAGTCCCTCAACTTCCCTCTCTCTTTCTCTCTCTCTCTCTCACTCACACATTCTATTGCTGTCCCTTGTACGCCGGGCAGCGGCAATGAAAACAAAAACAAGAGCACAAAAAACGGCGTCAACAAAAGCCATCATAACAATTAATTTTGAAAACACGTGTAGATTGCTTTTTGCGGTTAGCAGCGGCAGCATAAGGAACTGGAGTAGGAGAGAGGTGAGGAGAGGAGCAGGAGCAGGAGCAGCAGGACACGGTTGACGCTCGTTTCTCTTACGCTCTCCCGGTCCTGCCGAGTGGCGAGAAAATGCCAACAACGCGACCCCGTCAACCTCTCGCTTGGCCTGGCAATCATAAAACACTTTAAACATATTTTCCTACTAGTTTATTAGTGTAAAACCCGGACGCGTTTCCCCTCTGTTCCTGCTCTGCCCCTCTACCCACCTTATAACTACCCCGCACAGATCGAGCCCCCCATTAATTATTTCAATGTCAACGGACTTGTCCACATCGCATCGGCGATGCCCTCACCTGATAAGGGTCAACAATAAATGGCTGTGACGTACGCCAGATATGCGTAGAGTCAGTCGAAACTAATCTGATGTTCATCAGCTGACAGCCAGACTTATGAGCTGTATTTAAATGCATACATATATAATTTGTTCATACATATATAACATAAGCTAAAATATGTTCAATGCAACATTAAATTTTATAAGCTTAAAGTAGGTTTAAAATCATCTCAAGACTTGATAGATCTTACTTTTACTTTTATTTACTTTTAGAAGAATATTGCACAATTTGCATAGCATCTATAAGCTTTTTTATTACAAACTTTAAAAGGTTTTAAACTTTTAAATGTTATCAGAATATAAAAAGAGGCGTATACAGAGTTTTTCAGTAGAGTTTTGAAATTAGAATTGTTTTCTTTTTGTTTTAGTTCTACAACAGTTTACTCTTTTATGCTTTGATAATCACTTCAGATTATAAGTGTATATCGGCCGTGACATATGCTAGTTTTGCAACTGGTTATTCAGCTGGGGGTTTTTTCCATCTTGTATCATTAAAATGTCCAGTCGGACCGCCCGTTGGCTGTCGGCAGTGATTTTTAGCCGACGCTCTCGCAACACTCTAATGGCTTTTCGGACCGCTGTCTGGCCCTGGCATCGTTTTGGTTAGTACGACAAAGAGGAGCTGCAGGGGGAGGACTTGACTTTAAATTTATTATAATTTCAAATGGTTGCAGTCCTCTCTCTCTCTCGCACTGCGCCATGTTGGCCAGTGTTTGTTAAATAATTAATGTTTTGTTGTTCTTTCTGCACATTCGGTTAGTTGGGGCTAAAATCATTTTTCGGCACATATTATGGCCTATTGAAATAATTTGCATAACATGGCCAAGGGATATGAAATGGACATGCAGCATATGCCGCCTCTCCGCCCTATATCTACCTCCCCCTCTTGTGTCCTAGGACTTTGGGCCAGACACTGGCCCAGCCGGCTGCTTGAGGCATTGCAGAAGAGGCCACAAAGTCAACGGCTGGGTATAATTTATATGCAAATACACACGTTCCAAGTCCAAACACAGCCAACCTGCAGACAAAAACAACAGTATACCAGCCGAGGGAGGGGGCAAAGAGAGGAAGGGATATGGGGGAGAGGTACAAGACGACTATAGGGGGAACGACTGTGAATGTCTATTAAAATTTATTCGAGCGTAAGCTCTGCGAAGCAGCAGGCAAGATCTGAAGGCTACAAGAACTAAGGGAGATAGAGGGGAAGAGAGGGGAGGGCTGACAGTGTTGGTAAAACTGAACTCATGTTGTGCGCACTACTGAAAAGAAAATATATTCCAAGCTAAATGCTAAATAATCAAATGTACACCAGGTAGACACGACGACGCGGAGACATTGCACATTGTGGGTAGCTCGAGGAGTAGTAAATCAAGTAAGATAATTTTAGTATATACATAAAGAGAGAGATTATAAATGTGTAGTATAGAGATTATGGAATATATGAAGAAAATGCCAATTGATAGAAATGATTTTAAGTGGATAATAATCTTAATAAATATACAACAGTTTTTTTTTATTTTATATATCAAAAGTTGCTTATAGTTACAGCAATCTAGTTTAAATATTATAGATTTATTATTTGTGATATATGGACGATATATAATGCATTTCAAGTCAACTAATTAAATACACAAAAAAAATTAAATAAGTATATCATTCTACTTAATATTTAAATTAAAACTTAAAGAATATTTTCTCTATTTAATTCTGCATAATACAGAAATTATACATTATTAACTCAATCCACAACTCCTTATAAATAAGATAAATAATATTTCAAGTACTCAGAGCCCTCCAATCTTGTAAAAGTACATGAATCTCAGTCTTCTTGTTGCTTCACTGTGCTTTATTTCTTGCACATTGTCAAGTACTTTTCAAACTCCCGACTTCGTGTGGATTGCGTTGTTGGGGCAACAACAATAGCTACGTCTAGTTTTGGCCAAGGCAAGTTAGGTGCTAAACAGCGCATGTCGTGGACTGGACGAGCACTCTTCCCCCTCGCTGTCCTGGCGGGGATTGTAGGTAGCTCGAGCTCAGCTAGTCGTGGATAGCACAGGGTACAACTTTGTAAGTAGTTTAATTAAATTAATAAAACTTAAAGCTCAACGAAGGGAGGGGGGCGGGAAGGCAGCAAGTGCACAGCGGCGTTACTTCTGTGTGTGTTAGTGTGTGTGTGTGTGAGAGTGAAGAGTCGCTGGAAGTGCTCAAGGCTTCGCGAATGCGAGGTGAGTCACGTGGCTGGAGAGGAGGGGTGGGGACACTCTGGGAAAGTAAAGTTGACAGCAAAACAAATGCAATGACGAGTAAAGTGCTCGTTGCGTATTTTAATTTGGTTTAAAAACATTGTTTCGCAAAATCCCCAAGTGTACGTCAGTTCAACTGACGTTACGTCACACAGAGCAAGACAAAGAGAGACCAAGAGAAAGAAAGAGAGAGAGAGAGAGAGAGAGAGAGTGAGATGAAGACAGTGGACAGGCATAAAGAATCAGTTGGGGGCAGCGTTGTGTGCTGTTGTTCCTGTTATTGTTCGCTCTGTGTGTCTCTGTGTGTGTCTTTATGGAGTGTGTCTGTATGTGTGTGTGCGTGCGTGTCTTTGTGTTTCTTTGTGTGTGTGTGTGTGTGCGTGTGTTGTGACAGCAGCGCAAAAACCGCGCTGACAGCAGCAGAGCTCAGGGAGCTGGGGAATTCCCAGTCCAGCTACGGTACGGTTCGGTTCGGTGGGGTTGGGTTCGGTTCAGTTGGCCGGGCTCCCTTTTGGGGTACACTGCGAATGTAAGAAATGTAAATTGTGCGCTTTTGCTGCGCACTTTTTGCATTCACGTGCAAAATTTTCATGAGCTTCGCAGCTTCGGGAGATAAAAAGCGAACGGAGGGAGGGAGATGAACTGGCAGAGAGAGCGAGATGGAGCGACTGCGATAGCAAAGCAGCCAGAGGCGTACAGAGCGTTATGGGGCGACCGCGTTTGCTCAGCGGCATAATGAACTCAAAAACCAACTCATAATTAAACTGGGGAGTTATGTGACGTAGACAAGCGTAGAAGGGGAGGAGGAGAGGAGGCAGGGGGGCAGCCCAGTGCATTTGCGGCATTTTTCTTGTCAAAAGTTTGTGACCATCTGCTGCAGCCAGTGCTGCTTTTAGCCGCTGGCCAAGGATTTGTTGCACTCACTAAGCAATAAAATGAGGCAACAGTTCAGCTCAGCTCAGCCTGATGCTGTAAAGCGCATACAAAATGTGACAGCTTGGCAGCTGTAGAGAGTGTGCATACTGCTGGCCCGCACTGTGCCCTGCCTCGACCACAGGCCAGATTGAATAGGGAGGCACAAGGCACGCATTGTCCGAATTAATGTGCTGCCATCTAGCAAACAGTTCATAGCGATTGCATTGGGTATACTTAATAGTATTGAGTGTTGTACGAGGAAAGTGTTGTGGACTGGGAATATCTGAAGAGCAACTTAGTCAAGTCAACTAATGAGCAAAGGCATAGAACCACTTGAAATGTGCACTAAATGCAGCCCCGCCTTGACTCGATTGCTGCTGCTGCTGGTGCCTTTCTTCCAGCACTTTCCATTTATTGCATTGCGAGCACAAGTGTCGCGCTTCGTGCCTCGCTGCCAAGGCCAATTCGGGCTCTATGGCACGCGCTCTTAAACCATTTCGCCTGCTCGACAGGACAACAAAAACATTTTGCTACGGCGGGGGTGCCCTCATTTCATGGCAAAAGGCACAGAAAAGTTTTCGCACAACGCCACAAAAACCCAACTCATTAAAAAAGATCAGCACAGGCAACCGTGCCCCCTCCCTGCCCCTCCTCTTCACACCTACAGCAACAGCGGCAGAGCGAACACAACGATGAACAATCGAACAATATCAACGCTTCATGGTAGCCCGCAAAGAGAAAGAGAGAGAGAGAGAGAGAGGGGGGGGAGAATGGCAAAGGGAAAGAGAAAGGGCGAAAAACACAAACTCTGACACAAAGCCGCGCTATGCTGAGCCTGAGCCAAGTGCAGAAAAAGCGAGCAAAAAAAAATTAGGGCACTTACGCGTGCTGGCGTAAAAGCAGCAGCAGCAGCAGCAGCAGCGACAGCAACGCCAACGTCTACGCAGGCAGAGGTAAAGTTTTCCCATCCTCTCGCCCTCGTTCTCTCCCTGACCCCCTCGCCCGTCAAGTTGTAAGCAAATGTCAGGCATTGCCTCCTGATGATGACCCTACTTTTTGAAAATGTGTCAGAGCTACAAGTGAAGAGCAACTGTTGCAGCAGCAGCAACAGCAGCATCAGCAACATGGGCGCGAGGGCGTGGCTAACGCGGCTTGATGGGTGGTCGTCGTCAGCGCTGCCGGTCGTCATCCCTGCCTCGCTCCCGCCCCGCTGCTGCCCCCGCTTGGGCTGCATAAATATTCAAAGCTTTTACATGGCTGCAGGCTGGCTAAAAATGTGCAACAGAATTGTGGCAGCGTGGTGAGTGGGGGGGGGGGGTAAGTGCATGCAGCCCTGGCCCGTATGCAGCCACTTGCGCAGAGGGTTACTCTTAACTATGTTGTTCGATATCAAGTATGCCGAAGAGGGGAATTAATTATGTTGCTCGAAAATGTTTGGTTATTTTTAACAACGACCTGGAAAAAGGAGAAGAGAGGGTGTTGGGGAGTGGGTAGCTTCACAGTGGTTCAGTTGCAAAGAGGTTTAAAACAAATGCAGAAGTTTGAGAAAGGGAACACATTAGGCCACAGAAAAACCTTAACATCAATTTACAGCATAGATAATTCAATTAAATTCTATTTTGTTAAGTAACTTTACAAAATGATTTAATTTCTGTGTATTTATTCATATATGTATAGATTAATTTTATATGAGTAAATTTAGCCAACTTCTCGAGTACGTAAGTACATAATTTATCAATTTAAATTTAAATATATTTCGAATAACAACAAGTTGCTATATTAATTTATATTACACTAGATGCTGTACTGTATTTAAGTTCATAATAAGAATTACTTAATACATAAAATCCTTTATAAATGATTGTTTGTTTATTTACCACTCTCTCACTTCTGTTTAACTTTCTTTCCTCTATAAAATGTAAATTTATTGAAACTTCTTTTTCTAGTTTAATTTTATTCTGCAGTTATTCAAATATTCAACTTTTTTTGTCTTCTATGCAACTTTCTTTTCTTTTTAATAAATATATTTATTGCAGCTCCCTTTTCCAGTTTCATTTAATTCCCTAACTGCTGGGTCAACCCTCGCAATTGCCAGCGTAAAATTGTCTCTCACAGTGTCCGTTGTTGCAATATAAAAACGCAACAGCAGCCACTGTGGCAACAGCGGCAGCAACGGCAACATGAGCAGCGAGCACTAATAACAACTGCAGTGGTAAGCAGCAGCAGCAACAACAACAACAACGACAGAAACAGCAACAACAAGGGTGCTGCTTTTGTTGTTGCTGCTGTTGCTGTTGCTGCTGCCGCTGCTGTTTCTGGCCTCTGTCAGAGCTAACTGTCAACGAGCTGGCAACCACTTAAAGCCTTCAAAATGGCGCAAGTTTAAATTAAAATTTTGAAGTACACATCCCGACACCAACAACAACAGGAGCAACAGCAACAACAGAAACACCAACAGCAGCAACAACTATAGTAACAACAACTAAACACGAAGCGGGCTGCGTCACTTTTTGGATACAAGGCGAAACTTTGTGTAATTTCGCTGGATTGCTTGGGGGGGAGGTTCGTAGCAGGATCTGTGGCAAGTGCATTTGAGAAAAACTTTAACGATTTAGGCTCAACATGTTGCCGAAAACAGCAACAACAGCAGCAGCGACAGCAACAACAGCAGCAGCTCCGACAACAACATACCAGGCAATTGTTTCTGCGAGACGCGTCGCTCGCGCCAAAAAGCATGCAACACATTTTATGATGATTTTTTTCGGTTTCGCTGCTCTTGTATTTGCCTCTGCCTGCCTGCGTCTGTCCCTGTCCGTCTGCCTTGCTGCTCTAGTTGTTGTTGTTGTTGTTGATGTTGCCTTTGCTGTTGATGTCTGTTTTTCGTGTTGTTGGGCCGTCCTTGCTGCTTGTTTTTGCCGCACTTTAGTGCCACCGCATTGACAAAGTTTCCATCTGCCGCGAGCCTTAACGCACACTCGCACACACACGCACACTCACACACACCACACACACACACACACACTGAAAATGTGATCTATGCCTTTTTCTGGGCCAACAACAAAATAAAACCAACTGCAAAATTTCAAATTCAGCAGCCGCAGCCAGCACATGCGATCCGAAGCGAACTTTACAGCAGGCAGCGCTAGCAAAAGTTTGTCTTTGTCGAGCTGGCTGCGGGGGAGGTCAAGGAGAGGGGTGAACACAAGAACGCAAGGCGCAGGACAAGGCCCACAGGACGAGCGTTGGCTGCAAGTAATTTTGCAGCTCTTGCAGCTACCGCAAGTTTTTACTGCACTTTGCCAACTAAACCGAGTCGTGGACTCAGGCCCAGGCTCAGCCACAACTCGTGCTCGCACTCGCACTTGCTTGCTCTCTCTCTTTCTCTCTACCATTCACTAGCCATGTTCCGCTCTATTTCCATCTCTCTCCTTCCTTACCTTCAGTTTTAACTTGAAGTATCTGCCGCTTTGACTTTGGTCCTAACCAAGTCCCGGCGGCACACTCGCTGTGTGTATATATGTGTGTGTGTGTGCGTTTGTGGCTGAATCGCTGTGCCCAAGCTCTGCAGTAGCAGCACAGGGTGTCATAGAATTCACAGTTTATGAATTTACCAGGCACATGACAAAACTGGCAAATCCCGATATGCAAAATAAGTTTTAGTTTTAGGCATTTTCCACAATTGCCACGCTGTTTTATTGCTCAGCGTGAAAGTGAAAATCTCAGAAATAGTTGGAAACAGTTCACAATGGTGGCTTGAATCAATATGTCAATCGACCCAGTTTATGGTTGCAATAGGGATTTAGGGATGGAGTTCGAAAATGGATTGAAAATAAATCACGGGATTCATGGCGCAGCCTAAAAGAAGGCAACAATATTTTTAAAGATTTGTAATTACTTAGAATGCTTTTAATAATAATATATAATACTTAAAATATATAACATATATATTATATTAATAATAAAAATAATATAAAGAAAAACATATAAATTTATTAAAATTATTATTTCTTCTTTGACGCATTGCATATGACATTAAGTTATTATATTATTAATTTAAAAAAGTTTAGAAAAAAGTAACAAAGTCAAGTTTAAACGTTTATAATTGTAATTAATAATATATTGAATACCTTGTGGTATCAAATTAGTATTTTTTATAAATTCTTAAAACAACAACTTTTAAAAATGTGTCACAAATTATTGATAGGTGAAGTGACTGCGGAGATCTGCAGCTGCATATTCATTTTTCATCAAAGCAGAAAAAAGCAATTGCCGCATGACAGACTCCTCAGATTCATAATCCCTGGCCAATAACCCCACTTGGCCATCTAGTCTATTAGGTAGGAGGCACTTGAGCAACGAACACGCTGTTTGGTCGGCAAGTTCAAGTCAAACACGCCGAGAGACATATCAAAGGTGCATAATGCGATGCCGACGACCGCAGTGCTTGGCACATCTTCATCAGCATCGAAGCATCGGAGTCTCCACTCTCGGACACTGTGTAAACAATGTCCAGTTAGTGATAGGTTTTCCCGGTAGTGCACACACACACACACACACACACGCACTTAAACAAAGCTCAATGCACACAGAAAATTTGTTTGGCACACAATGCGAGTCGATGCTCAGAAGCCAAACAAGAAGGCATTAGCCACTAGCAGAGAGTGGCTACAGGGGTCGCTGTCAGCCTGGTACTTCCTGCTCCCCCCCCTTGCCCTGCATATTCCCTCTCAGATTTACCAATTTGAAGTCAGCGCCACAAGGTGGGTGAAGAAAACTTTATGAACTACTCGACGACTTTTGGGAGATGCCCAGCGAAAGGCAACATGCAAAACAGAACCGAGACAGGTTGAGCCCAGAGAGCTAGACCCGTTCCGGTGGCATCCTTCCGGGCAATGTTCTACGTCCTGTGCTGCCTCCGTCTGCTGCGGAAGTCAAGGAAAAGTCGACACACACACACACCGACCGAGAGAGAGAGAGAGAGAGAGAGCACAGAAATTTGCAACACCTGGCAAAAGTTTTTAATTATATTAGGAAACTGCAAAAGAAAATTTGCCTCACATCTTCGGGGCCAAACTAAAAGTGGGCGGCGACGGGGTGGCATACCAATTGGTTGGGCGTGGCGTCTTTGCGAATTAATTGACACGAATTGATGAGTCTCAATGTCAAAAGGCCAACAACAACAACAACAACAGTAGCAGAAGTAGCAGCAACAAGCGTCGAGGCAGCCAAAAAAGTTTTCAACTTTACCTGCAATTTGACAGCAGACGCTGCGTATACGTTATTTCTTGCCGTCTATGTCGTCTTACGTCCTGGCTAGACAATTTTAACAGGACTCTCGCTTTAATCGGCGTAATTTTGTCATCGATTTAATTAAATGCCCATAGCTTATATCCTGCTCGCTCTCTCCCTTCTCTCTTTCTCCCTTTCTTCCTGCCTCCCACTTGCTCCGAGAGTTCGCCAACAACGGAAGTCGAAAGCTCTTTCACTTGATGAGGCCGCACAGCAAAGGCAAAGAATGCCAGAGCTGGAGGGGGTTTAAATGCGCCATGGCGGAACGAGTCGACTCGAGGCGAGAAGTTTGTTTGCAAAGAACTCTTGTGGTTTCCATTGCCTGTTGTTAAACAATTGATTTCTCAATAAATCGTGCAATGCACTGTGAGCTCTCTCGCTCGTAGCGCTACGAAGGCTCCATGAAGCAAAAACAATTAATTACAAATAGCATGTTGACTCGCAAACAAAAAGGGGTAGACAACTCGAGGGGGAAAGAGGGAAGCCAGGGCTGAGCATATGAAAGTTGCGCAGTGGGATTATGCAAGCACTGTGGGCTGTTTGCAATGCGAAAGACTGCAGATAGCTTGGAGGATCAGATGCAATTTATTAATATAGCATTGCATGAATTTGTGGCTTCCTCTTTATATATTTATTCTATATATTTACTATATATGTTTTGCATTTACTAGAGCGTGTAAACGAGTCAAAAAGCTTATCCTTTACTTAGTTTTATTTTCATTAATCATCTTTAATCACAAAGATAAATATAAACACTATCGATCCTTAGCAGATATCTAATTCTATTTGATCGTTGATCCATTAGCACTAGTCCCCTTAGGTTCTCCCTCAAAGCCAAATTCAAACTTATCGTGCAGCTAGCTCATCCACTGTTAATTGGCGACAATGTCGTAGTCAGTTGAGACAACAGTCTAATAGAGCGTGGAGCGAGCACGTTGTCGGCTGAGTAACAAACGGACTAACTGACTGGCTGAGTCGGCAAATAGACGGTAGACTCAACGTGCAGGACTCGTCGATAGACAATAAACAATTTCGAATCCTTTTAAAGCCAATAATGATAAACAAATTCAGCAGCAGTCACAGCTAGAGAGCTGGCTGGAGCTGAGGCACACACAGTGTGTACATCCTGGGCACGGCATGAAAGGCAAACAGAAGAAGAGATCCACACCATACCGAACCCAAGCGAACCCAAGCGAGGGACAGTAGCAGCCGAAACACCATTGAGCAGGACTTGATGAACGGAATCGAGTGAAGTAGTCAAGTGTTTGAGTAACTGGCAGCCAGCACGAGATGCCGATGAAGATGGGGCTGGAGCTGGAGAGGGAGATGGCAAAGAAGTTGGAGGATTGCGTCTGCTATCCAGCACAATGCATCAATATAACAAAAACGGGCTGCAAAGGCAAAGGGAAAGAGAGACAGAGAGAGGTGGAGAGTAGCAGAATGAGAGGAGCAAGGAGTTGGAGGTGCTGTCGTCTCATCAACTTAATTTAATCAGACACTCTGTGTATATAAAAATGCAGGCAATCCTCTGTACCCATCTGTCCCTCTCCCTCTTAGCCAGGTCTAGTCTATGCCTACGCGTGGACGCACAAAGCAGCTGAAGAGGACTGCCTCGCAGGGAGCAGGAAGCAGACAGGACTGCTGGCTCGGCTGGCCATTGTTGTGTGTCTCTTGCCTGGCTGGAGAGTCGACGACGATGATGATAGCTTTTGGTTCCCGTCGCTCGTCGCTCGGCGCTCGTCAAGTATTCCAGCAATTTTCCAATTGAAATCATTAAACAATTTGCATTCCACTTGAAAATTGCGTTAAAATAACAACAGTTTACAGCGCACTCTCTGATAGCGAAAGCTATCAGCAACAAGAGTCCAGGCGAGGGAGGAGGAGGAGGCAGAACGAGTGGAGAAAGTGTGCAGTCCGACCATGTCCTGTTGGTCCGTCCTGCTGTTGCACAATGCGTAGAACATTTCAATTGCTCAAAAATGTAAAATGTTTCCAATGTCCCTGGCCCTGGCCCTGACTCCAACTCTGACTCTGACTCTCATTCGGGCCCTGGCCCTGGACCTGGCCATGATGCTGGTTCCGGCTGCGTCCCTGTTTGGATTTTGACTTTGCCCGGCTGCCTTTTGTTGCACAAATTGAGCGTCGACGCTTTGAAGCAACAAAGTTTAATTACGGCCCATACAATGAGTCCAGCAACAACAACAACAAAGGCAAGTGGAGAACTTCAAAAATGCGAATTTTGCATGCAACAAATGCGAAAATTGTGCAAATACTGCGTTGTCCCCTGCACTGCGGAATGGGATTGCCAGCGATGCTTTCCAAAAATTTAAAATGTTTTGCAGCAAGGGAGAATCCTGTTAAAGTTTGCTGTGGTCGGGGCACATATGACAGAAATGAAATCATTCGTCTGAAATGAAGGAACTTCAAAAGGATCGCAAATCATAATTAGTTCAGTACTGGAAAAGGGAAGGGGAAATGACAAATAAAGAGTCCATTATGCACATATGCACAATATACATATGAATACTGTATTCATGTCCACCCTACTTCGCCTTATTTCAACTACAACCTCTCCTCTTCATTCAGTTACTTCCTGAGCTGCACTTCGTTAATGGAAAGTACACAAAAACAATGGGAAATCCCCTATTAAATTAATCAAAATCAACTAATAACTCTTGTGTTCCCAGGGCACACAATGCCAGCCCGGTTTGGAGGACATCTTCAGGTTGGTGCTTCTGGGTCGCAGCCCCAATCACTTTGCATTCGATGCATAACTAAGCACTTTGGGTAATTCAATGGCTCTCCACAGGTCCGAGTCCGGGTCGGGGTCTCTCTTAACAGTTCTCCCAGGTCTCTCTCGAGTTGCCCGACTCGATGCATTTCCAATCGAACTGCTCTGCAATTCATCAACTGTCAAATCCCATTTAATTTCAGATTATAGCAAATAATTATAGAGCCAGTCGGGCTGTGGTAGTTAACCACTCAGGCAGGTAGCCGCACCGCCCCCACATCCTGCAAACCGCGCCTATCAAGCACTTAACTGCCACTACGATAACGATAACAACAACATCAACAACAACAACAGTTGCAGCAGTAGCAGTACAGCAACAACTGCAACAAGCATACTGCAGAACACTCAAAAGCCACTTGGCCGGGCCAAGGGAGAAGTTAACGCCCCGCCCCAAGCAGTCACCTGCCCTACCCTGCCTGCCCTGCGCTGCGCCCAAAATGTCTGTCAAGGTTGCAATTCTTGCCTGCCTCGGGCCGGCGTTGTACGGCAGCAGTTTGCATTTGAGCGGCTTACGGAGCATTCACAGTGGGACACGAGGCATGGGAAAGATTGATTGCTAGACTAGAAAATTGTAACAAATAAGACAACGACAGAGCTAAGTTTAACTTTTGGCAAGAAACTAGAATTGAATAGTATTGCTTATATTCAATATTATGGCTAACTTTAATTGATTTAAATTTACTTAAAGTTAGTTTTAAAATTAAAACTGGTCTCCATATAAAAGCCTTCAATTCTGCCAATTATTCCTAAGGCAGCTATAGATAAGGAGCCGATTTTGATGTAATATTATATAAGTGAGATATGAGATATAGTAGTTTTAAAAGTGAGAGAATAGTTGGGGTCTGAAATGTCTCCTAAAGTGCGTTGTAAACTCCAGGCCAAAAATTATTATATGTTTTTTCACAACAGTTTCTTGAATATCTATTGGGAAATAGCTTTTCCTAAGCGCCATTTGGTCTTTATTATCGAAAATTATTAAGCTCTAAAGAGCGTTAGGAATCTGCAAATTGACTAGAATACCTACATTTGTCATACTACATATTATTTTAATTTAAAGCAGTGCTCTAATAGGGAGATACTGTTCCCTACACGAATTAATATTAATGTAATTTTATGTTATTTTGCAATGCATTTATTATTCTCTACCAAGATATTCAAAATAATAGATTGTATTAACATTTTGATGGATTTATAAATAAAGTATTCAGTTTCACAATTATCGTGCACTTTCTACCACTGTTGAGGAGACAAATCAAATTTTATGGACCAATATTGCTGAGGGCAGCGAATTTTAACTCAGGCTGAGGCGGCCAAACGAATGAAGACGACGTCAACAACGACGACGCTGGCGATTGCGACGACGATGACGATGACGACTAACAAACAGAGTTGTGTCTGGCGATTGAAAATTGCTGTGGCTGCTTACAAAACACTCGGCTTGGGCTATGTGCGAGGATCTAGAATGGCAAAGTAACCAGACGCAGTGCCGCCTGGCGGACTGTGGACGGACCAAGCACGTCTAGATTTATTTACATTTGAATTTTTGAACAAGTTGCTGAAATTTGCGCACAGTGCAAACTATGTCTGGCCAGTTGCTGCTGCAAAGGGGTAGTGTTGGGGGGAGGAGGTGTGGGAGAGCCAGGCGGTGCCTGCGCTGTTTGCTTTGCAAGCCGACAACGAGCATCGATAAAGGTGGCGACTGCTTTTGTGGCGGCCTTTTGTGTGCATATAATTAAAAATGCTGCCAGCCCCTAGTCCAAAGGTAAACACAGAGAGGAACGCAAAGGGGTGTGCCGAATACGAGAGAGAGACAGAGAGAGAGAGAGAGAGAGGCACAGCCTGCTGTGTAACAAACAAACAGAGCAACAAACAAACAAAAGCGGAGGCTGACTGCATTTTTGCAAGTGCTTGCGAAAATTTGTTTGGCCATTAGAAATATTCATGGCCGAAAATTATTCAATTAAAGTTCAGTTTGGGGCGGACAACAAAAGCAACAACTACAACAAGTCGACAACAACAAGTCGACAGCAACTACAAAGGAACGTTGTAACCAGACCAGACCAAAAGTCAAACACAACAAATACATAATGAGCAGTCAAGCGGGGCACACACTAACACACACACACATAGAGACGCATACACACTTAGACAGTTAGATAATGCACACAAACACACACACACACAGGATATCCGGGAATGTGCGCGAAGCTTTGCAAGCGGCTGGCAAAATTAACAGTAAATGCGCTTTAAATAGCAACAATGGCAAATGCCGCCGTTGCCGCTCTATTGACCCAGTGCACTCCATGGCATCCCTGTGCATCTGTGTGTGTGTCTGTGAATGTTGTATATATGTGCATAGCAGATAGTATAGCCGCACCAACTGGCAGCTGCCACGCCTCCACCTCCCCCAGCATCTGTTCGAAGAACGGAACTCGGTTTTGCAGCGGACATGGAAATGCGCCGAGGCTGGGAAAGGCAATGAAATAGAAGCAACTAAAGGAAACTGTAACAGATTAAACTTGGCACTTGGAAAACTGGCACGCATTTCCAAGCAGAGATCAAGCTGGTTGATGGAGGGGGCAGAGGGCGGACGAAAGTACCGACTGACAGCGGAGTAGAGCATCAACGAATACATGGCATGCTGACGCCTGCCAGAATGAAAGACAATAGGATACATGCTCAACGAATTGGAATTGCTCTATGACATTGATGGCAAAAGTGTTCAATTTTATATGATAATAATAAAGTTGAAAATAATATAAAATATGAGGCATTTGGTAATCTTGAACATATTATTACTTACAGACTGTTTCTAACATTCAACTACCTCCATATTTTACAATATTCTTTATGCATGAAAAATATCAGCAATCATTTCATTTAATTATTATTGCTAGATGTTCATTCGTATGTAAAAAGCCTATTCAAGCTCACCTCAATGCAGAGTACACACACATTTTCTAATAATATAAAACAGATCATATACCTAATTTATACATATACATATAATTCTGTACACTTTAATTAAATGTTCTTTACAATAATATAATCGAGAATGAGATTAATCTCTTCAGGCCCAATCGCATTCTCAGTGTTTAAATGAACTCTCTTCAAACTTCAAGTACCATCAATGAACTTGCGTTAATCTACTTCGATTCAGTGCCTTTCGGTATGGTTCGATGGGGCTATAGTGTATTTAATAATGGACTGTGTGAAGTGCAAACAAAAGCCGCCGTTGCATGCGTGTATAAAAGTTAATATAACGCACGTTGAATGGTTATGGTTGATGGTCTCTGGCATTAGTAATCATATTTTGCCGAGCAATTGCAAATACCCTGCATATGTTCACAAACACACACACTCTGAAAGAGAGAGGCAGAGAAAGGGAGAGAGAGGGAGAGGGAGAGAGAGTCATACAAACACTCGTACATTCCAACGATATGAGCAGTTTTTAGATTTATACATATATAATATATGCCATGTTGGCAAACAATAAGAAGTCAGGCATGAGTGTGTCGACCAGTGGCAATGGAAGGGGGAGTTTGTGTGTGTGTGTGTTCAGCATA
Organism: Zaprionus nigranus; assembly: GCA_018903425.1. Taxonomy (NCBI): domain Eukaryota; kingdom Metazoa; phylum Arthropoda; class Insecta; order Diptera; family Drosophilidae; genus Zaprionus; species Zaprionus nigranus. The sequence goes on along the minus strand of JAEIGD010000034.1, from coordinate 661,833 downwards.
TACTCATCTCTAGCTTTCTGTTACTGTATATGCATATATTAGTTATTAATGCGTACGTGTAACGCATATTGAGAAACGCCGCAGTCAGAGCCAACTCCCCAATTTGCCAGTCTATGTGCGGCCTGTCTGTGTATGCATATATGCATGTGTTTGTGCTAACGTAACTGTGATGTGTGTGTGTTTTCGTGGCAGATTTATGTGGTTTTTGCAGCAAAGAATGCATAATGTTTGCTTCAACCATATTTGAAATATGCCAGCAACGAGATTTGTGGCGCGACGACGACGACGACGACGACGTTGGATTTGGACTTGGACCCCATTAAAGATTCATACATTTGCGCCACCCTTTCGACTTCAACTTCGGCGCACTAAGACCAACTCAAGGCACGCAGTCTGCTGCGGTTGCATCGCACTCGCAACTCACCAAGGGGTCGTCCCCCTGATGCGATTAGATGTGTAAACTTGCGCGGATGTGGTTTAAATAGGGTTGAGATTTCGAACCTTTGCAGCAGCAGCAGCAGTCCCTGAAGTTGCCTTCAAGAGTATACATAGTATGTATTTAATACTTTTGAGTATATATTAAATACTTAAAGTCCCTTCAAGAAATGCGAGAGGAAACTTTGATTGATGGTTTTCAATTTGCAAACTGAATCTGATGCTCTAGCCGTCTGCACTTTCTCCATTCTCATGATAGATGGTTATTTCACACTTTCGTTTTTTCGCCTTGAACTAAGCTCAAATATGGTCAAACCATTTTAGTTGTATCATAATAGAATTGAAATAGTAATTTGTTGATAACTTTAATGAAACTGCAACTGGAAAAACTTGTTTTAAATAAGTTTTTTGAATAATTTTTGTATTTTTTTAATGAAAGTATAAAGTTAATAACTAACCACTCTGGTTTATAAAGTAACTTTTTCCATTACACACCAAAATGCAATTCTTTTAACTGAATAACCCTATCGCTGACTAAGTGCGCCTTCATTTCTCACCACCTCAAACCACTTCGCACAATGCTCAGCCTCTCACTTATTGAATTTACAACTTTCGTATGGCCATCAATCATCCAACTTGAACAGAGGGAGAGAGAGAATGCCTGAAGTGCATGTAAATCAAAAGCTCACCACTTACTAGTTTTCTATATAATTTACACAAATTCACCTTTTGCCAATTATGAAAACTAGAATAAAAATGCAAATTTCAAGCAACTCGTGTCCGCCGGCAGCCACAAAAGTACCAAAAAAATAAATAAAAGAAGAGCAAGAAATTTCATATTAAATGTGCAGAAACTTTACTTTCAAGAGCTGCACCCCGACCACATCAGCACGCCCCAGCTCTAACTTCGACCCAACACCAGGCCAGATAAGCCTAACAAATTTTTTAAAATAAATTACAGAGTAGAGCAAACAAATTTGCATACTCAAGCGGGTAGCACAGTGGGACGGGGATGGGAAGCAGACAAAAAGGTTTTTTTCTCTGCTGTTGGCTGTCTTTTTCACGCCATAAAGCAAATCAAGCAAAATTTGAGAGGTTTTCTCCTTCCCCATCGGTTCGTCTCGTCTCGATAGGAAAATGAGTTATTGCACATGTTTTGGACTGGGAGGAGAAAGTGCTTGTGGTGGGGGGGGGCAAGCGGAAAAAGCCTAGAAAACTTCCGTCTAAAGGTCGCAACACTTTTGATTATATCAAGGCGAAGGCAAAGGGCTCAGTAATACAAAAAAACGAGCTGCCAGCCGATGCCAAAAGAATGAGAAAAAAAGAAGCAGCGAAAAAATGCAAGAAAATAAAACAAAAATTCCCAGCTAGTATACGCCTAATAAAGTGGCCAGCCCACGACCATGGCACGAAAGGGGTTCTGTTCGGGGTTGGGGTCGGCGGGGCTCGGGAAATGTGTTCGGGCACAAACTTTATTAAAACTCTTGAATTAAATGAATTAGTCAACCATATAGCCCAGCTTGGATGTTGCCCAGCTCTGGTCTGGGAACATCGCTTAACTCCCTCGGTCCTGTCCCAGTACCGCCCCCCCCCGCTCTGCTGCCCCTTAAGCTTTGCCTTGTCTCTCCGTCTTTATCTATTTCTTCTTCAGTGCGGCTTGAAAAACAATTTTCGTAAGCAAAAGTGTAATGAGCGTAGAAATGAACTTTAGACACGGTGCAAAGGGACGGGGGAGATGCGCGCCAAAAGGGCGTGGCAAAGGCAGCAAATTAAATGAAATCCTTGTGCCAGAGCGTCGTCGTCGTCGTTTGGCCGCTGAAAAAAGGAAGCATTAAAATATCAGTGCAAAGAAGGAAAGGGCTAAACGACCGAAAACTTTACCCAAAAACCCAAAAGCCCCAGTTTGCCATGCCAAGAGCCCAATGGGAACCCCCAACTAAACCAGAAGCAAAGCCGAGTCAAAAGTTTTGCGCCTTTTTGTAACTGATTTGTACAGTTCTCTGTAAAATTTTTCTTATGATTTCCTTTTTAATTTAATCCAAAAGACATTGCTAAATTGCTGTTAAAATGTGTAAGGAAAAAATAAAAATAATAAAGCGCTGCGGTTGTGGCACCCAGGGGAACACTGTGCAGCAGGATTGCTGAATAATATAAAATTAATTAATATATTTGCAGAAGATTCACGGTATAACTTAAGATTCTAGCTAGAATTTTATCTGGTGAAATATAAGTAACAATATGTTAAAGAAAAACACAATAAAAATCACAAAAAAATGAATGTATAGCAATTTGTAAATCCATTTCAACTATTTTACATTAAATTCTCTGTTACACAGTGAAAAAAATAAAAAAAAAAAAAAAAAAAACCAAAAAATAATTACGCGTAGAACCCTCTGTGGAAACCCTTCAGGGACTGTCTGAACGTTGACAACTCTTGACCAGAACAGTTCTTTGGTTCTGCGGAATCCTAAAGGCTTTCGCATAGTTTCTTGAAAAAATCCTCAAGCAACAAATGGAAATTGAAACTTGATTATGTGCAGAAAGGCAGAAAAAGTTGCAATGTTAGATGGACACTGGACACTGGACATGGACGGAGGCTGCGGGCTCGGGGACAGTCGAGAGGGAGTGGGAGTATGGGTGGGTTATGGTGCGTTGTCAGGCGTAGAAATTTATGCTCTTTGCCAAAAACTTTGCAGCCCTCGACTGTCTGTCTGCGGAGTCCGTCTCTCTATCCGTCTGTCTGTCTTCCTGTCTGTCTGTCTCTCATAGAGAACTATTTGCTAGCCGGTTTGGGACATTAAAAGCAGCTTGCATGTATATTTTGTACATGTTTTCGGCATCATAAAACTTGATAGTTTATGCTTGTACTTCTTTTACATGTTTGCCAAATGAAATACACAGCATTATACAACAAACTAACAACAGGAACAGCAACTGGAATAACTGCAAAAGAAAGAAACAACTGCAATTGAGAGGTTTATATACACATTATTTATTCATGCCCAATGCATGCGCAATTAAAATTTGTGAATTAGTCACAAAATCGATTTGCGAAAATTGGCAATACAAATAGCAACAGCAACAACAACAACAACAACAACAGCAACAAGAGTCCCTTTTGGCCACTGCGCCATCTAGTGCTCTTTCCCCCATTTCGCCATTCAAATTGGCAGTTCAAATGTTGCAGCCATAACTTTTTATATACTCCGCATCGTATGAAATGCGTTGGACTCAAAAACTTTTGCTGTTGGGGTTATTTTTATGGCAGTTCTGCATTTAGTTAGCTAGCAAGAACTGTAGCAAGTAGGGAGAATGAGTAGGGAATAGGAGGCGAGAGAGGGACTGAGAAAGGGAGATGGGTTGGGTAGCAAGATTGCGCAAGTTGCACAAATTTTGATTCCAGAAGGTAAGTTATGACTTTTCTGCTCAGTTGCCAAAGCTTAGGTAAATCATGATAAAGAGACGACTTTGTCCCGATATTAATTTCTTCGCGAGGAACTTTTGTTTTGTTGTCGCAGTGTAAGTTATAGATGGCCTGGATATGTTTACAGGGTATAATAGGTAAGATATATGAGAAGCCTTTGCAAATTTATAGAAGGAAATTATTTTAATAAATGTAATCTAAGTGCTACTAAGTTATATTGTTACTTAAAGAAAAGTATTTTAATATTTTGTTCGGGATCACTTGCTGCTTATTTACTTTTCATTTCTACTTCACGTCAACGAGTATTTGCAATAGTCAAACTACTTGTATAATCTCCAGAAGATGCTAAATTGGACTGCTAGACAATAACCTCGATGAGTAGGTCTGTAATTAACAACTCCTTCGGTCTCTTGTAAACACCAGCTGAGCTGACGCATTTGCTGCATTCTCTTCTCTTCTTTGCATTCTCTGGGATTCCCATTCCACTCGATTTATTGCTGCAAGAGCTGAAAACTTTTATGGCCACCTATGGGTAGTATAAAAAGCGTAGCGGAAAATGGAAAATTTTTGCATAATAGACTCGGCTGCAGAGTTTAAAGTTCAAAGCTTTTGTAGATTATGCAAATTAGAAATTAATAATACGCCCTGTACTCACACACACACACATACATACACAGAGATATAACACTCTAATACCAATACCCACATAAATTAGGCTCCGGTTCAACGTTTTTATCAACGTGTTTGAGAGAAGAACGAGTAAAGGAGGGAGAGGAGGGAGAAGGTGAGGCAGTGCGGGACGGCACTCTCAATGCCACAAAATTATGATAAATGATTTGGAAATGCGCACAAGCAGGCAACAGACCGTCAGACAACAACAGCAGCAACAAGAACAGCAGCAGCAGCAAACCACAACAACAACAGGAGCTGGAACAGCAACCGATCCGAACCACAACGCAGAACCGAACATATCCTTTTCCTGTGATGTTGCTTCCCATGTTGTTGTTGTTGTTGTTGCAGTTGTTACTGCTGCTATTGCTGTTGAAGCTCTCGAGCCGGCTGGCGAAAAACTTTTCGAGTTGAAGGAAATGTAATTTCGTTTTTCTTGAGTTCTGTTTTGGTTTTCGTCTTTTTTTTTTCTTTCACTTCCCCACAGACAAGACGACAGCATCGAGGACGACGCTGAGGAAGTCGCTGCCTAAAATCACTGAACTAAAACGCCAAGCAGAGGGTGCTGCAGGGGGGTGGAAAGGGGAGGAGGAGGGGAAAACTATTGCTACTATTGCCAGTGCACGCTGTGCACAATAATCCCATGAGAGATGCTGCACGGAGCAGAAGCAGAAGATATAAAAAACTGGCACCGCAGAGCCGAAAATTCGTGTGCTCATCCCTTGGCAAATAGGAAGCGTACATCATAAAATATTGATATTTTGCTGCTTTGATTTTTCAGCGCGCTGTTTAAGTAATGGCACCACTGGATGCCCAGACGCCTCCCCTCTCTTGGTCTCACTTCCCATTTTTTGCTGCAGCAGTCTGCTCTGTCCCGGCGTGATCTGGTCTGCTCTATGGCACCATTGGCGACAATTCTCATTCTTGCCATCCGTTCTACACTTTTTCTGTCGCAGACCTCAACCTCAACCTCAACCTGAAGACCGACAAACGCCAAAGAGCGCAACAATCCACGAGTTTAGTTTCCTTTTGGGGTTTTCCGTGCGCTATTTGGATTTGGGAATACTTAGGCAAGCTGTGCTTAGTTACAGCCTGGACAGGCAGAGACCGTCATAGGCCAGACAGACAGACAGAGACAGCCAGACGACAGCAGTCTGAGATGGAACCACACAGCGGGAGAGACTAGACACAATCTCGCAGTGGGAGCAGGTTGCCCGCCTGACAGATTCTCGATAATATCAAATGCAACAAACGATAGTTGTAGCCAAAGTTGCTAAACATCGGAAGTACTTCGCATAGAAAAGAAAGAAAGAAATTTAAGAATGTTGTGGAGTGGAAATTCAAGCATTCAAATTGAATATTAAATTATGATAGATGGTAAAGAGAATAACAAACAGCGATAGCTCAGCATCAAGTTCAGCAGTTTTCTGTTTTCATTTTATTTTTTTATCGATGCACATTGCACATTAATTTCATATTCTGCTCATGCACATTTACAATGTTATTTTTTAATTATACTTGCCGTAATTTGAGTTCTGCCAATTAACCACTCCGCAAGTCTATTAAACTTATTGCCAATTACGAACTATCGATAATAATTGTGCATTGAAATATGGTTACAGTTCTACATGAATATGCACTTATCGTGTGGGGATTACTTGACCGAAACTTCCATTCTCATTAAGTGCAGAAATGCAACATACTCGTATATGCGTATTCATATATTCAAATACAAATGTATTTGCATATATTTATACGTATACGTATTTATATAGTGTGCACAAACATTTATGGGCAACTGTATGAACCGAAATGATGTCAAACTGCAAGCAAGCAAATGGCTTATCAATAAACAAAATCAATCGACAGAAGCAACAAGGCCAGCTACAGTCAGCCCCTCTTCTCCCCTCTTCCCTATCTGTGTCTGCCCTCAAGCCAATTGATGACCACTGTGTGGGCGGAGGAAGGGAGTGGGAGGGAATCAACAACATTTAATCAAAACCCAAATAACCGAAACTTCTGGCCAATGCAAGAAGCTTTTCCTAGTTTATATATCCATGTGAGTGTGCGTGCGTGTTTGTTGCTGAGTGTGTGTGTGTGTGAGTGTATTTTGGAAATCAGCTCATTTCAACAACATTTCCGGCAACTAAACCCTGTTAGGAATGAAAAATGAACTTGCCCACGCAGGATGTGGCCAGACCAGAGAAGAGCAGTGGGTCGGTGCTTTTGGGGCGATAATACTCACTCGACTCCAGGCAGGCGCAAGTAAAATCTATATTTTGACATAAAAATGAAAAGCAAATGACAAGGGTTTCCCACACACAGACACAGAAACATATCTATAGCCATATGTATTGCCTAGGGGGCTGCGCTTGTTGGCTAGAGATATGCCAACTATTACAAATTGATTCTCGAGATCGCAACTTGATTTCCGTGTTGCGGTTCCGACTTCATTCGAATGCACGACCTGCCCGGGACTTTAAAGTGAAAACAAGGCGAGCGTGAGGCAGCTTCAAGTTTGGGGAATATGTTGTGCTGCTTTTTTATTGGCCCTGTCAAAGGTTTCTACATTTTATTGTTGGCCATAAACTGGCAACAAGAACAAACAGCAGTACAAGCTGCAGGAGAAGCAGCAGCAGCAGCCGCAGCAGCAGCAGCACAACAAGCAGTCTCAATTAAAGACGTCTCGAGGGCCTAGTAACGAAAATTGACTGAATGACAAACAGAAGTACCAAGTGAGCTGAGATTCTTCCCTCTCCCGGTCGTCTCCCCTTTCTTCCGCAGAACAATAACAAGTGACAAGCTGTAAAAATTACAGCAACTGCAATAACCGAAAAGTGTAGCACAGTGTATCGTCTATATGGTACATGCCCGGCGACTATGTAGTAGGTACAAGTCGTGTAGATAGGAAGGTAGGTAGCTGTAGCCGCAGGGCCAACGATTTGCAGACTTGAACGTGACTCACTTTGCTAAATGGTGCGCAACCAGAAAAGGGAACGCCAATGGGGAACTGACATCGATAAAGCCCAGAGGAGAGAGGAGCAGCCGGGCACACTCTGTTGTCGCCTCGAAGACAGTTACGAAAAACAATGAAAACTTTTATATGCCAACTACGTAAAGCTTTAATGTTTTTTTTATTGCAAGTATTGTCGATTTTTCTGAAAACTTTGGTACATGGGGATGAAGTAAGTGGGCCAGTAATATGCATAGATAGATTATAATAGATAATTTAATATATTCATAAAATTTGCACATGCTTTGCCACTTTCAGATGCACAGAAACGTTCTCTCTCTCCCTCTTCTAACTTTGCCCGTATCATCAGCAAGCCATACGTCCCACAGAAAAGCTTTGAAAGTGCATTAGGGTTTCGATCTGGAGTTTGAAACTTTGGCAACTTGTTCCGCTTGTTACTTGCTGTATAAAATATGCAGTAACAGCAGTCGAAACAAATGTACAATTTGTTCTGTCGGTCGGTATCGTGTTGTTGTTTTCAAACTCTAATTAACCACATCAAGAAGAAATCTATGCGAAATTTGCGTGGCATGCGGGCGTGACAGTGGGAGGTTGGAAGAGAGACAGAGAGAGAGAGAGAGAAAAAGTGTAGTAAGAACAGGACAGGTCGGTTGCCAAAGCAATGCTTCGTGATATAAATGCTCCAAGTACGTGTTTAATATGCCAGACAGATAGCAGAGAGCAAAGCAATTGTCTCCCGTACACGTGTCGAGCATGGCGCCGAAAAGCAGGCAATGCTAATTTTAATTTGCGACATAATGAGCAGCAGAAAATCGCATTGGAAATCGTTTAGATTGGGCTTATTGTCTGAGATATCGTTTGAAAACGATTCGACGAGGCTGTGAACTCAATTTTAGTTAACTATATATACACATCTATATCTATTTATGCCTTATTTCTCTCAATTCGCATCGATTTTTCAACTGGACTTAAATAAATTTGTAACCAAAGAAATGGACCGTTAACTTTGCAATTACAAGCCGAATGGAATTCAATAAAAATGTAAATTCCCATAAACAAGTTACCCAACACTGGTACACACACACACACACTCGCACACTTACTACATATTTGTTTGGCAATTTTATTAAAAGCTTTGCAGCATTTAAAATGCGAAAACCTTCCGGAAAACGTGCTTCAAAGGCACATCGGCTCCCTATAATGGCGGCAGTTTATTTAAATTTATATTTATTTATTTATTTTCAGCTTTTCGCTCGTCCTTCCTTTTCGGCGTGTGCACTTTAATTATGCACAACTATATGTGTGTGCACGTGTGGAGTGTGTGTGAGTGTGTATGCATTAAAATAGTCCCTGTCGAAACTTTAAACAAATTAAGGCGCATACTCACATGAATATTTCAATGGGTAGAAGACTCAATTAGAAATTACCCCACGACTTTAAAATGCGAACAAGGCACTAAGGAAGCTTTAAATGGCCACGGCACAGAGAGACGAAAAGCAGAAAGTGGAGAGTAGAAGAGGAAAGCGAGAAAACTAATCAAATGGCGAATACCTCGAAACTGTCGTTTACAGAATTATTGCTATAACCTTTTGCCTTCGGCAAACAATGGTCTGGCGATAATAATATTCAAATATCCGAATAGAGGCATAAACACGGGGCGTATGCGCAATGTCAGCGGGCGAAAAATGAAGCTGTTGCCAGCAGCAAATTGTGCTGGGCCCGTGCCCAGTCTAGGGGACACTTGTTCTAAGCTTTTTACTCCTTGGCAAACAGCTCTCCACATTTATTACGGAGCTGTTGTTCAATTACGGCCAAGAATAATGGAGGTTGGGACAACCTCCCCTCCCCGTCCTCCTCTCCCTCCCTCGCCAACCTCGCCAAAAAGCGTGGCACGAAACACGAGTCGAGAATGAAATCGAAAACAACAGCAAAAACAACAGGCTTGCAAATGATCTTCGATGGTTTCGATGGTTGCTCAATGAGATGTTTTTTGTTGTTGGTATTTTCCTCTTGTTTTGCTTTTCGTTTGTTGTGTGTCCAATGAAGAAAAGAAAAATGCCATCGTGGCGAAAGAAAAGCGCAAACCTTTAGCCCGAAACAAAACTTATTTTCTCCTTGTTGTTCTTTGACCCACTCTGCAGTTCTGGCCCTCGCCGTTCTGCCTTCCCTCCCTTTCCCACTCTCTCACTGTCTCGCTGGCTCCGTCTCTTTCTTTGGCAAATGCTTTGCATAATTCTTGGCATGCAAATTTTTCAATTGAACACAAAAGAAATAAAGCAAAACGCCCACAGTGCCTCACGACGCGACGAGTCAGATGCCCAGGAAATGGTAGGAAAAGTGTCGAAGCTGTTGCCACGTTGCCACCATTCCCTGCTGCCCCGCCCCCTGCTACTCTGCCCACCACACCCACACAGTCCAATCCACTGAAACTTTGTTCAATATTTTTGCATGCCTGCGCCTCCCATTTTTTTCGTGCTACATACCCTGCAATTTAAAGATACTTTGTTTTTAGAATAAAAAATAAATACAGTAAAGGTTTCCTTTAAATATTATAATATCTAATATCTTGCGGATACTTAAGAGACAAATAAAACATAAAATATAATATACATTATTAAATTAAATATATTATTTTTATTAGTCTATTAAAAGCATATGCTTTCTCAAATATACTTCCCAACATTAAAGAGCATCAATATTTCGACGTATTCGATCTGCCATTTCAATTTCTTCAAGTTTTTTGTCTTTTACATTTTGCACTTCTTTGAGTGCAAAGTGGAGAAGAAACAAATTTTTTTTTAGGTGAAGCAGGACGTGAAAAGTGAGAAGGGGGGAATGGGAAAGGGGGGGCCACCTCGACGACGTTTGGGTTCGTGCGGCGTAATATTATTATTTGATAAAGATGCTAAAAGTAACGAAAACACATTTTCTCAGTTAAAAGGGGTCGTTAGGGAATGAAATATGCGCACGTACGCACCGAGGCTGTGTTGCCAAGTGGGAGAGGGCATGCTGACGAGGGGGACTTTATATTGGGAACAGTGGAAGGGGTGGCAGAGGGGGAAGAAAATACTCGCTGAGCCCTCGGCGGCTAGCCTCGGCGTACAACTGCATGTATGGGTGCTGCTTGTCGAGGTGTTGCGGGTATCGGGTGTCTCGGGTGTCGGCAGGGGCGTGGCTTCGCACAGCATGCGGGTTTATAGTCGATTTTTATCACAGCATTTGAATTATTATTTCAGGAAGCGCGCTATTTGCGCATCGCGCTTTTTGCGGATACGAAATACGCTGCCTTTTTTTTTATTATTTGGCATGTTTTTGGCGATGTTGTTGCTGTTGCTGCTGCTGTTGTTACTGTTGGCTGTGCTGCCTTTGCCTTTGCGCTTGCCCTTTATGTATTTGCATATGAATGCGGCGCGGTAATATTTGTAGCCTGCTTTGAGGCGCCGCACTCGCCTATGCGGTACGTGTTGGAAATCACTTTTAATGCTAAAATATTAAACGTGCACTCGGTGACTGTGGCAGATGGTCACGATGCATGGTGTTCATCCGCAGGGATGGAGAGTGCTCGTGCACCCCCTCTGCACGCCAATAAAAGTAAACCCTTGTTTATTAACTTTGTTAGTTCTTAATTAAAATAATGAAAATGAGTTGATTTTCATATACCTATTTTTGGGCACTATATGCAATTGCCAAATGGAATTTAATTAATGGGAATATGCGCAATAGTTTTCTAGTTTTATTTAAGAGTGAATTATTAAATAAATATCAAAACAGTTTAAAAATATATTGTACAATTTTGAAAATTTTCACAAGCAGTTAAGCATAATAAAAACTTTTTACCACGGGCTATGATATGTTAAAAATACAAAAATCCAGTTAGTTTTAACACCATCTCCCGTTATCACCGCGTGCAGCCCTGATTTCCGTTTTATTCTTTGACAAATTAAATAAAAGAACGAGAAACGGAGTCAGCGAATAAAAGGGGCAAGTGCAGGTGGCATTGAAGACAGTGTTGAGGCGTGCTTGCGAGGATCTCGGGTCGCATCAAAAGGCATAACTGTTATTGTAAGAGATTTCATGTAAATATTGCATGTAAACGTCGTAAATAAGGCGCTTTTAAAAGCGCGACTGCGGCACAGACGGCTGAGCTGGAAGTGAAGGGGGCCCCGCCGAGGTTTATTGTTTACCGAATACAGAGAGATACAAAGAGGTAGTCAAGCACTGATGGCAAGGGGAATGGCACAGGGAGCTGTGCCTGTGAAGGTAAATAAAAAATATTTTGTGCGTGAGTGCGGTTTTTAAGCTGCGTGAAATTTTTCGCCCCTTTTACCGTTGGCTCTTGCCCAGGCTGCTGTTGCTGTTCCTGTTATTGTTATTGTTGCTGCTGCTGCGGCGGAGGCGGCTGTTGGCCCGTTTTGTTGTATGGAAATTTCTGCATCTTTTTGTCTGTCCGTTGTATGGGGCTGTTAGTGTTTTGATTAACAATGCGCTTATGAAAACGGCAAATTAGACTAACACAAAAGTTTTTAAGGGCGAGGGGCCCCCCCCGGCCGCGGGCGGGGGGGGGGGGGGGCCCCCCCCCCCCCCCCCCCCCCCCCCCCCAAAACCAAAACCAAAACAAGTGGATATATATAAAAAAAAAAAAAAAAAACCCCCCCGGCGGGGAAGGGGGGGGGGGGGGCCCCCCCCCCCCCCCCCCCCCCCCCCTTTTTTTTTTTTTTTTGTTTTTTTTTTTTGGGGGTTTTTTTTTTTTAAACCCCCCCCCCAAATTTAGCATGCTCCCACCCTTTGCCCCCCCCGTCCTCTCTTCTCCCCTTCTCTGTTCGCATTGTTTGCGCGAATCTATCGTCGCTGTGGCGATGCCTTGGGGTCTTGTCTGCGGCATTGATTGAAGTTTATTTAAAATGTGTGTTTATAAATGTCAAAATGACAATTATTCCAGTCATGTTTGAAGTTGGCAAACGAGATTTTCGCATACGCAAATTCCACAAATGCGAATGTGAATTGCGAATAGCGACGCAAAGACGATGCTCTTATCTACGCAAACTGTTTATAGGTTTAGAGCAATAGGGCAAATTGGTCTAGACATTTACTAATTTGACGTTTTGTTGCTTGAATACTGCTCCGGGGCTCGCAGCCCTTTCGCTTGCCACAATAGTAGCTGACATTGTCTGCTGAATACTTTTTCAGGTCAGCATTTAACAAAACCATTGCATACTTTTCAACAGCTCGGTCAACACAGGCTTGCAATTGCCCAGCCTGTTGAAATACTTTTGGGCATAGTTTAATAATTGAATTCCTGAGGTTTTTACTCTTAATTAACTTGTTGCCAGAGAGAGAGAGAGAAGAGTGAGAGCGGAAGGGAAATATAAATAACTATTTTAAGCTGCTTGGTTTCCATTATTGAAAAGTTGCTGCAAGACAACGCACACAAAACATTTCTTCAACCACAAATTATGGATGATAACTGCCAATTCGACAATTAAAACAGCATGTTTTTTATTGATCAACATACTTTTTGCAAAGTGAAGTATATAAAGGGTTTTCAACGAATATAATATACCCTGCAACTAAACATGACACATCGATATAGCATATTTCCGCTTCACTTTCATTTTTGCCTGAGTCGTAGAGTAAATTTTGAAATTTGGAAATTTCCTTCTGACTGCACATCAATTTGGCCTGGCAATTTCGACTTTTAACTTTTCTAATTGCATTTTTTTGTTGTTGTTTGATTAGACTTTCACAAGATAAAAGACGACGACGACGCAAATGGAAGTGAAGGTCAACCAAGCGCAACGTATTGAACACAATAAACAAATGTTAATTTAATCACAACAGCGAACGAGAGCATAAACAAATAAACAATAATTTGAAAACGAACCTTTCACAGAATGTATTTCTTAAGTGATTTCTATGATAATGTTTGGGATACGGAACGGGCCTCAAAGGGGGGCTCTTTGAAAGCATAAATGTATATTTAAAATGATTTCTGCCTCTTTTTAATGGGGGCGTGCGCGAGAGCGCAACATACAAATTCATGACTTCGAAATGAAATATTAAAATGTACGTGTACATCGAAGTACTCACGACGCGCTGCTGCTGCTCGTTCAGCCAATTCGCGTACATTTTCGACAGATATTTCAGTTGTTTCCGTTTCCGAAGACGCTGACAGCCCAACAGCCAAATAATTATGAGTGACAAAAGTTACACAAATAATAAAATGACAGCGCAAACAGCAGCAAAACGAAAGGTGGATGCTCTATGAAGTGAATACAAATATGTGTAGTAGAACTGAATATAAAGGTACTTCAAATTCGAATATAAGAGGGGTTAACACATTCTTTAAAAATTCAAATAAATTAATGCTAATTTGAATAGTTATTAAATCAATCAATTGTTCCATTGCAACTACAATTTGTTTAAATAAACATTAATTATAATTTAGAGCTGATTAAATCTAATTGGTAATGATAATAAATTCATAGTTTCAATATATTCTCTTTCCTCTCTTAAGTATCTCCCAAAACTTGTCACCAAGCCTATCGTGCAGTTATGATAGCCTGTCGTACACTTCAGATTCTATCAAAAAGATGAGTGCTTTTCAAGGCGTAGCTTCTCATTCCAATTTTTCGCCTACTTGCTACAGCTGCGGCCTCCGCCCCGCGCCCGGCCACGCGAATCGTCCGTGAGTTCCCAGAGAGTACCCTGAGTTGCCGGAGTTATACGGCTCGTTGGCATTTTACAGTCGCTGGCTCATTTATAAATTTATGAGCTCAACTGCCAGGGGAGTTATCGCGTTAAAATGCTGCCCCACACTCCACCTCCCCTTCCCTCCTTGGTTGCTACACGGAGATACAAAATGGGAAAATATAAAAAAAAAAAAAAAATTTTAAAACCCGGAAGGAGGGGAACAGTTAAATTCAACACCCCAGGAAAGATAACAACAAATAAAAAAACTTTAACACAATTAGCAATAAAAAGTAGAAAAGCGTGTTTGTTTGTTAACAAGTGCACGACGAGCAGTAGATGCTGAAAAGCAAAGCAAACTGGTAAGGGAAAGAGCGAGACGGAGAGAAAGAGAGAGAGAGAGGGAAGCAGCAGTACGACAACATCAAATGGATTTCATGTCACGTTACACAAATGTGCCAAGGAATTAAAAATGAGTCGAGAAGCAGGCGCCACTGCCAGCAGCAACAGTTGTTGTTGTCCTTCTTCTTGTAGTTGTTGTCATTGCTGCTGTTGTAGTTGTTGCTGTTGTCCCATTAGCGTGCTGCAGCGCGCTTAAATGCGAAAAGTGTGTTCATTACTTGCCCCACAACTTCTCCACAGTCCCCAGCCCGCTCTCACTCTCTCTCTCTCTCTCCTTAACCCCCTCCTTGTACCCTTCCCTCACTCTGCACTCTTCACAGTCTTAGCGCAATGAATATTATTTTCATTTCGCTTTGGTGCGCTCGCTTGCCCAAAAGCTAAATACTTACGTACTCACACAAACACAAACACAGAGAGACAGACACACATACACACATACATACAAACACAACTCTTTGGGCTACGCTGGGCTCATCTTTTAGTCTCCATTTAACCTTTCGCAACGGCCCCACGGTGAGAATTTCAATTATTTATTACGCATACGCAGCGTTGTCTTAATGGCAGACTAAGGAGTCGCGCGAATGTTGCCCCGAATTGCCCCTAAAAGTCATAAACACCAGAAACAGGAAATTTTAATGCAAGCAAGCGAATAATATTACATTTAATGAAGATCTTCCCCATTTGATTGTCAAGCTTGTAGTGCGTTGAGTCGTTAATGGAGCACAGAAGTAGCAAGTGTGGTTAGTCGCCTTGAACGAGATTTCAGTTTCGCAATCCTTTTGCATTGCTTAAGAGCAGCAGTAAATAATATTTATGGGGAATTTGAGTACGGTTTGCTGCATATACTGTTTAAATCAACATATATTTAAATAATTCTTTTATTTATTTAGAGGTTTCTATTTCTATTTCATTATCAATTTGTGAAACTTTTACTAAGCCAAATTTGGCACAATATCAAATTGAATGCAATGAAAGCTCAGCCATATGCAGAGCATATACAAACTGCCTTTCTTCTTCTCAAACACTCCACCTTTTGCTCGCTCTATTATACACATTCTCCCGTCTCTACCTCTCTCCTCTGTTTCAACCTTCTCGCTCCTCTGGCCCAGCCACATCCCGCCCAGCTTAGTGCTCAGTTCAAAGTCAGTCGAAGTGTGGCAAAAATCTTTGCCATTTTCCGTATTTGATTGGCATCATTGATTGAAACAACACGAAACGTTTAACGGGAAAATGTCATAAAACTTGGCTCCGAAAAAAGGTGGAACAGTGCGCTAGTTTCCATTTCAGCTGACATCATTGCTCTCAACTGCCACTCCCTCTGTCTGTCTATCTTTCTCTCTCTCTCTCTTTTGTCTTTTTCCACCAGGTTTGATAAATAATTGACTGAGCGAGCGAGTGAGTGATTGAGCCATGACTAAAGTCGGTTGCAACTAATTGGATTTTGGCCAGAGGCGGCAAGGAAGTGTTTTGACAATTGTGACAATTAAGTGCGACGCGCAGGCGACGTGCCAATGTCCTGGACAAGGCCACTTTGCCAGTTCATTGCACCCCCGAAGGCAACTACACACACACACACACACACGAAGCCGACAGGGAGAGGATGGAAAAGCGCTTCAATGTTTTGCCGCATAATTCACATAAATTATGCAATTTATACGCAGCGTATGTTAAGCCTCGAATGGACACAGCACAATGCAAATGCAGTTCCACAGGGAAGAGGGTGCATGGGTGCAGGGGAGCAGGCTGTGGGGCAGCTAAGAACCTACTAAGATATATGTGTAACAAGTTGTCGACGCTGTTGTCACAGCAGATTTTTATGCAAAGGCAGCAGAAGGGTTGCAGTTTGCATTGTGTGGACGATTGTGCTGCCCGGCCGAAGTAGATGGGAGAGGGAGGACTTCTTAAAAGTGGGCTACACTTGCCAACTTGTTGGGTGTTGAACTACACAATTGCGGAAGATTTTAAACCCACAGCGTGTCCATTAGAAAGTGAATGGAGTTGCCAGAATTCTAGGGTTGCACAGTGAGAAAAATCATATACTAAATCGGGGGAGGGTTGCAGCCCCAGCAGAGAAATAGCCAGACAAAGACTGCAGCAGACAAAACAAGCCACTCACACATGCTTATTTATATATGTATATATATGTATTGGGACATTTAGAATATAAAGTGTGCTACGTAAGTAACAGTTTATTACTGATTACACCCAGGGGAAGTTGGGCTAAGCATCACAGAAAGGGTGAGTACTGTGTCTAGAAGTTAATCAAGAATATTCTGTGGGGGGGAGGAATGAAAAAGATAGAGGATATTGCGATAACAATGGTAAATTGAAGACATAAAATAGATTAATAAAATGTAGATAGACAGAAAGATGAATACAGTGTTGTTGATAAATGGATAGATAAATAGATGGATAGATAGATGCAATGGATTCAAAGATAGAGAGACATATAGAAGAATAGATTTGTGGACTAAGTATCTTGACAGAGTTTTTTTTGATAATCACATGAGTGACTGAAGCTCCTATGATATACCAAACATCAGTAGTTAGTGCTCACTCATAAGTAGTCATAACATAAACTGTACTTTCTCATTATTCTCAATTTTATTTGCCAGCTGCTTAATCCTTTTATATTTTCTGTTTTCTATTTTCCATTTGCTATTCTTCTTCATTCTTTGCTGCAATCCCGCACAATGCCGCACACAACTCAAGGGGTCATGTCCCATAGATTTCTAAATTCAAATAGCACAACCAGGCAAGCGGACAATGAAGTCCCTGGACGGCAGCCGAATCAGCAGAAGCACCAGCCTGTTGACAACAACAATAGCAACAACAACACCAACAACTGCAGCAACAACATTAACTGCAAGACGAGCAACTATGAGAACAATAAGGGCAACCACACGTCGAGCACTGCCAGCAGAGTATGTGTAGGGGGTTGGGGTCATAAGAACTCGCTGGGGTTAAAAGAGAGTAAAGAGTGGGTGGAAGATGGTGAAGAAGGGGAGGAAGAAGGGGCAGACGGCGAAACTGTGCAGTACAAGTGTGCTGTAGATGCAGGGGGAGAGAATTTACATTTAGTTTATGAGTAGACAACCGACGACAATGCTGGAGAGCGTCACTCCTGCTCCGTGTCCTTCTTCGGGTCCATCTTCTTCTCGCTCGTCTCCCTGTTGCTGCTCCAGTTTCAGCTGCAGCTTCAGTTGCAGCTTCAATGCTGCCGCAGCTGCTGCTGTTGTTGTGGCGCGCCGAAAGGTCATGCACAATGAAATGCACAAATGTCAACATTTAACGGTCAAAATGGTCGTACAGCCAGACGGACGGATAGTCAGAAAGACAGAGAACAACAGAGATAGATAGAGAGAGAGGGGAGACAGAGAGAGAGAGAGAGAGAGATAGAGTGGGAGAGCAGCATAGGCCAGAGAATTGTGTGGCTGGCAGGAAGTTCATAGCATGGCTAACGTTCCAAGTTTAAAGTTTATGGCCAAAAGAAAAGTCCGCAGACAATGGGGCCATGCACAGCAGCAACAGCAGAAGCAGCAGCAGCAACAGCAACAGAAGCAGCAGAAGCAATAGTCGCTGGCAATTGGAACTTGCAACGCGCAACGGGAGCAGCAGTAGCAGCAACTTCTATAAAAACTGATCAGGTTGACAGGCGGCAAGCACAGCAAAAGAATGAGACAGCAAGAGATAGTGGAAAAGAGGCAGACGGAGGCAGTGTGTGTGTGTGTGTGTGTGTGGAAAGATGCTGCTGCAACTTTATGACATTTGCTGGGCACAAAACTTGCAACAAAGTGTGGCAAGCCGGGACCATTGTCCAAAAGGAATAAAGCGAAAGCCGAGTAATTTGGCGCAAAGTTGATGCTCGAAATACTCCTTGGAGAAGATTAAAGTATTTGCAGTGTATCAAATTGGATTATTATGAGCATGTATAATGCAATATAATAATATACCTTGCTAACCCTTTACTGACTAGCAATTATAAAGTATTTTCTGCCCTCGTTTTTATACATTCTATTCTTATTCATCAAATTCCATACTTTTCTCTAAACACAACCGTACTTAACTCAGAATTCCATCATATCAATGCTCAGGCACAGCTGTCAAGTGCTTTCAGTTCATTCAAAAGGTACTCGAGAAGGTACTTAGCCCATTGCTGAAGATACTCTCAGATATAAACTGCTAGTCACACTGTCCCATCGTAATCGTCTGAAGAGAAAAGGGAAATTTGTTCGAAAATAGAAAACTTCACCCCGCAGCGACATTTCCACTTGCCCCACGCAATCACATTGTGTGCGAGTGTGTAAGTGTGTGTGTATGTGTGAAAGGACCTTTGTGGCAGTTCAATCGTAATGAACTATGCACAAAAATGACCTCCAGGCGAATGCTGTTGGTGGACAAAGGCAACAACAACAACAACAACAACAGCAGCTAACAAGTTTTGCTCTGTGCTCGAGCAAATTACATTTGCCGGGCAGTTTTGTAGGGCTGCCAACACGCCTGTGCATTTCACATACACGTATATGTACGTCCAGCATGTCGTAGGTATTTTCCTCGGCTTTTTCTGCCCAATTCTTGTCGCAATTGTGCAGAGCGCCCAAAAATTATGTCTAGCCAGGAAGCAAAGTTTTGCCTTTGTCATTTGTTTCAGCTGCGCATGAAATCCAGCAGTTTTTTCTGCTTCTTTTCTGACTCTTTTCATTTTATTTCTATGAACTAAGTTGCCTGGCTCAAGCTGCACTCGCTCGAACTAACTCCTAATGAAAAAGAATTAAATTACTCTCCAGAAAATTTGGCCAAAAGGTATTTAAAAATTAAATAACTTTCGGATTTGCGAGTATATTTTTCTCGGAGTATATTTCGAGAATTTTAAGTAATAAAAACCAAAAGTTTTCTGCCGAAACTAAGTTGGGAAATGTTAGCAATTGACATAGAATACTGTTAGATATAAATAAATAAATTGTGGGGCCTCATAGCCTAGTGGCAACGCACTTGTCTGCTATGCATGAGGTCGTGGGTTCGAAACCCACTCATGGGCAAATACTTTTCTACTTAATAGAAAGTATTTCTCCAATTGCACAATCAATGCCTTCAACATTGTTTGCCCAAACCCCCGCTCCCCCCGCAATAGAACCAAGCACCATTCATATTGCGTCTTCTGCGTACAGCAACAATTGGAAGAACAATTTTTGAAATAAACCTAACGAATGAGACTATTAGCGATGGTTCTTCACGATGCCCATGACTGCCTCGACTAGACAACACACGGCGCAAAATAGAGTTCGATGGAAGGCTCTAGTAGAGGCCCTAAGTTCCCAAGCGGAATAATAAGGAACAAAAAAAAAAAAAAAAAAATACTGCAATAATTGGAGAGGAATCACGCTTCTCAACACGAGCTATATATACAAAACGAGAGCGCCCTTCAAGATAAAATCGACCCAACAATCAGAGAGAACAGGCAGGATTCAGACCACACAGGAGTTGCGTAGACCAGGGAAATACACTACGCATAATCACAAACTGTGGAATGGGCTATACCTCCTGTTCATAGACTTCAAACAAGTGCACCTTTCCGAAAAATTGGAAGAACAATTTGAAATAAACCAAACAGAATTATCCAATAAGGAAGAAAAAAATGGACGTGGACAGGAGGAACCTAGAGCAGTATTGTCAGAATTGGCACTGGACTGGAATCCCCAAGGCAGCAGCAGACGAATCGGAAGACCAAAGGCGACCTGGAGAAGAACCATTCTCCAAGAACTGACACCACCCAGTCGAGCACAACATGGGACAGAGCTAAACAGACGGCGCAAAATAGAGTTCGATGGAGGGCTCTAGTAGCGGCCCCAAGTTCCAAAGCGGAATAATAAGGAACAAAAAAAAAAAAAAAAAAAAAAAAAAATTACTTGTATAATACATTTCATGTCAACTAATTAAATGCACAAAAAAACATTCTTAGTGAAAGTAAATATAAAATAATATTTTATTCTACTTAATTAAAAAAAAAAAAAAAAAATTAAATTGAGTCGCTTTGAATTGTTTAAGAAATACAAAAAAATCAATTAATTATTATTATTATTAATTCTTCTTTTTGTTACTGACAGATTAATATTGATTATTGCAAGGGGATTCTGTGCTGCAGACTATAAGATGTATTGCAACCCTGCTGAGCTTATAGTTCCATTATCAGACCAGTATTTCGTAGGATTTATACGATATTTCCTCTATCACATTAATATCAAGAAGGTGCCTTTCTATTGTCGCACATCTCTAACTGCAGATTATAAAGCTTTGTTCTTCAAATTCTTTCAAGATCTAAAAGTGCATCAAAGTCTGCTGTTCACCTTCTGATAATTGAGTGTCCGATGCATTTCTGTTTGTAAATGTTCCTAGGAAAGCGTTCCATCCAAATGAGTTGGCTACAAAGGGCAAATGCCCAATTGCGATGCACTCGCAACACACACAAATACGCACTGCCAACTTTCTCCATAATCAGCCATTACGTAAAACTGCAGCTGATGCTGACTGTTTTGACAATGCACCAACACGGGGCAAGAATCAGAGGATGGGCTGAGGGGTTAGCGAGGGACTATGCAAGGGGGGCAGACACACGTTTGTTTTTGGACAACAGTAACGACAACGACGTCGCTGGTTGGCATATTGCCGCAGTGCGTCAGCTGAGCCTGGTCAGCAGGAACAGTTCCGGTTGCAGCACTTCAAATTTGACACTCGCGAGGCAGCTGCATCGTCGTCGACTACAGCAACGATTTGCATGCATGACCCATCGACAATTGTTCTAATACATTCTGCAATGCGTGTGTGTGTCTGTGTGTGTGAGGGGCCTCACACTCTACCATAATTATGGCAATTGGTAGTCAAGCTACGCCTAAAAGTATGCAGCACATGTGGCCAAGGCGAAGCAGAAGTCGAGGAGGAGGCGTGTTACGGCAAAGTCAACTGGAGTTGGAGTTGGAGACGAGGTTGGAGTTGGTGTCGGAGGAGAAGCTGGAGAATGCGAGCAGCAGTAGCAGCAGCAGAGGAAGCAGCTGCTGTGGCTGCAGCTGCCATCGGTTGTCGGCGCCGTCGTCTTTTTGGAATTTAATTAAAGTTTACACAAGTAAACAAATGACAATCTGCAGCCGATGTCGAGATATTTGTGTGTGCCTATCTGTGCCTGTGTGTGTGTGCCTGTCTGTACAAGTGCCTGTATGTGAGTGTGTGACTGTCTGCATGTTTATGTGTGCGCATTGGTGTGTCACATGGCCGCAAACTGAATGCAGGCGGCAAGTGGCAAGTCAAGCGAACATTTTATTAAAGAAAAGTTGCGGCACAAAATTGTTGTTGTTGCTGTAGTTGTTGCTGCTGCCTTTGTTATTGCTGTTGTTGGCCAAGCAAAAGTTGCCAGTGCATTGCAACAAAATTCTTTGTTTTGTTAATTATTGAAATAGGTTTTAAGCCACAAACGTAGCAAGCCCGAGACCAATTTCGCAAATTGCAATTTCTGCGTCTTTGCAATTGAATTAATAGGGTTGAATTAGGTTTTTCAATGCAAAAAGAAAGAAATTTCCTCGAAGAATATTCTCTTTTACATTCCTGCTTTATTTCTTTAGGCACTTAATATTATTACAAAATAAGTTTTTATATACGAGAAATAGGATATATCATACACTTTTAATTTACAAATGCCGTTATTTAATTGTATTAATTTAAATGCCAGTTTTATGCATATAACTTTTTCAAGTCTACAATGTATCGATTGCCTCTCGCCCTAATGTGCCACGTGTGTGGGGCAAATGTTGCTACTTCTGTTGCAACAAGAACAACACAAAGAGTGCGCAAACCAAACCGCTTGGCATTTCTGGTTGTTGTAGTGGTTGCCATTGTTCTTGTTGTTGTTGTTTTTGCTGGCAACGCATTGCAGCAGCTTCGCGCGGCATCTGAAAACTAATCCCCCGAATTATGCAACAAAAAATTAATTAAACACATTTAGTTTCTGCCGTCGCCCTCGCCATCGTCACGTTGCGCGAAAATCGTTGTGGTTTCCCCCTCTCTCTCACTCTCTGTCTCTTTTACTCTGCCTATATATATATACATTACATATACTCTATATATAGCAACAGCAACGATGTGACACAAATTATTGTTATGCAAAGCGACGGTGGGCAGGCAAAAACAAAGTGAACGAAAAAAAATTCAAACCTGACCACAAAAAAAAGTTGCACAGGAGGCGTGAGAAGAGAAGGGGGAACGGAAAGCAGCCGCTTTGCCTGGGGACTGCTCTTTGCGGCTACTTGACTTAATACCTGCAATAATTATTATAACGATGCCGAGCGAAATCTTTTAACGCTATAAAAAAGAACGAGGCAAAGTTAAAGCAAAAGCGAGCAATAAAATGGGCAGGATAAGCACTCGGACTTTGCATTGAGCGATTTATTTTCGCATATACAAAACAATTTATGGCCAAAAAACGAGGGTTGCATGCAATTTCAAATTCTGCAGAATTTCGCAATTTATTTGTAGAAGTGTAGAACATAAGGAAAATGTTTATATATAATAAATAAAGAAATAAAAAAAATATTAAATACATAAATAAAAAGTATATAAATATATAGATAAATAAATACTGAATATTAATAATATCATAACTTAATTATGCTTTTTTATAGCTTGTTAAATATTTCTTTACTTTTTACATTTCTTTTCTGCCTTGAAGCAACAATTTCATGAAGTTTAAATTGCTTTGTAAAAGGGTTTCAAATATAAAAAAAGGAAATTTCAATTACTTTCCTATTACGCTCTTACAAGTTTAGATTTCGTTTTCACTTCTTACAATTTTATATTTTTAAAAACATATATAATATGTATAAAATATTATGCATGTATAAAATATTATGCAAAATGTCCAACATATGATAATAAAATGTCTCCTAAGTTCAGCTCTAATAAAATAGTGCACATATTGCTTTAAACTTGCACCGGAACTGCCTTTAGGCAATTCACTGTCGTAATTCAGAAGAATTCGATTTGTGGAACACATCATAGATCGTATTTAAGTGCCATTTGAATATGGCGCCATGTGCCTACCCTGCCCTAGTCCTGCCCAGGGCGCAGTACACGCCTTTTCATTAAATTCAATTTAAAAAAGAAATTTTAGTGCCCAGCCATAAAAACTGCCCGGCCGAGAGAACCAACCAAAAAAAAAAAGAAAAGAAAAGGTTTCCGGGCCACGATGGAGACGGTACGACGTATCGCGAAGGTCATCAATTACGGGACCCACAAGGCACGTCGTCTGCATGGCTAGCAACAACAACAACAACATCAACAGCAGCAACAACAACAACACGAAGCAGTTGCAAATAACTTGGCTGACGCTCACATTATCCGACCATAAGCACAAGTAGGAAGCTGCCGCTGTCCACCTCGTCTCACGCCTCAATCTCACTCCCTTTTCCATCTCTCTCTCTCTCTCTTGTTCCCCTGTGGGAACTGCTGGTACTGCTGGCTGGCGGGCAAACAAAAATGAAATGCTCTGCAGATATTTCAAAAGCCATTGACACCCTTTCGGTGGCGGCTCGAGGCCGCCTGCCTTTGAAAAGCTGAATGACCAAATAAATCATATCAAAGTGTCATATAAAAATCGTAATCAGATTTTGAAGCACACACAGACACAGAAGCTGAGACAGAGACACTGGGACAGCAAGACAGAAACATACAGTGAAAGAGAGAGACAGAGAGAGAGAGAGAGGGAGACGGAGGTAGATAGATGTACGGTGGAGAAATATGTTTGCCATACTCATACGCCCCGTAAGCCAACTCCATTAAAAGTGCTTATAAATAAGGTGCTTGAAAGGCAAGTGCACACACACACATACACAAATACATCCGCATACACACACACACACACACAGGCACACACACATTCAGTCAGTCAGAGGGTTACGGCGGAACAATGGAGCATTGGCCCATAACCAACAAACGTTGCACCAAAATCCGGAAACTCCTCGGCCCCTTCCTGATTCCCCTTCCCCCTTTTTGAGTGCGTGTAAATTGCAAGGACTATTTGACAAACGTCGGTCAAAAACCCAGAAGGAGGAGCAGGAGGAGGAGGAGGAGAACATGTCAGGACACAGGGCAGCACACTGGACCAAGGCGACGACCTGCTCTGGATTTTTGTTTAGCACTCGTTGATGGCATTGCCATCATTGCTCGGACTCCACTCAGCCTTAACTCGACTTGCCACACAGCGAGTCGACTCTAGACTCTAGACTCGAGTCGAGTCGGGGCACAGTTAATAAAAAATAATGTGCTTCAATGCGGTTTATTCAATTTTATGGTCGACTTTTCAAAAAGCCAGTGCCACACAGAACGGCCATCCATCGGTTCGCAATGCGCTGCTCCCCCCTCCGTCCCCTTGCCCGCTTCCCCCTGATCTACTACCATACGCTCTTGCCCTCTTCCCCTCTTGCTCTGCTTGCACATCTTTTTGGTCTTTATTAAAAAGAAAATAGAATTTTCGGTTCAGTTCAGAGTGCCATGTGGGCGTGGCAGCTGCTGTAGCATATCGTGGGCGAATCATATAAAACACACACACACACAGCAGCACCGCACACACACTGGCAGAACACCCCTACATAATGCGATGTTGGTCGCTGACGTTGGCCGCCTTTTTTGAATATTTATGAGTTTGCTTTTAAAATTATAGATGCAGAGGGCTGCTGAAAGCTCGAACAAGAAGACCTACAGTGATAGAGAGGGAGAAGGAGAAGAGGGGTGAAGAGAAGCTGCCCCATATTGTCCACTTGCTACTGCGTGAGTGCGTGCAAGTGCCAATGTCAGAGTCTGTGTGGGCAGAGGGGAAAGTGGAAAAGTGCACAAGACAATCTCACTTGAGCTATTTATCAATGCTCTTCTGTCGTTTGAGGCATGATGGAATTTCGGAATGGAGCTTTGTTATTGAAAGTTCTGACCGCCGTAGAATACCATAAATTTAACGGCAATTTCGTTATAGCATCCACTGCAAAGAGAGAATACCTAATAGACCATTAAAGGATTTCCACAAAGTCAAAGTGAAGAAATAAATCATGTCGAAATGAAATGAAGACACAAACCAAATAAACTATAAAATGTGGAAGCGAGAGGGAGGATTGGAAAGTATCGCATTCAAGTTAATTGACTTTTCTTTGATAGTAATTCAATCAATGGCATAATCGGATGCCTTCTGCAAGGATTGCCATAATTATGCCAACGCTTTCAATTGCTTTTCAATGCAGCTGCCCACACAAAATAGATGAGCCCAGGCCAGGCTCATTGTGTATCGCATTGAAAACCCATAACAAAATGCAAATATCCAATTTGCGTTGGTCGGCAATTTGGTGTGGCGCTTAAAGCGCTTAATATAATGCTCTATGCGTTTATTTGATGCGGCTTATGATGCAGACAGAGGCGGGGCAGGCGGTTGGATAGAGGTGTAGAGAGGGCAGGTGTGGTCAGCCAACCAAAACTCCAATTGCAATTGGAGTTTAACGTCAATAATTGCCTTCAATTACATTTATTTATTTGCACGCCGTTTGCTCAGCTACCCCACGTACCCCTGCCTTCCCACTGTATCCCTCATCGTGTTGTCCCCTGTCGATGATGCTGTTGATGACGGTGATGGTGCTGATGATGATGATGATGCGTTGGAGCTGCCTGGGACTGTGCCTGTGCCTGTGCCCGGACAGTTGGCCACTGGTTTTGGCTGGCGACCATGTCGATTGGTTTCGCTTTGATTCGCATTTCATTTATGCATGGGACCTGGCCACGTCTACTATTTTATTTCATTTCATTTCAATTCATTTGAGTTTTTTCCTTCTCCCGCCACCACCCACAGAGCCCGCTTTATTATGATTATCATGTTTTATTCAACAATTGATGCGCAAATTGGCAGTTGTCTGGATCATTTACAACTCTACACACGTGGTGGACGACAACAACAGCAGCAGCAGCAGGGACAGGGGCAGGGGCGACATTCAGTACGCTTCAGGAGTGTAAATCATATAGTAATATATTCCGAAAAACACATTTAACTGGGCTGAAAATAAATATTTAATACGCGTTATCGGAAAAAGTTTGAAACTCACAATTCAAAAGACAATTTATATGAAAGAAATATAAAAAAATGGTTTTATAATCATTTTGATTATTTTAAAAACAAACTTAAACAATTTAAAATATTATGTAATAATATATTTAATAAATAAATGCGTTAACTAAGTCATTATTATTGAGGAGTTTATGGTTTTAATTGTAGAATTGCGTAAATTCGTTGAAATTGTTTTTGGGAACGCGTGCGATTGATTTCGACTGCACCATGTATACGTGGCGTATGATTAATTTGAAATATATACAACAAACGCACGCAGAGACAGAGACGGTTACCGCAGACGAGTGCCATGAGTATTGGGTGTGTAGGTGTGTGTGTACAGGTGTGTGTGTGTGTGCGCTGCAGTAGCTCCGTGGTAGGGAGCGTGGCAGCGCGTAAATTTGTAGAAAATACTTGATTTCCGTGCACGTAATTAAGTCCATTTGTATACCTGCCAATTCCCCGCACTCCCGCATCCCCTCCCCCTCTCCCACGTGCATTCCCCTTCTACTCTCGCAGTCAGCCGCAATTGCATTTGAGGGAGCGAGAACGAAGTTAAGAGGCGACAATAAACTTATATGAAATTAATTGCGCATACTGCAGCAAACGGACTATAGACACACACACACACACTGGCACACTCATATAGCTCTGCCTGGACACCTCATGCATTAATTAACAGTCAAGTGTCAGCCAGGCAGGCAGTCAGATTGCGGGGGATGGAGAAGTGCAGTGGAGTGGGAGTGCGAGGGAGGGTGGGAGGTAGAGACAGACCACCGATGTGTGTCCAGTGTGCGAATCCCCAGCAACGCTTGGCTACGGGGTATCGCACTTTTAACTAATTAAATAGCTTTTGATTTCTGCACCAATATTAAAGGCAGCAAAAAGCAGCTTGCCTGCCAGCCTGCCTGCGTGCGCCAAACCACCAACATATGTTCAATATTTGCATAAATATTTTAATAAAAATTAAAAATGAATAACAAATGGTATGAGATGGCGGCCACTCGACGCCGTAGCCAGGCCCAAGTACCAACAGAGCCATGTCCATGTCCAGACATACAGACAGACGCAGCGAGACCATTGAGATACATTTTTTATTAAAACACAAGAAAGGCAAAATGAGCTGCAAGGGGAATAGAAGAAGCACTACTGCCCTATGACAGATTAAAGAGTTTTAATAAATAAATAATAATAATAATTTCTAGGTAACAAAACAATATACTTTTCAATTAAGGGAATCAAATTTATTGAAATTTAAGAAAAATATTGTAGTTTAATTTACTGATCAAAGTCATTATCAAAATTCTTCAAAAATAATTCAAGAAAAATAAAATGATTTGCAAATTAAAATTGAAACAATTTTATGTAAAATTTAAAAAAAATTTATGAACAATTTTTAGCGCAGAAAAAATCCCAGTACAGAAAACAAATGTATTTAATATATTTATATATTTATTTGATATATGCTATTGTATAATTCCAGATAACTAACCGACTCTTTAGTAGGGTATAATAACAAAGCACGCGGCTGGGACAGCGACTCTGCTAACCACAGAGCGCTGTAAAAAATTTGCGCATCGATTTGTGGCCAGACGACGGCTACGACGACGACGACGACAACAGCCAAGGTTCCATAGCGCAGTCAGAGAGGAGAGTGTAGAACAGTGGGAAGAAGTAGCAGAGAGGGACAGGCCGACCAGAGTCCAGGACAATGCCATGCAGCAACAATAAGAATAAAGGCAGCCTGGTACAGGCAGCGTCCAGTGGGAACCAGAGCAAAATTGCAGCACTTGCTGAAAGAACGCGGGGGGAGAGACGTGGGGGCACACAGGCAGGCAACGGGAGATCGCCTCATCATCGCACCGTGGGGCAGATATGTAAATGAGGCGAGTTCGTCGCATTGAAATGCTTTGATTAGCGATCAATTTGAATGCAATTGAGGGGCACTGAAGGCGCAGACAGCACACGCAGCTGGCCCCATTAACATTGCCAGTATTGGCTGCAGTGTTGCACCGACAGCTGGTGGCGGCACCTAATGCCCACGGTGCCACAATCAGTGTGGATGCTGCACATTGGCCTCGCCGTCTATAGTTTGTCAGAGAGAAGAGGTCTGCAGGAAACCGAAAAAACGAAAAATGCAACATGAAAATGGTAATGTGTTGCCCCATAGACAATGAGAGCGTGCAACGTGGGTAGTTTTGAAAGATATTGAAGATAGTTAAAGAGGGAATGCAGTTCAGAATTTAAATTAATGTACCATTAAATAAATATATTATGAATTGAATTCAAAATAATTTTAACCTCTTAGCATTTCATTTGATCAGTCAATAAAGATCTCTCAACCTTTCTAAGAACCAAACGAAATTTGGTTATGGTCTTTATACAAAGAGATCGAAGAACTCTTTTATCATATTCCCATTTATATAATATTATTCCTATTTATACTCTATATTTACTTTACCATTTACTAACATATAATCTGCAACTAACAACTACGACATAAAACATATTTAAATAGACTTCACTTCACATAACATAATTAAGAACTCCTTGAGCGACCCTTTTTGAATGCACCCACACACAAAGAAGCTGGCATATTTACCCCCTGTCTGTGCGTACCATTTGTGTGTCTATCTCTCTCTCTCCTGTGTGTGTGTGTGTGTGTGTGTGGTTGTATTTGGTTGATGCCCGGAAAACCCAACGCGACGCGCCAGTTATTGTTTTGCCACTTCAGTTTCTATTGTTATTGTCAGCCGGTGGCAGCAGCAACGTCGGCGTCGGCGGTTGGCGCAGCGGCAACGACGCCTGCAGCAGCGACTCTGGTGGCAACGACTTTACATCCGTGATGGCATTACTGTTGCTTTTGTTGTTGTTGTTGTAGCCGCTGGTGCAGCTGCAGCGGCGCTTATGCAATTTAATTTTGATTTAAGTGCGAAGTGAAAAGTCAGCACGTTGCCTGCCAGCGCGTGTGGCTGCCACAGCAGTGGCAACAACAACAACAACAACAATAGTAGCAACTAATTCTATTGACTTTGCTAATGACGTAATTAAGCGCATTTGGTGCGCACACACTGCACACACTGCGTATACGCAACGCACGGCAACGTTTTCAACATTTTCGCCTCGTTGTGATTTTAATTAAGTCGCATTCAATGATAGCCGCAATAAGCTTCTCAAGTGACGCGTACTCGCATCCTTTTGGCTCCCCCTTTTGATTCTTTTCTCTTTTCTTCTTTTTTGATTCTGACAAAAATTTTGACAGATTGCGCTGTCGTTTCTCTTTGTTTTTGTCGGGCGTATTGGGTGAGTTTTTATTTTCGTTGGGCAAGTGTAAATTTATGCAAATTACATCAATAAAAACATTCCGTCTTCGGTTTTGTGAACAGCAGGCCCGTTATGATTTGGCCAAGATGGGCGGCCGCGTGTAGCTCATTTTCTATTAACAACTGCGTCCATAAAAACGACAACGCGGACGGACGGGGGACGAGAAAGGGAGAAGCAAGAGCAGAAGCAGGCAGCAGCAGCGTTGGCAGAGGCAACGAAGCGTCCAAGCAGAAAACCAACTACGGGACAGCCTCATTTGCATGTCCACCCCAAAGAGAGGCCCCATAGCCACACCTCCCCCTAGTCACACCCCCTCTCCCCTGCATCTGCTACATCCCGTCAACCACCACCTGACCCCGAACTTTACTGCGTCGACGGCGTTGGCATCAAAGTCACAGTCACCATGTGGTTACGTCTGTGAAAGCGTCGAGACTGACAGGCACAGTGGGGAAATTGCTGTGAATTTGGTAGAGAATTGAGGGAAAAGAGATATTACAAAAAGATCTGTTGAAATGTTTAGATCTTAAACATATAACTTTTTTTTTTTTTTTTTTTTGTATTATTATTTATTAATGCTACAGTAGCGCAGTGTGACTTACTGTGTTACAAAAACATTTCTTATCCTTATAGAACTTCTATTTTTAGTTTATTTTCTGTTGCATACTTTGGGAGCGGTTTGAAAATCAGTAACTTCTTACATTATTTCTTTAATTACTTCTTTGATAATTATCCGATCGCAACTAAACTTTACAGAAAGGCGTTGATTGTAATTGTTTTTCAAAAAAATGAACTAAATCTCTGCATTCAAATTACGCTTGGAATTCAGTTTTTTATCGATTTATGAGACCGAAAGAGGCGCAGCTAAATTTTAAAACAAACTTGTTCTGCGTGAAATAATAACAAATATGAACACCAAATTTGGTAGCCCTAGCAATTGTAGTCTTTAGTTTATGATTTTTGTATGGAGCTGCTGTTAATGCTGATTAAGAATAAATACACTTTTCTACACATTTTCAGCTGGCATAAAAAGTAACCATTAATTGATTAAAGCTACCTTAAAGTGCGTTCAAAATTTTTCAAATATATATCTTAAAATTTGATCATTAATATTCTATTATTAAATATTTGTGCAAATAATTTATGTATATTATTTCTATAGATATTATTTATACTTCAACACAATATTGATTCAAGGTTACATATTTTGATCTATTAGCACAGTCCTCTATAGTTCCATAAATAAATTCCGCACTTTCTTAAATTCGTACTTTTAATCACCAAACTAATAACCCAACCCACTGTGCAGCTGTCGCATCAAGTTTCGCTTTTGGGCACGTTTTGTCTTGGCCCTAATTCAAGCTTCGCACAGAGGCTAATCAACGCCAGGCAACTTGGCCGGGAATTGTTAGACAGGCCATAAACAGAGGGAGCATGGGGCTGGCTCCGCATGCCGCGGCTGCTTAGAAGGGAAGAGGGCAGAGGGAAACTGGAAGAATGGCAGAGGTGCCTGCTGGCTGGGAATGAGAAGCTGCTTGGCTCGTTGGCCCGTTGGCTTGGCTGGGTTTGGTCTTCTTCATCTCTTTTTTTTTCGATGCAGATGGCAGAGAAGCAGCAGGGTGGAGGCGGCAGCTGTGGGGGCGGGGCAAGCAGACCGCTAAATTTTATTTAATTTTTGTTTAGCCGCGAAAAGTGGCGTATAAAATTTACTTTAGCTTCGACGACGACGCTGACGCTGACGACGATGATGAGCTGACGACGACACGGCGCTGAGGAGGATGGGGATGGGGATGGGGATGACGACAAAGACGAGGACATAAAATAATGGAAATTGCCAAATGTGACAGCCACAAAGCTGCGCAGGGTCGGCAAGAGCGGACAGAGCCAAAGCGGAGGATCGTATAATGCTCGTATAAATTTACAAAAATTCAACGTTAATGCGACTCGACAGCGCAGCCGGTTGCTGATGCTGCCCATTGCTGCTGCTGCTGCTGCCGCTGCTGCAACCGCAAATAGAATTAAGTTTTTTTTTTAACTGTTTTTGGCTCTCCTCTTTGACTGCCTTTATTTTTGGCTTTGAAGCCGCCCGCTGCCTGCTTTGGCTGCTGGTAATCGTCGCACATTTAAGCGGGCAATTTGAAGTGCAATAGCGAAACGCTGCACGGTCCGAGCAGAAGGTGCAGCAGCAGCAGAGCGAAGCAGCGGCGGAGGGGGACAGAGGGAGGCACTAAAAACCCCGCATATGAAGCGGCAACAGTTGCCAGGGCAGAGCGCTGAGCACCAAATTGGCAGCACATTGGCGGCACTATGGAAAATGGCCACAATAAAAAAGCCGTTTGCTGCATTCTCATGCGCAACTTTGCAGTGGAATCAAAAAAAAGAGAGAGAGAGAGGGAGTGCGAGGGAAACAGGCGCATAAGGAAAACAACTGCAGTAGAAGCTGTGGCAGCCACAGCAGCTACTTACACAAGTTTGCGCTATCGACGCGACGCCACCGCAAGGCATAAAGCGGTTCCTTCTCCATGATCCCAATCCCGATCCCAGCCAGCAAACCGGACTAGTCCTGGCAGTAAAATTGCCAAACGCATGGAAACAAACGAGCATTGAAATTGAATTTAACAGCAAACAGTTTTAAGTAGCGGCCATAAGCAGAAAAGTGAGAGAGAGAGAGAGAGAGCGCGTGGGGGCGGCCCCACAGCTCATATGAGAAACAGGGGCAAGGAAGAGCGGAAGGGGGAGGGGTGGAAGTTTAATCGGCGTCGAAGTTTGTATGCGCTAATGGAGATGGATGCGTATAAGTTGTGGCCACGCTGCGTGCTCTTGCGCATTCAAAATGGTAATTTTTCAATATTACACATACGACATGTGGTGCGCTGACTATATAAATCAGAGGCAGCAGCGGAGGTGTAGTCTTTTCTTAGGCTAATATAAATAACAAACAAATTAAATGATTGAAGCGAAATAAATTGCAGCTAGCAAAATATAAATAAATAAATAAGTAATAATAAATAAATGAATAACTTAAATGTTATTTTAATATTTGCAACTGCTCTTAACTTAAACTTGTAACAATGCAACTTGAATCCTGCTTTAAAATCGTGCCAGACAGTGGACTGCCATCATCCTTACTTGCCCCACGGGATCTTGTGCTGGCCATGGACTCTGCATATCAATTGTAGCGCACTGCACACTGTGCCCTGTGCGGGCATTCCGGGCGCATATCAGCGGCAGCATCATTTGCCATGTCTGCGACTTATCGCCCAAAGAAATGTGCAGCAAAATAGATTTCGCCGCACAGCAACAACAAATAAACAGCAACAGTGAAACAGAGACAGCAACAGAAACCGAAACAGCAACAGAGAGTAAGCAAACAGCGACAGCCAAAACAGCGAACTGCAACTGCAACTGCAACAGCAATAATAGCGCAGCCAGCAACCCGCAACGACAACAACAATAACGGTAAAAACTATATTGCCACAAGCACAGAGAGAGAGGGAGAGAGGAGAGGGGGAGACAGGGGAGCGTGCTGAGAGCAGGATAGAGCGATTGTAGCGATGGCAGCTTATGTAGCGGATAATACAAGGGGATTTCATTATTTCGGCACTTACGAGCGAATAAGCACTAAGCAATTTGAACGACGGCCCGGCAAAGCGTGGAAAATCCTTTGGGGTAATGACAACGACAACGACAGCAGTTATAGACTTTAAACCTAAACATAACGGCTTGGCGCACTAGCCACGCCCCCCAGGAGTGGGTGCGGAGGGGCAAAGGGCAAGGTGCAGAGGGAAGAAGCTCCAGCGTAGCCAAGTTCGAACAACGAGTAAATGAGCTGTCAAAGTTTTTAATGCAGCGACGATGCTGGCGTTGCGGCTGCCAATGACGTCGACTGAGGCAGCAGCAGCAGAGGTGGCAGCGACGCCACCAAATGGCAACGGGCACGAGCTAGACAAGTAAATCTTATTGTGCAGAAAATGGCAAATTTCCCCCAGACGGCCAACAGCAGCGGCAGCAGCAGCAGCAAATGCGGGTGGTATTCCAAGAAGTGTGTGTGTATGTGGAGTAGGAAGGAGGAGGGTAGATTGGGCGACGGAGGCGGGGCGCGACTGCCAGCAGCTGCAATGGCAGGCGGGCACTTTGAAGTATTTTACAGCATTGAGCAGACATTTGATTGAGAATGTATTGTATAATTTCCCGAGCGTATTTAGTGTCAGCAAACGAAAGCGTCAAAAAAGCCAACAAATATATAAACAACAACAACAACATCATATACAACAACATCATCTACAACAACATAACCTACAACAAATACAGAACAATATCATCTACAACAACTTTAGCCAGTCTATAGCCAACTCAGACAGTCTATAAAACAGACATTGCGAAAACTTTCGCTTTGACATTAAAGTACTGCAAATTTCGATATTATTTTGTGATCAAAATATTTTCCAGTCTCAATTAAATTGCTAATAAACCCACAAATATTTTTGAATTGTGTTTTATTTGTTGGTTAATAAACCAAAGTGAATTATTAATTGCAAAAATATTGATTTACACTTGGCCGGGGCAAATGTGTCAAATCATTTGAGCTCTTTAATTTTCTAGATATTTATATTTATTCTTATTTTAATTTTAACTAAATAAACATTATATAATTATTGCTCAGTTATTTTTGGGTGTATTTCTAAGAATATGTTAAGGTGTCTTTTATGCTATTTTCATTTTTATTTAATAAATTCTTTAGGTATTTATCAGTAATTTATTTGCTAACTTTCAATTGACCTTCTTCATATATTTCTAAACACTTTAATTATCAATAAAAATATGCTTTATCTACTCTAACCTATCGATAACTTTTTTAATCGATCTACGCTGTATATCGTCGTCTGGTTTGTTAGCTTCTTTCCCACTTTCTCATTCCCCCATGCCCCCATCCTGCGCCGTTCGCGTAGCACATTCATCACTTTGAGCACGACCCACTGCGCTTTTACAGCCTGCCATTTGCCCCCCCTCCCCCTTCATCCCTTTACCAGCACCGCTGCCTTTTGGTCTGCCTGTCTGGCTGCCTGCCTGTCTGCCTGCCATGTCACTTAATCAATTTCGCGTTAATCAGCCCAACGTCGCCGATGGCATCTTAAGGCAAACACGCAACATGAGAGCCAAACGAAAACGCTTGGCCCTTATCTCAGTCGCCATCTTTGAGATGCGTTTCCGTCACGCTGTGACTTTGCTTTCTGTCGTTGCCACTCCCTCCCCTCCCCCACTCCCACTTCTTCCTCTCTCTCTCTTTCTTTCTCTTGTGTCGCCCTCTTCATACACACTCGCTTATTGCTATAATTTTTATGTCAAAATATAAATTAAATTTTTGCTTCACACGCGATTGTCGTTTTGATGTCACACACACGCACACACACGTGGAGAGCAAACTGAGAACTGGGAACAGGGTGCCGGCAACTGGGAACTGGGAAGCCTTTAGATTTGCCAGAGAGTCACACAGTCACGTCTCAAATGCCAAGCGAGCTGACACAGTTTGTTACTTTTCAGCAAAAGCTGCCGTCGTCGTCGTCGTCGTCGTCGTTGTCGCCGTTGCCTGCAGCCGACGTTGACGATGTCGGCGGGTCCAAAAGGTTGCCACACACAAATTCACCCTTCGAAAAAGTTGCCTGCCAACATGTGGGTAGCTGGAAGAGCTGCTCGCACGGGACTCGCCGGAGATGCCATCATCATCATCCACGTCGTCGTCGTCGTCGTCGTCATCGTCGCGGTCCCCCCCCCCCCCACCTTGCGTCTGCCATTTTCAGCAAGAAGTTCATTACTCATAAATGCTGCACATGGCAGTGGCGCCGGCAGCGGGGGCAACTCCAGGAACCGTCAGCGATTCCCATTAAAACAACAACAAGCGTGCGACAGGCGTGCGAGGTGGAGAGCAGGGGGAGATTTCAGTTTCGCCTCGTTATAAGTAAAGAAATCTGCAGTGCGCTTTAAGTGTTATCGGCGACACGCACACCCCAAGCCAAGGCCAGGCCAAGCCCAGCCCCAACCGTGCCATGGCAAGTGCCACGCCCACAAAATGTGAGAACGTGGAGGACATTTTCATTTTATGACAACGTTTGCCTCGAAATTTTTCCGTAACCACCGAATGCTTCTACGTGTTTGCGGCTGAGTTCAAAGATTTATCAGCAATGACTTCGACGAGGCTGTCGTCAGTTCAGGTTGTCAGCCCCAGTCCCCCCTCTGTCTCTGCCTTCCCCCCTCTGCCAACTCTTTGTGCCTGCGTGTGTGTGCGGTTATTTGAACAGATTTAATACCCACACACACACATGATGAGTGTGTGTGTGTGCAACTTTAAGTGCTGCCCATAAAAAGGCGACTTCTAATCCGACGAGCAGAGGCAAAAGTAAAAAAGAAATAACACCGCAAACTCGCACCTACACACACCTACACTCACACACACACACACACAGCATACACTCTCACAGACATTGTGGGAAGTTCAAAAGAATTTGCCAACAGTATCCACAAGTCGGGGCCGCCGCTTTAGGTATGCAAAGTCAAAAGTTGCGAGGGCGCTCGCCTCGTTTGGCAGCCCATCATCAAAACGGCATCAGAACTGGCAAAACTGGAACGGGAATTGCCAATTTGTGTGTGCTGGCGTGTTGCAAGCGACAAACACACACACACACACACACACGTTACATCATATGTATAGCACAAATACTTGTACCATGAGCTGCATTTAGCGCACTACTTGCAGCAAAGGGACGCAACTGGGAAGTTGTTACAAGCGAAACTCAGTCCCTTTTCTGAGTTTGTTTTCTACCTGACAAGTTACTAAAATTAGTGGAAACAGGGAACAAACTTTGTGGAATATGCATGTCACTTCTGAAATATTATCTTGAGGTGTTAGCTGCACTGTGGCATTGAAGCTAATTCAATATTGCTTAACAGTTGTACTGTACAGTAGGATTACATCAAAGGTTATTTATTCAAGTCTGGCAAAATGATTTGACAAACTCTTTAAAGTATTCCAACGAACATTCCAATATAAAAACACAACTATTAATAAATGCCAAAAAGTACTTCTTATATAAAACAACGAAATAATACTCTCAAAAAATAACTTGACTAGCTCTTGAAGTATTCAATGAAAGTTATAAGAACTCATTAATTATTTAAAAGTAAGAAAATAGTATAGATCATTAATGTAACTCTTGCAAAATGATTTGTAAAGCAACTTAAGTATTACAAAATATAAACCCAACTTTCGTTTAACATTGTTCTTCCTAACAGGCACTTTGAAGCACAACTATTTCTATCATTGCAAGACTAGAAAAGTTGTATTTTTAATAAATATTTTACAGGGTATACAACAATTGAAACCCAACATGCAATATACATTTAGTTTCAAAACTATTTAAAAACTTTTCTTATATTTCAGACACATACAAAAAATGTAATATACATTTTATTTTATTAAAATGAAATGTACATCAAACTAAAACTAGCAAGGTAAAATATTTGTGAAAACTTTTCAGCTACGCAATATGTCAACTATTTATCAGAGTAAAACGACGCTCCTTCTTGTAATCTTGCATGCAATGCTGGGAATCCGCACAAATCATTATTAAATCCCGATTTATAGGCCACATAATGCCATCTTTAGTCGACCACAAGTAGCCAGAAACGTGAAGAAAAAAGGGGAGAAAATTCACAGAAAATGGAAAAAGAAAACAGGAGGAGAGAGAATAACCCTATCGCGAGCAAATCCCCTTCATTGTTGATGCTTGTGGGCCAACAATTACTTTTCTATATGTATGGCTAGGAGGTACCTATAACGATGAATGGTCCAAGGGCTGAGGTTGGAGCTGGAGCTGGGGCAGGGGCTGGGCCACTTAATGGCATCGATATCCCTCTCAATGTTTGCCCAACTGGCGGCAATTTAACTTAACTTCGTCTGCCATTGCGGCGGGTACTCGCATTGTGCCAATTGCGAATCAAATCGAATCGAATCGAGTCGAGTCGAGTCCGTCTGAGTTCCGTCGACTTGTACTCATAGCAATCGCAATCATTTCATTTCCCTTTTTTAATATACGCTGCACAAGCACATTAGAGCAAGCCACCAGTGCTGGGCTGAGGGGTGGGGAGTGAGTCAATGATGGGAGAGCAGAGACCGAAGGCAAACCAAACCACGTGCCAGACGGCGATGATTCCTGCAGCAATGTCCCAGTCGAGCTGCTGGCCGCCTCCCTGTGCAGTTTTTGTTCGAATGTTTGTATAAGTAGTCATTGGAGGCGTCCTTTGGTCGACTGTCCTGCCTCTGCTGCCCCTTCTCTACCTCCTCCGCCTGCCTGCTTGCTTAACTCGCATGCGAGAGTTTTGCTTCCGTTTCCGTTTACAGTGTTTGCAATTTTGCCTTTAGTATTAATGGGCTTAAATTGTATTGATGTGTAAACGCTGCTCGCCATACCAAAATCCTCTCTCTCTCTCCTCTCTTTCTCTGTCTCTCTCTGCCCTCTCTATCTGCCCCTCTCTCGAGCAACTCGATTGGAAAGTCTACGAAAATTTTCACGCCGCACACGCGCGCGCCTCAGCTAATTTTGCATGCAGCTCAGCGCTCAGTACAACTGCCACACCCACCCCCCCCCCTGCAGAACTTTCTGATGTCCATCTGTCCGCTTTTTATTGAGCCTGAACAACAGCACCAACAACAATGTGTGTGCGGGGAAGCGGGTGGGGGTTTGCGTACAGCCCGCGGGAGGTAAAAACGCTTTGCACTCACATTGATTGCCTGGCGGAGTTTTATTTATGTTGCTGGTCAGTTCCTGCTCGCAGTTCGGTTCGGTTTACTACAACTGTTTTTTATGTGAACTCGTATTTGTAGGCCACAAAGTGCATATTAAGCTGCATGGCAGAAAATCTCAAATAAAAGAAAAAGCAACGAGAAACCGAAAGCATGCACAAGTTGCAAGGGGTCAGCAATGGGTTAAGAGGCAGACAGGGCCGATGCCCGTCGGCGCTAGGCGGGTTAATAACCGTTTGAGCTCGTAACGAACCGACTGCCAAATGAACTGAGCTGTAAACTGCCCCCTATCCTCCCCCTGCCTGGTCATCTCCCCAGGCTAAACGAAACAATTTGCAAGTGCTTCGCATGATTTATGAGCTGAGGCAATTTTTAATTTGTGTCGGTAATTTGGAAACTGTAAACTAGTATTAAGTGGCTTAGGATTGTAAACTGTAAACTTACTTAAGTGCAGGGGGATGCAATAAATAAGCAACAAATGTTTTCTATCCCTTACTACAAATGTACAGGGTGCCCCTGACACTGAAGAGCTTAATTAAATGCCAAACTCACTGCTATACCCCAGAGATGTTCCCAACTGTGATATTGTATTCAAAACTTAGTATCAATAATTTTTAAAGGACCAAATTAAATTAAGAAACGCCAAAAACAGAAATATGTAGTTTTTTATAAAACTTTTACATACTGACATTATTATTTTATTATTTTTTATTGTATTATCCCCATTTCCCTTTCCATCAATGTAACTGAAGCTAACAACCTTAGCGGCTTAGTTTGATTTTGATAAATCACATGCCGATTTAAATGCAAATTGGTAACCTCTGAAATACCATTAAAAATGTAAAGCAGCTGTTGCAATCAAAACACATATTTAAAACATATAGATATATATTCTTGTATATTACGATATGTTCTTGTAGAATATTGCGTTCGGCCTCTGCACTGTCCAATTAATTTCAGCTGAAAGCGAATGTATGCCAGGCACTTATCAGTGAGCAGAGTGGGCTGCTGCTGCTGCACTCTGCTGATAAACAACAACAGCAAATTAGTTGCTGCTAGCTACAGCAACAACAACAACTACA
The DNA here is from genome assembly GCA_018903425.1 of Zaprionus nigranus. Lineage (NCBI taxonomy): Eukaryota > Metazoa > Arthropoda > Insecta > Diptera > Drosophilidae > Zaprionus > Zaprionus nigranus. The sequence goes on along the minus strand of JAEIGD010000034.1, from coordinate 621,921 downwards.
ACAACAACAGCAGCAATAGCAACTGTTGCCCGCTATAAATAACAACTACCCCAACTGATAACCAACAGCGAACAAAATGAAGTCAACGTCTCCGGCAGTAAATAATTTTTGAAGTTGCCACGCCTTCCGCCCCCATTTCCAAGTAAAGCTCTGTTTGCACCTTCAACGGCCAGCACCCTCTTGGAAATGTAATTTTCCTCGACATTTTCCGGTTGGCAATCATATCGTGGCAATGCCAGACAACAAGCAGCGAAGTGCAAAGGGGATCAGGAGGCGGGGCAGAGCAGGGCAGGGGACAAACTGACCGGAGACGCAACTGTTGGGGACACGGTAAAACGCCATCGTCAAGTGTGAAATGCGGTGGCGTTTGATTTAAAGCAAAAACAGCAACAAGAAGACAAGGAGGGAAGGAGAGGGGGGAGCGAGAACAAGAACGATGACGCTGCCAGAGTTGAGGATGCCAGTTAAGGTCATTATGGTGGGGCCACACTTATTCTACCCTCCACTTCTCTGCACAGTCGATGCTGTTATGAAATCAGCTTAACGAGATTGGAAATCAGAGAGAGAAGGCAAAGTGGAGGGAGGCAGTGCAGGGTGTAGTAAGAGGGGCAGAGGGGGTAACAAGGGCATCCATTATCCATTGTGGGGGTTGCAATGCTTATTATAAGGCGAACCCACCTACTCACTCTCCCACCCATTTATCCAGTCCTCTTTAAGGGCGTCGAACTTACGACTGGTCAAACCAATTTGCAGGCATCAAATTAAAGCCACATCAAATGGCCTACCCCGTCCCCCAACGCCACCCCATTGCTCCCCTTCTCTGTTTGAACTGCAGACCCCCCATATAGTGGGCCAAGCCACAGTCTGGTATATGTCAAAAATTAAGCCACTGAAACTTTACGCTATGCTGCATTTTTCAACATAAATCGAAGGCGTCAGCAACAGTACGAAAAGTTCTGACAACTTTCTGAGTGCTCTCTTTGAGAATGATATAGGGGGAGTTTCTTTGCTTGACTTGGGGACTGCTTCCGCTTAATGGACGGCCAAATCGAGTGAGAAAAATAAAAATGCATAAGCCATTGGTAAGATAGGAGTACTTAAATATTAATTGACTTAGATTTACTTTAAAAAAAGAAATCATATTAGATATTAATGCAATTATAATCTTTAAAAAGAAACATTTTTTTTTTTTTTGTTCTGGTACCCAAGCGGAATAATAAGGAACAAAAAAAAAAAAATAGTTTCTTTTTAATATGATTTATAATTACATTAATATCTAATATGATTTCCATCGAACTCTATATTTTGCGCCGTCTGTTTAGCTCTGTCCCATGTTGTGCTCGAGTGGGTCAGTTCTTGGAGAATGGTTCTTCTTCTCCAGGTCGCCGCCTTTGGTCTTCCGATTCGCCTGCTGCCTTGGGGATTCCAGTCCAGTGCCAATTCTGCTCTATAGGGTTCCTTCTGTCCACGTCCATTTTTTTTCTTCCTTATTGGATAATTCTGTTTGCGTTTATTTCAAATTGTTCTTCCAATTTTTCGGAAAGGTGCACTTGTTTGAAGTCTATGAACAGGAGGTATAGCCCATTCCACAGTTTGTGATTATGCAACTCCTGTGTGGTCTGAATCCTGCCTGTTCATCTCTGATTGTTGGGTCGATTTTATCTTGAAGGGCGCTCTGTTTTGTATATATAGCTCGTGTTGAGAAGCGTGATTCCTCTCCAATTATTGCAGTATTTTTTTTTTTTGTTCCTTTTATTTGCAGTAATGGAGAAATGAAGTCTCTAGCTAGATTCCTTCTCAAATTACGAAATTCTGTGCCTTTTGGGAGGTGTAGAGTGTCTTAGTCCAAGGCAATCAATGAAGGTATCGGCGACAAGGGAACTTGCATTCCGCTAATAAGACGACTTATTCACTTTGGGATATTTGCAAGTAAATGTAAATCTTCCAATTGGTGCTGTATGCAGAAGACGCATTTCTCGCTTGAAGGCATTGTGCAATTGGAGAAATACTTTCTATTAAGTAGAAAAGTATTTGTAGGGCCCTGCCATGAGTGGGTTTCGAACCCACGACCTCATGCATAGCAGACAAGTGCGTTGCCCCTAGGCTATGAGGCCCCCTAATTATTTGAACAAACATAAGTATATTTAAATAATATCTAATATAATATGAGAAAGAAATAACAAATAGATTCTTCTAGCATCCCGTCAAAAAAGCAATACCTTAAAGTTCTTATCAAAAACAAATTCCATAAAAATAATGAGAGCCATTCTAAAATAAACCTCCATCTCTTCCGCATTGACTACTCCATCAACCTACTTCAATTGTAACTATTTTAAAAAAAAATACAAACGCTACAGTCAGTAGCTGACTGTATAAGGCCATGGATTATCAAAGTATACCGTAGGCAATAGGTGCAATGTAACATATGCATTTCTAGCGCATACCAAATTTCATTACATGTGCTTCTTTTTGATTTTTTTGGCGGTTTTGTCTAATGTTTCGCCATTTTCGACGGCTGCGATAGATGTTCAGTGGCTGAGTGGAGTATGTCCCGGACTCTAAGGCCAATGATTATTGAGTGTGTTCGAGGTTCGATTGCTCCCGCGATCAACATGTGAAATTCTCTTGTATTTCATAATTTTTTTAAATAAATTAAAAAACTCAAAAACATTAATAAGGGGCGGCGGCGGTAGGCGATTTTTAAGTTTTAGTTACGCAATATATGTAATTAGAACTTAGTTTTCTTTCGTCGGTACACAACAGCAACTGCAAAACTAATTGTACATGTTTATGCATATACAATCGTGCAATAATGTATGTTGAAGTGGGACGCCAATACATACATGTGGATATGCAGACATGTATGTATGGGCATCCCACTCGCACATTCATAACTTTACAAGGGCTTATGATCATCTCTGTTATTTTCTACCATTCTAATTGCAAAAGATTGGAATCTTACTGAACATGCAAAGTCATAACAGACAAAATAAAATAATTTAATTTGTTTGACTGTAACTATTCTTTTAGTTTATTAGAATAAAATAAATAAACAAAATAAAAAAAAAGTCCGCGCACCCGGTTCAACCGGGAGTTGAACTCACGCACTCTCTCGCAGCCGTCCGCAACTCTAACCACTCCGCCATTGCCTCGCTCCTTCGCCCACCGGCAAAGCAGCATTGTGAACCAATTCTGTTCCCATACAATGCAAATAAAAAGTTTAATAAAATGCTGTGTGTCCGACGCTAGATTTGAACTTCGGTATGCTTGCGTAAATTAGGTCTGCTTAAGTATACAAGTACATATATGTTCAACGTGAGTTTAATTCGTATCATATCTCACTTATTTATGACCGATTTAAATGAAATTTTCACATAACGCCAGTGGCAAGGTATTTGTCATATAAGATATACAACTTTGGTTGTTGAGTTAATATTGTAGGTTTTAAGTAGTTATTTCTGATTTACAGAGGCGGGAAGGGGCGTGTCCAAATTTTAAAAAAACTTTGAGGCACTGCAATATATACGTATGTTGTCACAAAATTTGATGACTCTAGCTCTTATAGTTTCTGAGATCCAGGTGTTCATACAGACAGACAGACGGACAGACAGACAGACGACAGACATGGCTCAAACGACTCGGCTACTGATACTGATTCAGAATATATATAGTTTATGGGGTCGGAGATGCCTCTTTCTGCCTGTTACGCACATTTCCGTTCCGACAAACACAATAGACCATGAATTTTTTTTAAATCCATGGCCTACAAAGCAAACGAAATGGGGTATATGAGTAATACTTCTATAGAGTATTAAAGAAATATCATTCGGAAAATCAGAAAAATATGAAACTTAATAAGTAAATTATGTTTGTAAAGAGATTTGGAGTTAGAAGATAACAAAACTTAAGAAACTTAAAGTTAGAAAACCAGGCTGTCAATTTTAAGCAAGAAATCTACAATTACAGATGATAAATTATTAATAGAATATTTCATGTAATTTTATTAAATTTTTAGGAGTACCTTTACAAATAATGTCAAGCTTAAAAAATAAAGGAAACATCAGTAAAACTTTAGAGTATTGTATAAATGTCTATTTAAAAATACCTTTAATAAACAGTCTAAGGGTTTCTTTAAAAAAGAAAAATATACGCCAATGTGGAAAGCAACTAAGTACACCTCCTATACATTTTTACATTGTACATTCCAAATAACTGTCATATTTAATTTATGTATTTACTTTAAAGTATTTCCAGACCACGTTTGTATTTTAAGATAACTCCCTCTGCCGCACTACGCCACTGCGCCTTTTAACAGCTGATGCATACTTTATGCAGGCAATCACATCTTTTTATCAGGCTAGCTTTTTGAACACCTCGCTCAGACCAACAACAACATATATCAATATACGAAAACGTGTATATATATTTTTTATGTTGGATATATCTGCGTTCCTTATGTGATACATGACGTTTCCATTGTTTCCATCAACGCTGCTTCGGCTGCTGCACGCCAATAATTGATGATGAACAAATAAGATGGCTTCTTTCGGTTTTGGGCCTGGGAATCCCGTTCGTCGATATCCATGTGTGTGTCGGCTGTTTGGTAATGCAATTCCATTCAGGCATGCGAGACAGCCAATCTATCCAATTCACACACACACACACGACACACTAGCGTACACACCTTCACGCACATTGATCAGTATGCAGGAGATGAAAGCCGCGTCTGTCTCCTGGCCAAGGCAACAAACAAGAGTTATATCTTTTTACCATTACGTTGGGTAGGCTTTTGGAAAATTTTTGGCAGACAAACAGACTTACACACACACACACACACATGCACAGCAGCGGATTGCAGGATATTGTTGCCGTTTTTTGTGAAGCTCACACTTAATAGTGCAAGAAGGAGAGCCTTGACTAAGGCGAGTAGTTGGTGAACTAAATGAATGTTTTAAAACAATTTATAAATATATATAAATATTTGACATACTGTTAGTAATATAACAGTTAATTTTCTATATTTAAACTTGTCTGTTAGTGCATCTACAATTCGTTGCGAGGCAAACAATTGTAGCGCATTTTCGGTTATTGTTTTTCATTGATTGCATCAGAGTGCGCGCCTCGTCCTTTGTTCATTGTATCATTGCTTCATTGTATCTTTGCCTTTTAGTCAGATAATTGATGGCGCTTTTTTGTTCGCATCTCACCAAAAGTGTAAAAGCTGCCACGCCCCGCGACAACAGCCGCACTCACGCGCGCGTCCCTTGTCGCATCATTAGCGCCAACATTTTAAAATATTATTAATTCTTAATGGTCGTGTGTGCATATAAAATTTATAGCACGCGGCGAGTCAAATGAATTTCCTGTGCAGACGACGGCGAGCAACGACGACGATGACGGGCAACAACACGTGAAAGAAAGGCAGCAGCGGAAAACGGAAAATTTGCTGGAGTGCCGAGCAGCGAATGCAACTAAAAAAGCAGTTAAAATGAAACCAAATAAAATAATAACAAAAAAAAAGAGAAAAAAAGAAAAGGAAAATGCGAAAAGTCTCCCAGACGACGTTCGTCAGCGTCGTCAGTGTCGACGGCGTCAAACCACGATCGATAAACTGCTTGCATGTGAATTATTTTAATGAGTTCCGTTTCGCTGGAAGAGAAAAATATGAACGATAAACTAAATACATCCAGATAAGTATAAAAAAAACAGCAGCAAAGAAGGAAGGATAAGGCAACCAGCAAAAGACACACACACACACACACACACACACACAGAGACACGACATACTTCATGCAACTTAACCAAAGTTGTCGCAAGTGCAGCAAAGTTGTCGAAGCTGCCAAGTCAACAGGTTATCGACAGCTGCATAAGCAATCTTGGAACTAGGTACAAATTTTTAACTTCCTTTAAAACAAATAAGCTATTATATTTAATTTAGTATATTGCAGTATTATAATTTACAACTCTTAATAATCAGCAGATGGAAAAAGAGATGAAAAGAATAGAAGATCAACAAGTAGGAGCAAGTTAAAAAGTATGTTAGAATATTGGGTTAAGTACAAATGATGATAAATTTGTAATGACTCATGAAGAAAAACAGAAGGAAAGAAAGATAGACCATAAATAATCCACAAGTAAAGCAAAGAACTCTTTCTTTTTTATAACGGATTAGGCACTGATTTTCAAGTTCTTTTAGCACAGTGTTTCTTCTTGAGTTGCTACTCAAACAAAATACGAACAATTAATGCACAACGAGAAGAAAGCAACGTGAGTTACTCACGGATGTAATTATAACCTTCAAACTAGTATAGATTATATATCTCAATTCTTTTTGATTATTATTTGATCAATAACGAACTATAATGAATATTATAATCAGCACAAAATTTAAATAGCGCAAGAAAAACCGTAAATAGACTCATTAAGCGAACCGTGATTATCGCTATGGCAAGCGTTTCTTTCGTGCAGTCATGCAACTGCCGCAACCCTGCAACCCTGTAGCCGTGCAGTCGTGCAACCGTTGCAGGCGTTGCAAGCTCTTGGCAGCTTCATCACCGCAGCCAACTGGCCAAAGTTCAACCATAGCGTGCGCACCTGTTCAGCCATAGTCAGGCGAAGGCATTCAGCAGTATCGCATTGCAGCGCGTCAACGCGGGTAAAGTGGGCAACCCACGAGGCGACCAAGCAACCAACCAACTATAGAACGACTATATCTGCTGTGGCGTGTTTTTTTCGCACTCTTTGTGTCGCGACTGGCACAAAGAATCACAGCTCACGAGGCAACCTATAGCCGCGACTATCTCAAGTAGAAGCAGATGTTGGAGCAGGAGCTGGAGCTGCAGTCAGATCTCTGACTATGGAGAGCGAGAGCTATGGCAATCTCAACTGCTGGCGCTGGCTGTCATGCTCTGCTTTATGTTGCTCGACATCGTTGCGATTCCTTTGCTTCGTTTTTATTTCGCAACGTCTCAATCAGATAGCGCGAAAAGGCACAAAGAGAGAGGGAGAAAGAGAGAGAGAAGGAAAGAGAGAGACAGAGATAGAAAGAGTATGAACAACAAAAGTTGTCAATTGACGCCAAAAGTTGACGCCAGAACCAAAAGGCAAAGGGAACGAAATAGCAGAAGCAGGAGCTGGGAAAAAAAGAGAGAGTGGCGCGAAGAAGGTGCAAAATGCAATAACAGTTAAGTCATTGGACCCGAAAATGCTGGCAAACAAGCCAGAAGGAGCAGCAGAAGAGGCAGCAGCAGCAAGAAGAAGAGCTGGAAGCGGAGGGGATTTAAGCACGGGCGATACGGCTATACGACGATTTGGCTCTTTGGCCATTTGGCTATTTGGCGATTCGACGCTTTGGCTATTTCGGGCCATGGCTAGACGGTTATAAATAACGCTTAATTGCAGCACAATGTTTATAGCTGCTGCCAATTCTGGCGACCGGGCACGAGGACCTGAAATGGCAAAGGGGATCGAGGGGGAATGGGTACTTTGGGCGGCATTATGAGTAGTTAATTTACAGCAACAAAGTTGTTAACGGCTCCGCCAGAGAAGCGTCGTGCTGGCAGCTGCTCCTGCTTCTGCTGCTGCTGCTACTGCTGCTTCTGCTACTGCTGCTGCTGCTGTCTCGGTCGACTTGTGCAAATTACCCAATTTTAAATTAACAAATTCCATTTCAACATTTTAATTAGGTTTTAAAAATTTCATGCGCCTGGCTTACTTAGCCGAGCCGAGCGACCGAGCTCGACTTCCTCGAGCGGAGCAGCTTGCGTATTAATATGCGCCATTTCCGTTTCCGATTAGCATAGCGCGCGCGCTCTCGAGCTAGGCAAATGGCGCCCCAAAATGGCGGCAGCTGTGCCACCAGAAACAACATCAACCAACACACACACACACACAACAGGAAATAGCACAAAACTGTCTCTCGCTCCAAAGCGCTAGCAAGCAAAGGGCTTCACTTCATTCTACTGTGTGTGTGTGTCTGTGTGTGTGTGTGTGTGCGCTGTGTTTACTGTGAGCAAATGTATTTCATTTTATTTTAATTTTCATCATCATTGCGCGAAACTAGCACAGACAACAACAGCAACTACAACAACAACAAAAGCAACGGCCAGCAATGAGAGAAACGAAAAATTTTCACATTTAAAATCCAAAACGATAAAAAATATCAAGTAAAACCGGTCAGCAGTGCAAATAGACGTACCGGAAATGCTCTGCAATTGCCAAAGGAAATCGTATTTGAATGAGAAACGGGGTAACTGCAAGACATTCAAACTGAATTGATAGCTTAGAATTGAATTAAAGTAAAGAAACTGCTGGCAGGGAAGTGAAGGGTAAAGTAAAGTGATGATTGAAGATTGATAAGAAATCCTAAATGCTTTGATTAAGTAAAGAAAAGATTAAACATTGACTGTATATTATTATATTACATTACCCTGTGATGTTAAGATACAATATTATGATGTACGGATTCTTCACTTAATAAAAAAATAAAAAAAAAAAAAAAAAAAAAAAAAAAATTATATTATATTATTAAATTATAAGGACTAGTTAGTTAAAGGGTATTAAAGTGGACCTTATCGGCACTCATTGTAAGAGAAAGAACGTCATGATAGAATTAAGATGAAATAAAACCAAATACTTTGTGCCATCACTTCTCAACTTGTTATCGTTGCATATAAAGCTTTATATTTTCTTATTCACAACCTGCACACTTCAAATCCACACCTGCCCTTCGCCCATCTCCCAGTTACATAGCTAATATACCTCAACTGGTCGTTTCATCGGCTGTAGTGTATTATAAAGCTTGTGAGCGCTTCGCGCGTTTCGCTTGTGCAAAAGCTGCAGTTAATTTGGTGCTTCAAATTTTAATGCCAGGCCAGGGCAAGGGGCAACAACAGCAACAGCAACAGCAACAACAACGAGCAGCACATTGGGAACGAGAAGGACCACGTTCGCCAAATGGTTGCCAGGGCAGGCAGGCTCTGGGCGCCGTTTTATAGTCAGACGCCCAAGCCAAGCGCCAAGCGGCATCGTCCAAGCTTCTAAGCTCTGCTCTGCCTTTTCCTCCTGCTCCTCCTGCTCATTCTACTTTTCTAATGTTGTTTGTTGTTGTTGTACGCCAGTACAAAGACTGTTTTGCATAAAATTCTCACATTACGCATACGCCGCGTTGTATTTACAGTTACAGAGCATTTTATTTCCGTCCGAACGGTGCGGCCTGCTTACGTTATTCCTCAGCTCGCTTTGCTTTGCTTTCCTGTTTTTGTGTGTTTGTTTTTATAGATTTTATAACATTGCTCTGCCTGTGTGTGTGTGTTTGTGTGTGTGTTACGGTTACTGTTGCTGTTATTATTTAAAGCAGAGCAAATATTTTCAACTTAATTAAACTTAAAACATGCCGCGGATTCAGGATTCGAACAGCTGCTCCTTAACTGCAATGCCATATAATTTTGTGCATAAAACTCACGTTTAATGCCGCAAAGTGTGCAGCGCTTTTTACGGCATCAAACTCCCTCCTTCCCTGGTCCCCTTCTCATTCACTCTATTCCTCCCCCTTCAAGTGGTCCCCTGACACAGAAAACTCTGCGCCCCTTTCTAACCACCAGACCCCGAATACATCACAAAGCTTGGTGCGGACCTCTGCGCTCAATTTATGTCCCTGGGCAACAAAAATTTATTGTCAACTGATAAGCAGGCCGTGGTAAAGTAGCCCAAAGGCGGTGAAATTTATATAAAAAAAAAGTTTAGAGAAACTGGCAAAGTCGATATGTAGAAGTTTCGATACGCTTTGAATGATTTTATGTTATGGTTCTCATATCAAAATACTTGCAAAATATGTCAAAGGCAATTTATAAGATTGTGAAGAAAACAGAATTTGTATTTAAAATACATAAAGAGATCTAAATTATTAAATATATGTAATTCGATAAACATATATGTAAGTTTATTTTCTATACTTGTCTTAACCCAGAGTACTTTTCATTAATTTTGACAGCCAAATTCATAAAGTTTCTTGATCAGAAACTTAAATATTCTTATTGCTCTAAATTATAAACTCAGTTAACTTACAAATAATAATATTTAATTCTTGATATTCTCAGTCTTAGTTCAATCTCCAACTTAAAGATATCCTCAACCTGCAATACCCTCACATCGTGTTGGGCATTAGATGAAAAGCGAAAGTCGGCGGGTTCGTCAGTTTATTGATTTTGTTTTGGCACATAAATTTTAACTTCCCAGAACAAAGTTTCCTTTTTCGGATCTACATTTTTTTGATGGCTTTTTCTTATTTTTGTTCCCCCCTTTTATGCAAATGCATGAAAAGTGTCACGATTACCGTGTGTTTGTTTTCTCTCTGACAAGGAGCTGCAGTGCAAGCATGTTAGATGTTGTTTGCCTGGACATGTCTGACCCAGCGCTGACCTCTTGAGTTGTCTCGACACATAAATTGCTCCATATTCGAGCATATGTTTGGGTTCTCCATTTGCGTCGTGTCTGTGGCCTGATAATTGAAATGGTTCCCCAAGGAGACGTTAGCCCAACGTCACAAACATTGTCATTCATTCATGTCGTCTCTGGTGCGCTCAGTATCGCCTCCGCTCTCTCTTTCCATGTTGCCTATCTTTATTTATTTTATGTTTGAAATTTGTATATTCATATGTTAAAGTATTTGCCAAGCGTATGAATAGAGCAGTTGCTTGCGAGTAGCCTGGCATGGGCAGGCAGAGGAATGTTTACAATTCGAGAAGATTGTTGTGAAAGTAATTGAAAAGAAAAATGAAAACTGTGCCATGACTTTAAGAATGCGAAGTATTTATAAAGTTTAAATATTTTATTTTAAGGAAAATTTAAAAGAGATATTTATACTCGCAACATATTTATATTGATCTAATTCCAATATTCAATCCTGAAACAGTGACAATTGTGTATTGCTTGAGAGTAATGCTTTAGCAAATCTAGAACTTGGCTGTAAGATATAAAGGAATATTTAATATAAAGGAACAAAGATGTTATACTTGTGAGCAACTGTAATAAGCGTTAATACAACTATAAATTGGATGGAATTATCGTCAGCTTGCATAGGTAAACTTCAGCCACATCAAACTTAACTAAATCGATTTAACGACCACAGGGTATTAGCTGCAATTCCGATTTATGAATGCTGCTGCAAGCGGCTTCTTATTAGAAACGCATAAACTGAATATACCTTGTGTATGCTGACAAACTTGAAAAGCTGGCGCCATCGAACCATTTTTCATTTCTGCTTCACACATAAAATATTCTCACACGCCCCACTGCCTAGGAAACTACTCGAGCTGCCTCTCCCCTCGATCTTCTACCCCTGCTCTGGCTATGTCTGGTGGGATGCCTTGTCAACTGGTTTGAAAAATAGATTTTTACGGGCTTAGTTGCGCATCGTCAGTCACGACGACGACGACGACGAGAGAGGACGGAGACGCAGACGAAGAAGGAGCAGGACGAGGCATCGTCGTTGGCAGTGCAGACCGCATTGGCAGATGCGAGGCATACTGGGCGTGGCATGGGGCACAGGGGAGGCAAACCGAAGCAGAGAGGGGGCAAATCCCGCGGGCGTTCCCTTTTGTGTCTCACTCGCGTCATTTAAAAGACATTTGCCTGTCATTTTATGCCGTGTTTGGCACAGTTTTCCACGGCGAAACTTTTCACTTGCCAACAATGCGAGCGGATGGGCAGACAAACGGACGGACGGACGGACGGACGGTACCCAGTGGAGTTCAGGGCACGATTGCAGGGAATGACAGTGTCATTAGTTTGGCATTGGCAACACATTGCCAATACATTTGCAGCAGGTGCACAAAAAACAGATTGCAATGAGTCAAAAAAAAGAAAAACTTACTCCTAATGATCAATGAGAGCGTTGCCAGGTCGAAAATTAGTTTAATTTAATTGCGAAATGCGTGAAATGTATGCAAATTACAAAAGCCGCGAGCCTGCGTTAATTTAGCAAATCGAATTGCATTGCATTAAGCTGTAATTAGGTTCTCTCATTCCCCTCGCTACCCCATTGCCCTTCTCCTGTTCCACGTCCTTGCCTTCCGTACAATCCGCTGCTTGTGAACGCAAATCCCAGCACAAAAAACTCGCACATTATGCTGAATTTATTATAAACCATTTGTACAATGCGGCTCAAGCGTAACCCTAGCTCAACGCGGCTAACTCTAAAGCCGCTTACATCACCCCTCTTCTACTCCCCACTCTTTGACTGCCTTCTGCCTTTGCCTGTTGCAAATGAACGCGAAATGCACGCGGTTGAACTTCAAAAGCGCAACAATGCTGCATTAGGAACACGTTTGGACAACGAGGGGTTTGCTTGTGGTCGACCTGGTGCCGACATGGGGTTAGCTTCAGCTTCACCTAGGGGTTAAAAAAGAGAGTAAGTGAGGAGCAAGCTACGTTGCATAACATAAAAGTTTTTCAAAGTGGTATTAAGTCAAGGGGCCACGTTTACCGTAGCGTATGCGTTATATTTGCGCTATAAGAAGTGTTTGCTGTTAGAGAGAATGCAATATTGCTGTTGGGGAGTAACATTTACTATATATATGCCTTTTGGTATTATGATATTGTATATCACCCGATAGTATTTGTATTTTGAATATGCAAAGATGCCACTAAAAACTGGAAAGGCTGACCATTCTGGAAAAGATTCTAAATTGAAAGAAAAATATAAAGGAACAACACGCTCGACTACTGTGCACCAATCAGAATTTTAATTTTATTTAAAAAGTTAAGCAAATAAATGTTTACAAAGTGTAACAGCTGAATTAAGAGATAAGTAAAATATAAAATTTATTTGGTAGGAGCCTTGGGCCGAATCATCATCTTCACTTCTTTGAGAGAATGATTATAATCCCAATGAAGGCTTTTGTGATCTGCCACTTCAGTGTTGAAGTATACTCCATTTAAATTGCTGTAACGACATAACCTCATTTAATATAGGAATAAATACACTCTTTAATTAAGAACACTTACCTATTGTAACAATTTGAGTTCCACCAGCCATTATGATAAGACTCAGCGCAGTTTTTATACCTATGCAAGTCGTTGTCACGGTCAAATGTTGAAAATTTCTTATCTCTGGCAAAAGCAAAGTTATCTCTGGTATTTCCAGAGAATGTTCCCAACTTGCTGATGGTGTATTGGTCATCTTCACTTGAAATTGCAAACTGATCATATCTGGCATAGAAGGTGCTGCCATCGAATCTTTGCATGGAAATGTAAAGTTCGTGGGGCTGCTCGATGGTTAACCTATGTATTTTCTCCAAGCCTACAAAGAAATCACCGTCCCAAAACTCTCCGAAACCATTTCGGTATTCGGTCCAATTCCTGTAAAAATCAACTCCGCCTCTGATCCTCTGCTGTATAACGGTCCAACCGGGGCCTGCGATATCAGAGTTACAGAGTACCTCAAATGGAGAATCGTTGGAGAACTTGACCTTATGAACCCCTTTGGCACCGCAACTCTTTATAATTTTATTCTGTTCGATTACTTTTAATGCATCTTTTTCACATTTGCTCGCTTTATCAGCGTTTAAGCTGACTCTTGCATTCAATTCCGCTATCTCTTGACTTTGCTGCTCATTTGAACTCTGTAGAAGTTCAATCTTATGTTGTGTAACAGATTCGACTTGTTTTGCTTTATCAATCAGGTTTTTTACTTCTGTTTCCAGTTGTAGAATTTTTGCTTCTTTATTTTGAATGTCCGTTTCGTATTGCTCCTTTACCTGAACATTTTCTTTCTCACATAGGTTTTGCTGTACGATTGTCAGCATTTTAGTTTTAAGCTCTTCAAGAGCAGTCATAGAATCGACTTTTGTTTTGTATATGTTCTTCTCTATTTGAAGATTCGTTAGTTTGTCTTCTAGCTGTTGAATTTGTTGGTTTTTAATCTCCATTTTCGCGTCATTCCTGTCAATCTTTTGATTTAGTTTATCAAAAAATTCAAGCATCGGTTTCACGACCTGATGAGCATACACCCCACAATCCTCTTCCAATTGACGGGACTTACAACAACGCTAATAAAATAACAAAACAGTCGATGTCGCTATTTAAAATACTGACTCAATTCTGATTTCATGAAATACCCTTTTTCTTACCTGATGCGATTCATCTGTAACAGCATATCCTGACAAAGCCTGCAGAAGAATCAGACAGAGAATCGTCAAACAGTTTAGTCTCATTTTTCTTGAAGACTTTCGCGAAACACAAAATCACAAATATTCAGCTTTTCAATAAATCAAAATACACAATGATTGAACAAGCTGCAGCCTGTCGGTCTTTTATAGCACTGAGTGACTGTTCCGAGCTGATAAGGCGGCGGCTACTGACGCAATCGCCGTATCGAAGTTAATCGGAGTTTTTATAAAATCTGGGGTTATGCCAATGACCCCGGGAAACAAACCATTTATATAGGCACAACATTATTTAAACTTTGGATTGCTGTTTTGGATTGACGTAACTAATGTTTATGCACATGTAAACATACATAAGACTAAGACTTTTAATATACTTTAGCCTTTCTTTCTTGTCTGTATTCTTCTATACAAATTTAAATTCAACTCATTTATTCCCACTGTAAGTAACTGCAGTGGCGACATGTGTCTTGGTTGCGTTTACTGTAGTGATGGGTACAGTGAAAACTGTTTCGCTGTATAATGTTGTTGTTATTCTCGCTTTTACTGTTATGTGCGTTTAAGCAAAACTTTGCACTTTCACAGAATATGGTGGGAGAGAGGCACCAAGAAAAAAAAAAAAAAAGGAACGAGCGTAAAACGTTAGTTGGGTGAGCATAAAATTATTATCAATCCACGCGAGGACACCAGCAGGATCATAACGTAACGAGAGCAGGGAGCAAGACGACAACAACAGGCGCACGCAATGTTGTGAGCAAATATAAAGTTTTTTTTTCCCCTTCACACCATCAAGCTGCCTTCCCATCCCTTCCCTCAACCGTTACTTTCCCTTGCTCTTTGCCAGACAATTTTTGGACGCAATTTTGCATGGCGACGTTGCTAAATGAACCGAGAGAAAAAAATTATCCGAAAAATACAAAAAACAAAGAACCGAAAAAAAATAAAAAATTCATATCAAGAAAAAGTTGCTTGTGCCACACGAAGATCGCAAAGCAAATGCTCTAACTCTCTCTATTCCTATATGAAGAGCCCAGTTAAATAATCACAAATATAACATAAAGAAAAGAAAGAGTATATACTCGTATTTGAAAACTAGTTGAAATTGTAAAAAAGATCTTGAACATTGTTTCTTATTATTTTTTAATCGATAACCAATTTATCTGATTTATATGTTGCATCAATATCAAATAACACTGCATAAGGAAAATTAATTTGACTAGTTGAAACTGTCATAAAATTCATTATATTTCATTATTCCAATATTCCCGTTATCCACATCAGCATTCGCGATATGCTTGAGAGTCGATAGGGCAACGCGATAAATGTGTGTTTAAAAGCAGTCGGCAAAGTTGGGCGTTAAAAAACATTTCAACACTTGGCGCACATGGTGTCACAACAGCAACAACAATAACTGTAGTTAAGACAACAATAGCAGCTACAACAACAACAATAATAACAGCGAAAGCGAAAGCAACAACCACACATGAGCAAAGCGTGGGGCAAACCACAGTGACAAAAAATAAAATAAAAAAAACAAAAGAAAACTTAAAAAAAAACATAGAACAACAGCAAACTGTTTGGCGGTGCTTATTTTTTACGACTGTCCCGGTTCGGTCAGCTCGAGCAGGGGGGGAACGCAGCAGAGTCTCTCTCGGACTCGTCGCACGTCCGTCTTGCGTCCGGTTTGCGTCCTTGTCCGCATCATTTTGCAGTAATTTTCATAAATTGCGTCCCCGACTATTAGCGTTACTTCTAACGCCGCGTTGAAAGGACAACAACCACAACAACAACTACAACAGACCCAGAGGACAAAACAACAACAACTCATCAGATCAAAGATAAAAACGCGCGGAAAAGCGCACAGAAAATGAGGAAAGACCAAGATAACAAAAACGATAGCCAAGGAAATTTATTTATCATGCAAATGTGACACACGAAGCAAACAGAGACAGCACTGCAGCAGACCCGCTGTCAGTCTGTCATACTGTCTGCCAGTCTGTCAGACATTCACTCATTCACTCATGCATTCATTCGTTATTTCATTCATTCACTCAGGCATTGCTCTAGTCGAGTCAGTCGAAGCGTGATTCGAACCGCGAAAATACATTTCGCTTGTTAACTTTTTAAACAGCAGCAGGAATAAGAAGCAACCCCATACGCCGCCCCGCTGGCTTTTCCCCCACAGTTGCTGCACGAACTCATCTACACCCCCTGCACACCTGCCACTTGCCACCTGCCCCTTGCCACAGTCGTGTCCGCATCAACTCTGCCACTTTTGCCATGCTTATCAAGCAGACAAATGCTGAAATGTGGAGCACGAGTCAGAACTCCGTAGACTAAAAGTAAAAGCAGCAAGAAAGAGAGGGAGTGAGAGAGAGAAGCTAAAGACCTGCCACACGTTGCAAGCTGCACGGTTTGCCTGTTGCCCGCTGATGCTGCTGCCGCCTTGTCTGGGTGCAGTTTAAATTGAAACCCAGAAGGGAAAAAACAAACTCGAATATTTAATGTGTTATGCAAAAATGCGTTCGACGTGTAGTTTGACGCAGTGTGGGGCAAGAAAGGAGTGAGAAGGAGAGGGCAGGCTGCAAGTCCGTTTTGTATTGTGAGGCAAGCAACCTACGACTACGGCGGAGCAATACGTTTAAAATAACAGCGCAGTCCGTGCAACAAGAGAAACACAACAACTTCTGCGAGGGAGATTACTGAAGTTGCCGCAAAAGTTAAGAGTTGTCAAGTTGCAAGAACTCAACTGCAACTGATATAGCCAACCATAATAAACAAGTTTTATTGTAATAAATAAATAAAATTTGCATGGCAAGAACTCGCATTACAACGTCTTATAGATCATTGTAACTGTTGGATTACCCCTCGCAACTGATGCATGCTGCTGTCATAGTTTCGGCATTTCTATCAGTCACTTTTGCGCCTGTTTCTTTTCCCGCTTTCAGTCAATTCTTCATCCTCCTTTTTATTTGTTTCCTGAGCCTGCCGGGCAAGGAAAAACAGGAGTACAAAAAGCCTTGAACCGCTAGGCGAATTTAATATACTCTCTTGTTATGTAATAAAGATTTAACTAAAAGAAATTGTTATTTAGCTGGGAAAATAAGTTAAGATAAGATCTAGATATATATTTTTAACCCTTTTCAATATAATAAAATGAGATTAAGAGATAAGCTTATTACTTGAGAAAATTTAAAACTCTTCAACTTAACCTTGTTTATCCTCAATTCTATTCATCAGCTTTACTATGCTCATCATACTCCATTGACAGAGTATCCAGCGAAGTCTTTATTGCATTTTCATCAGCTGTAAAAAAAAGGATAACAAGAACAACTGACAGCAATCACGTGGGACTCTTCGAGCAATGGAACAGAACACACACATTTACAGACACGCTGCTCTTACTGCTGTCCCCCACTCTCTCTTGCTCGCTCTCTCCCTCTCCCCGCCTGCATTAAAATTGCACATGCAAAATTGGAAATAACTGATGGATGCCGTCAAAAAAGTGCTGCTGCTGTTGTCGCTGCAGCCACGCCCAGCCGCCCCAGCAAACCACCGCCACCCACTCCCAATGTGGCGACATTTGTGGACGAAGAAATAAAAACACAGTGTGCCAGTGTGGCAGTATGGAAGGGGGTGCGGCAAGTAGTGCATTCCTGACATTAATAAATCGATGTATGAAATTCCTGCCGCCAGCAGCCAAGGTAGTTCCCTCCCTTCCCCCCTCCACTTCCACTCTCGCCAGCCCCCGTCCATGGCATGCTGCAACAGACTGCGGGTCACTTTAGGCCACCCATTTGACAAAAGCATGCCACAACACACACACACACACACACACATATAGGCGACAGCACTTTGCCGCACACACACATGCATTTTTAATTAATTTCATGCAATTTGTACGAGCTGAGGTCGTCCGAGACAAGGGAGGGAGGGGAAACAGTCGCAACGCTCTGCAGTTCGCCCGGGTTAAGCCGATAAGTGCATTTTTAATGTAACCCAATGAATTTTCTATTACATTTTAATTTAAAATAACAAAAAACAAGCGAACAGAAACGAACAAAATAGAAGGAGTGATAGAGACACAGAGAGTAGTGAGAGAGAGGGGGAGGGCGAGCGAGTGCGGCAAACAGTCGCGCTTTTTAGTCAAAGCGTAATTTGATTAAAGATTTAGATTAATCGTTTTATAGAGATTTAATGGCATATTGTAAATCTCGTTCGTGCGACGCGTTGCAGACTTGCGAATCAATCATGTCTAAAGTTTCCTTTGATTGTGTACCCGCGCATCTACCCCCACCAGAAAAAAACTATCAATTAGGCTAATGGTCGAAGGGGATAGAGTTAGTTACTGCTCGCTGTAACGAGTTGATCGAGTTGAGGTTTTGCCTGCCAAATGGATATAAAGTTGGTAATGAGTTAAGTGGTTTTTTGCGTATTCTCCATTCCATTTTTTGGAGAAACGAATAAATTACAATGCTTTAAATTGGAATTAGAATATTTGGATATATTTCTATGCGAATTGTATAGACCCCTAGAAACATAAATAGTTAAATCTGTATATATTTAAGTGTGTGTAGATCTTTTTCAAATGTATTCGTATTTGAATGTGAAATTATCATTAAACCTTATCTAACATAACCTTATCTCGGGTAAAGTTTCCTCAAACTAACGTGAAATTATGTAACATAAGTAAACATAGACAATCCCAATCAAACTTAATCCATCCTTATCTAACCCCAACTGACCTAACCTAACTTAACCTAACCTATCCCAAACCATCTAATCTAAGCTAAGCTAACCTAATCTTATTAAATATAACCTAATCTTACTTAGCCTTACATAACCTAATTTAACCTAGCCGAGCCTAATCAATCGTAAACTATTCTAATCTGAACTTAAGTTAACTTACCACGCTAAACGTTACATAACCTAACATTACCTTACCTAACCTATCCTTTAATGTTGCAATATAGGGTAGGGCATTCTAACCTTACCTTACATAGTTCTGATCAGTTCTCAACCACTTCGATATGCGCTTTAATTAGACATTCCTAATTGAAGATACTTCGATTTAATACGCCATTAGCTATTTCATTCTGCATTCAAACTAATTTTTATACCTTTTTTTAGAACATTTTTAACACAATCGTGGCGTATTTAATGGTAGATTTATATTGTTGATATCCAATCCAATATGAATCTACCATTTAATGCGGTACGATCTGCTGGCGATGACTTTGATGAATGTTCTCGAGTTATCCAGCCTGACGCCTCGTTGGGCACTCAAAAGGTTTCTCTTTCCCCAGGCCTAGAGCACAAGAGAACACTTTCAGTGTCTTTGGCTTTCTTAGGCTCATTGCGTGTTATTACCGTACCATAAAAATCACACTGAACTGCCGATAATTTATATGAATACAGAGATATGTATTTGCCAAAGTACAGCGGGATATTTCCTTTGCCACTGGCGCCGCTTCGGCTGCAAAACAAATTCATCAAAAAATGCGCATACTTCATTTACGGCCAAACAATTTTATAACCAATTTTTATGATTGCAGCGAAACCAAGCGAAATCTTCCTGCCGTCCTTCATTCCTCTTCCCGTTGTCCCCATTTGCCACCCTTGGCAAATTCGAAGCCAAGAAAAGCTCACAAACATAAAAAATGATGTAAATTTTTTAAAAATGCCAACTTGTTTACAAATAAATAGCCCGGTTGCTGTGCAAATATTAGAAGAAACCCGTACCGAAGGCGAAACAATGCAAAGAGAAAGTGCCAAAATACGAGAAAGAAGAAGAAACAAACGAAGGAGCGGGAAAATGAAAATTTTAATCCGAGGAAAACGCCAAACACTCAAGCGTTCCTCTCCTGAGCTGTGCTGAGCTGCGTCCGCGATTCCTTCCCCCCTCTCCAGGACACAGATTTATCTCGCTTAATTTACCGTTATTTGGGCATCAGCTTTGCAACAATGCCAATGGGGCGGAGAGGGGGATAAGAGTGCCAGGAAAAAAATACAGGAAAAACAAAATAAAAATAAACCTTCGCATGGCCCATAAAATTTCATTAGCGTCATATTTTCAAATAATTTTCTTCTTATTTTGCGCTACCTCTAGCGTGACCTGAGCGGCCCCCTTCCTCCGTCTTCCCGGGATTGGCCACACAATCCTCGCATCATCCTCTATTATAGAGTGTCCCCAGAGTCGGAGTCGACTGGGCGGATCCGCCTGTTGCGGCTGACTGGGTTGATTGTGCCAAGGTATAATCATAATTTGAAATTGCTCATTCGAATCTTAGATTGGATTAAGTGCGAATTAGAACATCAATAAGGCGGACACAGAGGCGGAGTGCGAGAGGGAGCTAAGGCGCAGAGGCAGGGGAAGGCGGCAAAGGCGACGTAACGCAACATTAAGGACAATGCTGCGAAAGGGATCAAAGCAGATTTGCCATCACATATTTATTGTGCAGCGGGGGAGGTGTAAATGTGACAAAATGTTCACTGGGTGTGCGTAGGTGTGTGGCTAGGTGTGTGGGTGGGTGGGTGTGTGTGCAGCAAGGTGCTCAAGCAGGCGATTTAATGAGCACTGACAGTTGTTCAAGCTGGCGACGCCTCCTTCAGCATTGCGACACAAAAGTAGTTAATACCCTGCTAATTGATGTGAAGTAGGGTAGCTTAGCTGTCAAGCATGACAGTGCTTCAATTTGAAGTTGCTCCTTACACTCTTAATGGAGCATAAAGAGAGTATCGCAACATTTGCAGAGCTTCTCATTACTCGAACTTTAGCAGGTCTTACCCACTCCCTGCCCTAGTTAATCCCTTCTCCTCTCTCTCTCTATTTCTCTCTTTCTCTTTCTATCTCTCCAACTGCCCTTAGCTAATAGCTTTAAAATGTTGCAAACTATAAGAGGAATTTTGTGTAACTTTTTTTCTGTTACTGTTGTTGTTGCTGTTGTTGTCTTCTTTTGTTTGTGGCTCATCAAGCTGGAAACATGCGACAAAAGACGCCGCCGGGCAGTGCCCATTGAGAGAAGTTGCCAATGCAGCAAGGCAAAGTTGGGAGTAGACGACGACATTACGCACATGGCCAGCACAAGCCTTAAGGGCTAACACACCACACACACACATACACACACACATAGACATTCGCACACACATAATGCAGACAGAGTCAGCCAACTAACAAATTATCTCTGCATGTGTGCATCACTCAAAAGTCTGGGAAACATGTGTGGTTCGGGGGCGTGGAACTGGAACAGATGCCATCTCAAGCATGCGGTCAACGGCAGCACAAACAACAGCCTGAGCAACAACAATCACAACAACAACAACAAGTCCGAAATGAAAGCCATCAGCTCAACGCTGTTGTCTGGGAAATTAAGAACAATCCCGAGCAATTTCCGGTACGAGAAACTCAAAAATTGTTCAGCTCCCTCACTGTTTCTCTCCTCTCTCTCTCTATCTCTCTCCATCTGTGCTGCTCATCATTTGTAGCAGGCTCTTGAAAACCGGAGTAGAGTGTTAATGCCGAACCGGGTCCTACAAAAGATACCAAGAACTTTGCTAATTTTCAATACCCTGCAGCGATTACATGTGCGGAAGTTGTTCATTGTACTTAGCCCAATCCAGATCTAGGAATAAGCAAATGATGTCGTTGTCAGAGTTTGATGGAGGGATCTGACAATATAAACATAGATTAATTATTAGACTGCATTTAAATATTTACAGGAATATTATAATATTTAACACAAATTTTCCTTATTTTCCCTCTTTCATCAACAAGAATCCTAACGTATGGAAATATTTATTTTTATCTTCCCTATCAACGTAGCGCATTTGTATATCGTCCATCCCTAGCCTAAACTTCAAAATTTCGATTGTTCCAAATGCCTATGCATGTCTCTGGAAGCTTTGAGCTGATTTATTCTTCATTCAAAGTTAATTTATTAGAAAATAGCCCGGACAAGTTATTATCTAACCGAAGAGTGTACGAACCATATCAGCATTGGGTCTTAGCTAAAGCCCAACACAAACAATTTACGCCACTGCCAGAGAGTAGGGGGAGAACAAGAGGGTCCTCAGAGGGTGTGAGGTAAGCTGAGGCGACTTTAAATGAAGTAGAAACTCTCTGCCATAAAATTACGCGCGTCGTTAGTGACGATTTGCATCGGACGATGGCAAAGACAAAGCCGAAAAGACCGCACAATGAAAGAGAAGGCAAGCGGCCTGAGGAGACATTGGAGGTAGGTGATAAGGGAGACTGGATCTAGACGGGGAGACTGGGGATGCAAATGATGGGACATTTTGGTATAATGTGAAGAGAGTTTTCAACTTGCAGCTAAGAAAATTACGTAAATTTGTTCAATTCATTCAATTCAATTCATTTCATTCAATTCATTTTGGAATCTGTCCATGTCCTTGATAGAGCACAAGTCAAGGGTATGGCAACGCCCCAAGAAACCTAGAAACTGTAGCCAGGGTTTAAATTAAGTGAAAGTGGGACAGGGAGAGAAAGAGACCTGGAACTGATATATTCCTATAATGAATTCAGTGATTTTATTGACTTTTGTCTTGTAATTTATTAGTGCAACTCTCCTGCTGACCACGCCCATTCGGAAAGAGAGAGAGAGAGAGATAGAGACATTGAGCGTGCAGGGCGTGTTACATTTTTTGGCAAGGCTGGCAACTTTCTCAAAAGCCTCTCGACACGACGCGACGGCCCGGCAAGGCCAAGAGAAATTAATTAACCCAAACACCAGACCCGAAGGAGGCGCCTTGCTGCAGCACTCAATGCCACCTTTGACCTTTTTTCGCTTTGCGTAATGCTGACTCCCCCATACCTCTCCAACACCACTACACGCCCTTTGCCCAGCCAGAGTGACCTTGTGCTTTTGTAAAGGAAAACATGTGTCATGACGTCTGTCCAAGTGTGGCCAATGTGTGAGAGAGAGTGCCTGAATATGTTGGTGTGTGCCGACCTCCCTGTGTGTGTGTGTGTGCTCTGCTCCTTTCTTTGTGCCCCGCTTCACCCTTTGGTATCAATCAAACCTCTGCCGTAAGTGACAACACGCAGCGCAGGAGTGAGGTGAGTTGAGGCAAACTGAACAGAAACAAAAGCAAAGCAGCGCAAAGAAAATCAATTAAAATAAATATAAATTAATTGAAATCTGCACACAAAACGCAATTAGCTCTCGCACAGACAGTTTTCTCTTTGCGGTCGCAGGGAAGGGAATAAAGGGAATCCGATTTATGTAAACAGCGGGTAATATCCGATAATGGCCGCAACTTAACGTTAAGTGGCAATTTAATGAGCCAAAAACCAAAAAATATTCAACTACAAAGCACCACGCGATAAGGCAGAGCGGGGGAGGGGGGAGACGGTAGTAGGCAGAGACGCGGCTTCCAATTACAGAGGCAGGTGCCAAGCCAAACAAACCAACGGATA
Source organism: Zaprionus nigranus (assembly GCA_018903425.1). Classification (NCBI taxonomy): domain Eukaryota; kingdom Metazoa; phylum Arthropoda; class Insecta; order Diptera; family Drosophilidae; genus Zaprionus; species Zaprionus nigranus. The sequence goes on along the minus strand of JAEIGD010000034.1, from coordinate 598,320 downwards.
ATTATAATCACTCACTGCTCCGGCACCAATAGCAATTTCCGTATTTTTGTTTGACTTCATTAACAAGTTTTCCATTACTTCATCAACATTTATCTTTGAATTCTTTGCGGAATTGTTTATGTTTATTTTGGATTGCATACCTCACAACTGACACCACAATTTAAATTTCGTAATTATTTTATTGCTACTTAAATGTGATATGATGGGAATTTTGTAAGTTAATTTGAAATGCTTTCTAGAGATATTTGTATTAGATAAATGAAGGGCGCTGGCTTTGTACATTCCTTTTAAATTTGTAATTTTCCTGCAGTTTATTGCCACCTCCCTCTTTCTCACTTACATCTCCTTTTTCTCCAGTCTACACTTAAGTTTAAGTTTCAGTAATCTCGCAAGCACATCAATCTCAATTCCCTGAAATATACTCCAACTGTTACGATGCAGAACCAAACTCAACTCATCTCAGACTCATCATTGATCATTCTCCCATGTTGATTGCCCTTCAAGACATTACCAAATCGATTTATACACCTACTTAGAATGCACATCTTCCACACACCCATACATGCATACATATATCTATCTATATCTGTATATCGACTGCCACTGCACATTATTTTGGCAAGTTTTTTGGCGATGCTCACACTGCTGGCAAATGGAAATTGATGTTCGACAAGGGGAGAGAAGGGCAGACCATGCACCCCATTTCACCTGAAAATGAAGATAATCCGAAAGAGTGTTTGCCACTTGGCACCTTGACAATTTGTAAATCAACTACATATATGGCGTATATCGTATAGTATACTATACCACGTCAGTATCATTTGCTCAGCTAGTAAACAAAACCAAAAACAAGACGAAACGAGAAAATCGCTGACATGCAATGCACATTTCTCAAATACTCACTGGCAACACCCAAAAGCTTTTGGCTTACCATTAATATATAGATTGCAATACAGTTACACTTACAGTTGCACTTGCAGATGCAGATGCCAGATACAAACTACAAGATATAGATACAACTGCAGACATAAAGTTGTAATTTGAGAGCGGCGTACACAAATTGCCATTTGGCGCAACTGAGAAATGCACTTTCTAGCTGCTGCCTGTTGCCCTGGCTACCACGCCCTCTTTTGCCCTCATGTCGCAGTCATCGGGTGCAACAATCTGTCAGGACATTTTGTAGTTTGTATCAGTTTCCAAAAAAAGAGAACTATAGAATAACCATAAAAAACAAAGCCAACAAGCGAAGTGAATATTGCAGCGACTTTTGAGTGCGCTACAAAAGAAGAAAGTAGCAAATAGATTAGAAATTCTTTTAAAAACTTTAAAATTTTGTTTTACATAGATAAATATATAAGAATCAGTCTTTAAATATTAAATTATAGACATTTGATGGGCGTAAATAAGTTTGCAGAGACTTTTAAAAACAACAGAAAGAAGAAAGGAGAAAAGGATGACGAACAAACCATAATAAAATATAAATATACCATTGAATCCTTCTACATATCTATATATCTTACATTTTAGACTTTTATTATTAAAAATAAAAACTGCAATTCTCTTTATTCTTTGTCATTTCAGTATCCAAAAAACACATCTGCACAGTACATCTATAAATCTCACGTCTCCTAAAACTATGCAACGGTTTTTTTCATGAACGAACAAATGTCCTGACTGACAGATAAAAAAAAAACTTTCGACTGAATTGCACCTTATATCGCTGAGCTGAGCTGCATGGCAAACTTTGCACTGGCTTTGGATCAGGTCTCGCTCTCTATGGGATTTTTTTCCCTTGCTCTGCTCGCTACAGCAAACAACAGTTACTTAGCATTAGCGCATAGCGCAACTAAAAGCAAACGCCAAGGCACGTAGTAAGTCGAAAAATCCGAGTGCAAATTCCAAGACAGCGCAGAGCAGAGCAAGCGTGTCCGTGAGCTGAGCCTGAGCCTGATGTATGCGCCTCTCGATTCCACTCCTGCATGTCTGAGAACATAACCAATAGCAACAGGCAGAAGGCAACTGGCAAGAGCCAGGTGAAAAAGCAACAACAATAACAGAGGCAGAGGCAGAGGCACACAAGCAAGCAGCAGCAGCAGCAACAGCAACAACAGCAGAGCAGAGCAGAGCAGAGGAGCAGCACCTGCAGCGTTGACCTCAGCATCGACAGCTGGAGCAACAAGCAGCACTTAACAAATGGTAAAAGCATCAACAAGCTTCCGCATCCGCAACGGAACGCGCAACGGCACAGATAAAATGTCTTAGCTGTCGCTCTCCCCCACTCTCTGCCGCACTACTGCACCCACTCTCTCCCCCTCTGCCGCTCTCCTTTGTTGTTGAGCGATTATGCCAAGGAGCTGTTGCCGGTTGCCGCAACTTGAATGGCATGGAGCACGTGTAAAGCGTCTGGAGTGCGTCGGTATGGGATTAGGTGACGAAGACGAGAGCGGGAGAGAGTAGGAGAGAGCGGCAGGTGAAGTGAGAGCACGGCAACGAGAATGAGCACAAAGCTGATGCTGTGTGTGTTGTGGATTGAGGAGAGCGCGGCGTGGCACCTGCAAGTGGAATGCGAGTGTGAACTAGCCCAGGCGACACGAGGCAACACAATTGACATCTTCTATTTGTGTACGTACGTATGTATGTATGTGTGTGTGAATAGTGTGTGCATAGTGTGTGCAAGAAAAAGAATGCGAATCTTTAATATGACACATGGCATGCATTCTGAGAATGTCACAAATTCTAAAGTTTGCAGAGAAAACAGGAAAAAAACAAGAGAAGAGATGAAGAACGATTGCAGAAATTCAGTGGAAAACTGCATTTGATGGATTGTTTGTTGGCCAAACAAAAGGAACGCTTAAAAGATGATTGCAAAAGTTCACAGCAAGATAAACATAAATAAACTTGAATTTCAGTGCAATCAAAACAGGAATTACACAACTAATAGAAAGATTTGGCAACATAAATGTGAGACAAGAAAGTATTTGAAATATTCAGCTAAGGATCTCCGACTATGATGCTTTTTCACAATGTCATTCGCCGAACTGAGAGCTTTAGGATGATATATGTACAAAACGTAAATGAGATATCTAAAAATTGATTTTTTCTTATAACATAGCATATTTCTAACTACTCACGTATCAAAAAAAGTAAGATATTCCGAAATTGCACTTACTTGTTCAGTTCTTAAGAATTTCCGTATGGAAAGAATTCCTTATACAATTTTACAAACCTTTAACAAATATACAAAGATATTACATAAATTATTGATATATTCCTGCTTGCTTACACAAATCCTATTTGCAACTTTTCAGGTCTATTTTTAGCAAGCCGCTCTTGACAAACTTGTCGCCTGTGCGCGGTACTATTCCACGCTGTGCCTTCGAGTGCAGCTCAAAGCTAATGCGCGTCATATGTGAAATGAACTTTACATTAAGCATGAAGAATACAAACAACAAAAGCAGCCGCAGCACAACAAAGTGGATCCCCCGTTCCCCTCTGCTCCCCCTCCTCAAATCACTTCGCCTACGGTTCGCTACGCTAGAAAGATTCGCGCTCTTCTGTTTTGTTATGTAATGCATGTTTATGGTTACTCATCATTAATTTGTCGATGAAACTTATGGCAATATTCCCAGGCGATGTTTACGCAACCTGAGAGCTTTTCCTCAGCATACGAGTATGTGCGAGTGGGTTTTCATGTGTGTCTGTATGTGTGTGTGCAACTTTTTAGTAGCATTTGGTGCTTTTCTGGGTGCGTGTTATTGTTTGCCAAGTTTTTGCATATTATCAACGGCAGCAGTAGCAGAAGCAGAAGAAGAAGAGAGAAGCGAGAAATACGTTCATAAAATAATGTAATCTGTTTAAAAACAAACATGTCTTGAGCAATTTCGCGTGGCTAGGGACATATTAAAATGGTACTGGCTGCGCCACCTAAGAAAACAAACGAGAAAGGAGAACAACGTCAGGCATAGTGCCGTTAACAAGAGTAAGTTGACAAGAAAACAGTCAGGAAGAGAGAGAGAGAGAGGGACAACAACAACAACAGCAGCGGCAAACTCAACTCAACTCTACCAACAGCGCGTGGTGGAAACAAATTTTATGCCAAGATAAGTAAGACGGCGACTGCGACTGCGACGGCAATGGCGATAACAAATTTGCTGCTCGTTGCCGTCTCTGCTGCAATTTTCGCGAAGAGCGCGCGGAAAACTTTTTGAAAATTCATGATGAAAACTAAAAGTAGACAGCAGACAACGGTAAACGCATTTTGTGCGGCTGCCCCAGAAAGTTGTTCACCAGCAGCGAACAGCAAGCAGAGAGCAGCAACCAGCGAGCAGCGATGGATATTGACAAGCCATTAAAGCGATAGCTGAGCGCGCTATTAAATCAAAACATGCACAAAGTAAAGAAGTAAAGGAAGCCTGAGCGAACCAGATAAGCAACGTCAGTTACGAAACTTTAAAGCTTTGCCCAATTCAACACGCACAATTAGCAGAGGCAGCAACAGCAACGTAACAGTGCAGCAAGCAGAAGCAGGATAACAACAGCAACATTAAACCAGACGAAAAGGCAATAGTGCAGCGCCCCCGATAGTCAGATACCCTTCGCCAAGTTTTGGTAAAGATAGAATTCCCAATGCAGGCAGATAAGCGCACGACGTCGTTGTCAACGAGGCTGCGCTGCTTGGAACCATAGAGACACAGAAATTCAGCCAGTCATGATCGCCAATCTTCTCTGCTAGTGCGGTCAGCCACGCCTACTTCTGCCTGTTACATACAGTCGCACTAATTAATATACCCTTTTCTGGCAATATTCATAGTGCGAAGAATGTGAAAAGAGAAGCTTTTGTCGCGGACAAACACACACAAAGGAAATGCAAACGGCGCTGCCGGCGACAATAACGGCGATTTTGTGCAAACTGGAAAGTTGCCTGCAAATTTGCAAAGTTGTTAACAATAAATAAAAATAAAAACTAACCAACTCCACATGCTAGCAGCCATACGCACATGTGTATGTCCATATGTGTGTGTACTTACTTTTATGTTTCAATATTTTGTGAACTGCAGCATTGCAGAAAATTACATTGTGTTGTCGCCGGCAACAGCCATTGGTGTCGCTGCTCCATGTTTGCCGTTTATGCCAGCTAATTAGTCTTTTTAATCCTTTATAAAAAATAAATTAAGTTGTTGAAAAACACCCACTATTAAATTGCACTATACACTATTGGACTTTACTCTGCTTACGTTTAATAAAACCGAATAACTAATTGATTGTCTCTGATCTGAGAGAGAGAGAGGAACGAACAGCGAGAGTGAGTGTTTACATTAACAGCTGTTGAGTCAAGCTTCTTAACAGTCAAGCTTCTTAACAGGCAGATCATCCAACTTTGCTGTAGACACCATTAACATTATTTTTAATAAACTGCTGAACTACAGAATATTTCATTCAATACAAACTTTACAGCAGTTAATCGATTCAAGCTTGCATATCGATAACAAAGCGTTTAATCTTGCGTATCGATACGTTATTTAATTAATTTCGCTTGCTTTCTCGATTCCATCGATTTCGCATTGGCATTCAAGGGGAAATAAGCATTTAAAGCAATGCGAAATGCAATTGAACATTGATATAAATACAGTTTGGGTTTTGTCGGCACTCTGCTAATGCAATTACACTTCAAGTAGCATGGCATTTTGCTTCAACTCAAGTTGCCTGTCAACCCAACAATAAGCTCTTTGTTGCATATTCGCACAGACATGTGTCTGTCCGACTGTCTACCAGTCTCACGGTCTGTCTGTCTCTCTGTCTGTCTGTCTCTCTGTCTGTTTGTTGCTCTATCCGCCTGTCTGAGCTTTCAGTGGAAGTTAACTCTTTCGTGCAGCTTTGTTGAAGCGTAACAGTAAGCAAGAAGTTTCCTCTTGCTGCTGCCACTACTTAAAATATGAGCACCAATTTCCTATGGTCAAGCAATTGAGAATGATTTGAAACAACAACAAAAGCAACAACAACAACAAGATTTACAACAACAATGAGGACAGTGGGAGTGAGAGGAAAACGACAAAGTCAAAACAGACAAAATTTGTCGAAAATCCTGTGAACAAGCAAAGGACAAAGTGCTGCACATTGCCAGGCAAAAAGGATTACGTCAAGCATATGTATCGTATATGGGGGGAAGTGCCCCCTCCCCCTCGACCCTTTCTTGCTCTGCCCTTCGGCAAAACTTATACGTTTGTCCGCCGCTGACTTGGACTCGCAGAGATTTCAATTTCCCGATACGAATTCGATGGCAATTGTCCTGGCTCCCGAAGCATCTTAATATGACATTTGAAGTGATTTTTATGTGAAACTTGCTGATGCTTCCTGGCCCCGACGACGACGACGGGTTTTTTACGACTTTGTCCTGTGTGTCCTGCCTGTCTGTGTGTGTGTGTGGGTGTGTATCTATGTCCGTCTGTGTGCGATTGTTTGTATCCTGCGACTGTTTGCAAAACTCATGCCAGAGACAAAGGACAACGGAACTGGAAACGGGATAAAAAGAAAAACTCGGAGATCCCCCTCCAAAAATCACCCTCGAAAATTTTCTAATCTCTTAATGGATGACAATCTGCGTTTTAAATGGTTTGCACGAGCTCTCTAGCATGGGATGGAATGGCAAAGGGGGATGCCCGATCAAAAATAAAACTAATTCCATCAGAGCCCCAGAAACAGAACCAACCATTGCATCGCAGTGTCCTGGCCCCATTGTTTGCCTAATGAAAGAACGCTGTTCTGGCAGGCTTTTAAAGGATTTTACGGGCAGTTGTTTGATTTCTAAGGGCGGGAGAAAATAATTTGGAAAATTGACATAACATGTCAGGGCTAATCACACGCTCCACTGACAGACGAGGCAAGAGAGAAATTGAGACTGAACGAATGAGTAGCACGTCAGACAGTTCATAAATCATTGTGTCCATAATCAGTAAATAAATCTCGTCTGACTTTGAGCAGACTTCAAATATTTATGATGATGGGCATGCCCCACTCCCGAAATCAGCGCAACTAACTCCGGGACTAATCAAATTATGTAACTGAAAGACCTCAACGCAGACACGCGCAAAGTCCTTGCGGTTCCTTGACATGAAAGCATCTTCAGCTGCTCCAAAAACTGCGGGCAGACAACAGCCTCAGTCTCAGACACAGGCACAGATCCATTCTCAGTCTCACTCTCAGTCTCAGGCCCAAGCTCAGGCTCAGGTCTATTATAGTTCCTGGCAGACATGCTGGCGACGCAAACATGTCATCGATGGCGTCGTTGGGATATGGGGAATACTTAGTCGAGCACGGCGGCGGCGCTTCGATACCCGCAGGATAATCTTGAATAATAAAGCGCCCATTCCGTTGACGCACACAAACATACAGGAACACTCTCACCCACACTCGCACACCCACACATGTACAGGAAGCCGAGCAGGCGACAAGTGAGCGCAGTTTCAGCTCTAGCACAATGCGCATGCAGCCGGAATTAGGAAACTGCGTGGATGCAGGAGGAGGAGTAGGGACACTAGGGCGAAAAGCACATTTACCGGAACTAAGCCGTACACAAAAGCAGAGACAAAGCGGAACATAATGAGAGAAAAGGTGGGCAGCGAAGAGAATGAAGCATGAAGTTGAAAGTGAAGAGAGAGAGAGAGAGCAGAGAAAGGCATACGAAATGGAGCTTTAATTTTCTCCAGTTTCTTAAGGATATAATTGGAGTATAAAGACCTTACTCCATAAAAATAAATAAAAAAAACAATTGGTTGGTTACGAGCTATTTTTCAAGTTGTTTTTGTTTATTTATCGATATGAATATCGATTACTTTAAGATATCGATTTGCATTTGCAAATCATAGTAACATTGGTATAGATATATTACTTTGATATATCGATTTTTATTTATGTGCCACGTTATCTTCTACTAATAGTTATCAAAATCGACACTACATTCATGTTGTTTTATCGATAACAGCATGTCGCACCATCGATAATTCGCTGAACATAACATGACAATTAATTGATCAATAGTTATATCGATTTTAATATACCACATTAAATAGCCGATAACCGATAAGTAATTACCCGTTTTAATCACCAAAATCGACTCCTTCTCCGACTTTTTGTCGGCTGTACACGAATTACATGATTCTGATGCCCGCAGAGTGAGTACTTTAAAATGCAGACGCGACAAAGAGACGGACACAGAGAGAGATAAAGACAGAAAGAGAGAGAGAGAAAGATAGACATGCAGTCAAATGTACAAGCTGCGACTGAGACTCAAACAAATACATTTCAATTTGGCACACACACATATACACTCGCTCTTTCACAGTCCCTTCTCCCTTCACTGCACTCCTCATTCCCCTCTCTCCCTTCTCTACCGCTCAGCTGTTTGGCACTAACTGTTTTTACACGTCTATGCGCCATTTTGTATGTCGCTGCGCCATTTGAATATTTTACAGCTTGTGCAGACGAAAACAGACCGCGTCTAGCTTTATTCCACAGTCCATGTCTGGCTACTATTCCAACATAAGTATATACAGACCTATATGTACATACATATTTACATATATATAGACCCGTAGCTGGGTGGCACTGTTTGGTCGCTTTTTAATTATAGCTTTTACATGGTAGCATCCTAACGTGTATTTTATTTATTTCACGGCTGCGGGTGGCTCATCAGACAATATGCCGGAAAAACGCGCCATGTTCGACGGGGAGTTATGCTAACTTCCGTTTCCGCTGTGCATTGCCCACAAAAGGCAGTCTGCCATCCCCCCGCTCTCTCACTCTCTCTCTCTCTCTTACTTGTTTACCCCCTTCTGGAGCAATCTACATACATATCTCTATCGCTCTGTGAAAGCGTTAAAATTACTCGGGCGCTTTTAATTTGATATGCAAATACAGCAAAAACGAAAGCAAAGTCGGCAAAGGTTGATGATGGAAATGTGAAAAGTGAAAAGCAGACGACATACCCCGTTCCCCCCACACTGACTCCCTTACCTTCCTCCCAGCTCTAACTATATTTGTATGTACGATACATAGCGGCCCAACACGTTGTCTATTTGCAGTTCAAAGTCTCAAATGAACTGCGACGCAAAATGAGAGCGAAAAAGAGACAAAGAGAGAGAGAGAGAGGGAGTGCTGTAGTTGGGGTAATGAAAACCCTAACGTGCCACTTGGCAGCTAGTTGGCAATGATGGCATACCAAATGGGAATGATGGAACTCATAACGGAAGCCATAGAGACGAAGATGGAGTCGATGCTGCTGCTGCTGCTGGCAGCGCTTTTTATGAGGTGGCGAAGATGGCGATAGTCACTGACTTATCGCGTTGCCGTGGCAATTAAAAATGGCGAACTTTAACTACGACGCAAGCTGTTGATAGGCCCTTAAGTCTAAAGAAGAATTGTAAGATCATAAACAAAAGCAGCGTAATGAAACGGGGGAAGAAGTCTGCAAGTTATTGAAAGTACGGAGGGTAAATAAAACAAGAAGGAGGAGCAAAAGGGGCAACGATAAAACTATAATAAAACAGGCAGAATAAGAAAAATAAATTAAAAAGACGATGAAGAGAAAAATAATAATAATCCGTAATGAAGATATTGAACCATCTTCGGTAATAATATACACCATAAAAAATTGTGTGAATTTATTAAAAATAATTTATATTTATCGAAATTGAACACTGCATTATTTGTAGGGTTTGTGGTTGGTGTGATGAAGTTACTTATACTCGTAAATACTGCAATACAATCTACCATAGGGTAGAAGGGTATTATAACTTTATGCCAACCGAAAATAACAACAGTTATTAAGTCCCAAATGATTTCTGAAAATTTGATTGCGATCGGATGATTAACATAGAAGTTATTAAAAAAATAATATTATAAACAACTAATTACTGAACTGCTCCCTAAAGTATGCAACACAACAAAGTATCTTATATTAAAATGTGAATAAAATAGATCCAATTGCATTCCAAGCTATAAAATACCACAAAATATTTGATATTCTATTTTATTTTCAGTAACTCCGAATCGTTTTATGCATTCCCCAAATCAGTTTCAAATCGATACCATTGAATGCCATTTGAAGTGCTCGCTATCAAGCTGTTGTTCTAATCCGCGTTACGTGCATTATAATACTTGTTGATTGGCATCCCCCACCCCTTACAGAGGGTAGCCACCCTGATTCGCTTATGAAACTGACAATCGCAATTGACACGCAACTGTCGCAGTTGCAACTACCATAACGGCAGCGTAACTGTAGCTGTAACTGTAAATGTAACCGTAATTCGATACTGTTTTTTATGCATGCGCGCATATCGAAAAAGCGTGTGGCAGCATCGGCAGCAAATTAATCGCCACACGCTCCGCACTAATCGCTTTATGACGTATAGCAAATGCCTAACTGATGAGATCTCCACGCCCCATGGACATCCTGTCATCACGGCCATCCCCAACGTCACCGTCACCGTCACCGCCCATCATCATCATCATCGTCGTCGTCGTCGTCATCGGCATCGAGGTAATCACGGTGTGGAGGAACGAGTCGCACTTTCAATCGCTGCGCACTCAATCACATGCCGGAAATCAAACGAAGCGGATGTCCGTTCAAATGGTCACTGGGCTGCAATGCGCTGCGGTTCGGATTGGTTTGGTGGCGGACTAACCGCAACGTGAAATCGAAAGTCCGCTGATTAAAACTCAACTCAACTCGGCTACGTCATCATCGTCGTCGTCGTCGGCGTCGTCATTGCCGTTGCCGGTCCTCATCATCGTGCTGGGCGTTGTGTCGTCGGCTTTTCCGGAAATTTATGCATGTCAATCAGCAAATTAAGCGGGTGCCTCTGACTGGCACGTTTCGCCAACGCCTTTACTTGCCCTCTTTGCCCCTCTGCCCCCTGGCCTCTGACCTTCCCCCTGTCATCCGCTGCGCTGACATTGCGTCACATTAAGACTGTTATACACAGCGCACTGGTCGCATGTGCTGCATTTGGAGCACCCTGCAACATTTTGATAACTGCAAACATTTATTGCATTCTGATGTGGTCCAGGGCCATGTCACACTCTCCCCCTGCCCCTCCTCCATCACCTTCCCCTTCCTCTAGCGAGGAATTCCGTATCCTGGCATTGCGTATTTTTATTACCCTGACTCGCCACACAAAACTGCCACTGCCACTAAAGTCCGGCGCCAGTTTGCACATAAACACAGAAACGACACAAAACACAGTGAACAAAAAATATACAAAAACAAATACACGAGAGCAACAACAACAAACACGATGATGGCGAAAAAAATAGAAGAAAGTTTCGTTTGAAACTATTCGTTGCCTTGGTGCCTGTCATTTGTGGACAGGAGCCCAGTACCGACTTGACAAAGGCACTGGCACCCCCATACCCTGGGCATCAGGCTTCAACTCCGCCGGCCCCTCTCTGGCGCGTGGCCCCTGCCCCTGTCACATAACCCTTTCTACAAGTTCGCACTTTAAGTCGCACGTAAGCTGAAAGTAAGAGCAATAAAAATGAAAATAAAAATTGGGACTACTGCAAAAGAGACAGACAGAGAGACAGACGGACAGACGGACGGACAGGGAGACGAAGAGACAAGAAGACAGCGCAGCGTCTGACTGTCAACTCGAGTTTCTTTGCATGTGAGAGCAGCACTCGCTGGGGATTAGAGATGCACTCGTGATGACGAAGTGTCCATCTATATACTTGTAGATGTGACTGTGTCGGGGGGGTTCAAACAACGATGCGGCGCACAGCAATCAATCAACTTCAATCAACTTTGGCAGGCAGAGCATATCAAATAGTTATAAAGCTTTTATATACGAACTAAGTTGCAATAAATAAAATAAATATTTATAGTAACTCCCCGAAATTGAAAACTTTGCTATAAATATACTTTCAATCCAAGTCTCCTTGGTCAAGTCTCCGTGGCACGTGTCACGCACATCTCTAGAAAATGCGCGTAGCTCAGGGAGGGGAAGGTTTGGGGTTTGGGTGGGTTTGGGTGGTTTCGGTTTCTTGTAGAGGGTTTTCTTCGCATAGTTGCTCGCTTTTATTGTTTATTCGTTTTCGATAACGCAACGGAAATTGCCAAGGCCCCCGCTTTGACGTTCATTGTGTTTCCTGTAAGAGCAACAAGAAAACAGAAACGAATTAAAGGCCATCCCAATAGACACGGATGGACAGAGAGAGAGAGAGAGAGAGAGAGAGGGGCGACAGTTCCGTATCGAAATGGAAATGGAAACAACAAAATGCGTAAAACCTAAAACTGACATATTTTAGTATTAGTGTGCGACTTGTGTGCCTGCGTGTGTGTTGGTGCCTTTTTCATGGGACTCTGTGAACTTTTTGATTTGAAAAACAATTAGGAAGCCCTAAACTACAAGAATACTGGACATAGATACACGCTAAGAGAGGAAATAATGAAACTAGTCGAGACAGAGCAAAGTGTCCAGATTAAAAGCAAATACGATTTGGTCTGGGTTACAGTTACACTCCTTGTTGTTATTGTTGTCGTTCTTGTTTTCATTCTTTTGCCTTGGACAATTCCAGTTAAAACTGATGAAGGTTTGGCATTGATAAAGTTTAATTTAGATACAGTTGGAAAGGGAGTTTAATCAATAAGTGCCTGGGTTAAAATGCATTAAAGGTTTTTTGAAGCGTAATAGGGTTCAAAGAGATATAGAGGGTTATATATAACAAACAAACAGGACAAACTCGAAATATAACAAACTTAAGCTATATTCAAAGATCGTATTCGAAGTCTAAACCATTTCTTGTTCATGTATTATATATTTTACAAACCTTAAACATATTCTTAGGTTTATATTTTTTGTTCCAAACTATCAGCTTATAAGATCAGATGTAAATCATAAATTTCTTCACAATTCCTGAAGTATATTTATGTGTAAGAAGTCGTATGTAAACGTATTAAAATATACCCGACTCTCCTTCAGCAGTTTCCGCCTTAACTAAACATACTTAACCTAATACTCTAACACCTTTCAAGCTACATCTATTTCCCATTTATCTGTCATTGTTCCCTCTACAAAACCCTCCAATACCCTTGCCTCTCTCTCTCCCTCTCCCTTCTCCGCCTTACGTTCAATGCACATCCCAATCTGAGCGCCACATAACACCAAACTTAGCCACACTATTTCTATCTCCATGGATGCCATAAGGACATCCATTAGCACGCGACGCAGGATTCTCTGCGTCTCTGTGCCTCTCCTCCTTCTCTTGGTTCTGCTTTGGCTGCCACGCATCGCTCTTTGTGCGGTAGAATGCCGCTGCATAACGCTAATTACGCATTTTGTAACCATTTCTAAACACGCCAGCGCCCACAGACGCCCCCTCTCCCGCTGTCCACCTGCCCACGATCCCACCTTGTCTATCCCTTCTTCTCCCTGCCACAATTCACGGCACAAAACTGCCAAACGGGCGAAATAAAAAGTCTTTGCACAGAGCGGGAGCGAGAGCAGACGACTGACGATGTGGCGACTTTGTAACATGAAAATCGCCAGGGCAACACAGCACGCGCCGCATTGCCACCTGCTAGCCAGGGGCGCCGCTACCCCCTCTATGTCCTCTGCCTGTCCTGCTCCACCTCCATTGACTGGTTACCCAGGCCACCCAACTCACCTGACTTTATAGCCTGCGCAACAAAATCCTGCACCATAGACAGCGCGAAGGGGTGCTCAGAAAGGGGGCAGAGAAGGACAGAAATGGCTAACGGTAGATGGCAAGAGGATGAGGAATGTCGTCAGCCTGCCATTTCGGAAACCGAATTCCTGGCAGAAACACGCAACGCATCCTGCGACTGCCACTGCGATCTGCTACTGTGACTGCATCGCAAATCGTGACAGCACAAGTATGTACACATATACCCTTTGCCGATAAGGAGTGGCTGATTTGTTAAGGTGTATCCGAATTATTGTACTTTATATATTGTATATATTCCTAAAATCACAGCTTAAACAAATTTACTTGCTATAATATCTTATAGTTAGTATAGAAAAAGACTTCAATTCATATACATAAAAATATTTATTGTACTTGTATTTATAATATATAATATTTAATATAAATGAAATATTTATTGTGCCTGCAATATCTTTTAACTGGTATTAATCGACAATCTGTACTTCTCTTTCCCTTCCTCATATTCCTTTTCCTTCCTTCCTTTTCCCCTATTCTAAAATCAATACCAGACTTCATCATCTAAACGTTATGCAGCCAGCGTGCAGAGGAATCGGTATTACAGACTACCCCGCCTTGGGTTTGTTATAAGATTTAAACTGGTTGCAACATGGCTGAACGCAACGCAGCCACTTTGCCACACATCGAGGCACTGCTTCACTGCGAGCAGCGGCGTTGCAGGTTTCCACCTCTTTCCATTTCCACTGCTGGCTGAAGTAGTGTAATTGAAAAAGCAAAGTCAAGTCCAAAGTGAGAGTGACAGGCGGTGGAACGGAACGCAAGGACGCGGGAACGGGGCACGGCAGGTGGCTGTGTCGGCAGGCGGAACGGAGGCGTCTCCAAAGTTACGTTGCAGAAAATTCGCCAGCAAGCGGCATGCGGCAGGCGGCAGGCAGCGATGCAGTGAAACGTGGCCAAGTTGCAAGTCGACTTGGCGACTCCTTTGCCACAGTCTGATGGAAGAGGGCGGCCGCAGTGCGTGGTAGAACGGGGGCGTGGTGGAGAGTTTGTGGTGCAACCAGGCAACAACAATTCCCATTTCATGGCACATTATTTTGTGGCTTTTGTTTCGACTGCCTTCAGGCGCTTCCAATAGCAGGCTTCCCAGTGCTCGAGTGTGAATGACTGTGTGTGTGTGTATGTGTGTGTGTGTGTGTGTGAGAGAGCCAGGCACGTGCCTTGCACTTTTGTCTAGCTTGCCTAACATTTAATAATAAAACTTGGCATTTTTTTTAATGCTTATTTATGAAAATTGCCTCGACATTTTTGTCTGGCTCGAAATAATATGTTTTTCCTCCATAAAGGATATCAATGAAATAAAAAACAAAATTTTCCACTTTGCCAACACGCTGCTAATGAAAAAAAACCAAGGCTTATAAAAGATTGAAATTCCCAGTATTTTTCGGCATATTTGTTGCCAGCTTAAAAATTTGAACGCTGAAAAGATAAAACTGGCTTAGTAAAATAAAGGACTTGAAATAAATGTAACCACATTTTTTAGATTTTTGTAAAATCAATAAAGGATTAAAGTTTAAAATATAAATAAATACTGAAACATCTCGGGTAGAGAAATAAAAGTGAGACATTATATTGAATATACAAAATACCATTAACTCTGCACTACTATATATGACTAGTATTGGAACGATCGGAGGAGATCAGAACCTGCAAGGGTATACAACTTTCGGCCCAGGTTGCTTTTCTAACTCGTTTTATAAGAACTTTATTTGTTTAAAAATTATATAAAATTTACATGTTCCCAGCCCGTTAAATTAGGCCAAAACAAAATAGTTGCCTCAACTTTAATAAACCTGAGAGCCAAACAACATGAACTCCCGCACTCTCTACATCTGCCACCATGTCTCCCTCCATTATTGCATTCGGGCCACACACACACACACACAGAAGCCTGCAACTTTAAATTAGCTGATTAACTAAGTAGTACAACAAGCCATGAGTTAGAAATGAAAATGGAGTTGGAATTGGAGTAGTAGATGGAAATGGGGTAGAGGAGAGGGAGATGAAGAGTTGCCTTGTTGAATGCCTAGGTGGGATCTCTATCTATGTGTATGTGTGTGTGTGTGTGCCACAATAAGAAGAACAGGAACTGCAAGCGGAGGCAATCACAAAATACCGAAAATAATATTTTTTTGCGCTTGGCTGCATAAAACAAAACAATCTGCCGAAAAAATGAAAGAGCAGAAAGAGAAAATTTTAGGGGAACACAGCAAGAAAACAAAAACATTGCCTTGGCTAAAAAATCAACAGCAACAGAAACCAACAAAAAAAGAAAAGAAAAGAAAAAAACAACAAATAAGAAGGAAAACAACTGCAGCGCAACTGTAGCAGGGCGGCCAAATGAAAAACGTATTTTATCTTTCCCACTCGCGTGGCGAACGGAACGCGATTCCATGCCACGGTACATGCCACACAACTCGACATGGAACGGAACGGAATGGAACGGTATGTTACGCTGCGCTACGGGTACGTTACGAATCGCCAAAGCAGCCCGCCGCGAAAGCTCAGGAGCAAGATGATAAAAGAGTAGACCATTTATCAAAAAATACGAGCGACCAACCGAAATATATGACGCACACTGGGCTGCCATCTGTCGAAGTGCACAAAAATAAAAGAAAAAAACACTTTGTATTCGAAAAGGAAAAAATTAAACAAACAGGGTAGCCAGTTGGGCTGCAGCGTTTGTCGCGACATGTTGACTGTACCTGCTCTCTCTTAATTTGAGCACTCCTTTTTTTGAAGGGGTGCTGCTAATTGACACATTGCACCACTGTGCGACAACCACTCCGACAACGGCTGCTCGCTGTCTGTGCCCTTTAGCTCTGACTTTTATGTTTTCGCCGCTCAGATATATAAAAATACAAAACCAACAACAACAACAACACATACACCCAAACAACTAGAGAGAAACATATGAGAAGTAAGTTTTTGATACCCTTAGCTGGATGTTGGGAATGTTGAGAGCAGCGCATAAAAGTTGACTTGCTTTATGCTTTTATGAGGATTCTAAAGAGTTAAAAGACTTTGAAAAGCTTTAAGATTTTATATAGATGTATTTATTCTCGAGCAAGAGCTAATTACCTTTAGATATTATTCTAAAGTTTTAAGCAATCCACCAAAGTATCTTTGGAACTATATCGTATCAAACATGGAACCTATCTACAAACTTGAAAGATAAAAAAATTTTGTGTCATGGTTTTAAATAATAATTATAATTGAAGGTTTTCCGCTATAAAAAATGTTTCTATCAAAATGAGATTTAAGAAATATATTTGGAAAGCATGTCAAACAACTTTCACCCAATGAAATAATTAATAAATAATTATGATACCATTTTCCAGGGTATTTCCAACTTTCCCAATACCCAACTTGTTGGAAAAACTTCTTATTATTTGTTTTGTTTTGCTCTCCGTTAGTGGGCGAACCAAAAAATATTTGGTACGCGTACAGAAATAACAGTAAATGTGGCTGTAGAACGAGCAGCATGTGAGATAAGAAAGAGAGAGAGAGAGGGCGAGGGAGAGGTCAATGGGTTGGCGGGGGAAATAAAGCAAAATATGAAATGAATGAATTTTTGTTACCCACTGACACGATTTATTTACGAGTGTCCCGCCATTGTATCCCCTACATGTGTTGGCTTAGCTATTCCTCGACTCATCTCGTTGTTGTTGTTGTTGTTGTAGCTGTTGCGAAACAACAATAACAATTTTTTATTATCCCTTCTACCCGCACAGTCATTATACAACAATTGAAATGTTGTTTGGCGTCGCTTCGCTTCGCCTCGAAGTCCAAAGAGGTAAGCCCGGAGCCTGCGGAGTTCTGGGCTTTAGCCAGAGCCCGGACTGAGGCCACTGCCAAGGGGGGGCGTGTCAGCAGGGGCATTGCCAAAAAATCACACACACGCACACGCATACATGGACAGGCCGCTTTTTCAATTACCAGCGAAATATACGAGCTTTGTTTGCTGTCATGACCTCTGCACAAGTCTCACACATGTGTGTGTTGCGTGTGTGATTGTGTGTGTGTATGGGGTATGAGGGTAAATGCCAGAAAGGTGATACATATTAAAAATTTATGATAGCATTTTCTAATAAGAACACCCTTAGTTTGTCAAACAACTTATCAACAAAATGTACTTCCATAAATTCTCATACGTTGTGTCTCATCGAGTCCTCGAAGTTTTCTTAACTTACTCATCGTGGTTACGAGCCAAATAAAAATAAAGAAGAAATACAGTCTGATTCTGAGAAGCCTTTGGTAAGGTATGACTACTTACTTAAATATTAATTGACTTAGATTTACTTTAAAAAAAAGGAAATCATATTAGATATTAATGTAATTATAATCATATTAAAAAGAAACATTTTTTTTTTTTTTTTTGTTCTGGTACCCAAGCGGAATAATAAGGAACAAAAAAAAAAAAATGTTTCTTTTTAATATGATTTATAATTACATTAATATCTAATATGATTTCCATCGAACTCTATTTTGCGCCGTCTGTTTAGCTCTGACCCATGTTGGGCTCGAGTGGGTCAGTTCTTGGAGAATGGTTCTTCTTCTCCAGGTCGCCGCCTTTGGTCTTCCGATTCGTCTGCTGCCTTGGGGATTCCAGTCCGCATATAATCCTTTGTTGCTGAAGACTTGCAGTCTCTGTTTCATTTTCTTGGTGGTGAGCCATTGTCTCGCTAATAGTCTCATTCGTTAGGTAGACTCGGGAGTTTTGTTTGCCTGCTTTATTTCCTTGTTCTTCCAGATGCGATAGAGTCTCCCAAATGCAGATCGGGCTTTGGTATGGGAAACTTGGCTTCGTTTATCTCAAGACCGATCTTGCTTGCTATCCTGGCGATGTAATCTGTCTTGCTGCTCTGAATGTCGCAGAGCCTGTGAGAGGTCAGACAAATGTCGACTGCATAATCCAAGTCCTCAAGGTGTCTGGTGAGGCTCCACGTGATTCCACGCTTGGGGTTGCACACATCTCTCATAACCTCGTCAACCACGATGTTGAAGAGTAGCGGCCGACAATGGGCAAACTTGCCGAATTCCACTGAAGACGACGTATTCACTTTGGGATATTTGCAAGTAAATGAAGAAATGAAATCTCAAGCGTGGATTATTCCTCTCAAATTACGACAATTCTGTGCGCTTTTGGGAGGTGGACGAGTATAGAATGCAAGCAATGCCCAAGGCAATGCAATGAAGAGTAGCGGCGACAATGGGCAAACTTGCCGAATTCCACTGAAGACGACGTATTCACTTTGGGATATTTGCAAGTAAATGAAGAAATGAAATCTCATCCTCACAGGTCCGAGGATGCCAAACCAGGTATATTCATTCTCGATTCTCGTTGAAGGCATCGTGCAATTGGAGAAATACTTCCTTATTAAGTAGAAAAGTATTTGTAAGAGGGACGTTGAGAGAGTCATGCCTCTTGCCATGAGTGGGTTGCGAACCCACGACCTCATGCATAGCAGACAAGTGCGTTGCCCACTAGGCTATGAGGCCCCCTGATTATTTGAACAAACATAAGTATATTTAAATAATATCTAATATAATATGAGAAAGAAATAAGAAATAGATTCTTCTAGCATCCCGTCAAAAAAGCAATACCTTAAAGTTCTTATCAAAAACAAATTCCATAAAAATAATGAGAGCCATTCTAAAATAAACCTCCATCTCTTCCGCATTGACTACTCCATCAACCTACTTCACTTGAAACTATTTTAAAAACAACCTCAGGCAGGCATCAAACCCGCCTCAAATAAAAACTGACAAAATGCCCAAAAATGCTGCTTTATCTTGACGTGCCCGTGTAGACCTTCGGTTGTTTACGAGCCTTGAGGAATCATTCATTAAAATTCAAATATCAAAATTGGCAAAATATGAAAAGTTAATTTAAGTTTCACTTACAAATGGAAATGAAACATGAATGAAATGAGAACCGTATCCAAAATCCACAGGGTGCTCACTGCAGAGTAAAAAAAGAAGGAATTGGGGGGATAACAAACAACATTCGCATTCGGAGTGGCGTTCGTCGACGTCTCAACTCGTCTCGTCTCGTCTCGTCTCGTCTCTGGGCTCTGCTGAAAAGGGTTGGACTGCGAATGGGACTGTGGGTCGGACTGCGTCGCGGTGCCTAATAGATTCCGCATAAATTTATGCGCCCCTTTTTCTGAAATATGAGCGCGTCGAGTTCACGACATTTGTTTGGACAGGGAGTTGTCTGTGAGTAGCAGGAAGAATACGGCTTGTTTTCAACTCCCTCCAACCCTCTGCTTCAAACAGTCACTCTCTCCTGTGTTTGCACAAAATTAAACACCCGCCGCGTAGAGCAAATAAGTTTCGTTGCGAACCGAGCCAAACAATTATCCCTTGTACAAATTCATTTGCCGCACTATTGTCCTATGCAATTAACGCCCCCAGAACGGATGGAGATGCGATTTCTGATAAATGCTCCCAGATAATGCAGACTGTTTGACAGACAGTCGTAACTTTTGGCAGCTTTAGCCATCGCTCCTGCTGCCGTTGCTGCTTTTGCTGCTTTACGGCTTTGGCATAATTGCTACGTCATTGTCGAGTTGTCAAGAATCGCAAATTGCGAAAAGCAGCCCGAAATGCGCACTGAGCGCACTGAGAGAGTTGCGAGGCAAACGCGAATTTAGTTATAAAAAGCAAATTGCGTTCGCAAATTAGTTGCCATTTAAGAAGGCACTCGACGTCCTCCAGAGCAAGGCTATAAAACTTCAAATGAATGACGAATTTCTTCAGGCAACGAATAAGAAACACACTGCAAGTGTTGAAGTTCTTTATAATGCAGCTGAAGTTAAACTGAAACTTTTTGGCTTTTGCTGTCAAATAAAAGCTTTATAATTACTGAAAGAAACTAGTGATTTCTACCCTTGGTATCTATAAGATTTAAGAACTTATTTAGTGAAACTAAAAAGTTTTTGTCTCATTTTTTATTCCTTTATATAAGTTGAAAACGAGAATTTTTTCAATAATGGTATATTTTATTCATTTTTCAATTCTCAACACACATTGCCAACTACACAGCAAAAGTCTTAACCTACAAGTGTCGAGTCTCCACTTCAAAGTGTATCAAAGAGCATTTTAAATAACAAATGATAAAGTGTTAAGTATTACAAAAGCTTTGCAAAGTTATAATGTTCAACATTATAAACGGCCTGTGCAGGCCAGATTTGCTTTTTGAAACCATAATTTATGCTTTTTGGGTAATCAGCGAAGAAAATCTAACTTTTTCCAAAATGAATGCAAGGACAATGTGCTTTGTGAATTGAAAATAGCAGCAAATACAGTATATTTCGAAGTGGATTTTCAGAATATGGCAGAAAGAATGCTAGAAAAAAGGAAGTATGTATGCTTGGAATTTATATAAAATAATACGAATAATACTTCTAAATTAAAAATACTTCATGATGGCAACCCTTTCTTAGTTAACGTCTCCAACCGTACATCACAGTTGTAATTCCCAACTTGTTGGCAGGCCATAAAAAGAAAGAACTGCACTCGAGACGCTCAAATTCCGTGGAGCTGCTTCAGTTTGTCGTGTTGTCGTAGCAACAATGTGACGGGACCATAAAATTTTGATTTGACAAATGCATGTTTGAGAGCATACAGAATGGCCCGAAAAAAGGATCTGGGAATTTGTGAGCTGCTACCTGCAGCCTTTGTAAGAGAAAGATAGATAGAGAGAGAGAGCCAGAGAGAGTTTCTTTGCTGCGTGCAGAGTTGCCGCCTTTTTCTGTCGACTTGCGAACAAAGTTTGTCGCGTTTCGCCACGCGCTGCAAAAAGTTGCCAGTTAATGCGACAAAAGGGATTTGCCGGCAGAGCGCAAAGTTTTGCGGCATAGCGCAATGCAGTTTGAGTTGCCAGTTCCAGTGCTGCTGCGCCTGCTATATTAGCTCAGGTAAAAGGCAAAAGCAAAGACGAAGGCAAAGGCAAAGGCTCAGACTGAGGCAGCAGCCTGTCAAGGAGCCGCACATGATGATGAGGAGGAGGCCGCTGACAGGCAGCGCAGCAAATCCTCGACAGAATAAAGAAAGCGCACGCACGTCACGCTACCGTCATTGGCGCAGCCTCTAGGCTGTGGAGCACACACACACACATGCAGCACAGGTGAATCTCGGCAAGTGTATGTGTGTGTATGTGTGTGCAGTCTTCTCATTTGCAGTTGTGGTTTGGTTAGCGGCAGAAGCAACGTTTTACAAAAGCCGCATTGTGTTGCTTTAATGAAATGAATGGCCTAAAGGACTGAGCCAAGCATTGAACAACTTTTCTGCTCTTTCACTTTGTACTCCTCTTCTTCGTCTTTCTCTCTTTACGTGCCGTTCCGCTGAGTGCGAGTGCAACAATCAAAAATTAAAGCTGCCCCAAAAAGTCGCAGTCGAACTCGAGACACGCCGCAGTGTACACATGACCTACAATCGATACAAAAGGGATTGATAATAAAGCAGCAGCGGAAGGAAGTCAATATCCCTGAGGGAAAAGCTAACTAAGTTAGCTGCCGCAGCTGCAATTAGGCTGCTGCATTTTTTATAATTTGCTCCATTTCTGAAGGTCGTGGCGAGCCTAGGGAATACTAATTTAACTGGGCATTGCAGCTGAGTGCAGCGTGGCAGTCTTACAGCATTTTCGAGGGCTTTCAATGTGCTTCAATTTAATTGAATAATAAAAGCTTCTTATTGCTGAGCTGCTAATGAGCTTTGCGTTTAAGCTTCAACACATGTTTAAAGAGACTTAAATACTATAGAACGTATACAGTTCACAATCAAAGTGGAAAGCTTTATTCATGCGATGCTGTTCATAGATTTATGAAATACCAAACAGCTTTGAGCACAATCCAATATCATTCCAGCTGCTGTTACACTATTTTCCTCTCGATGCTTTTGTGTCTGCGACAAATGCCTGGGAAAAACAAAGGAAATTCGTTGCATATTTTCAGGCTCGAACCTACACTTATGATTGCCATGGCAATCCAATTGTAAGCCCAGCACAGCTTCTCGTTTTATGCACTCTCTACACTTGACTGCAACTTCAAGGGGTGGTTTAGTTTGGCTGAGACAAAAAAAGTGGGGAAAAATCCTAAAGGAGAGTGGGAAAAATCGATGAACATTTGTCTGATTAAAGTGCGATATGAAATGGAGAATACTATAAATGATATTAGAGTTGACCGAACCTTGCGAAATAGTCGTATTGTTACTGGTATCTTTATTGAATGGTTACCACGAAGAACTCTCATTCCCTTCTCTCAAACTTAACCAACCTTTCCATTAAGCGCCCGGGCCCGCCCCCGGGTCTTAAATTCATACACATATGCATAGCACAGCTTTGAAAACCCTCTTCTTTTGGCACTGATTGGAACTACAGAACAAGTCACATTCAATCTTCCTTTTAAACAGCCTAAAAATTGAGTCAGACATTTTATTGAGTCGGTTGGCACCTAACATTTGAAATAATTGCTTTATCCCACGGTCTTCCTGCCAAATTGGTAACTCGCTTTAAGTGTGGACGGTCTCACGGCAGAGGGACAGAGGACAGCGCGGATTCAGACAGTCTAGACTCCAGATCCGTAAGAATATATAACGTTGCCCCATCCCGCCCACAGACTATAGAACGTAGACCCTTGGCCAGGCGAACTTGTTTATGATTTTACCTTTATGACTCGCCCAAGTTGAAGACAGCAAACGCTCGAGTTGCGTGCAACACTCCCAGTTACCACAACCCGTTTTCTCTCAGTTTGCCCCCTCCGGCTCCTTCCCCATTCCATCCCATTCTGCAATTCGTATTACTATGCTATAGGAGTAAGTACATAACTCTATAAATCCCAATTTCCCGCACTCTGCACGCACCACAACCCGCCCACGTTGGGCGCCCCAAACAATGCGCTTTGACTGCGCCTGCAAAATTTATAACTATGCGCTTTTTATACTCTGTTCTTCTTGTTGTTGTTGTTGTACTTTTTATTTTCTGTATTCGCATTTTATTTGTGCCTTTTATTAAAAACAGTCAACAACAAAATGGCCAAAGCTAAAAGGCAAGTAAGCCACAAAGTAAAAAAGTAAAATGCCAACTAGACTCCTTGCCAAGGATGAGAAACAGCGCAAAGTTCTTGCGCAGCGGAGTTTAAGTGGCACGGTAGCTGCTCCTTCACAAACACACGCACACACTTGTGTATATATACATATTATTTGCATATGTATTGCAGCAGCTAGAAAAAATCTCATTTCATTTCTCTTTCCCTCCCTTTCTCTCCATCTCTCTCTCTTTCTCTTGCTCTGTCTTTGTGCAATTTATATAACATGAATTGTTTTCTTTCGAGTCGTGGCGACGTCTTTGCGCTCAGTGACAAATTAAGTTGGCAGCAAAGTAGAAATTTTTATATACCCTCGCGTAGGGCACAAACTTTTCTCAAAGAGGCAGGAAAAGAGTTTGGGCTAGGGGAGGAGCAAAAGTTTGCTACTGATCAGCTCAGCGCAAGCAATCGCAATGAAGCATAGGTAATTGCGGAAAACTTGTGGAAGCTGTGATATCATTAATTTTATTTCAACTCTATTTTTTGTGTTGATAAGCCGCAAATTAGTTGCTATTTTAATTAGTTACATTTGATTCATTGAAATGTTTGACGGGCTTTGCTTTATGATATGATGTGATATGATATTTAATAATGCTAATACAACCTAAATATTTATTTTCAATATAATGAAGGTTTTAGGATAGCTCTCTTTCCCCCTCTTCTTCCCTTCTGCTGTTGCTCATTTTCACTCACATACATTTTATTTTTAATGTTTCATTATTCATGTATCGAATTCGCAATTCACCTAATTAAAGAACAAGTTTAACAAGACATGCTTCACTTTAACTTGGGTAATTTAGTACTCGTTCACTTAATATCTTTATCGTTCCACTTTGACTATGAGAAGTTCGTGCAAATTAGCACTGGAAATTGTTCCCTGCACTTTCTGTCCGAAAGTTGTGAGAGAGATTTTAATCAAATTTGCCAAAGTGTGTCTAAATTGGCAAACATAGCAGGCGCCCGAATGCGGCAGTTACTCAGGACTGCCTGCTCCTGTTTCTGCTGCCACTCCTCCTTCTACCCCATGGGGCTCTTTTTGCATATGTCGTAATTTGCGCGAGCCAATTTACATGTATGTTCGCTCATTCATATTTTTTGTTTCGCCCTTCTGCTGGCTCTGCCTCTGCCTGTGCTCTTCTTCATCTGCTTTTCTTAGCCTTTGCCTTTGAACTTTGATCAAATTTTAACCCCTCCAAGTGACGCGCGGCGTGCTCTGCCAACTTTCATAGCATACATTTTCGGGCGTTGGGTCGAGTCGCTTCGACTCGTTGCGCTGTCTGTGAGAAAAATGATAAGATGACAGCACATGAAGCAGACGCAGGCAGCGGCAGCACCATAAAAAATGGCAGCTCATTTTTTAATATTTTCGGCAGACAGTTGGTAAACAGAGACTAAGGAAAGGCGTCGGGCGTCAGTTTTGTCGGGCACACCTGGTAAATTTTTTGTGGCCACCCCCTTCCCTGCCCAACCAGTTGCGCAAATTTAGAAGTGGCAGGCATTTGAAAAGCAGAAAGGGAGAGGGAAAGAGAGAGAGAGGGAGGGGACGTTACAGGGAATGGAAGCTGTGTATGCGACATGTAGCCTTTGACATTGGCCTCGCTAATAAGCTAGCACTTTGAGCAGCCGCCTTGACAGTGAACTTACTTGTGGAAGGGATACAGCTAATGCAGGGTGGCAACAAACACCCACACACAGTCACAAACACATAAAGAAGGTAAAATATGATTAAAGAAACGACTGCAATTAGGTTGCTGCTGCAGCAAAGGCAAAAGAGACAGAGGGGGAAATGACTGAGCTAGAATACACCTTGCATGAAGTCGATTACGCCTGAAATGTATGCTTGATGGCATTCTTTACACAAGAAAAATATAATAAATATAATTATTGGAAAGCTAAATAAACCAGAATCAATTTACAGCAAAATATACATAAAATAATAAATAACATTTACAATGCAATTAACATAAACCAAGTCTAACTACCTCTCTCCCGCTTCATTATCCCCTCTATTCCAGCCCTCTTGACGGTCCTTAAATCAATAAATTCAATTGCCAAACACTTCGGGAAACATCTTGCAAAGTGCTGCCAGCAATTGACAATAAACACGTGCCAAGGGCCAAGGGACACTTAGTTAAACAAACTTAAGTTTAAATTACTTTCTTTGTTATTGCAGATCAATAAAAGCCTAAAGCCAACTGCCAATAAGTCAATTTTAATTATTCCAGGGCTAATACTTTTTTATTTACAATATCGCAAATAAATTCCATTGCCAGCTGTCACACGTTACTAGCAATCAGGCAGCTCCTCTACCCCCTGCCCCCTCCCCTGCATCCCACAACAACTAACGCATAAATAATAAGGCAGCTGTCCAATTTCCAACGCGAAAATCAGAGCAGAGAAGTGCGAAACAAGAGCAAAAATCGATGAAGTAACTTTTTATGGCTCTATCTATATATAATTGGGGAAAAACAGTAAACCTCACAACAGTTAACCATAAACCCCGCTCGGACTTAACCCATTAGTGCTTAGCCTACACCAGCCAACGTTCCTCTTCCCCCATTCCCGCCTGGCATTACAAAAATATTGTCCGAAATTTGTTTGGCTGAGCAAAGTTTTCGTTTTCGTTTTTGTTTCCCGTCAATTTTTGTGCGCTCAGCGCGTTGCTCATCAAAAATTAATGCAAAAATAAATAATAAAATAATACACCGTTAAATAATCCGAAAACCAACACCATTAATAAAGTGAGCGCAGGACAAGAGGACGATGAACCGAAGGAGATGGAAGGAGGGCGGAGGACGCGACTCGCAGTGTGGCAGCCACTCACCAACACAATGAAATATTGGCAAATAAAACGATTTTGACGCAGAATTTAAAACAAGTGGCACGTAGCAGACGACGTGGCCAGCAGGGGCGGAGAAAGGTGGGGGGCGAGGAGAAGAGGCACAGGCAGAAGCCAAGGCAAGCAGTACGACAAGGACAGCCAGCAACCCCAAAAATACCAGCCTCAAATTCAAAATCGCATTTATTATACTTACATTCCAATGGCGGACTGTCCTCTCCCAACACTCCCGTTGCCCCTTCCCCCTCTGCGTGCGTTTGTCAAATATTTATTCTTCGGATTGGATCGCAGGATTTACTTATTAGCATGCGCGCTGCAGCAGGACCAAGTGCCGCTAACGAATGTAGGGACCAGTCCCGGCTCGATGGCTGCCCGGAAGGGCCACTCCAGCAAGGAAATAGGCTAAAGAGCGCGTGAAAAAGCGAGCACCAGGGCACACAGGAAGATACCAAGACACCTGAAGTGCCTCTGACGCGGAAAGCAGAGAGGGAGGAGGCTGGGGCGGGGGGCGCACAGGACGCTGTCAATCGTCGCTGACACAAACCGAAATCAATTGTGGAAGGGCAGCGCGAAACGAAATTACCAATTAGTTAAATGGCAAAATGAGTGAGTGCGAGAGGGAGAGAGAGAGGAGGAGTAAGAGCGAGTGAGAGACGACGTCGGAACGTCAGAAACTTGAGGACCTCGACAGGGTGTCGGCCGCCACAGCCATTTTTCACCCAGCTCCTCCCGTTCAATGCTTATTTAATTATGGAACCATCTGTGCGCGTTGCAGGTTGCTTTGATTTTACGCTTTTCTGAGCAGCTCCGTTCCCTCCCTCACCTTGTTTTTGTGTTTTCTTTTTCTGGTCCTCGCCCCTTCATCGTCGTCTTTGCTTTGCGATTTTCTTCATTCGTGTTTGGTTCGTTAATTTCATTGTTTTCACATAATTTTCAAGCTGCGAATCCAAAGAATCTTTTCGCTTTTTCGAAATTAACTCGTAAATAATATGATAGGGTATTATAGCTTTAAGTAGGTCTAGTATAGGGTACACTATATAAATGTATATAAAAAACGTCTAGATTAACGGTGCATTTTATTGACACTTTTGAAATGAATACGAATAATCGAAAGATTGGCGATGTTTATAAATTAGATGTGTATTTTAATTTTGTATTTATTTTATATTAGTCTGTCTTCATATAATGTATACTTTTTTCAATTTAGGCCTCTTCTTCGTCTACTTTCCTATGCTATCAACATCTTTTATTAAAATATTTCTTGGAATTGTATTTTCATTTATTTTCACAGGGTCTTCGCCATTCATCAATGTCAGAAAATTTCAACGATTAGAGCTTTAAATTGTTCAGTAGGAACGAGACAGAGAGAGAGAGAGAGAGCACTCGTGGAAAAGTCAACAGGCAGCGTCAGGCAAATTAAATTTACGAAACTGACACCTCAATTGATTTTTACTGGTACAGGAAGTCAGCTCCGACAATGGCCACATGCATATACATATATATATTTTGATATAGTATGCCAGTTGAGATCGGAAGCAGACGTTTGATTTGTGGCTTGTGGCTTGTGCTGGCTTGATTGACACAATGGCTAAGGTAATTTTCAATCGAATGTCAATCAAAGACTCTTAAGTTGTTAACTTTGTGAAAGCACGGCACGAATAGGTGTGTGACACTGGCAGGGATGATGCCGAGGATGGGAGTAGGGGGGGCAGGAGAAGGGTATTAACGTGCCACCTATATGCCAGAGAATGGCAAATTTTTGACACAGGTTCGACATGCTGCGCCGCAGCCTCAAAATGTTAACTAACGCACTGCCGCCGCCGTTGGGGTAATTTGTTAAAGCGTTTCTCGACGGATATCACGTGCGCACGTAAAGCCCATACCTACTCGACGCTAGGGGGCGCCAGCATTAAAATCAACGTCGCGTCATTTCAAGACGATTTGACACGTTGATTGATCCGCTCATTGGCGCACAAAATGAAACCCAAAAGTCCTTGCTGACTCCCGCCGACACTGTGCGAATCTACATGGGAGTGGCACCTCCCCTCCCCGTCCCTACCACCTTCCAGGCAACGTCTTTGTCGGTTCGTCTACGATGTGGCATTAAACAAAGTAACAACTTCATGGCAAAAAAACGCTGTCATTAGTGGCACAGCGCTGCCAGCTTTTTGGGGGCGTTCCCATTTTCTCCCCCTTTTTTCTGGGTGCGCCATCGACAGCGACATGCTAAAAAGGGCGAAAATATTATAAAAATTCTATAAAAAGTCGCGTCATGTGCAAAATTATTGGGTAATTAACGATGAGCAAGAAACACGACGCAAGGAGACAGCAGTAAAATTTGTATATAACCATGAGGCAAAGGATGTAGACGAATAATGGGCCACGCCAGCTCGATTAGCTAAACGTTTTTCGGAACTGGGAGTGGGCGAAATATTGGACTTATCGTGGACGCAGCATGTCCGGATAATTAATAGATAAATAATAAGCACATTTTTTACTGGCATGTCATGGCAAAGTTGCGACGAAGCAAAAACTGCACAAGACAAGCAGCTGCTTCGACAGTGCAAAAAATGCTGCATACTTCAAGGTTTGGTCTAAGCGAAGTCAATGTACGCAAGATAAATATATTTCGTCTATAAATTAAAGTGTGAGACATATTTATGTACTTTTCGTAAATAATAAAATATTTCAAGATTATTATAAAAATGTTAACTATACTAAAAGTCAGTGAAAACCATAAAATTTATTTGGTTGAAATAATACTTTAATGAAATATTTGTTTTGCTCTCGGACGACCGAAAAAATAATTTACTTCTCTCTTAAAATAAATTTATCAACTTAATAACAAAATATATGTATTCAAGATTTGTATAAAAATTCTAAATTTATAAAAAGTGCTCAAAAAATATAGAATTTCATTTGTTGAAATTTGTAAATGGAGAAATATTTGTTTGGCACTCAAACGTTGCAACCCTTTTAGGGTTTACTGCAAATCTAGTACTGCACTGCACACATGCCTTATTAAAGCACCATAAATTCGATATAAATTGACATACGCAATAGAAAAATATATGATTTATTTAAAAACAATTCAATGGAGTCTGGCCTCAAACGAAACGTAAAAAAACTGCAAATTCAAACCTTAATTACATATTATTTAAAAATGTATAACAATTTTTATTGCTTTATCTTTTGCTTAGAATAATTTATGGTCTGCAATGCGAATTTTATTACTTGCATTGCTATTTAATTATTGAACTAGTTGCAATGTTGTTGAACTTCAATATATTTACTTCTGTCTGAATTCAGGTATGCGCATATAGAAATCAAATTTGTTTTGATACCAACCTTATCTATAATGGAAACGAAATAACATCGATGCGAAACAATAAATTCTGACAGCCTCAGCACGCCTGACAACCCGGCATATTTGGGCTTGACATCGTGTACTTTGTTTATTAAAACTTTTCAATATTTGCATCGTGTGTACGAACATGCAGAGTTCCCTTTCCCCCTCTCCCTTCGATGCGTTCTACTTCCCTGGGGAACACTCTCTGACACATTGCAACTACACAATGTACAAATAGAATGTCAAACGAATAGTTATAGACATATGTATGTACATTTTGGTACAGAATCAAAATCATAACAGACGTTGTGTTACACACAAATTGAAAAACGGTCTGTGGCAAATGCGGAAAATGTGGGAAATTCGGCAAATGCAAAAATTACAACATGTTTAATGCGATGACTGCCTGGCAGGCAATTTCAACTACTCGTACTGGCCTTCATTAGGGGAACAGCAACAACAATTACGAAACCAATTGACAGTCACATGCCACATACAAAGCCAACAACACAGTCACACACACACACACACACGCATACTGAGACGACAACTTGGCTAACCACAGCGGAAAAGTCCGCTAGAGCATTGTTTAAATATTGAATTTCGCTCTTAGTTGTAAAAATGACTTAGCGCTATCTCGCTCACGCGCTGGGCAGTCTAGCAGTATTGTTTTTCTCTCCCCCATTATTGTCCTTCTCTGTTGCACACAGCGAAACCAAAAACAGTGATCAAAAATGAACTTTGTGAATTAATTGCTTCGCTTTCTATCGAATTGCGAATTGCGAATCCAAATGCGAATTCAGTTCACCATATACCCATCTCACACACTCACAGGCACACATATTCAGTGCAGTCTGCGCACGTGTGTGTGCGTAAATTAGCAATGTAAATATACCAATTTAAAATGCCGTACAATAAATATGAATACAAAAGCGGCGCACAAAAAACAAACGACGATATCAGCAGCAAATAATTGAATTTACCCACAGCTCTGGCACATGAAACAGCACGAGTAGGTGAGAGTCGGAGGGAGGGAGGATGACTGAGAGGAGTGAAGAGTGGGGGGGAGGACAACTGCCCGCAGCAACACACAATCACATACTCAGGCAAACAGTCACGCAGACAGACAGACAGACAAATAGACGAACCGACATATTGTGTGCCTTTGTACGAATCTAATAAACCAAATCATGTATACATATATGCAAAAATAACTTCAACTCACAGTCTGGCCTGCGTGTGTGTGTGTGTGTGCGTGCGCACATTTGCATATGTATGTGTGTGTCTCAGCCAAACAACACACTGCACAACACGAGTATGAATGGAGTGTAGAGTAATGATAAGTTCGAGTGAATAATAATAATGAAAGTAATAATAATAATACTACAATACGATAAAAATAATAATAAAAATAATAATTATAAATTATAATACTATAATAATAGAAAAATAAAAATAAAAGGAATAAAAATAAAAAGTAATGAAATATTAATTTAAATAATTACAAGCAATGATATTGGGAATAAGATTAAAAGTAGTGATATACAAAACGACGAAAATAATAAAATAACTTATAATAATGATAACAAAATATTAATTAATAAAAAACAATAAATAGTAATACTAATAATAATTTGTTATACATTTATTCTTATAACCGTTTTCATAATTATACATTTTTGTATTTTTTGATTTAATTATAATGCTTCATAGCATAAATTCTTATATTGTTATTATTTTCTTAAAGTGTTTAAAATATGTTTTAAATGTGTACTTTATTTTGGATTATGATTATATGTACCCACTGTATCTGCTGATTATATTTGGCCGTAGCACAGTGAAATATTTTGTGTGGTGTTTGATTATGCCAGGCTGAGAGCCAATACTCATGAAATATTGAAAAGCTGCGGATCGGATGGCGTGGTCGCGGGGTCGCAGGGCCACATCAGGTATGTTACCGATGGTCTGTAGGCATGGAGGAAGGGCGTAGGTGGGTGTGTGTGTGCGCGTGTCACGCGGCATACACGAACACGAAACACGAATGATGAAATATGCATGAAATTGACTTTTGTGCCAAGCCAAAATCACGGCATCTGCATAGCGAGGTTGGAACCCCACGCGAACCCTTCCCCATGAACCTCCTGCCTACCAGCCGCAACTATGACTAGCTATTGTTGTTGCTGTTGCTATTGCAATTGCTGTTTTGGGGTTATGTAACTTTAATTGAAATGTAAACGGAAAGCCGCACGCGACTTAAATGAGAAAAGCGACATTTTAATGTGACAAACAATGGAACCTCCCTATACCCAACATATTACCTATTGGTAACACATACATATAGCAGTATACCGATTACAAAAAGAGTGGATGGCAACCAAACAACACACAATAAATTTTGCGGCAAAATGTGAAAAATATTTTTGTACCGTGCGCGTTTTAATTGCGTCAAAAAGTCAAATGAGAACGAGTTCAAAATGGTTGGCCACTTTGCCAATGTTTAGGTCCTTACACACACATACACCTGTGTGTATGTGTGTTAATGTGTGTGTTTGTTCATGTGTTTATGGCCGTGTTTAGGCTGATGAATAATGCATATCAAATGAGGCGCTGAAAATGTCATGTTGTTGAGGTTTGTTGTTCGTGAAACAATTTTATCAAATCGTTTGGGTGGAAAAACAATTGTTTCTCTTTGCTTTTTCCGCTGAATAATGGTATAATAGCTTTTAATTTAAGCTGAAGTTCTTGGTAAAATGAAATGAAAGAGCTGATGATGAGTTGAAAGAAAGATGAAATTGAGTACAAAAGTTTTGAAATACGAAAATAAAATGCGAGAATGAAGGAGATAAAGTTTACAAAGGCCACGTTTATATAGATTCATTATAAATACATATAGTAGATGTTCCTAAATACCTAACAACCTTTTCACACACTTGCTTAAGGAAGCACAGCCCATAAACAATGACAAAACTTGTTTAGAAACAGCAGCAAGTAAGGCGTGTTTGCATGCGATGCTGCCATTTACCTGCACATTGTCATATACTGAGGCGCATACTGCTACAGGGCACTGTACATAAGACAGGCAGGGCTTGGGCAGTGTCGCCTGTACCGTTGACGTTGCCGTTGCCGTTGTCCTTGTCGCTGTCGACGCCGCTAGATAATAAATGACCGGCCATTAAATTGCAATTAAAAGCTCATATGTGCACATAAACTTTACGCCAGCGACGCTGCAGACAGTCAGACAGACAGACAGACGGAGAACAGTACTATGCCCACTCCCAGCCACGCCTACCCCAGTTGAATTCGCCAATGGCGTAACGCAGGCGGCATTATAATGGAAACGGCTCCCCCACCGTCGGCAGTCACAGCCAGGATAATAGCCCGTATAATAGTAAATTTAACAGTTGGTTGACTGCCCATTTTCCGCTGCAAGAGCTCTGCTCAGAGCTCGGCTCAATAGTCAACAGGAACAGCAACAGCGACGCTCAGCTCGGTAAACAAATTACGCGCCAGTTAAGGCTGCAAAAATGCATTGCGAGCGGCCACTTTTCTTACGTAATTGACATAACGTATACGTAATATGCAACTGCCTACTGCTTTGCATAAGGTAGGAGTGCATGTGTGTCTGTGTTGTATGTGTGTCTGTGTGTGTGAGTAGTCAATTAGAAAATGTGCATTGTACATAATTAAGATTTATACACACACCGGACAACAGCCAATAAGAACTGTTTTCGTACGGCCAATCTACAAGGCAAAGTGGATCTGCTGCATGTGAAATGCAGCCACAACGAATAGGAAAGTTGCGCTACTGGCACTAAATATGGATAATAAACATATATAGTATAACATAAGTAAAGTATATGGGGTGATAAATTTAAAGAAAAGGAATGGAGGCGCAAACAATTGGAGAAATGTATTTTTTGATATTAGAAATATTTACTAGAAGGAAAAAGAACACAAAATGGCCTCCTAAATATAAATACTATAAATGCATAAAGTACATTGCAACTAAATTATAAATATAATCAAATCTTAATTTATATTTAAATGATTAAATTAATTCTATAAGACTTACAAACAAAATTTCAAAAACTTATTATAAATTCAATAAAATTTCCGAGTAAGTGAAAGCCTTATCGGTTCTTTAAAAGTCAATTAGCTTGGGCTATTAATTATTATTTCCTCTCTCTTGCGACCAATAGATAAAGCTCAATTTGCATGCAGCTGCAGCTCATTCATGGTGCGCTGTAACTTGGGCCAAACTTCACTTGCAACGTAAAAGGGATTGAAAAGGGAAGAGAGAGGAAGAGACGGGCAAGAGGCAAGGGGAGTGCGAGAAAAAAAGAAACGCTTAGCGCATTTTGTGGACGCCGCCAACTGGATGCAAATTTCCATTAGCCATGCAAACGCAAAACTAGCCGCCATTTATCTGTCTAACTGCGGCGGTCGGCAGAGTGCAGCGTGTAGTCATCAGCCTGGCAATAGTTAAAATTTACTGCCCAGTTACCAACCGAACAACCAACGAACCAACCAACCAACCAGCCAGCCGGCCAAACAGCCAGTCGACCAACCAAACAGTCAACAGTAGCTGTAGCTGTAGCAGTGCCTGTCTGTGCCTATGTCGCTATAGCAAGCTGCGAGTTGCAAGTTGGCAATATGCATACGCATTTTATGCGATGCAGCAAGAGCCCCTCTCGCAAGAGGGGGCAAGGGGGTAGGTAAAACGAGAATGGGGCCATTTTAATGGAAATTTTTATTGAAAGCCAACAAAGCGCTCAATGGCCGAGCTAATGGCGTTAGTTGGGGAAATGGCTGAAACGGCCGTAAAGTAGCTTAAAACTTACATGAAAACAGCAGACACATTGTATGCCCTGCTCCTCCCTCCTTCCTGCTCTTTTCGTGCCTTCTTTTCTTTACACTTATTTTCATTTTGCATGTTCGATACTTCGCCTGCCACAAGGCAAAAGAAATATGCAATAATTTTCATGATATATAAGCGGGACAATCTGCTTTTTGTCAACACTTGAGAAGGCTCACCATAATGTGATGAAGAACGTTCATCGGAATATATATGGTAGGAAAAGAATAAGGAAAAGATGATAGTTAAATGTGGATAAAAAAAAAAAGAGAGTCGGGAAAAAGATTAAGGAAAAGATAGGAGTATGGAGGAATATTGTAAAAGGGAGATAAAATAACACATATATTGAACATAGACATATGGTAATAATAAGCACAGAGAAATTCAAGGAAACGGGACACCATAAGAAATTATTCTCAAAAAAAGTATACAAATAAATAACAGTTAATGGGTAATGTTAAAATCGCAATTAGACACCTCATAACATATTTTTAAAGAATAAATAGTTTTCTCCAAAATATCACGAGCTATTTCCTTGAATAAATTCTACAAAACACTGACCAAAGGTACAGAAAATACCACAACCGACTTTCTTGGGCATAAATACTTTGTACAGTTATTAATAACGGACTTTGACTTTGTGCCCCCTTTGGCTGGGCAGGACAGCGCACAAAGGGAATGCAGTCAATAACTTGGTCTTTAATTTTTGCGCAATTCACCGCCATGGGCCAAACAAATAACTTGAGCATCGACTCATCGGCCAGCGGAAAAGAGGGCGTGGCAGGCAGGCAAGCAGTGGCCGAGCAGCCTGGAAGGGGGATGAGGCACGGGGCCAAAAGTATTTGCTGCACATAATTACACGAAATGCGCACGCATTAAAAATTAATAACTAACTGCCGCTGGCCGCCACTCAGCCAAATGGGCGGGGGGCGTGGCAGTTGTACAAATAAAAGCCAGATTTAATAAAGTGCAATATCATGGCGGAACAATGAAAAGGGCATTTGGCATAGAGAGACAGAGAGAGAGAGAGAGAGAGGGGAGAGGAAGAGGGAGAAAATGAGAACGAATAACAAAGGCGGCTTATTAAGTATGCGCCATGTTGTACGCTTGGAGAATGCCGCGATGAAAATAATGAAAAATTAATCTGAGATTATATAATTGCAGAAAAATAAAGAGGAAGAAGAATTACTACAGTACATATCCACACTAAAAACATAAATTTATGATGGAAACTAAATGGTTAATTATTGCAAACAGCGAAAAGTTCCCCAGAGATTCGTATAGTATGAAAATGTCAGATTAATTGTCAAAAATGCACAAAATACCATAAAAGAAATTGTCTTTTTATTAACTTATATTGATGTTCCGATTCAAAAGAAATATTCCCACTGCAGAGTGTATTTTTTGAAGATTTAGCTTCTGGTTGGCCTGCGAAAATTATGAAATAAAAATGCGCACAAGCTAAACCTCGACTAGAGCCGAACAACCGAACTGAAGTTGGAGCAAAAAAAACACACAAAACAAAATACAAATAAAAACCGAAAAACCCCACTCGCATTGAAAATATTGCACAATTTCCATAAATCGACAAACGAGGCAAAAAAAAAAAACTCTCCGCACATCGATGAGCAAAGGTAGAATGCAAAAGCGAAAGCCTCACCAATAACAAAAAGGCAGGCAAACTGCTGTTAAACTGTTGTTTAAACGCATTGCCAGAGGGATGAAGTAAGGGGAGGTGCAGTGGGGGGAGGGGGTATACTCGAATTGTAGGAGTTTTGTGGCCCATTGTGAGATGGCGCCCAGGAGGAACCACAAGCCGCACACCAGCAACGTAGCAGCACTCAGGCCACAACAACCACACACACACACGCGCACTCATACACACACACACACACACACTTGTGATGTGTGAGCTGGTATTGGGTATTGTAAAATCCCTTTGATTTTTTGCCGCACCGTTGCAAACAGCAATTTGGCAAATCCTTTCACAATCAAAATCAACCGCAGATGAAATTTTCCCCAAAAATTGCTAGGCAAAAGGGCGTGAGTGCCACAGCGCCACTCTCCCTCCCCCCTCCCCTCTCCTTCTATTATGTGCTGACGCGTCTGAAGTAAAAAAAGAAGCTAACTATATAGTAAGGAAGAAAATACACTGCTTGTCGTATGTATATGTACAGTGTGTGTTTTTTTTCCGCCTTTCATAGCTGCGTTCAAAAATCATTCGAGAGTAAAACGGCAAATTAGCGTTAAGTGTAGTCGCAGTCAAAGCCAGACCGATGGCGAGGGGAGCAAGAGGACAAGAGGGGGATGGTCGCTGTCGTTCGCTGTATACCTCTACAGGTAACAGCAGGTGCTTAAACATTTTACGAGCAACTGTATTCAATTGGGGCTGCAGTTGCTGCGGGCTACAGAGAAGAGCAGACAGGAGAGAGTAGGGGAAGGCTGACTGCTTGTGCCTGGCTGCATTACGCATACGCCGCGTGTTAACTGCGCTCAGAAGTCAAGCCAATAAGTTGCAGCTTGTAAATTGCCTCGTCTCGTTGACTTTTTGTTGCACTTGTTGTTCGCCTTGTTGTTGTTGCTGTTTGTGTAATGAAAACTTTTACAACGCCATATGCAGGCTATTAAATAACAACACACACACACACACGACACACACTGCCACACATGCTTTCCTTGGCATATGCAATCAAACTCATTTATACCTATTAAGCGCTGTGCAAAGCGCAGCAACGAGAAGAAGCGTATTTACGGTGTACGATGAGCAAAAGCGAACGGAGTGAGGTATGCAGAGGTGTAGGCGAGCAAGTGCTACCTGCCACATGCCTCTCTGCACAGGGGGCAAGTGGTGAAAAAGCAACTGTGCAAAAATGCAGCAAGGAGATCTAAAAAAGAGTGGCGATTATATTGCAAATAATACTTAGTAGCAGTTTATAATATTAAATTGTAAAGAGTTTTAACAGAAATTTAATTAATAATATATCCAAAAATAAATAAAAATCAGATAATAAACTTATTTGTTTATTCATTTATTTAATCTTCATTTATTTAGAGTGTAAAGAATACTTCACAATTTCAATTTATAAGAAGACTTTATATAAGAAGATTAAAAAGTCTGCTGTGTTTAATTATATTTATATTGATTCATTTATATTAATATTTATTTTATTAATTGCTTTTATTACATTAATTATAATACATATTAGTATTTATTAAAAAACATATTGGTTGCATTAAAATGCTGCTTTATTCCAGAAAATCTCTCCTTAGTTTTTTCTCAGCTATGTCAAACGACCCCATTGCCCGTTCGTGTAGTGCGTATGAGCGTTCCAAGTTTTTCTTAAGCCCTCTCTGCCTTCTGCCTACACCAGCTTCTCTATGACTACACTGCTAATATGTTTCTGATGTCTTTCACATGGGGGTAACTTTTGCTTCGCCCTAGAGTAGGCAACACTTTTTTTTACTTCATGGCAAAGCGTGCCATCCTCTCCCTTCTACACTGTCTTCATCTGAGACTGTACTATAGTCTTGGGGCGCTTCGGCTCTGTATGCTGATTACTTTGCCGCTGAAGCTATTCGGTTTATGAATTTATTGCCTGCTCGCTGCCTGCTGCCTGCTCTCTGCTGCCTCCTGACTGCTGCAACGGCAGCTTAAGTAATTAACAAATTAAAATATGTATAGAGCGCAGAATAGAGGGAAAATTTGTTATGCTCTGTTCGCAAGAAAAGAGAGAGGGTGAGAGCAAGAAAGCGCACAAGGAAGCATCAGTTGTCTGGGCTGGCAGGGCGACTTACGCACGAATTAAAAGCATTCAACTTGGCGTTGCCATGAAAATGTTATGTATACGCAGTGTACTACTCCTAATGGAAACTAGCTGAAGATATTGCCGTACTTAGCGATTGCATACAAAGTGCGCGATTTGCATCTAAGAATAAATGCTCAAAATTTGGTGTAAAGCTGTAAAAATGAAGCACAACTTGGGCTAAGGAAATGTTAACCAACTCAATACCGAACTAAATTTGAGAGAAACTAACTCAGATTAAAGCTTCTCAATTTACCTTCTGACCAATATATATGTATATATATATATATATATATATATATATATATACTCAATGATTATATATGTATGTATATACATAAGCCGTCATTCCAATCAATACTCGCAAGTAATTTATTGCCATAGCTGCAATTGCAATTCGTATTTATCGTTCTCTGTTATTTATACCACACTCTCCGCATCCGCAACCCTCTCACTCTTTCTAAACCTTAAACTACACCCCCTTCCTCTTTCCTAACCGTAACCAGGCATTGGCCAAAAAGCTGTCGCATCAAATGAGCACCATAAATAATTTCATTTTCATTTCAATTTCCCATCCAAAAAGCAGAGCCGCATTTGACAATTTTAGAGGGGAAGTGGGCAGCGACCAAGGGGAGAGATCATGCTGTAGTTATCCCCCCCCACCGATTTACGAGTGCCAACTGTTGCAAAATGACTCACAGATGTTGCTCCTTACCCTCCCAATGAGCACAATAGTTGCTACATTACAGCAAGGGGCCCAACAAATCGCATAAATCATACGCCCAGTTGTACACGAAGCACTTTCGGGCGTTAATTGTAAATAAATAACATATTAAAATTTCCAGTCAATAAGTTTAAGCCGTAATTAAAAGTAATAATGCGCACAGCGCCAGCGCAAAACGTTTACACTCAGTGTGTGTGTGTGTGTGTGTGTGTGTGTGTGTCTGTGTGTAGTACCTGCTGGCAGGATGCCGAACAACAAAACAGGAAATGCGGAAATGGCCCTTGCTGCCAGTGCTGCTCCTGTTGTTGCTGCTGCTGTTGCAGCTGCTGCCAAAGGCAGGCGTCGCAAACTTTTGCGAAAAGGTCAATTAAACTGCATTAAGTTTAATAACTTTTGTACAAAGCGTAGCGAACCGAACCAAGCTGAACAGTTACGAAATGTCTGCAGACCTGCTGCAGCCACCCGCAAGCATATTAAAGCAGCTAAAGGTTTTCGACCAGCGGATTATGTACAAAACAGACATGGGGGCCAAAAACACTTTAGAACGCAACATATTGTGCGGCCGACCACACGCAGCGACAACAACAACAAAGCAGCAACACCAACAGCAACAACAACCAAACAACATATGTATGCAAGGGATTTGCTTAGCCATGCACGGCTGGCAAATACTCTGGACTCAACATACTCCCTGATAAATTTGAAATAAGCTATGTTTATGATAGCTACTTTAATGTCTGTAAATGCTTAAGATACATATTATATGAGATAATTAGTTTCTTGTATATATAAAAGTTTCAAACTATAAATATATATATAATCTATTATAAAGTGCTTTAAAATATACTTAGTAACTTAGATACTTAGATGTTTCTGTATTTCCATATTAGGATACTTTGATAGTGAGATACTTTTATAATAATAGATTGTAATAATATATTTAGATTTAGTATTATTTGTAGAATTATGTATTAAAAGTACCATGCATTAACAGAGCTAACAGAGTCATCAGTTTTAATTAACAGCAAAAGTAATCGAACAATATAAACTTATCGAAGTTAACAGCACAAAGTGAGTTAACAGTATGTATAAGTTTAACAGCAGAAGCAAGCAAAAGGGATTTAAGTGTGCAAACGATCGAGAGTTAGACAATTACTGTATGTAAAGTACTAGAAAACTTTGTAATATTATAAAAGTGATAACCTATATCAATAAAATTAAGTTACCTAATAAACTAGAATCGTGCATGCCAAGAAAATAAACCAATTCGGTACTTATATAATTTGCAAAGTGCTTAGCACATCATGCTGCGTTCTATAGCTCTAGGGAGTATCCACAGCATTATTGTTTTGCCAAAGAAGGCGTTGCTTGCGCTATAATGAATATATATTCTTAATCACCATAAATAGCTATGTGTGTACAGTAAATTACAACAACAGCAAGCTATACCTACGAGTTTTTGTAGCATATACAGAAGAAAGTGCCTTTAGACGGGCAATTCATATGCATATGCATACATGATAAACATGATTGGGATCAAAGATGCCTCGTTCAGCTTGCCGAGCACATTTGCCGCTTTTTATGATACCCTTTGAACCCGTTGCTGGAGCCGAGGTATAACAACAGCAACAACAACAACATAAGCAACATTGCTAGCAACACCTGTTTATGGTTTTTCGGCACAACATTTTACAACTGCCAGAAGGTTGCATACAACACAGGGACACACACACGCACACGCAAACAGATACCCGGAGAATGGTCGTCTGTTGTGTAGTTTGGTCGAGGCCAAAAGTTTTCGTAGTCAACTAATTTTTCCTGTCAACTGCACAGACGACAACAAAAGCAAAGGAGAAAGAGACAGAGAGAGAGAGATAGATGAACAAGGAAGGAGCCGGCGCCTTCGCGGGAAAGTCGCCAAAAAAAAGCGAAGCGACAGAGAAAAGCTGAAGGTGAAATTAAATGTAAGCAGCGCAGCGTACGAGGGATGTGCGTGTGTTTAAGTGTGTGTGTGAGTATGAGAGTATGCGTGTGTGCGTTGCCTTTTGCTTGCCTTGCCTGATTATGCGTTTGCATGCACACAAAGGCAAAAGTCAAACAGGAGACACACCAAACCAGACGACCCATGGCCAAAACCGAAGAAGAACGCGAC
The DNA here is from genome assembly GCA_018903425.1 of Zaprionus nigranus. NCBI lineage: Eukaryota > Metazoa > Arthropoda > Insecta > Diptera > Drosophilidae > Zaprionus > Zaprionus nigranus. The sequence goes on along the minus strand of JAEIGD010000034.1, from coordinate 556,773 downwards.
ACGCCACGCCATGCTACGCATTGAGGCAACCTTTTTTTATGATTATTATTTTTATTTTTTATTTATTTACGTGCGCTTTTGATAGGGTTGACAGCAGGTGTTTGTTTTGCCTTTGCGCGTGTGTGTGTGTGTGTGTGTTTGTAGCAATTTGATGGCGTTTTATGCTGCTGCAGATCAGCTCAAAACTGCCGACCTAGCAAGGTTTGATTGTGTGTGCGTGGCATAAAAATAATGCCGACATGTGTAGCGCCTAACATACCTCAAAACAATCCATACTAAATACCACACACCAAAAGTATCTCTAAACTTAATGTATCTTTTGCTATTTAAGCATTTTTAAACTTCTTAAATTGTACAACATCTTTATCAAGTCATGCACGAAATGAAGCACAATAAAATCAATTTCATATATGCCTTACAATTTCACCTTTCACCTTTGCCCACACATCCTCCTGAGCCAGGGATCATGTACAATCTACAGCCTTGGGCATAGGGGAATGGAGGCCAGCTGCACTTGTTGGTGCCATGCCAACTGTTATCCGCTCTCTTATTTGGTTTTCATTCCTTTGTTTTCGTTGCGTCTTTCTTTAATTATAAAACTGCCCTCGCTGTCTCCCCCTCTCTCTCTCTCACTCTCTCTCCTTCCATGCTAGGGTATTCCCATTGGCAGCAAATTGTCTGTGCGGCAAGGTAACAGAGTATTAAAAATTTCAGCACCAGCAGCAAGTTTTTTGACCAGCCACGCCTCCGTGCACCACGCCCCTTGGCCTGCTGCTGCGCCTCCATGGCAACACAAGCCGCTTAACGCAGCCAACTGCCAAATGTAAATATACTCCAACTCCTCCGTTATGCCAACAGAAAATATATAAAACTTTCTTAATAATACAAAAAAAAGAGGGGGAGCCCCAAAAAAAAAAACGAGAGAAGGAAGCGAAAAATAAGTCCATTCAAGGCGCAGCAGAGCCGCAAGCGAAATGCCCATTGTTTTCAGCTTTTCAGCGCCGAAACGCCAACAACAACAATAGCAACAGCAACAGGAGGAGTAGAAAGGGAAATCGGAGAAGCAAGAGGAATTGAAGAACGGAAGAGCGACGCGGCGTGAGGAACTTAAAAACTTTGGCCATATCCCGCAGCTATGAACAACAGCAATCAATTTTCACATGCCGGCGAACAAATGTGCCACACCGGGGTGTCCTCCGCAGTGCGAGAAGACATAACAGAAAGAGATGGCCTGCAGGGGGGAGAAGGTAGAGTCTAGAGTGTCTCCTGCCTCCGCACTTCCCACTGGGTTGTTTAAAATTATAATGCGGCAACGTGCACGAGCGCGTGTGAAAGTAGCGGCCCATCATGACCATCATCAAAGTGGACAAACATTGGACAACAGTTCCGTCCAGGCAGCACCCACTCTTCCTCTTCCTGCCTCTTTCTCTTGTAGCACTCCGGGCATATTTACCGAGCGCTTCACATTACGTCCGTTTTCATCAAATCCGTGAAACGCCCACGCCATTAACACGCCTCGCGTCGCTGATTAATTTCTCGTTTTTGCGCCATTTTCTATTTGTCTTGGTCTCGGTAATTACAACAAGTTCTGCGCTTCGCATGCCACCGCACGCCACTCGCCACCACAGCGTGCCACGGTGCCGCACACTTCGTATCCCACCGCCCCTCCCCGCACATGCCGCGTGGCACAAGATAAACAAAGTGTTTCTGGCTAGAAAAGATTCGCTCAGCTGTCTGAATGCTTCCGGTAATTGAATCAAATGAAGCAGCATTAGTAAGTATTAGCTTCTTATGCTCGCCTCTTCAGACTGCCCCACTGCCGCAGCCACCTCCCACCCGCACATAACTGTGTTTATTTTTGTAAATTAATTTTTAATTTAATATACGTTTCCGTGGGTGGGCCGTGGGGTAGCTCAGGCAACGCCGCTAAGGTCACTAGTTTCACGCGCCAGACACAAAACAAACACAAAGGAAATGGAAGTAAAATAAAAGTGGAAAATAAAAATATAGGAATGCAAGCGTATACATACCTGTTACTTTTACATATTAAATTATACATAGCATACTTTTTTGGGGCACTATCGAAAGACGTGAACAACTCTCATTTATCGATGATTTTAAGAGGATCATATTCATATCGATATTTAAGTGGTGGTAGGTCGATAAATTATGCAATTTAACTAACATAGAAATATTAAGGTTATTTTTATAAAACTCGACGCTAACGTAAGTTCATGTTAAAAATTGTTAAAAAAGAACACATTAAAACAAATTAATAGATAAATATTTTTAATTTTAAAACAAAATAAAGTAAGTCAAGAAGCTATGTACTAAATAGAGAAGGAAGATGTTTAAGACAGCACAGAAGGGAAGGCAATTTCAGCTGGTCAGCAGGTTTCACGTCCTGCCAAAAATAAAAGTAAAGCAACAGCACAAAGCGAAACAAACACAGGACAGCTAGAAGATGGGAGAAAGACTAGAAACACTGAGCAAGTGAGAGGGAGAGAGAGAGAGAGAGCTAGACAGCGAGCCATGGACGACGAAATACTTTTAAGATAAACGGAAACAAGCCAAGATGGAATTAATTTTCCGCTTTGAACAAACAAGCGGATGTAAATAAAAAGTACCAGCGAACGTTTTCGACGTCAAAGTCACTCGGCGAAGGACGGCGGAGGGCAAGAGGAAGTAACAGGCGTGGGAGTAGCTCAAGCCATGCAAGACGGGCAGCCGCAATGGCTTAGACATTGCCCCCACTCTTTGTCCAGTTGTTTTTGCTGTTGTACTGAGTGGAGAGTGGAGTTAAGGGGGAAAAGAATAGACCAGGGGACTGACTATGTCTGCCAAGTTTGGTCTTAGAACAGGCTGGCCCAAGTTATGTGCTGTTAATGACTGTACAAGAAGTTTAATTGTGAGTCCGCCCCTAAGACCAGAAAATGGAGATAGAGACAAGCAACGCAGGAGACAAAGGTAAAGCTGAGTATTAGTGTCAGAAAAGAAGATGGAGCGAATGGAGGAGGAACGGTAAGCGGTGTGTGGTTTAGTGGGCGTGTGCCGAAGCCACAGACACACACACTCACGCATATTGACAAATTGCAATTTAAATAGACAGCAATAAGTTAAACAGACGCACATGGATAAAGCATAGCAGAGGGAAACGGGAGTGTAGTGGGGGATGGTAGAGAGAGCAAGAGAAATGGTAGATGGGAGATGAGGAACAGACGACACAGGCATAAACACGCAATGTCTAATTAGTTCAGTAAAGGCAGGAGCTGTGGGTCCACTCCCACTAGAGATGGACCAACGCATTACCACAAAAGTCAAAACATCGATTGTTGTGAAAGAAAAGAAATATATCGTAGTTTAATATTAATAACACGATAGCTCAAAGCAGGAAACCGTATTTTCTATTTCACTGCGAATTGCTTATGATATCTGAATGATATTAATCAATTCCTCATTGCATGACTTTCTGAAAACCAGTACAAGTTCGTTCCTCTATCTCCACCGATAGTTTCCAGATCAAGGCCGACTCCCACCTCTAGTTCAGCTAAGCACATTAGGCTATTTTTCTGGCCAACTTGCCTCATATATTATAGGACAATAGTTGCCATCTCTCAGTGAGATAGAGAGAGAGACGAACTTGTTGTTTGTGTACCAAATATTGATGAAACATTTACGCACACACGCACACAATTAAACAAGTTTACTCACACAGCACATCAAGTGAATCGCTCGCACACACACAGACACACACATAACTCACAAATACCGAGCGAGACACAGACAGCATATATAAGTAGTAATTGATGGGTTTCCTTTTATAACAACATCAATCATACGCACTATGTGCCCCGCATTTTGTGCCCAGGTTAAATAATACATGTGTATATTTATGTAGCTACTTCTCGCTCTCTAACCATGTGTTTGTATATGTGTATGTGGAAGCGTACAACCCATACATCTCTCGTCAATGGAATGTATTTATTTGGCAAAGCCTCTGTGCACTATATCAAATCTACAATACTATACACTTTCACTGTGCTCTTTGCTATACTACTAACGAATCCAATGAAGCATTCAGTTAGACTCTGTTTTGGGTTTGGATTCCGGCTCCGTTTTAGGTTTGGATTCAGACTCCGTTTCAGATTCCTTTGGTATTTCTTCTGGCAGAGGCTGTGCTGTGATAACTGCGCCTGTAATTGTATGATGATTTTGTCGCTTCATCCAACACAAAATATTGATCCAAGCAACACCACAAAGACCCATATAAACGATCCGAAAACGAGGCGCTATAAATGTAAAATTTAAAGTCTGTGCGGGCAACCAGAAGCAACACGATCTTAGAAAAGTGGGTACGAATTTATCGGTCAGTTCCTCGAATACATCTTCACGTTCCTCCATTATTGACATCCCTGGAAAAAAAGAGAAAGGACAATCAAATATAAGGATTATATAGATAGAATTTATTTTATTGAATATTGAAAATGTAAAACTAAAATTAAAATTTGGCTGGGAGTCAAAACATAATATTAGTATCATAAAAAATGTTTTAATAATATTTCTGTGCTTTTTAATCATACTAACATAACATATTTAAAGATTGAATTTAACAAAGGTATGTTATGCCCACTGCAACAACATTTTTTTGCACTAAAATTCATATTTCCGAAGATATTAACATTCATACAGACAGACCAGAGACCTGCATGCGGTGGTGCCTTGCACCGCAAACACCGCATAGATAATTGAATGAAGAAGACAATCTCGTGGGTAGCCGAAGCTTTCTCTTTTGGTGCCTTATTGAGAGTAGTGAGTGAGTACTCTCAATTATCTATGCGGTGTTTGCGTGCGCAAGAGGTCTCTGAGACAGACATGACTGTAAAGACTCGGTTTTCGATGCGTATTCAAATTCATACCGACAATTAATTAGGAATGTCTCACCTGTATAAAATAAAGTAAGGCATATTGGTGTCAAAATACACTGATCCAGTAACAATTTCTTTACAACGATTCTCTTCGTTGTACCGGGAAAGGTGCCGTCCAACCATTTATACCTGCGAAAAGTATTAACTGGGTAAATCAAAGTAAAAAAACCGGAGAGAATGATATTCAGATAATGCAATGACAAGCAGATGTGAAGAATGTGTGCTAATACTCTTCTAGATAAGTATAACCTAGTGTGTTGTGTGTAAACTTCTGTGGTTTAGTGTAACACGTATAACCTGTGAGTGTTAGTGTAACATATATTCTTTGGATGTGCTGAGCATTTACGTTTATTTCTGTTTGTGAGTGTAGATTAATATCATCGTATTTTACATGTTCTGTTGGCTTGTGCATAAACTGCTGTAGGTAAGTGTACCATTTGTTGTGGGCAAACTGGTTCGTCTTCTTGTCTTGTTTCATGTGAAAGTTGTTTTCTTGTTTCTTCTGTTTCTTGTAACTCGTTTTTCCTAATTTTATCTGACACTTACATATATCATGTGTTTATGTGCACTTAAATGCCTTACAAAACGGTGCGTAGCGTGCTTGGTTGGAGCTTATTACAGAAAAAGCTCTACGCTCTTGCCGGTGCTGCTAAAGAGACGGAGAGACAAAGAGAGAGAGAAGCAAGTGGCGCGTGAGTGAGAGCAAGCTTAGCCACACGTGCTAGACAGCTTTTTCCAATGGTAAACAAATTGATAAAAAAGAAAATAACAGAGGCGACCAAACAATAACAAAAACATGCGACAAACACAATTGAATCGGGGAGAAAATGAGTGTGTATCAGTGAATCAATGAGTACAGGCGAGAATGTTTGTGTAAGTGCATCAATTAGGCTGCTGTGCTCGTATAAAGCATCAATAAAAGTGTCAGTTATGTATACAGCTAGCTATCCCTATCTGCGTAACGAACCAAGCATATAACGTGGGCCCATAGATGAAGGTCCCCATAAACGCCAAACGTCTGACGACCTTATAATCGATATCTTTATCCTTGTCAGCCTGCAAATAACATAACAAGAATATTAGTCTAATTGCTCTCCAACTGTGTGGACTGGCAAATGTTACTTACTTCTTCTATGAAATATTTACTGACAAGTTGCTGCATAAGATCCGCACTCGTGTACAGGGCACCATAGATAGTGCAGTTCGCCACAATGGGATGTTTCTTGAAGATCAGTGCGGCGACCGACTTTATACGTGATGCAATACTCATTTTTTCCTTTCCTTGCTAACAATTGAAGAAAAGCCAACACAAATTAGATGAAAACCTCAGCGTTCTCAATATGTTTGTGATGTTATTGAAGACACCAAGCAGAGGCAGCTCTATGCGTTTAACGTCGTCGCCAAAGCTTCCCAAACGAATGGAGCAGAAGCTTTCCCGTCGTCGTCGTCGTGTTCGACCAGCTGGCGCTGCTGTTAGTGTGAAAGCTACGGCTGCAGCTCGAGAGACTAACGATTGCTTGTGCAACTTATCAATTGGACACTGGTGAGAGCGTGCTTTGGATATTCCATTTCCCGATTGTATGTTCGACAACTTTGTCGACTTATTCCATACGCTGCAAGGCGCCAAAACAAAAAAAAAATGCTGAAAAAAATCAGTCTCTTAAAATATATGAACAAAATTAAATACTAATTTGACTATTTTTTCAAAATTTAAAAGAAATTATGAAGTCCTATCGTTTTAATGCAGGGTATTCACTTACTATCTCTATTTTATAGTACTCACTGATTAGATTGGAGATTTTTTTCTTTCAATCTGAAGAGTTCAGAGAAGACTCTAGCAACAAAAGCTCATTGGGAACATCATTTATTATATGTACATATGTAGAGAAGATAAGGTGATAAAAGCTTAGGTTTGCGACCATTAACTAGATTTGAAAAGATAATACTATTTATACACTGTTTTATTGAAAAAATAAACAAATAATGTTATTCGGTTTATTACCGACCTAATTTAATAATCTTTATCTAAGTTGTTCAATTTGTTTATTTACGAAAATATTTTAATTATATAAAAATTTTTATTTACTTTCCGTATACTACAGTTAAAATATAACGTTCTAAAGTTTAAACTTTTTCAAAGCTAATACGCTATATATTTTAATTCAAATAATTGAGTTAATACACAAATAAATAAAACAATACGATATATATTCTTAATAATCTTTAAATTTCTCTTGCTCTGAAGACGTTACTTTTAAAAACTAAGTTTTTTTAGCAACTATTCTATCTCATTTGTTCATGAACATTGTATTGTATTAAATTGGTATGCTTTTCATCTGCTTTCAATGCACTCAGGATCTTTAGATATCATTCTTGCATAGACTTTATAACATTCTGTACTCACACTTATTATTCGCTTACATTGACTCAATCAGCAACGAGAGCAGCCCAAGTTTTCCCCCTGTCATCGCAATCAGGGACGAGGCACTCGAAGGCTGGAAAACTTTTAACCATAAAAATGCAATAAGTGTACTACAGAGCAGCATGAGAACCTTGGAGCAGAGCCAGCAGTACCTGGCGCTGTGCTAATGGCAATTCACGCACGACTAACAAGCGCAGCGGAGGCAAAACAGGGCCCAAAACATGCGAAACTTTGATTGAGTGCCAAGGAAAGTGTTGGGCAGGGTGTGAAAAACTGAAACCAATTTAAAAACTTGGCTAACCATATGGAGACAGGCTGACTGATAGAGTTCCGACGGGGCTAAATGTGGAATGTGGAGAGAGCAGGCGGCGACGCAGTCAATGCTGACAGCACACAACACAACAACAACAACCATTAGAAAAAGAGAAGAAGCAAACAAACAAAGCGAAAGAAACTTTGCCCACACACGACAATCAACACGTAACCTGACAGCACCAAGCATGAACTTGGGCGCGCTTGCCAGATCCTTGAGCAATAGTCTAAGATTTGGTGTCGGCAGCAAAAAGCAGCTGGAGTCGACAGCAGCAACTGCAACACCGTCGACAACGTCTTCGCTTGAGATCAGCAACGAGATCGTCACCCCACAAACCCCGCAGACACAGTTGAGTGAACGTAAGAGGCAACCGATCGAGCAGGACTCATCCACTGGACGGAGGCGTCACTCGCACACCATAGCAGAGCTTAATCAACATCGACCTTTGTATAAGCAAACGGTCGAGGTGATTCTTCAGAAGATCAATGAACTAGAGCATACGCTCTACGAGAATCAGCAGCAGGAATTTAAGCTGCGCATTGCGCTTGAGCAACAAACGGAGCGTGTTAATGAACTGGACTTCTCGCTGGACACGGAGAAGATGCGCAATCAGAGACTGGTGCACTTGCTGCGTGGCATCGACACTGATTCGTCTAGTGACAGTGAACCGGAAACTGAAATGCTGAGCGGATTGCGAATGCAGTCGAGTGGCGAGATCTACGGGTCGATAAGTCCGCTTCTCATGCAGCAACGGTAAGTAGGGAAGTTATATTTAAACTATATCTTAATCAAAAGCTGAGAAAAACTTGAGCATACAATAGAAAGTTACTGAAAGCTGTAGAAAGTAATCGACAGCTACCCGGGTAACCGAGTTCCAAGCACAATTTTAATGCAGGACAGTTTCATTTTTGGTAAACATTAACTATCAACGCCCAAATGATTTCTGAAAACTTAGTTGCGAACATTAAAGGTTTTTATTAAGAAATAATTTTAAGAGTTACTGATTTCCAAACTGCTCGCTAGAGTAGGCACCACAAAATACGCTTAAAATAGAAGTTATGTATGTAAGATATCGTTTTGGTTAGGTGGGACTGTAGTTTTCGCGTTTTTTTTTATTATTCGATTTTGGAATCTTCTACAAACCTCATTCTTTGTCTCCTTTAGCTACGATGAACTATCAACCTCACATCGCCACACGAATCGCCAGCTGGCCAAGAAGGAGAAGGCGATGAGGCTGCTTAAGTGTGACCTGGAGGAGTTGCGCGGCAAGTACAATTCTCTGCTCGATGACTACCGCAACGAGCAGAGTCGCCTGGAGGCGATCTGCACAAGATATTTGCATCTACAGCAGAAGAAGAAGAGCCAGATCTGTATGCTGAAGGAGACACTTGGCTATGCCAGCGAGTGCATATTACACGCCCAGCTGACCATCGAGAGCTGCACGCCGTGCGTTGATGTGAATCTGGAGCACTTGGCAACGTTCAATATAAATTTGGAGTCTTTTATGCGTTCCCTACGCAATTGTTGTTGCATGCGCAAGCTGCAGCAGTTGCAGCAACAACAGGGCCTGGATATCGATGAGGAGCTGCTGCAGCAACGTTTGGAGAGCGCAGCACCGCCATCTGATGGCAATAGCTCGAACTGCACGGACAAAACGACATCTGCAGGGCGTCGACAACGTAAACGTCAAAAGCATTAAAAAACGACAAAATGTTTGTGGAATTTCGTTGAAATTCATTTGATTTGCCGTTAGGTTTTTTGCCGTGTGTATTTTGTTTTTAGGAAAAGAACGAAAAAAGGGATACGTTATATTTTCAAAAAATCCTAACTTGAAAATATCAAAAAAGAAGTTAACACAAAAATTAATAAAATTGTAAGAATTACGAAGACAATTAAGCATTTTGAAAACATTATTAACAACAAGAAGTAAGCAGTTTTCTACAAATTCGGTAGCCTCAGCTCTAATAATCTCTGTGATCTAGGATCTCATACAAACGACCAAACCGGACATGGCTATATCGACTCGATAGTTGACGCTGAACAAGAATATATAGACCTTATAGGGGTGGAGACACTTTCTTCTGCCTGTTACATACAATGTCGTTTGTCATAAATTTATAATTCCATTACCTTTTGCTAGCCATACGTGTACATATGTATGTAAACATAGTAGGTTTGTTTTTCCTATTATAGTATTGTACTAAAATAAAACTTACAGGTGTAGTCTAGCTGGAATTTTTCATTTACGTAAACAATACAAAAAATTATTTAAAAATGTCGATGTTCCAAAGGAAAAGTAACCATTCAATAACCCTACCAGATCCCGAACCCGAAGATCATCCGGAGGCTGAAATGGCCACAAATGTGACCATTCATAACGCCTACATAATGGGGCCCGCTTTCGGCATGAAGTTTCCACTGCGATTGATACGGTACAATGTAGAGCGTGTACTAAATAAAGTATTGAAAGGCAATTATTATCTCTAATTGGTTATATAGTTGTATTCTCCTATCATTTGCCTTTCATATTTTTAGGCAAGACATATACAGCTGCAGATGCCAGCAAGTGGGTGCGAGAAGTGGTCGATAAAGCTAACACTGATGTTAAGGTCATGCCGCGCTATAAACATTGTATTCAAGCAGTTATTTTTCAGCAGAACGGAAGTGGCTGCTTCTGTGGTGCCCGTGCAATTTGGGATCCTCTTTCTGATGATTATGACTATTGCACATATGACGGTGGCACTTTTGTATGCGTCGTCATGTTTTTTTGGGTTATATACATATTAAAGAATTGCAATAAAGTATGTATTTCAAAACGTTTTACCAGTCTCCGTACTGGCTGTAGCAAATCCTTGTGTTTAAATATTTAAAATTATCGCGATAAAATCCCAAAAATACTAAAAGCCGATTGCCGCGCGCAATGCACATCGCTAAACAGCTGGCCCTTCAGACTTATCGATATATCGATAGCCTTGGCCATCCCTATTACAGACAAATGCGCACATGTTTTTGTTTTGTATTGGCAAGAAAATCTTTGTAGTTTGTTAATTTGACTGAATGCAATAGAAAAATGAAAGTAAAAATGATAAGTCGCAACCCGGACAACTATATCCGGGAAACCAAATTGCAGCAACATAAAGGTAAGCAGCAAATAAATACAATTAATGTATTAACCAGCGTTTACTTTGCAGTACCGCGCAATTACGATCCGGCACTGCATCCGCTCGAGGGTGCCAGGGAATATGTACGTGCTTTGAACGCCACCAAGTTGGATCGCGTCTTTGCCAAGCCATTTGTGTGTAACCTCAGTGGTCATCGCGACGGTGTCGCCTGTTTCGGCAAGCATCCAAAACTGTTATCCACGCTCGCTACTGGCGCCTACGATGGCGAGGTGCGCATCTGGGACCTAGCAAATCGCACCAGCATGCGTAGCTTTGTGGCACACGATGGATTTGTGCGTGGTATTACGTATGCACGGGATGGAGGACGCTTTTTCACTGTTGGCGATGACAAAACTATTAAGGTGTGGAACTCTAAGGCGCCCGAAGTCGGTGAGGATGAGGAGCCGATCAACACAATACTGAGTCGTCACATATTGCATGGAATTTCACACAATCGCAAGGACAACAGTTTTGCCACATGCGGAGAGGTGTGTGCCATATGGGATGAGGAACACAACGATCCCATAAAGACGCTGAAGTGGGGTGTGGATACACTACACACAATTTCATTTAATCCTGTCGAAACCTCCATACTTGCCTGTTGTGCCAGCGACCGTAGCATCATATTGTATGATCAACGCGAGGCACAGCCCCTGCGCAAGGTTGTGCTGACCATGAAGAGCAACAAGTTGGCCTGGAATCCCATGGAGGCATTCAACTTTACTGTGGCCAATGAAGATTGCAAGTGAGTGGCTAAATGGAGTTCAGCTAAACCTAACTGACTAACCAATTTGTACCGCTATTTCAGTCTTTACACCTTTGACACACGCAAACTGCAGACGCCGCTAAAGGTTCACTTCGACCACGTCTCGGCTGTGACAGACGTTGACTATGCGCCCACCGGCAAGGAGTTCGTTTCGTCGAGCTACGACAAGACTGTGCGCATCTATCATGCCCATCAGAGCCATTCGCGTGATATTTATCACACCAAGCGTATGCAGCATGTGGTCTGTATTGCTTGGTCTCTGGACAACCGGTACATCTTCTCGGGTTCCGATGAAATGAACATCCGCATGTGGAAGGCGAATGCTTCCGAAAAGCTGGGTGTCATACGTCCACGAGAACGTGCTAATTTCAATTATCAAGAGGCGCTTAAGGAGAAATACGCAGCCCATCCTCAAATAAAACGTATCGCCCGCCATCGCCAGGTGCCGCGACATGTGCTTAATGCGCAGCGCAAGATGCGCGCTGTGAAGAACAAGGAGCTGGTCAAGGAGGCCAATGTGCGCAAACACTCCAAGAAAGGCAAGGTACCGTTCGTCAGCGAAAAGAAGAAGCATGTACTGCGACAGGATGTCTAGTTATTTAAGGTTCTTAGCTAATAGTGTTCATTTTATAAATGGAATTTCAATTTTTGGAAATAAAATAAACTGTAAAATCATATTTCTGTTAATTCTTCATGATGGATAATTATCCACAATTATGAAATCTACTTATAAAGTACCTTAAGCATCTTTGCTTAGCTGGAATATTATCCTACAAATGATAATTAATATGGTTTAAATTAGGAACTATACTTAATGGGACAAGCCTGGAAGCAATTAACTTTATTCCTCAGTTAACCATCTAATATCTAAACGTACCACGTCACTCTTACTTTTATTTTTATATAAATCAAAACCGTACAATAGAATGTTTTAAACTATTCTACTAATTTTCTTTGCTAATCTAGAGATTTAAATGGATTTATGAAACGTGATACCATAAATTATGCTATGAGAGGATAAAAAAAACGTTTCAAGTGCCTCGTACTGGTTCTGATATGCAAAGAATACTTTTTGAATGACGAAATACTTGTAATCGATTAGCGATAAGCTGGCCGCCAGCGATAACTACTTGTGTTATCTAGCACATTTTGATTATAAAAGGTGGACAGCTCTGTCGATTGGAGCCCAGTAGTCAGTTGTGAAAGCAACGGCAGCTCGTTTCGTTTGGTCGTTAGATTTTTATTTGATTTTCGTTATTACACATTTGTTTATAACACAAACGAAAGACTCTCAAACGGGTGTACGCCGTCGTAAACTCAAATTAAAAAGAAAAAAACAAAGTTGACTCGCTTGTGCTCACGCGTAAAACAAGTTTTTGTTCTCAACACATAAACACAAGACAGCTGAGAAACATGGATGCCTTAGGCGACTTATTGGAACCCTACAGTGCAGTTATTGGCCAAGTTGCCGGTGCAATAACAACTTTACAGTTCTTATCTGGATTTTTCCTGCTGAATGACATAAGGAAAAAAGGGTTGCAGCGATGTCTATCCCGTTGGACCGTTTTTGGGCGGTATTGTGCTGTAAGTGAATCGAATAAAAGAACAAAGCTTCTTTTTCAAATCTCATCATCTAACACAGATGCCGTTTGTAACGCTCTGCTGCGCACAAAAATAGGCGAGAGTTGCCTCTGTGTGAAATTGATTAAATTTGATTCTGATTATTGTTTTTGTTTTTGAATTGTCGCTTGGCTTACTCTTGGGGCGCTTAAGTCACAGAGAGAGAGAGCGAGAGACGTTTCTCTGTATAGTTCAAGGCCTTTATTCAATGGTCTTTTTATTGCCAATTTGATCAGTCAGCGAATCCGGCAATGTCAATGACAATTGACGGTTACATAAAAAATACCCCTAATTCAAAGATAATACTTATACGGAAAGAATTTCACAGAAATTACTTCACATTCCTTATCACTGAAGGTCTCAGGCACCATGTACAACTTATCTTCGGACTCATAAGTATTTAATATACAATCGCTTAGTATGCGACAGCCGGCACATGGGTTAGTCTCTCTGCCAGCTTAGCTAATCAGCAGAAGGCGAGGCCAGCGAGAGGGAGAGACAAACCCAGATCACCCAGAACTGAACCCACTAACGTGCTAGTTTTACTTAATGAAAATTGAAATGCAAATCATTCTCAGTCCGGTCTATATAGAATTTTCAAAAGGAAGGCAAAGTGCCCCGTGGCATGCTATAATCAGCGTAAGGCGCAACAGTTGCGTGCTAAAACAATGTTTACCATTGTTCTTTTAGGGATTGGCCGGCCTCCCATTTCCCGTATACAATAAACTGTTGCTATAATGAACTCCTAAATGCAGGTTGTGGGCTTCGTGTCGTTAAGATATAATGGACTAACCCAAATCAGATATAAGATGGCAGACAAATATAATAATTCTGCATTATTCATTTCGTGTTCTTCTAACCTAACGTTATGAACAAGACTGGAAAACGACTTTAATATAAGCCGGTTTTGCTGATGAAAAATTATTACTGAGTTTCTTACATATCTTGCATTATAAAAATAAAGCTCATAAAGAATAATATAGAAGCACAATTAGGTAAACCAGTCTACAGATAAACTAAATAACACTTATACACGTGAAATTAACTTCTAAATATTGTTATCGAATAGTTAAGCAACAGAGTTGAGATAGTCGGATTAAACAGGATTTTCTTAAGTAATTTAAATATAGAATTCGTTTTATGGGACACGTAATCAATTCCACGATAGATATACATATACGAAGAATAAGTTTAGGGAAAATAGAAACAAAAAGCGAACGAAAACAAACTGATCGATAAGGTCTATGATAATGTACTCCCGGTAGAGGCACATTGTATGTTCTTCTTGCAACTCACTGTGACGTTGTCAGTGCGTTACGGATAGCTCAATCAAGGGTGATTATTATGAAATTCGCAATGGGAATTACAATAGATAGGCGACAACAAAATCTACAAGTCACTGTATAAATGTTAGAGTTAACGATAACATGGGAATACAATTTATTTTGAATACAATATCCTTTACAGCACCGTTCTCAGCATCAAGCTGGGTCTAGTGATGGGCGACCAGCCCATGATCAAGGTCAACGTTATTGGCTTTGCGATCAATGTGGTTTTCATGTCCGGCTTTTACTATTGGGCCTCCCAGGAGAGCAAATCGGGGTTATGGCAGAAGTTTGCTTATTGCTCGTTGTTCCTGATAGCTTGCATTACCTATGCCAATTTTGAAGATCCCAAGCATGTTGAATTTCGTTTGGGCATGATAATCACAGCCATTCTAATCTGGCTTGTGGGTTCCCCCATGCTGAACCTGCCCAATGTTATCAAGAAGAAGAGCACCGAGGGTATGCCCTTCCCCATCATATTGGCTGGTCAACTTGTGGCCACATCCTGGACGTTGTACGCCCTCTCTATCCATAACACTGTCATGGTGGTAAGTATTGAATAATCGGACTAACTTGGAAATCGGACTAACTTCTCTTTATCACAGTTCCAGAATTTGTTCCTATGGACCTTGGGTGCCATTCAATTGTCCATGTTCGCGCTCTATCCCAATACGCCTGCCAAGAAACCAGCAGGCAAGAAGTCCAGCAAGAAGGATAATTAAATGCAGTTTTAAATAATTAAGGTTCCATCAAACAAATACCAGACACAATACTTAAAAGGAATCTTTTAAACGATTCACTAAGATAGCGCGAGAATTCTATAATGTTTATTATAAGTAATTCTTTCTTAATTTTGTTGAAATTCTACTGAAATTTTAGTTTTTATAGTGGGAATTCTAAAATGTATTTAACGTAAGACAAAGTTTGTTAAAAAAATCCAACTCATTGAAATAACTTACGGAATACACTAGAAAGTTTATTTCTTTGCGCCATTTACGTAGTTGGATCGAAAAAGTGCAAGTAAAATAAAATTGTAATATTTTTCTATATATGTAAATAGGCAATATTTTCCTAGAACAATTCGCGCTTTTAGAGAAAATCGAACATTACTAAGTAAATGAGCATTATCAAGCCGAGGTTGAGCGTAATTAACTAGCTAAGCTTAAACTTTACAGCAATAGGTATTTCAAATACGATTGTAGGGTGCCCAAGGGTATCGAGGAGCCGAATGCTTATCGGAGATTATATTAAGAATGTCAGCAAGTACCTTTTGAAATACTTTTGCATGTGTAAAGTATGCCTAAACTAATCTTGTTATTAACTATTAATAATATTTGTACAAAGCGTAACAAACTATTTGCAAATTTTGACAATAATTCAAATCTTCCAAGTGCATAATTATAAATAGAATTGATATATATATATTAAATCAAATTAAATCGTGTTACACATCAAATGTATCTGTATTTATTTATTCCTATGGCCTTCTTCACTGCCCTAACGACACAGTGGAGTTGTAATGGGCGCCCAGTTGGTAGATATGACGATGATAGCAGATGACCAATGGAGCACCGCCGAACTCCTCCTGACCCAGAAGTGTGGAGGAGCCCTCAGCCTGGATTACTTCGATGGGCACACGTAGCAGCGAGGAGAGTGCCTTCAGTTCGATGTGTCCGCCCCATGCGTGTGTTTTGGCTATATCCTGACAGTATTGCTCGAATTGCTCGTCGTTAAGTAGATCACCAGTATCTGGATGTGTCATGTAACAAATAAGAGAATCCTTGTGTGCCCGCACATAATTCGCAGTCTCTTGGCGCAGCTCCTGGATGCTGTGACCGGGCAGCGCATGCAACTCAAGCTGATGCCGCACCGCATGGTACAGACAGTCGCCGTCTGAGGCAATCGAGTGCAATCCCAACTGGCGGCCACTTAACTTGGCTGTGATCTGTTGCAGTTCGATTTGCTTGGGAGACGGTTGATTCGCTGCGTTCTGCAACTCCACGCGTATCTCCTGCGCACGCTCGCGTGCCTCACGCTCCTTTTTGTTGCGACGCTTTTGTGCCTTGGACACACGTTGCTGCGTTGGATGCACTACGTCGTCATCTTCATCATTGTCGCTGCCGCCGGCTGCAGCTGCAGCTGGTTTCTCTGCTGGCTTTTCCGTTGGCTGCTCGTTTGTTGCAGTAACGGCGGTTGTAGCCGTGGCTTTTTGCAGTTCCACTTTGTGCCGCTGCTCCAGTTCACCCTCTAGACGTGTCATCTCCTCCAGGAACTCCTTACGCTTGTTTTTGTTGTTCTTTGGCGCATTTTTCTTCATTGCCTGCAATTTGGCTTGGAGCTCTTTGCGTTCGCGCCGATGTCGTGTCCCCACATCCTCCAGAGTGGTCTCAGCCAGGCGTGTCTCCAGTTCTCCGATTGCATCAACGCACGACATTTTAATATATGATTTCCAGATAAATTTATTAAGAAATGTGTTTGTCGGTGCACAGCTGACGCGTTATAGTTTACGTAAAGCAAAATGCGCAACGTGAACGCAAAATGGGCCACGTTAACACGTTAACGTAACGCACAAATGAGATATCGAAAACAAACTAACCTAAACAAGATTAACGTTAACAGCATTGCTCCTTATGTTGTGGTATTATGTCACTAAGCATTGCTTAGTGATTATGTTAAGATACCAGAAAACAAACCAACACACAAAACACAAATTTAACAATAACATCGTTTTTTACAGACCCCTTTTAATAAATTACTTTCATCAAACTTCCAATTTAAATAAGTCTTCAAGACATTGTACATTTTCAAATACTGTGTTTATTACACTTTCGTATAAACTACACATAACTACAATAAGAAAGAAAAAAAAGTTAAGTTCCAACGTAGGAAATACCTCGCAAAATATTTGTATCTTTCTTGAACTATGATAAGAATTATATTTAAAATATTACACATATTTAAATTTCTTAATGACAATTACTTGACAGTGATGTTGGGTAAGAGTTGAACTTAATATTCTGAAGACCTACAAGCTTAACACAAATCGAAAAGTATACAATTATAGGAGCTCTTGTTAAAGATTTCTTTTTGAATTAACAGTTTTTAGACATATTAGTCGATAAAATTGCAGCATGCAAGAGTTGTACATATTTGCTGTAGTCTTTTTGGTTTGTAGACTGGTAGTTTACAAATTAAGACTATAGTCATAACTATGATCATCCCTCATATCTCATCAGATATTCTTGTATGTATGTATTGTGTATATGTATGTATGTATAAATGTGTATAACATAAACTTAACAAACCAATCTTAGCTTAATATGAAATAATCATACAATGCTCTTTGTATCGAATTATTCACACGCCCGACAACTCTGACGTTCTAAAAGTATATATAGCTTTAAAGTCTAAAAAAATAAAAATAACAAAACAATAAATGGCTACAAACTTCCACAAAGACTTTATAAATTTCCATTTCGAATGGTTACTCTACAATTGCAAAACTCTATAGAAAAATTTTTGTAATTTGATTCCGTCGAAAAGATCTATGCGTAAAAATAATATCTAAAAGGGAAGCACCGACCCGACTACTTCAGAAAATCACCTCTTCCAGATGGGGGGGGCCATTCAGTCTAAAGGCTTTTGGTAATGTTCTGGAACAAACGACGTCCCCACCACGACTCCAAATCGAATGGCTTAAAATCGTTCAGTGCTGGACTTGGGGGCTCGACCCAAACAGCTGGAGCTGCCGATGCTGCCACAGGTGTATTAGCTATGATACTATCCACGGGATTGGGTGTAGTCAAGCTGCTGGCATTGTTATTATTTGCATCGGCCTTGCCGTCGGCCTTAGAAGCGCTGGAATCATACGGATTTTGTGCGACCAAAATATTCCAGGCTACAAATTGAATTAAATATACAAGAATTGTGATTCTTAACTCGACAACAAACGGGCTGTGCTTACAGTCATTTATATATCGTATTATCTCCTCATGCTGGGGCGTTATCACCTCGTCCTCGATGAGTTTCGTCGGTGCAATCCGCTTGGAGGCGAAGCTCTGTTGAAACACCGGGCGCGGTATGCTATGGAATGGAAATCAAATGTTAATTAACATTGTCATTGCATTAACATAAGAATACAAAGTGCACACACACATAGACAGGGAGATTGTACACTTATGCAAACAAACGCGACGCACATGTGGACCCAAGTACAAAAATAAATCTCATTGGTAATGGAAAAACTTATGCTCGCGTTACTTATTCTCTTCCGTGACGTAACGTATGGAGGCAAAAGTCAATGTGCCTCCGCTGCTGCTAGTGATAACCGACACTGACCCACGTGTTGTAGTTGTACGCCCGGTTACTCTGGTTGTTCAATTAGCATGACTATGCTATATACAAAGGTCGTGCCATGGGCTTCTTGCGATAAAAAACGCATGTATCACCCAGATAAGCCAGTTCGTTGAATCGTTTGCATAAGCTCAACTAACTCTCTCTTACTTACTTCTTATTCTTCTCTGGACTGTTTAAATCAAAGCTGCTGTTACTTCCATTCTTCTTAGTGCTCTCTTTAATACACTCAAACTTCTCAATATTTTGCGCCAGACCTGTGTGGACATGCATTTCTGTGTTATTGTTTGAATGATAAATATTGTTTGCCGGCAAAAAGTACAATTAAATTGAGAGAGAGGGAGCACAATAAAGAGAGCAAATGCGCGAGTGCGATTCTAAGAGAGCATATTGAGAGCAGGGAGCAGCGCTGCTTTTGCCGCCAGCGGCGGCGTGTTGTGACATAACAGCAACACTTTTCCCCAGGAGGGCGCCCTTCTCAATTTGTAATTGGGTTTAATGTACTTTTTGCACCTTTGTATACTAGTAGTACTGCAACTTACCGCGTCGCGTTTTAGCAACAATTTTGCTGGGACCCTTGTTTACCGTGTACATGTCAGTTTGCTTTAATATCTCTCCTCTCCAGCTAATTTTCAGCTGCCTTTCCCAATGCCTTCTTTGTTTGTTTTGTTTGCTTTGATTATTTATCAAACTAAATGATTTTAATGTCAACTGTTGTTTCGCCTGATATTGTTGTTGTTGCTTTAGTTGTTGTTGTATTGAGGTGTTGTTGCTGTTGATGTTGTTGATGTCGTCGTTGGTGCTGCTGTGTTTGTTGTTTTTGCTGCCGTCTCATTTCAATTTCATCTTCTAGTCAAGCAGTTACACAATGTTCACAAAGTCAGCTTTGATATATATCTCCTCTGTGTCTGTTGTTGTTTATTTTTTTTTGTTGTTATCGTAGGTGAAGCTTTTAGCGATTGTCCAAATCAGTTGCCTGAATTTATTGCCAATTATTGGAGAGTGCGAGAGTTGCCTGCCTCCTTCGTTCGTAGTTCGCGTAACACAGTTTGTAACGTATTCCACACATTGTTCGTGCGCGCACTAACACACACACGCTCACACATACACACGTGCACTTGAATTCTGAAAATCATATGGTGGAGCCGCCAGTGTGTACATGGCCCATTTAAATTTCTACCTGCGCGCTTACATTCGAATTACATTAAAAACGGATTAGCTGTTTTCATCGGAACACCATAAAATTGCACACACATTTCCATATTATATTACCTGCAATAAATGACAGCTGCAATGTCAATTTTCCGCAAATTTCCGTGCAAGCTTAAGACAAGGATCATAAAATTTGCGCGTACATCAAACTAACTATAAAAGCAGGACACACTAACAGTAGAAATCAGTAGCAACTCAACAGCAGTCATCTTAACGTATTCAAATAATCATCAAAAGGATTTCAACTATGGAGAGCATTGAAACATACAAACAAATTATGCAGCGTTTGAACGGACTTAGAATTGTTGAGACACCACGGCAACCTCAACGTGAGGCCCCAAAACGTGAATGTTATTCGGAGGAGATCAAGAAGTCACAGGTTCCTGCCACTCCGTGTACTGGCTCTTCTACATTTTTAACGGAACTCAAGAAACGCCGCAAAACCAAAGTGAACCGTGTCTACAACTATGAAATGGACAAGCAGTTCATCAAAGCTCGCAAATCACTTAATTTTTAAAATTGATCCAACTAGCAGATGTAATATTGCCATAGATATATTAACCTTTTATTGTGATTCAAAATAAAATATATTTTTTTCCTGAATAAAAATAAAAATGCATTTTTGAAACGTATGTTAAATGATGGCATGGAATTATGGTATGTATATATTTTGTGAGGTCACACTGGTGGTGTTATCGAATAACAACGGCTGGCATAAATATTTTTAAGTTTGGTTAATTAAATGTAACAAGACAAGTTAAAACACAAATTAGTAACTTTTAATTTTACATCAAAAACCGAATTATTACGTACAACATTACGTACACAAACATATTTTTTAAGATTTACTACGTACAACAGTATGTACACAAACATTAAATCTGCGGTATATTTTAAATTTTGCGGCTCTTTTGGATATGTGGTTGGATAGACTTGTTAAGGTCACACTGGACCTGTTAATGATTACGTTACTTGTCACAATAAAACAGCTGATTGAGAGTGATAGATAAATCCCGGCCAGTACAAATTTGTTTGTACAAACAAATAAAGGAAAAAAAAATAAAACAGTGTATTACTATTAAAAACTATGGAAGCCGATTGTGAAATGACGCACGGGGCAAGCTCAAGTAGCAACGAGACGCCGAGCGAAGCTGAAAATGTACATGAACAGCCGACGCCAGAGTTCTTGCAACGTAAAATTTACTTCCTAAGTGAGTTATTGCAATCTTCGCCGACACTTTTGACTAATTTGCATTAATCAATTATTATTCATCATTATTTCAGTGGATCAACTTAAGGCAATGCATGCAGAGCTTCCAGAGTGAGTATTTAGTAAAGTAAGTTAAACAAGACCGATTCTACATGCGCCTTTCAAACATATAGAGTACTGCAGACGCGTATTTCATACGATCTGCTTACCGAACTGGCTAATTGTGTGCTAAATGAGGGCATATTCGATATAGTCAAGGCCCTAATGGAACTACAGCACTGCACGGAAAAGCATCTAATACAAATGCGAGAACAAGATGAAAATAAATATGAAATTGAGCTATCCAACTGGCGTGAGAAGATCAAAGATCCCGAAGAACTCCAGCACATACTGGGACTATTGAAAATCAAACATACTAAAAGCCTACTGGCAGCAGACAAGAGAATTGTCGATATACTCGATCAGAAGGCAAGTTCCTAATATATAACCGTCTTTAACAGTCAATTTAAATGTCTCTCCTTCAGGTCTATGATCAACAAACTATGTTGCAAAAGGCTGGGGTACCTGGCTTTTATCCCACACAAAATCCCAAGGAAATCAAAATACAAATGTTTCTGCTCGACTTCATTCTACGCCTTAGTCGACTCAAATACGAGCCCAACAAGTAGCAAATAGATTAAAACCCAAAGAAATAAGACTGCGAATCATTTTTCTTAAAATGACAATATTCCTAATTTGTTTAAGTAATAAAATTTGTGCTCGCCTTCGTTGTAAAATACTGTTAAAGCTTATTCAGACGCAAAAGCTCATGTCGAGCGCACGCGTTGCCAACTCAGCAACATATGTTGCCGGCAACACTGGCTCTTCCTCTTTCGCGATCTTTCTTCCACTCTCTCATCATCCATAGAAAGAGAGCGCTATCAATAGAAAATACACATCAACGCTGGCTATAAAATGGCTGGAAATTCACCCAACGCCAACAGTTGCTCGATTTTCACCAAGCACAACACTACAAGAAAATATAAGAAAACATGTCGCTGTCTATTACCCAAGAAGTCTCTACTCCTGAGCTCAAGGATCTGGTAAGCATGCGAATACAGAGTGAAAATGAATATGAAATGATCAAGTGAAAAAAGCGTTTAATTTTTTTATGAGATCTAGACATGATATATCAAAGTAAATTCCTCAGTTGAGCTTCCGAGTGCTTTGAACTATTTCAAGGCCAAGCTTCTATTGTCGTGTACACAGTATTTTTTATTTTAAGTATCTTCTTTGTTTTGGCCAGCATTAGTTGCTTCCCAACAGGCCAAGCGAACACAACAGCCAAAATGTTTGCGCGTTTGTTTCGTAATTTTAAGGCAAGTGAAAAGGTGCAGAAATAAATATTAAATATTTAAATTGTGTGTTGATGTTTACGAAATGTGATAAACTCAAAATGGTATTAGTGATATAACTTGTTTAGGTCTACTTTCGATTTCTCAACAATAATTAAAAATTCGCTTACACGTAAACAGTTGACCTTGATTTTGCTGGCGCACTTTTACGTCGACGTAGGCGTCAACGTCGACAGCGACGCTGCACCACGGCCGAACAGCTGTGTGCGCTCCAAACAGCTGATAGTCGCGAATGCAAGTCGAAAGAGGTGACGAAAAGTACAGAGAGCAATAGTGCCGGCTACAGTTGCTGACGAAACGCCAACAAAGGCAGAGAGTAAAGAAAAAACTTCGTACAAAGTTTGTGTAGAAATTCTTGTGAACCTTTTGAAATATGCGTTGCTTACCTGGTGCAGGCTTGGGGTACAGCCTCACCTTTCTCTTTTTGGTCTGCTCTCTGTGTACATTGAACCATTTGGGTCACTTGACTTATCAATTATCTTTCTTCTTATTGTTGTTTCCTCCTTACCGCAGAGTACCGTACGCAATGAGCAGAAAGAGCTGAGTCTTGCTCCAGTGCATCGCTTGAACGTTAGCTATGCCACGGCGACCTTTGGCATGGGCTGCTTCTGGGGAGCCGAGTCGCTGTATGGAGCAACGCGTGGGATCCTGCGCACCACTGTGGGCTATGCTGGCGGCAGCTCGGAATTGCCAACGTACCGTAAAATGTAAGCACTGTGCAGCAGGGCTTCAATTGGCCTAACCAGCAATATTTCTCTGCTCTCTTCTCCCATGTCTATCGCTTTCCTCTTGCTAACGCTATTTCACGTACTAACTCTATGCAGGGGTGACCACACGGAGGTGCTGGAAATCGACTACGATCCCACTGTGATCAGTTTCAAGGATCTGCTTGAGCTGTTCTGGAACAACCATGAGTATGGCCTGACGACGCCCATCAAGCGTCAATACGCATCGCTGATTCTCTATCACGATGATGAACAGAAGCGCATTGCCGAAGCCTCCAAGCTGGAGGAGCAGGAGCGTCGTGCACCCGAGGTAATTACCACGGACATTGCACCAAAGGAGAACTTCTATGCAGCCGAGGAGTAAGTTCAAAGTGCCCATTTGATAAGGGATACATACTGACTGCTTCTTTCTTTACTTCTACAGCTACCACCAGAAGTACAGATTGCAGGGCCACAAGGATTTGGCCGCCTCACTCAATCTCAACAAGCAGCTGCTGCAGAACAGTTACGTGGCCACCAAACTGAACGGTTACCTTGCCGGCGTTGGCGGTGTTGACCAGTTCAAGACAGAGGTGGAGACCATGGGCCTGACACCTACGCAGCGCCAGTACTGCACCTACCACATTGAGCAGAACGAGGGACAGGGATTGTACTGCTGACCGGGCATCATAGACGTTAAGCGTAGATCTTACACATAGGGGGGTTCATTCTAATATTAATACCTATAATTGTACGCTGTATTCTGTACGAAACAAAGTGCGTATTATTTAGCCTTAGATTACCATAATATGATGATAATAAAAAATTATATTTTAATAAACATTTGTGATTGAAATACTATATTTTTATTTCTTTCTGTCTTCAAAAATCTGCCAAGTGCCTACGTGCTGAGAGTTTATCGGTAGGCCAAGTATGATCTCATTCACAACACAGTGCAATGTTTGAAGAGATCTTCCAAATTTGAAATAAACTGCGTAATACATGGAGAGTGTCATTGTACAATAGTATAATAAATCAACGCTTCATCTTCTCATCCTTCTTTGATCTAAAAAATAAACAGATGTATAAAACATCATATGATGGTTTTGTATTATTTGTGGAAGTTTAAAGAGCGCAGCTTGACAGGAATTTACCAGTATACATATACTTGAAACAAAGATTTAGTTTTACATAATATTTCTGCACTCTTTCGCTTAGACCGAGACTAGTTTATAACTATTTAATCAAATGATAACGCATATCTCAAGTAGTAACACCAGAAACTGTTAAGGGATTTTTCCAGCTTGCGATAGAAATCGCAAAATAAAAATTACTTGAAACAAATAATAGTTTGCTAAAATAAAAACAAATGTGACTGCAACTGAATTTGCTGAATGAATAAAATAAATCTATGTACACATAATCTGAATAATTAATTCCGTGACAAAAGAAAGAAACGATTACCTATACTTGGAATGAAATCAAGCTAAAGCGGGCGGGGGCTATGCAAGTTGGAGACTATATCAGGAGCCTAGATCTAATCGGCGGTCAATTCAGCAAAAACTGCCTGCTCATGGACTTTTGATAGAGCTGCGGGTGTCTAGAACATGCACTATGCAGAGTCATAAACAAGACAACAATGACAAGCATTTCGGGATCAATTTGGACAACAAAGATATCACCACCAGGCAAATCAAAAGATTAGAGCACTCGTGATAGACCCCATACACCCACAATAATTATTATTGGCTATCATAATTTGTGACTCAACGAGGTATATTAAAAATATCCTTACACAACGATTACATTGTGTACCTACTTATATATCCCCCATAATCGACCTGATCGATAAAACCTATTAGATTTCGTAGTCAAACAGAACGTGCCGCAAAAACAAAAGCCACACAGCACATGCCGTCGTTCCCAGGCCCCCACAGCTGCCCGACCAGACCCAGCGATAGTCGATTCAAGTTTCTATACGACAAGCAACTAGCTCTCTCTTGCCCTCCCTCTCCCTCTGCCGCTGTAGACCGGCCACGGCTTTCCCCCGTCAGCGCCGGGTCTCCCTAAACGGCTTGTCTAGCGCTGTCGCTGCCGGCCGCGTGTTTGCTCATTGATGATAAAGTCAACTGAAACTGAGAGATGTTTTTTGTTTATAACAAATGAACGATTTAAAATGTATTTCGTTAAATGATTTTTGATGCTTATAAGCCACAGATTTGGCTCAAATTACTGCAGTTAGTAGCTGTCGCTGTGAAGTATCTGATTTTGAAAGAATCATGAAAATCGGAGCTAGCATAAGGGAGCAGTAGACTTTCGTTATTTCAGCCTGTTGCAGTGGAGGTATCTTATTCAGTTTTGGCATGATTATAGTAGATAGTCAAAGGGAGCTATAACCCAATCTTGAAAAAATCGAACATTTCCTGTGGCCACAGGGATTTTTACAAGATTTTTCGTTATTGAGTTCCGGTCGCGCGTTTCCCACTTGCTCGAAACGAGACGACAGATATGAGAGACGAGTTGTTGTCATAGAAACGTAGATTAATGTCGGGGCATCGTCATGTGTGTGTGTGTGTATGTAAGTGTAATATGTGGGGGCTACTGCTTGGGCCATTGGGGCATGTCTAGCCAAGGGGCGTTGCGTCCTAGACATTGCACAAGTCATTCCTCTGGCATAGGTCAAGCTCGATGCCAAATGATTTACATAAAGTGCCATAAATTGCGTGATGGAAAAATAACAGTAGCATCGCGCAGGAATTTGTGCAAATCACCCATGGTTTATATAAGTTTCAAAACATAACGGGAAAAGGTCTATAAATCAATTAAGCAAACTGATTAGGCACATTTAAAATAGATTTGTGAAAGTCATGTGCGCTGATAAATCAATACTGTGGGCCCAGTGCACTGAACTATCCCAAGGATCCTAAGAAATAGTTCCTAGCACCAGGCTAATCTAAGTACCTGATCCTCGAACATTCGCCGACCCCCACCCGCAATAAACTTATGAAATCCCACTAGCTTATGCAAAGAGCATTATCTGCAAGGTTAAGGAAAGACACTCGAGAGAATGGCAAGGCCAAATGCCAATGCTCTTTTCGCACTCTAATCAAACTATAAAAAAAGATCAAGTAATTTCTGAAAAAGAGAGACCTTTTGTAGATAAAGGCCAATGCTCCGCATGAAGAGAGGTAGCGAAGAGAATAAAACTAATCAGACCAATAAAAAGCAATCAACTTTCGCGAAAGCGCGAGTGTCGTAAATTTTTAAATAATTCGACGTCCCAAATCTACATTATTTATTTATGTAAGTGCTCTCATTGTATAAATTGCTCGATTCATACGATACGATACGATACGATACGATCATAACTTAAAGTAATGTATTAATTAATTCTTTCATTTGATTATCGAGTAATTGGTATAGTATATGCTATACTATATTTCCAATTTTTAATTGGAATTAATTTGATTTGATTAGTAATCCACATTTATTATGAAAACAGCGATATTGTATATTAAATTAAAATATCATATAGAAATATCAAATAGTTGAATGTTTGGATTGTGGGTTATTTTTTTTTTATCTGGCGTTTTTTTAATAAAGATTTGTTATTTAAAATGAGGTGGAGCGCATTCTAATTAAAAATAAAAACAAAAAACAAGTAAAACTCAAGTGATCCTGGACACACACCCGGGCACAAAAGGGATCGTGTCTTGTCCGAAATAGGATTGTGACTTGGGATTGCATTGAAATGCATGCAGTGCGCTGCTTGCATAATGCTGTAATTTGGGTCACAAATAGCAAAAAATAAGCATTTATCTGCAGCTTTTTCCACTTTCAAATCGAAATTGCGGACAAGCCAGTGGATATAGCGACTTGCGTTTTTTGCAATCTTTTTTTTTTGTCCTAAGTGTAAGTACACTTTAAACGTTTTAAGACGCCCAACTTTAGTTGCCTTATTTGTGTGGAATGTGGGAGGGGGCTGCGAAAAATGAAAACACAAATTATCAGAGCACTAAGCAGTGCACTGCTTATACATATAGCACAGCTCAAAACCCACTCTTAGTACATTTTCAGGGTTTGTATATTTGCTAAGCTAACAAAGATATAAATCATCATTGCATACTTATTGCTGTTCTTAAAACTAATTATAATCTAAAGCATTATTATTGGAAGCACATTCAAGGCAAATCGAATAGTCGATTAGGTTGTTATCGATCACACGTTGTCACATCTCAATTGTCACCGCCGTTCTCAAATCCGCATTAGAACGCGTCGAGTGGCTCTCTTTTGTTCGACTTCGCAGCGTTGGCGTCGCAGTTGCATCAAATCCAGGCGACGCACCTCTGCCTGCTGTTCCCGACTGCGGGGGGATGATTCGAGCTGTGTCGCAGCCAAGCGGCGACAGATCACAAACTCCTCCGATGCATCCTTGCCAAACAGATTATGCTTGCGTATGCGCACCAGACGTTTAGGCGTTGCAGTCCATGGCTCCGACTGGGCAACCTGCTGAGCTGCCTGTACCTTTGCTGTTTCGTGCTCCTCTTGCTCCCGCAGCAGATCCTTGAACATGTCGTCCACGGCCGTGTAGTACAACGTAGCATTCGAGGAGGAGGTGGCCGAGGACATCTTTGCTGCTGCTTCTTCACAAAAAGAACCTGACGCTTGGCTGGTCAAAAGTGAACTGTGATTGACGTGAGACGCGTCCGAGACTCCGTCGAAGTCGACAGAAGAATTCATCCCTCGTCCTTTGTTCCTCTCTCTGGCTCTTTCCCTCTCTCTCGGGGCTACCTGACCAGCTCAACAAAGAAAAAGGCTGGCTGCGCTAGGGGAAATACTGTTTACCTAACAGCTGCTTACAGATGAGGGTTCCCACTCAGCGGGTCGCAGACGACCCTCTCTCTCTGCCTCTCAATTTGCACTCTCGTTCCCTTTCTCTCTCTCTTTGTACTCTCTTTCCCGTTGTCTGCCTTGCCTAATTGCGTTTCTGGGAAAAAAATTCACGAATTTTATGATTCAAAGTGTCGCTTATCGGTATAAGGAAAACAAAACGCAAACCCATCCAACACGTCCATATAAATTGGCCATACCAACTATTCGGTTTAGCCCAAACAATTTACAGATAAGGAAAAGCCTCGTTAGAACGGGAAATCGACTCGGCTCAACCACCTGAACAAGATTAGATAATTTCATATACCCAAATTTAGCTTCGTTTTTAGTTTTATTTTATTGTCTACTCTTATAACCTAATTTATAAATTCCTGTGGCATGGATCGATCTTAATATTCCTTATGGAAGTAATCGCGTATGCTTCGCTTCACAATTGGCGCCATTTTCTGCAGTTGCTTTGTCGTATCGCCGTTATCCTTGTTGTGGTAGACGGTGAAATATACGATCACTCCAATGATCACCAGCAGCACGATAAATGAGCAGATAATGCTCATAAGCATCTTGCAGGCACAGTTACAGCAGCTGAAAGTAGATAAAAAAAGGATTTTAATATAAAGAAGTTATTTAAAGGATGATCAATGGAAGAAGTGTGAAAAAACCTCCCAAATTTGTAATCACTTTATTCTATCCCCCATAGAGGGAGTGGAAAGACCGTTAGCAGACACTTCAACGTGCCAATGCAATCCAAAATGTAATCCTATGTTTGAATTACGGCCGATTGCAATCAATATCATTCTTTTGTACACTGAATATGACTCACACAGTACATATACCAATATATATATGCATGTCAACTATTCATTATAATACTTTTTGAGTGTTTCCAATGTGCTGACACTTTTTCATTATCCGATTGAGTCGCAAATAGTCACAAATGAGTCGAAACTTACCAGCATACAACCTTGCCGGGGCACTTCAGGCATTCACACAGAGCGTTGCACATTGTTATTTATGTTTTTTCAATTACGTTAATAAATATGTTTATACTATATATAGTATATATAGGTCTGTTTTAGCCTCTTTTTTACTGTGCTTTGGACGAACCGTCGATGGGCGAAACAAAATAACAACTGAATCGTTCGTAGCACAGAAATCAAGTCGAAACCCAGAAGTGTGAAAGCCTTAATCATATCGCGGCACGGTAAAAAAAAGTACCACCGACTGATAAGAGCCCCGTAATTAACAACCAAGCGACGAAAAAACTTAACTGACGACCCCAAACTCAGTTTGCGTTGCACCCATTTCGAACTGAGAGTTGCTGGGTAGGATAAGCCGGTATTTAACAACAGTAACAATTTACTCTCTAAGTCAAAAAAACAGAAGCTAGTTGTCACACAGATGAGTATCTGGAGGAGTAACATCAAAAATCACATAAGCCCTATACAATCATATAGAGTTTTGAACTTATGACGCATGCTTAAAGCAATTTCCAGTGTCTTTTTTCAATTTACGATCTATACAACTTCACAGAATTGGTATAGGATAGCGTAAAGGCATCAGGTGCGTAAAATATATATTCGATAGAGTAAGTAATGTTTTTGGGGGGCTATGACAAAAGCTGTGCAAATAAAAGAGCGTCGTTGTCGGTGACAAATGGGTTTTGGCCATCTGAGATAACAGCACTCCATTCCCATAATCAATGCCTATTTTAGCTGTATGAAGATTATATAGTTTCTATTTATAGAATTCTGTCAAATTGGGGATTTACAAAAGCACAGGAAGGTATTATTAACAATCGTGTAAATAGGGAACATACTGTGTTTATTTGACTTTTAACATTTTTGGGACTAATTCAAATCGGTCGTACAAGATTAGATACCATCTAGCCGGATAGTTGGAGCTCAACTCAAGTAGCAAAGGAAATATTATTAGGTCAAAAATTAAAGAAAATGGTGGTTGAGTCAGCGGTTATCGCACTCAGAATTCTTGGTAGGGAGTTGAAAATTTCTGGAACCCACTTGGGGTAACCAAAATGATTGATTAACTTAACGTTTCGCATAGTACATTATAAAAACTTATTAATAATAATAATTTAATACTTGACATAAGTATGAATATCAACTATTCAAAAGCAAATAATTTTATCGTGAATATTATAAATTTGTATTACCAATACAATAAAAATCATTAATTTATGGTCTCAAAAAGTTTACATTCGATAATCGATATGAACAATGGGAGAATATATCATAATTAGGTTACAGTCCTAACATATTCACTATCAGTTAAGTTATTTTATTTATGATTTGTGTGATGTGGTGTCAACAATGATAACAATAATAAAACTGACTCACAGCGATGCATCTCTTGACTGCATTGTTAGACCAACCCACAAATTAATAGATAAGAATAGATAAAGCTATCGCAATGCCATATACCATATGCAGATAATTTATGTTTATATATTATTATATATAGTTAGCTTAAGTAAATACAAAATATATTCACTTTTTTGCACTTCTTTTCATTTATTTTGAAATCCTAAAATTGTATGAAAAAATGTCTAGTTATCTATTTTTTTTAAATAACAACACTAAAGTTGATTGACAGAGTTGAAGAATTCGGAAGGCTGATAGTGTTATCTAACAAGACACACTTCTGCCATTTCAAGTAAGGGATCTTCAACAGGTTGCAATAACAAGACGTAGATTATCAGCTGGAAAGAGAAAAACAACATGAACAACAAGAAACTTTATTACAAAATGAAAGTAAACTCTTTTTTCGGAACTCACCGAAATGCAGGTTGCCGGGCCATTCGTTTTTTTTTTTGACGGCATGATACGCGATATCCCAAATGCTGAGCTAGACAAATTCGCTGAGTTTCTTCGACTGCCTTCGTTGGGCCATTTCCAAGCATTTCAATGCATAACCTAAGCAGTTGTTGTTGTTTTGCAGGGGGCCAGCTTAGCCCAGCTGAGCTTAATACCATTCTCAGTCCCAGTTCCACTAGCAGTTGCAGTCCGCTCGCCAAACAATGGACACCACATTGAGAACGCGACTCCGCCTTCACGTCGTGTTTTGCGTGCTCTTCAAAGCGACACTCCATAGTGCTTGGCTGTTGTCTCAAGCTGGCCTCTATGACTCCAGTTACAATGTACGTCACTTGTCGACACACTTCTCGCGCGTGTTTCTCTGTATTAGTGTGGAGCACAACGATTTCCCCCACTCTCATCGAAGCACAGTGGCCCGTCTCGTATTTGCCGTTGCGCACGTTGGTCTTTCCCAGCCAAGAGGTGCATGCAAGCCGAGAGGATGCGGATTGCACGCGACTGCAACAGGCGCACTGGTCCCAAGTGGACAGCCTGAGTCGTCTGTGGGTGATGGATGTTGGCTGGCCACAGATCGGCTGCCCTCCAAAGCTATTGGTATTCGATTTGCTACGCAACAACGCGGAACTGCTGCGCATTGATTGTGGTCAGCACATTGATGGCAATGCCACCATGCAGAGCCTGGTAGTGCACTTGGGACCCAAGTCCAGCAGCTGCGAAGTGGAGAGACACATCTTTTTCATATTGGAGAACAGACCACAAATACTGGCCTACGATATACTGGAGCAGACCTGGCATCAACGGGATCTGATGAGCAATAAATACGAGAATATGAGTCAGACTTTTCCCATTAGTCCTATGGACTTTACCTTTGGCATGCAGGGCGAGCTGATTATCTCCGATCAGGATGGTGAGCTCTACGGTTCCGTTAACAAGCTGCAACTGACAGGATCATCCACCACTAGCAATGCGATACATATAGAACTAACGCGTCTGGGTAGCTTGTTGGGTCCCAGCCGCAGCATGCTCATTAATTACTTTGGCGCACTCTTCTATGTGGTTCCCAAATTTGGAGCCGTGGTGCGCTGTGCCCAGCTAAAGAATCTTACTGCCGAAGGCAATGAGATTATTTACCTAACGTCAAAGAATATTCAAGAGATATTCTTCGGGGATGAGGGCGCCGTTTGGGTGCTCAGTGATCGTGTGCTAAAGCCTCAAGATATTTGCTATCCAGGCATATAATAAATAGTGCTTTAAAAAAAACAAATTACTAAGTTATGCCAATAAAATCCTAGGAAATGTAACGGCACATTTCCATTCTTGCAGGGTGTGTGATCGTGAATATTGTCGACTGACTATAAACATCGATAAGCAGTATTAATTCATGCGTGTGTTTCGATAAGAATTTGCTTAATTATGCTCTTTTTTATTGGTGTTGCAAAACAGTATAAATATACCAAATCAGGTCTAGGCAACAGAGCAGGGATGCAGATAAATTTAATGTACAAATATAAATCAATAAAAAGACGATGATTTTGCGTTGAGCCTATTTGAAACTATTATCGATAAATCAAACATTGCTAAATTAGTTTTGATTTTTATTTATATTTGCATTATTTGTGTTATGATTGCATATTTAATTTCGTTTTGGTTTTATTGTATCGCAACGTTATAATCGTCATTAAAATGTGTCTAATAAAGTAACTAGCTTGATTTAAATTTTATTTGTAACAGTTTGCTTATTTAAATAGCCCATCAATGCTTGTAAACGCTTCTTTATGTTCTTCTGATCGTCCAAGGTGCAGCCAAGCAGAGCACTCTCGAACTTCTTATCGATGGGTCCCACGTCCGCTTCCGGAACAGTGCCCAGTTGACTACTAAGATCCATGGTGTTGCTGCAGCAGGCATTCAAATAAAGCTGGCACCGTTGGCGCGCAATAACTGGATCCCCCATTTTGATCATGGTGTCGATCAAGGCATTGATCTGGCTAAGAGAATCTTCCTGAGACTTATCCCGAACAGTGCGTACATTCAGCTCGACGGTGCCCAGGCGTGAGCTTACACGCTGAATGTATAACATGATCTCTTCCCGTTCCCCTATGAGAAGTAAATCAATTTAGAGATGTTCTATAACTATTCGAGTTCCGAGTTGAACTAACCCGCACTCATATTTTGCAGCATTTCGTTGCTCTTTATGAGATCCATGGACATTAAGAGGTAGTCTTTCTTCTCCTGTAGATTCAGGGCATCCTTGCGAAACTTCTCCACACGCGCATCCAACTGGTCCAGAATTGTGACAAACCTAAATGGGGAATTTAATAAGTTAATTCCATACACAAATGGGTTATTAATAAATGTTATATTACCGCTCGTTCGCATTGTAAGGTCTACTCGATGTTGGTTATTTTTATTTGGTTTGTTTGTTGTAGTTGTTGTTGCGGTTGGAGTTGAAGGTGATATGAAAAGAGACAAGCAAAGTTGTTGTTAAGTTGTTAGGCTGTCAGCTTTGTACCGAATCTTATGCAAATAGAAACCTAAGCGGCACTCGCACAAGTTCCATATGTGGACATTGTGTGGGCACCACTTGGAAACACATTTGGGCTACCACCACATTATATTAATATTATGTATGAATTTTATATGCATGACCAAAAATATACAGTAAATAAAAGAGATAATGATATGCTGACTGAACATAAGGTAGCACAGTGCGAAAATATATACACAGATAAACTACAAAAGCGTTTAAATTATATATAAGAAAAAAAAAAAAGAAACTGAATCTCTCAATATTATTGTTGTTGTTGTTGTTGAGGTGATTATTTAGTGTGGGGGATAACAACCTGTCCAGTGCTCTACTGTCGTCGACAAGTCCATATGCGGTGCCCCCGGCCGAGGAAGTGGAAGCTGCTGCAGCATCGCCACGCAAGCCTTGTAAATAGTCAAAATTCATTGATGCCTCCGAATGTTGATACGCCTGGCTGTTGCTGCTGTTGTTGTTGCTGCCGCTGTTGTTGTTGTGTTGATAGTAGTTATTGCCGGCGTCGTTGCTGTGTTCCTCCTGCATGCCATGCACATGAGGAGTATCAATATCCATATCCTGCGGCTGATCCAGTGTGAACAAAATTTCTTTTGCTCCCGCTGCCTTCTAGCAATCGAGCTTAGAAAATCAAATCACTATTTTCTATGTGTCTCCTCTCTTTCTATCGCTCGGCCACTCTGGGCCACCAGGCTCACTCTCTCTCTCTCTCTCTCTTAGATTCTTTGTTACAATGTTTCGAAATTCGCGCCAAGCATGAACGAACTAGATCTTGGAAAGTATTTTATTTTGGAATGTTTTAAGCTTTTTGCGTGGGTTGCTCTTGTTGTTGTTATTATCGTTCACTTCTGCTATTAATATTCATATATATTATAGCTACACACATACATACACTCACCAGCTGCAAAAGAGAGAGAAAAGAATATTTATTTCATTATTAATTACCTATCGATCTGTGTTGTGTTGTTTATATGTGCGCCAGTCCACGCATAATTATCATGGTCATTGTCATCATCATTGTATTCATCATCGTCATAGTTGTCGTAATTATTATTGGCAGGGGTTCTCGGGGGCAGCTGCTCTTCAAAGCGTCGCCGTTTACGGAAAATACCAATCAAATTTTCAAACATTTTTATTTTCTGACGTACGAGCAGCACACACAGGTAAACAACAGCAAGTACTAGTCACTTGTTAAGAGAGTTTATGGCGCAATCGATGTCGAAAGTTCTAGCAATTTCTGGCTTCTCTGAAATGTTTGAATTCTGCTCAAGATTAAATTGCGTACCCGATTTACCTGTAGCTGTCGCTATCGCAATGGAACACCCAAAAGATTCGAGTTTTCTCTTCAATGCAGATGTCGATTTCTATTAGGTACAAAAATATGCCATTCCGTTTTTGTTTACTTTATTGTTTGTAATAAAACTTGTGTGCTTTGTTTTTGTAAGGACATATTTGCGCAAAAATTAATACATTATGTTTAGAGTTTGTTAACTTGTTTCCCTGGTTGTAAGAATTACGCTGCACATTTAATACATTTTCTTTTATTATCGAAATTCGTGTAAACAGTGGCTGGGCAAAGGTAAGTGTAACCGTAGCATTTAATTTGGTATTATATCGCATGACATCATAGAAAAATACCAACATCCAACTCCATTTATTTGGTAAATTACAATCGATGATTTACTACCGATACGGTGCTCTAACAACAATTGATATCGATATATCTAGTTTTTGCGTCGCGGGAAATTTAAATCACGAACACAGACTGCCGAACGTGCTTTCTGACAGCTTTTGGTCACAACATCGAAGTAATAGTAGAACGGACACTGTTGCAAAGTTGCATAGCCTTTGACACAATAAATAAAGAACTCACAGCGTTGCATGTGCGGGTAGAGATGCTGTCCATATGCCGGGCAATGTATCAAATCGTTAGAGATGTTTGTGCTATCGGCTGGCGGTGCAATGGGCGTAACATTTTGTTCGAACAGCGTACATTGCGCGCGCTCTGGCAAATCACATTTGGCGGTTACGGCATTCCAATGCAACTCTGCGCTGCATGATTGCAATAAAGCTTGGCCGTAATAACAAATGTAATAATTATTGCAACTGCTCGAACTACCAATATACACAATTCGATTAGTGCCCGTCTGTGGAGCCAAAAGTACTGCGCAATAACTCGCTGCATCCGTCACCATATCATTCACATCACTGTCACTAGGACGAGTAGAAGGATCAGAGCCGTTATTTCCAGCATTCACACTATCGGTACCGTTAACGCATCTGACATTGTTGGGCGCATCGCAAATCTTGTTCTCCGCATTGAAGAGCATTGTGGATGGGCACGAGGCCAGCACAGCATCACCGCTCTCCATGCACAGGTAAAACAGTCGACAATCGTCGGGATGAGCCACAAACGAACCGAGCAACTGATTGGCGCACATGTTGCTGGCGCTCTGTCGAATAGTCACCGAATTCGTTGGTTTCCGTATCCACTTGGGCTGCGACGCTGACAGCGTGACTCCCAGCAGTAAAGGCAACACTGAAAGAAATTGGTTCAGTAATTGCATTTGCAAACCCCTTCAAGGTTACAATCACTCTATTTGACAGTTTCTTACCTAGGTACTTCCAATTGTAGGTCATATTTATGTGCGTAAACTATGTCAGGCCTCACTAAAGAGCAATTTTATTCTAATTTCGTAATACTCGAGGAACACAGCATATATGCGACCTCAGATGGAGCGCCAGCCACTGGCAGTATCAGAAAATTAACATTTTTCAATTGCGTGTCAACGATTCGATAAGACCTTCAACCAAAACATTCGCTGCCGGCACATTTTCTGCAACACTTTTTCTCTCGCTCTACGCTCGAGATTGATCGACACAATTTTGTAGATTCAAAATTAACACCTCAAAGAACAATGCGTTGCGTTGCGGCTTGATTAATTTTACAATGTCGATCAAAGAGAAAAGTCTCTAGACTTGAACCGAGATTAGCTCGAATAGATTGTGCACAGCGACAGTAAAGAGCCAATTAATTATGTTCTACCAGTTCTTTGATGATAAAACTGACAATCTGGCCTTGTGTGAGACAAACTCACGTCGTATCGGTCACTGATGTTCCATCTCTGTTGTTGACCCAGTTGGAGTTAACTTGAAGACTGGTAGAAATTGTCGAAAACTTTGCCATGATTCAACTCTTGTTGTGGTAAAAGTGTGTTGGCCCTGAACAAAAATAAAATACCTACGAAGATAACTCGTTGTGCAGTCGGAAAACAATTTGGTGACAAATTGTGAAACACGCCGTGATTTTCCACAAGTTCTCTGCAGAGTTATCTACGAAGATGACTAAAGTTCGTGAGGTATTACACAAGAAGCTATGGATTGTGTGATCTAGAACGTTGTTAAACAGCTTTTAAGAATTAAGAATGAAATAGAAAAAATAAAGAGTTAACCATAGACGTGCCGGTTATTTAAAGTTTAAATTATTATGAAATTTATTATGATCTTAACTATTAAACTAAACTATGTTCTACTTAAAATGGTCCTCTCTCTTTCAGAGTCTTCTGCCATAGCACTTGGCTTGATTGATCGCCACACAGGAGCGCTTCACATAGTCCCAGCCATAGAAGAATGGGCACTGCTGCAGCAAGAGGAACCCATTCTGGCAGTAGTAGTAGTAGTTGCAATTATCCGAATGCGGATATATGTCCACGGTCTCCCGCTTGCACTGCTCGCGCGCGCTAATTGTCGATGTCTGTGGAATGCAAAGGTAATCTATGAGTTTCCCGATATGCTTAGGTAGCCAGGTAGCTAAATGTGTATGTACATGTATGTGCTTGTTTAATTACCACTTACCATGCACTTGACTATTTCAGCTCTGTCACATTTTCCGGTCTTGACATTGAAGTGCAGCGTGGCCGCACAACTCATGGAAATCGCCTGGCCGCGATAGCAGATAAAATATTCTGTGCAGGATTTGTCATGAGCGATT
The DNA here is from genome assembly GCA_018903425.1 of Zaprionus nigranus. Lineage (NCBI taxonomy): Eukaryota > Metazoa > Arthropoda > Insecta > Diptera > Drosophilidae > Zaprionus > Zaprionus nigranus. The sequence continues at coordinate 519,120 of JAEIGD010000034.1, read as the reverse complement.
AGCACAATTTGATTGGGATTATCTAAGCCGGGACACACGCTGGCCACAATGGTTAGAGCGGGACTAATAGCCACAGCAGTCACAGAAGTAGTACTAGCTTCGCTGGACTCGTCTGTGACCTCCAATGTGGGCAGCTCTGTACTCGTTTCGCTTGTCACGGCGTTATCCAATTCTCCAGGTGTTGTAGTATCTTCGGTGACTAAGTTCTCATCGGGATTCACCGTTCCTATCGGCAGACCTGTGCGACAATCTACATCTTCCATAACTTCACACATCTGCTCGGCCGCATCGAACCTGTCGCCGTCGGGGCATTCGCCTTCGTGCGAATCTTCGCCGTTACAAAGAATGAAGAAGGTGCAACCTTTCGGCGAGAACACGAACTGTTGGTCGTTCGTCTCGTTGCACTCATCGAAGACGTCGCCCACCGCCAGCCGGCCAAACCCTAGCAGCCACAGCAATGTCAGGCATCTTCTTCGTAAATTATGCATGTTCTCTTCCGATTGTTGTCCGGGTGGAGACTAAAGAAGCTGGCCCAGTTACCGAAGACTTTTAAACGATTCTGTTCTGCAGTCTGTCGACGGGTTATCAATGCTACTTGATTGACTTGTAGAACGGTTTCTGCTGCTGATTATACTACATATTTTCCCTGCTTGAAGTCGGGTAACTTTATTAGAACTACAGTAAACATGCGATAAGGCAAAACTCCAGGGGTTTCCCATATTTATTGTTCACTCCCTCGAGTGCATACTGCATGTACATGTAATTTTCGGGTCTGCTTATCATCGATAAGAACGCCTGACAATGCATTTACTCTGTGACTCATCGAAGTAGAAGTTCTGCGGGCACTGCTGCAGCAGCAGATACTTCGAAATGCACTGATAGTAATAGGTATCGTTGGCCGGATAAGGATAGACCTCGTTACGGACGCTTTGCCGGCAACGCACTTGTGGGCCGAGCGGGGTTCCAGATGTTGTAGAAGGAGTTACCGTTTGAGGCTGTGGTTGGGGAGGTGTACTTTGGGTAGTGCTCTCCACCGGCGTCTCTGTCGTCGAAGTCTCTGTGTCTGCTCTGCCCCCCAGAAGGAGTTGTTGTTGTTATTGTGGTTGCCTCTGTTGTTGTTGTTGCCTCTGTAGTTGTTGTTGGTGATGGGGTTGACGCCTCTTCGTAGCACGTGACTGGCTCATCGCACTGTCCATTGCAGTAGTAGGAGTTGTCGCCGTTGCAGTAAATATACTCGCTGCACTCTTGATTCGGATTGCGCACTAGATTAATAATGTAGCCCTCGCATTCCTGGAGGAACGCTGCCTCGCTGGGCCGCAGGCAGGCAAGAACAAGCAGCAGGAACAACATTCAAGTTAGAATTAAAACTGTCGAACTTCCCGGCCCAACACGATGACTTTATACACTTAGATACGCGACTTCAACGACTCGATAAGGTGTGTTTAGCTCAGATTTATTATTATTAATTAAAAATTGACATGGTGCTTAATTAAATTGTGTCTTTTCTCACGCAGCCGCTGCGCTACTACATTCCCTACTCCGCGCTATCGCTGTATACAGTTGGGCACGTCGCTCATGCGTCCTCTGCAGGAGCCATTCTGCACGTTGAAGGCATAACCCAGTGGACACTGCTCGACAAACAGGAAGCCATCCATGCAGAGGTAATAGTAGTTGCAATTGCCCGGATATTCCAGTTTTCTGGTCACACCACGTTGACAAACTGCACGCGCTTCCGTCGAGGATCGTGTCGGATCTGTTGGCAACGTGCTGAAACTGGTTGGTGTGGTTGCCGTGTGCTGTCGTCCGTATTGTAGGCAATCCCGATGGAGTCGTCCCCGTCCATTGCGTTGTTGATGTAGCCCATGTCGTTGTCGTTCCCGTCGTCGCTGACGTTGTCGCGTCACCTGTGCTTGGACAATCGTATGTGGGACTGCAATCCGTCTGACTTAAACAGTACTCGGAATCGCTGCCATCACAATAGATCACACTGTAGGTGCAATCGTCCGCGTTCTGATAGTATCCAACTTGTGAGCCACAGGCGCTTATTTCACGAGCAGCACAAAGGTGCGCAGACCCTAGCAAGAGGGTGACTAGCAGGATCCTAATGCTCAACGATTGTCTCATTTTTGTGCGACAATCGGTGCTGAGTGCGCTGGTTTTTATATTTAGCCCCCTCGTAGAGAACGAGATAGATGATTGCCTTGCCCCGTTAATACTTGCATTTAATTAAGCTAGTCATGTTCTCTACATTTCGATATTTCAGGGTGACTTATCACGATCGCGACGCACTTATCAATTAAAGGTACAACACAAATACCAAATCTCTGTCGCAGCAGTTCGTTGGCTCTTGTCATGGCGGGGTATACCCATTGTAACATTTCCGGTTACGCGCGTCTCGCACTGCTGTAGCACTTGGCCACATCGAGGTGCACGCAACTGCGTCTCTCCGTGTCCCAGCCGTAGTTGAATGGACACTGCTGCAGCGTCAGGTAGCCCTTGATGCAGTAGTAGAAGTAGCTGCACTTCGCCGGATGCGGAAAGAAGTCCGTCATGTGGGGTAGACACTTGTGCGTCGACGGTTCCTCCAGCTGACAGAGGAAAACAGATAGAAGATTAGCATAAGCATATATATGTATACATTATTTGATCCGGATGGGACTCACCGGGCAGTGCACGTTCTCTGGGTGATCGCATTGCCCCGTATTCGCATTGAAGTGCAGCTGATCCGTGCAGTGCATCTCCATGGCATGGCTATGATAGCACAGATAGTAGCCCGTGCATGAGGTATTGCTGGGCATCAGTATAACCTGGCTGGGATCATCACTGAACGGACAATTCGGCTTGACAACTGGCGCCACATTGAGAATATCCACTTCACTAGGGGTCTGCATGGTTGGCGGCGTTGGTTGTTGGTCGACTTCAGGCTCTTCTACGGCTGCTTCATCGTCGGTTTCCTCCTGCACCGCCGGCTCATCGACCTGATCCAAAAAACACTGTACATTGGCGGCCTCATCACAGGCACCTGACTCCGCGTCGAAGTATTCTCCCTCGTCGCACTGACCCAGCAACGAATCGCCGCCATCACAATACACATAACTCTGGCAACTCTCCCAACTGGCCACAAAACTGCCCTCCTCGGACTCGGCGCACTCCTCAAACACATCGGCCCAGCCACAGGCGATGCACAGTGACGCCAGGCAGAGAGCGAGTAACGATCTAGTCATTATAAAGTCGGGTTGATTCACTAACTGAAGCCCCACAGCGGCAATTGCGCCCAATTTATTGGGCCCAAGTTCCAAATAGACTACAAGCATTTCTTTTTAGGCTAATTGCAGATCGTTCTCACTATCTTCATCAATCGAAGATGTGACCTCAGTGGAAGCATCGATAAATTACTGGAATGCTGAATCACATGGAGTTCCATTTGCCACTAATTATACCACATTATGTCATCGGATCGACGACATTGCATTGCCCCAGCCAAGTGTCAATGGTCCAGCGAATCTGCCAAGCGATCCCTCGCTCGCTCGACGCAGATCCATCGACATAGCTCTGTGTTTACATAAGTCCAGCACGGGCATTTTTGTCTGACCTTTTGTCGGTCTTTTAATTAATATTCAATATATATGCTCGCAAAGTGTTTTCGAGCAGAGCCAAAAGCGTGAAAAGCAGCCGCAGAAAGCAAGACAAACGCTGAAGAAGACATAAGAAATCATTGACCTCAACTCAACTCGGTTTGCCTCGGCTCGCGCTCATGGCGTCGGCTATTTGGCCGATAGTATAGTATGTGTAGCCGCTAAAGAGCCAAAAAAGAGCTAACAGCTGAAAGCTGAAAAGCCAAAAATAGAAGAAAAAGCAAACTGCCGCAAGCTATGCTCGAATGTGGCTTGCGCTACAGGTGCGCAGCGGGGCGGGTTGTCGTGGTTCTATAATGCACTTGGAGACAGAGAATAGCCAACAATAAATCATAAAATTATGCCAGCTACTGCGTGCCATGATACATGGGCTAAATGTAGCTAGTAAATGGCTAAAATTGGCTTAGATTTATGACTCTAGATAGTGCGATTAACTTGAATGTAGTATTTTTGGCGTGTCTTCATAAAATATATCATTATAATTTGTACATTACTTTAAGATTCTTTTAACTTTTTAGCGATAGTAGTGGAATATATATCGCTGTTTGACTGCTTTAAATAGATGTAGATTATTGTGTAATAGGTATATGGTAGATAGTAATAGATAGATAAATATTTTAGTCTCTATTCTACATTGTTTACTTTTTCTACGAAAGACATCTATTGCTTACCATTGTAAAGTATTTTACTATCGGTATTTTATTTTAAATTGTATTCTATATTGTTTACTTTATCTACGATAGACATTTATTGCTTAATATTTTAAGAGTATGTTACTATGAATAGTAATAAATCATAATCGTATTTTAGTTTGTGTTCTACGTTGTTTACTTTCTCTGCGATAGTTACATATCGCTTACATTAATGTTGCAATAGTATCTTAACATAATAATAATTTATTGAAGGTTCTACATGTTTAGCCTGCCCACGATAGTCAACTATCATTTACTATCGCAAGCGTATGCTTATTTCGCAATAGCTTTGGCTATCTCTAGATTCTAGATTCCCGTTTGGCGCTGCGATATAAATCACACCATTGTGCGATTCCCAAACTATTTGTGCACCATCATTGTCCCCGGGCGTGGCCCAAAGCTCGATCCAGTACTGGAGTGGATCGCTCTTAGCGGAATTTGCAGAAAATCTAATTTATTGTCAAGAATTAAAGCAGAGACGCGCGACGATAAGACAAGCTGACTGCTTTATCGCGGTCGCAGCGACGCTGCTGCACCTGTAAGTCGCAAGAAAATGAAAAATTATTAATAAACTAAATGGGAAGACAAGAGCAGAATGAAAGTAGCGATCGCTGGAGTGAGAGAGAGAGGTGGTCGGGGGGGTAGTTGATTTAGGAAGGCATTGTGAATTTGTTTAAACAAGTGCGAACGTAACCAATTTTTCCATGCGTTCGCATTGTTTTTTTCATTCGTATAGAACTCATTTCTTATAAACGATGTTTGCTTTATTAAATGCATTGACAGATGGACGTAAGTGTGCACGTGTATGTGCATGTGTGTGTGTGTGTGTGTGTGTCGGTTACGGTGAGTGTGTGTTTAATGACAAAAGACACGATCGAACTGCAACAAAAGGCCGATCAATGCACACGCTCTGTGGACTCAGTTGTAAAGAAGTTGCGTCGGCAAAATGTCTGCCGGTGTGCTCACATACACACACACACTCACACCTCACATACACATTCAGATAGATCGATCAGTGAACTGCGTTCTCAATTTACAATACACATGTGCATTTATTTACAAGCATGTGTTAATTTCATTGCACAGCTTTCAAGACATTTATATTAAGCCAACTCGAGAAATGGCCAAAAATGGGTAGAAAAACAACAACATTACAATCAGCCATGAAATGGAAATACATTCTACAACGTTGTACATACATATGTGTACACATGTTTGTACACGGCATGACGATGACAAAGTCCTGGGTGAATTTGTTTTTCTTATATAGTAAGTGTGAAGTCATTTATCAATGCCCTTTAAGCAATTAGAGTGAGTAAAGGGAGGTTTAATCGAGACTTGTGAACTAGGTGAGCTATGATGAGCTGAGTCAGTTTGTCTATTCTCTATCTCAGCAACTAGAACAGCTACAGACATCAAATTTGGACTGTAGTTTCTTATGTAATATATACACAATTGCTCATTTGAATAAATACTCTAATTTGCACAGTTTAGGAAATATACTCTATAACAAAGCAAAGCTAAATATCCTACGAACTTCATAAAGATCACGTGCAAAATAATCGAGCATTTGTTCACCTTGGCTTACTACAGGGTATTCCACAATAGACTATCGAAAACTCCGCGCTCTTATTATTATTTATTTAGAATTTAAATAGATATTTAACGATTCGTATCAAATAATTCAATAGCAGTGGAAAATTAAAATTATAAATAAGCGATAAGTTTAGCAAGAAATTCAAATTAAATATAGTTTAACTTATCAGAGACCCTCCAAAGGTATCACAAGGTATTCACAAATCGAAGCATTTTTTGTATATTTGTTTTTATTTTATTTTGTTCAGGTTAACGATCGCGCTTTACAATTTGATAATGCCGAAAAAACTGTGTCAGTTAAATAAAGGTTTAGCAAGAAAAAAATGCGTCGCGAATAAGGCATAAAGATAACTCGAAGATCTTAAAGCGTCTAGTTAACACAGTATTGTTAAGGAGACGGGATTGGATTGGAGAGGGCCGGAGGAGTTGGGGATGGGGGAAGTCTATTCTTTTTTTTTATTGGTATCTTTATGCGATGTCTTTTTTAATCAACAACAATCAAGCAGTCGCATTTATTTACTCGATCTTAACCAAGTCTATAAACATATTGTACATATTTTTAGCTTCTGGCATATGTTCTTCACTTCTTCTTGTTGTTCTTGTGCCTTTTTCAAAAAGAAAAAAGCCACAGCCGCAGCTGCTTTCCATACGGCTAATTATAGTACATAAACAATGAGCATTGTTTAATGTGCGTTTAAAATGAAAGTTAAGGAAACAAGACATAATATCCAGAGCCGACTTATCAGTCACATTTCCCGAAATACATTAGGCAAGTTATTATGCACTAAGAGACGGACAACAATTACTGGATAGACCCTGCAATTGATTCATTTGTTTGCCGCGCCTGTCCTGCGACCCTGAAAACTGAAAACAATTTGAGGAAAATGGAAAACCAGAGACTGGCAGACTGACTGACTATCTAATCAGCTGAAGTAGTCGCAGTCGCCGTCACAGCAGCGAAGTACTTTAAAATTCATTAATAATTAACGTGGAATATCAGTATCAGTTCGGTTCAAAAATGCTACGCCACGAATCTTTTGCAACTCACTCAAGATACTTACTTCTCTTGATCGCCGAAGTGAAGAGGGAGGAAGTCATTAAATTATCTGTGACAGCAGCAGGCGAAATAATAATAATAACAGAACAGAATCTAATCACGAGTCGGGCCTGGCATAATTCTAAATTATATTTTGTTGCTCTTTGAAGGACTGAAGTGCAGATTAAAATGTTGCTGCAGATAAACGACATGCGAAGCGCAAACACAGTGCCAACCAGACCAACAGACACCGTCGACACCTCAACAGCAGCAGCAACAACAACACGTAATGTATCTTGTTTTCCAGTGAAACCCAGCTACATTCACACACACACACACAGGCACGCACACACACCTTCTCATGTATCTACGGTTTTTTGTTGTGATTCACAAATCAAATAATATAATAACAATAAAAAAATGCTCAGCAGCTCAGCTTGGGCGCTGCGCGAAAAATATTTGTGCCAGCGCCGTAAGATACAACAAAAAGAGAAGAAAGAAAAAAAACAGTGTCTCTCTGCACTCCCCCTTGCAACGGCCCCTCTCTGCCGACGCCACTCGCAAGCTCTCTTCATCAGTCGCCTCTCTCTATCTCTCTCTCTGCGCATGTATACTATGTAACTGTAAAAACCACTTGAAGCGCCATCACACGATCAGCAAACTCTGAGAGAGGAGCAGAGAGAGAGAGAGACGGACAGTTTGATAGAGGGAGCGCAGATTGATCAGAGAGTGTAAGAGTGAAGCAAAGCAAAGAGCGGCATCGTCATTTTTCCTGTTACTCTCTGCCTTTTTTGATTTGCTTATTAGGGGCGGCGTTGGGCCCGGCACGTTGCGGGCGGCGGGCAGCGGGCGGCGGACTATGCGGGCTCAATGCGGTCGGAGCATGACGAATTATTATTGTACACACAGTTGCAAACAAAATGAAATTTAATGTACACACACACACAATGCACATTCACAACGGGCCTGTCTATGTGTCTGTGTGTGTGTGTGTGCACATACTTATAAAATATTAAAAGATCTCTGGGTCGGCTGGGCTGGCGTCTTGCCGAGAGCTATCAGAGCTCATTGATCTGGGGTAACACTGTGCGCTGCCCGCTGCCCTCAGTCGCTGCCTGCTACCCTCCCTATCTCCCTCTCTCTTTAGTCTCTTATTGTCTATAGGCACTTTTCGATACTTTCCCGGACTCGGGGGAAGACTTTTTTTGTTGTACTGTGTGCGATAATCACGAACAGGCGACCGGTTTGAGCTTGTAAGCCTGGCCAACAATTCGATATACATATGGGATTTTTTAACTTTGTCCAAATACAACTCGAATTTGTAGCCCCAAAGCTCTCCAGATACAAGTCTACATTATGTAGATACATCTGCATGTGTGTGTGTGTGTGGGAGGCTCTGCCTCTCCATATGTATTACACAAGCATTTGTGAAAACGTCGTCGCCAGCGCCGTCATCATGGCTGTATCTGTGCCTGGCTTTAAACCGGATCTTTGGTTTGAAAGTACATTCACTTTATGCCACTGCTGCTGCCGCTGCCTCTGCTGCTGCTGCGACTGCGACTGACGTCGCTGCAGCCGGGCCCAGGCAAACAGCCTTCAAATGACAAAGCTATCTGAGAGTCGCTTTGGCTTGGCTAACTGCCTAACTGGCCAACTGGCTCTGGCCTGGCCAGCTAGACAGGGCTGCACATGCGCATAGTTCAAATAACTTGGTCAAGTTGACAAGATCAACAGCAGCAGCAGCAGCGCAAAGTGTTGCCAAGCGGCAGCGAAGCCGAAGCCGCAGCCGACAAAGAGAGAGAGGGGCAGCAGCAGAGAGAGAGTGCACACGAGAGCGTGCGAGGGCGGGGTGGGGGGTACACATCAAATCAAATACCAACAAAAAAAATCTATAATAAAAAACAGGTTAACAAATGTTGCCGCAACAGCAGCAGAGGCAGCGACAGCACCAGCAGCAGCAGCAGCAGTGGCAGCAACGTCAGCGTCGGAAGAAACTTGTTTTTTTTTCCTATACCCCAAGCAAGTCTTGTGAGTTGACGTCAAAGTCGGCTTACGATGGCAAAGCAGCGACGCAGCGCGCGACTGCGACGCCTGCTTACATTCACTTTACACACAGGCAAAAGAGCGTGAAAGTTTGCTAAGAGAGCCGAATACGAACAAACAAGCACGAACGCAAAGCCGGCAACCGAACGACCGGCATTGTCAATCGTGAAGTCATTCACATGCCCTCTCTTTGCTTTATTACGCTGCATGTGTGTGTGTGAGTGTATCTGTGCGAGAGAATGGGAGAGCAAGCGACTGGCGACAGCGACAGCGCTGCTGCTGAGACTGCTGCTGCTGCTGAGGCCTGGCAGTTCGTGCACATTCACAAGAATTTCACCGACATTTAGTTTAGTACCGTTTTTGGCTGCAGTCGCACTACGGACAATATTCTAATTGCGTTAACCAGCATAAGAGAGAGAGCAAAAAATACCAAAACACATATATATATATATAATAACTACGTACATATACAAATACAAGTAAACGCACGCATTGCACACTGGAACATAGCATAAACAATTCAATTAAAAAGCGGCAAAAGTTAATTACATTAACTACACTCATCTCAAATGTTATTAAACACGGCCAGTGGCAGCCATATGGAAATGCTGTGCTGACAAATCTGAAATCTGAAAATCGAATCCATTAAATCCAACGTATCCGACCGCAATCAATTAAATACAAACAAAATTACAACAAAATTACATTGTTCGTAACAATTTTCGATGGAGAAACTAGTGCAAATCCAACAGTGTTGATTAAATTATTGAGAAACCGAAATACAAACAAAATAATTATTAATAATTACAAGAAAAACAACAACAAATATAGAGAGAAATCCCCCTTTAGAAACGCGTGCAACAAGTCGAATCCAGCTACAAGTTGTATACCAAGTTAGAACTACAATACATACATACATACATACATATGTTCGTACACCAATACGCGCACACACTCTCGCGCGCAGACACGGCAACACACACACACACGCGCGGACACTCTAACAATGTCAAGTGAAAACATTCTCTGGAATCAACAGGTTTCGCCCTAAAAAAGTGTTATAAGGCAGCGCGCATCCAGAACTCAGTTCAATTTCGCTTAGTTTTATTCACGGAATCGAGCGAAAAGAATTTCTACGCATTATTCATCGAGTAAATCGAAATTCTATTGAATAAAAAGTCTTGAAAAATATATACATATATATTTTTGTATAATATAATATTGTGTGACTGCAACCGGGTGGAACGAAGTCCGAGTCAGCTCCAAAAAAGCCGTACAGAGAGAAACAGAGAAAAAAAGAGAGAGGGAGAGAGAGAGCGAGTAGAGAAAACCTAAAAAGTTCTAAGAGCGCAAAACAACAAACCTCAATATGGACTCATTCTACGATGGCGACCTCAAAGATATATGGGACTCCGATTTAGATCCGGTAAGTAACAAAAAAACCAGCTACCTACATATGTAACTAAAAGCTAAGCACACACAAACACACACACAACCAGTTCGATTTTATAGTACCCATCAGTCGGAGCAGACTTTATCAGGGCTAGTTATGCCTGTTATAAAGTGAAAAGAAACAATACTTAAACGAAATGACGTAAAATAATTACTTTAAATTCACAGAACGATAGGAATATTCACTATTGTGCTTTTCTTTTTGAATAATTCAATGTTAATTAGGCATAAAATGATAGGAAACTCTTGGAGAATGATCTTCGAATCGATGAAGCTCTAGTAAAACAAATTAATGACCCACATTAAGTTTACGAAGCTTATCAGGCCCGGCAAATGAGTTTAGGAAAACGTGCATTGATTTCAGTTGAAAATAGAAATTTGAAGGCGCTTTGTAAGTAACGAATTACACGCTTCTCTGTTAGGTGTTGCATGAAATGAGAGAAACTGTTGCATACATCTTTAAAATGTCCATCATGTATGTGTGTGTGTGTGTGTGTTTAGTTCCATTTTTCCTTTCTGATTGGACTGATGATCTTCGTGCCTGCATATTAAGTAGTTGTTTTACATGTACGAACCAGACCCAAAAGGCCAGTCAACCTCTCTCTACTGCTCAGTCCCCACCCCCTGCTCAGCGCTGTACCCCGTCTATTTAAACTCCTCGAAAATGAAAAAACCAGTCCCATAAAACAACATCATAAAACTGTCTGTCCGTCTATCTTGACTCTTGACTCGAATCTTTCGCCCGTCGCCCGTGCGTCACCAACAAAAGCAAAAAAGGCAAAAATCTAATCGACACCATTTGCTACCACAGATCCAGCGGCCCTATGTAAGATATATCGTACGTATAATATGACACAATAAACCCCATGAAACATACTCCAATGCGTACCCACACCTAGTTCTCCAACTCGCAACTATTGCAAAAAAAAAGAGAACTGAAGAAATATATGTCTGATACGATAGGAGAAGTAGGTGTACATAGGTAGGTAGGTTGGAAGGAAGGTAGGCCCAAGGTTTTTATCTGCAGCGTTACGTGAACTTACGTATCGGGGGGCGGGGACAAAGAGAAAGAAAACCATCATTGATACGGAATGAAACAATTCTTTAGTGATTTCCTATGTTCAAAAATAGAGAGAGAGGAGGTGGTGTCGTCCGGGGCGATAAGAGGAGCGACTGTCACAACTATTGCTGGCGCGTAACTAGAGTTCTCTGTTCCGAACAAAGTGTTTTGTCTGATAATGATAATTGAAAGTTTTTCCTGGAAATTAGAAAAGAAATTTATCATTAGAGCGAGCGAATTCCGTCGTGAACAACAGTTTCAAAATAATGAAATGCGCTAAAACCAACAAATTGGGAGTAAGCTTCACAGTCAAGTACCACTGTGCGCACGCGGGCGTATGTATGTGTGCGGTGTGTGTGATCTGCTAGTCTTATCGCTGCGGAAACAGTAATGAATACATGTCGTCGAGGAAGCGTCGCAGTCGCAGTCTCAGTCGCTGTCGACGTCAGCGTCACATCTTTGCGTCGTCGCTGTCACATTTCTGAGTACGACGCGCAGACTCCAAATATAAAAGAATGAATCTATTACGACAATCGAGACACAGACACAGACACGCACACATGCGCACACGCACCCGCACACACGGACACACACACACATTAAACTCTCATTAGGGAGTGATAAGGCGCACTGCGGTGCTGCGTTATCAGCTGCGCTGAATGCAAAGTAACTAATGACTTTGCTTTGCTTTTTATTTTCACTTCACCCCCACTCGTTCTCTTCTTGTTATTGTTGTTGCCTCTCGCCTTTTCGCCTGTTGCTGCACTTTAAACTGAAAAAACTGACAATAGTCAAGAGATAATAGGCGGCCTGGGGCAGGGCAGGACAGGGCGTGACGCCGATGGCGACTGCGACGCACCGAAATAGGCTCATGCCTCAAATCGCAAGCGAAAAACAAATTCCCGGGAAAAACGCGCGTGCAGTTTTTTCCCGCCGTAAGCAGAACGCCGTAGACGACGACGACGACGTTGATTACCCGGGGCGTGCGCCCTCGATTACGTCAGAGTCTGTTTCTGTTGCTGTTTCTGATTCAGTTTCAGTTTCATTCGCGCTTGCAGCCACACATAGTTCGCAGCGTATTCGCCTTAATGAGTCCCTCGATAGGCACATGCATGCATAAATATCGATTGCACCGATTAACTTGTAGCATAAATAACGAATAATTTCCACTTATCGCATACCCCCTTCTCACTTCACTCCCGCATTATTATTATTATTATTATTAATATTTGAAATTTAAATTATCATCGTCGTCTTGGAGGGGCCCTAATCGGAGAATCTTATCGGGAAAAAAGTATTTTGTAACCCGAAAAAGCAAAAAAAAAAGAGCCAAATGCCAGATAAGACCCCAAATAGTTTTGATTACGCTCTCGCGTCCGTTTCGTACGTGAGTAAAAAAAGAAATATACATACTCGTAATTATAAAACGAAACCCCCTATTAAAAGCTTCTAAGAAAAAGACTCAAAGGGGAATTCTCCAGGGCAGGAAAAAAACAAAGCTCAGATAATCCAATTATTGCCTGAAAACAAAAGTGAACTGTCAATATTTACGAGAAGAAAATCCCAGAATCTATAATAAAAAAAGGTAAATATTCGTATATACATGCATACGGCACTGAAATACATATTATATTATATATTATCTATATTATCATCTTGGCAATCACGAAAGAAAAATCCCCTTCAAGCTGAGCATACCAGACTTCCCTGCACACCGATTGTAATTGCTCAAGTGCCAGCGTTATCTGTACTGTCAGCAACCCATCACTTTATTTCATTGATTATCTTAAGAAGTGCTGAATAATTATAATATATTATAAGTGTGCAGACTGTACCCTTATAAAAAGAGGAAACTGATGAAGCTCATGTAAAATGTATTGATTAATTTCAGAAGTATTGAGCAATACTTTTTATTATTCTGGGAAATCAATTATAAGCGGGATGTTTGCGATCTGGAATCGCTATAAATAAACCTGTTTTCCATTGGGCTATCTTCCGGAATCGTTACTTTTATAAACAACATATTTAACGATTGAAATAATACTTGTTCTGTCAAGCTTCGGGAGGTATTTTAAATATTTCAATATGCATAACAGTATAACAGAGTTTCGTAACTTTTATTTGCTTAAATATTATAACATTCAATATTGCACATTGTGAAAGTGTGTTAGGATATTAGACTGCCATATTATAGGGTATTATTGTGCTTGCAGACTGGTTAATCAACTTAATATGTAAATTCTTGACATTGTTTTCTTTTCCTTTGCTGGCATCGATAGCTATTTCCAGTTATTACAGTCATTATGATGAAAAATGCGATTTTCCAAGAATACAGAGCATTAATCATTTTCAAATGAAAAAATATAAGAAAACTGCGATAGAAATTCAAGACGAACGCGGTCGGAACGTAGTATTGCCTAGCTAGTCGTAAAGTGGTCCATTAATATTATTGATAAGAGTTCGAGACAATTTTGCTGTTAGAAGCTAAAATAAATTCTATTTTCACATTCTCCTAACGATAAGGAGGCACATAACGTGCATGGAAACAGAACGCTACGCTAGACAGCTCTCAAATTAATCTTACAGCCAAAGCGAAAGCGTATATAAACATTTTATAATTTGTGTAGAGTATATAGTAGCTCGGGGTTGTTCACTTCCTCGCATCTCTGAGGCAGGAAATATGTTGTTTCATATCCAAAAAGACGATCTTCAAAATGCTTTGCGACTTGCCAGCATAGTAAACTTTAACTAGACTCATTCCGCGCTCTCTTTTCCACAATTCTTTTTTTGCAAAAAAACAAAAAAAAAATGGCAAAAAGAAAAAACAAATCATGGAAAAAGCCAAAAAAAAAAGCCAAAGAAACGAAAACAAAATAATTATTACCTTGGCTCGACGAAAGCCGAAAAGTAGCTGCAATCGCCTTCACAAAAGAATGCTGACCAGAAAGAACTGAGAGGGGGGGCAGTGGCAGAAGAAAAAGCGAAGAAAACGAAGAAGACAAAGGAAGTGAAGTCTTTTGTAAAGACCAAAAGTCAAGTGGAGAAGAAAATTGCAGCATTAACAAACAAGTTCAAGTTAATAAGTCAGCAAGTTTACTTGACTTGGCTCAGTTTGGTACGGTCTCCACCTCCTCCTCCCCTTCTACCTCTTCCATTGAGGGGCCAAAACAAAGAAGAAGGCGAGGGGCCTTACGTTTCTACGCTTTTTGGTACAACTTTCGCTTATATAAGCAAAAGTATTGGCAACAACAGCAACAACAATCATTTTGCTAGCTCTACGAGCGTAAATAATGATATTAACCATTTTCTAAAGACACAATTTGACACCCTTTAACGAAAAGCAATAACAAAAGAACAGTTAATACACTCACACACAGACATACACGCACACGAGTTGAATGCAAATGTGTATGGTGCATGGTGCATGGTGAATTTGTTTATTTTTGAGGTTAGGTTGAATTTCTAACGGCTTAGTGCAGCAAGCCGCTATTTAAAAATGCACGCGAGAGAACCCACAAAACTGAAAAACGTGCTTGGCAACAGACGCGGTCGGTCCACACGGAGGAGAGTGAGAGACAGAGTGACGGTGGCTCAGCATATTTGAATAACTAGTTCGAGCTGCGATACTTTCAATATGCTATAAAAAGTAAAACAATATGTGTGCCCCTCTGGATGGTCTTGCGAGTGTGTGTGTGTGTGTGTGTATTGCTTAACTTTGACATTTCCAATCGAACGGAGTGTGGAATGGTGTGGAGTGAAGTAGCGCGTTGCAATCTCTGCAAAAACAGGTTAAGATACAAATACAACAAATACAAAGCGAATGCCAAAAACTTGCGACAATGGCAACATTGCAAATTTCGTATACGGCACATTTCTATGAAAAAAGTTCAAACATATGGCAAAAGCGCGCATAATTAAATTTACCCACATACACATAAGCATACGGACGCACATACACATATATGTGTATGTGTGTCATCGTATTACAGTTAGAGAGCCTCCCCCATTCGCATTCATTGAGTGAAAAGCGTCCATTCATGCGAATTTTACACGCGCTGCGCAGTGCAGGATGCGCGCACACTGTTGTTGTTGTTGCTTGCTCTATCTCTGCTGTTGCTCTGCCAGCCTGTTGCTCTTTTTTTCGCTGCCCAGAACTCTCTGCACTGTGCACTCTCTTAAATACGCTCAAATGTGGGCGGGCGGCGAACAGCTGTTCCGTTTACTTTTGACGTCAATGTCAGGCAGGCAGGGAGGAAGGGGAACTAAGTAAGGCAGCCAGGCAGGAGTTGAAGGCTCAGTGTGAATAATTCATAGATTGAATTTACAATATGTTTGGGCCCAATCGAAGAGCTTGAGTAGGATGTCGGGTTGGGGGGTGGCGAACGGAAGCGTGGGCGTACCATATTGTTTTGTTAATCAAGTGTTATACGATAACTGTAACCAGCACGCGCGTTGGCAACAAGTTGTGCAACAGTTGGGGCTGTCAACAGGAGAAAGAGCATAAAGTAAAGATAAAAACTAAATAAGGTGTGATTAAAGTTAGTCACAGCATATTTTAGTACGCCTTATTGCAACTGTTTTTAATACGATCTGCCGATATCGATAACATTACAGCATTGCCACATTGATATGCTCATTCTTATGCAAATTTAAATAGTATTTTCCTTAGTGTTTACGTTCTACTATTTATAAGTACTCTTGTTACTTAATATTGCCATACATCAATGACAGAACTAACGCACAACGTAACGCTGTCAACCTTACGTAACCTCTGACAGACTGTTAGAGATTCTAACATTCTGCAGTTTGCCAATAGGAACACTTATCGATAACAGAAACTGCAGTTTACCAATAGGAATGTTAATCGAGTTTAAATCGATAATAAACAGAATACACATACTGTTAAAATAGATGAACAGGCTGATGATTTCTATTTAATTAGGCTGCCTTAAGTGATTCCTTAAAGTGTAGCATCTAGCCTTATCACATAATTAACTTCCCACAGTCGTGCGATCAATTAAGTAAATGAGTCAATACACCCAAACAAATTTATGATCCTACTTGCTCACTGTGACTCACCCACTCACTCACTGTGACTGCGTGTTGCCCCCTTTGGGCAACAAAAGCTCGCTTGATCAATTGGTTTCGCATACACTCGGAGTGCAGAGTGGGGTACAGCACAGCACGGACAGTATGTTGATTAGGTTGCGCCGATCTACATAATTGTTGCTTCCGTCGGATGGCCTTTCGGTTCGGATCTTTTATTATTGTATTTTTATTATGTGTATATGTGATTTGATTTCTGCTTGTGGCTTTTTGTGAAAGGCGCCAAAGTCAACCACTTTTTGGGCACTTTAACACCTCAGCGAACCGAGCGAGGCGACGCTGGCGACAGAAAGGGGAGGGAAGCGGCAAAGCCGCAAAATGCGATTAGGACACACGCCAGCGCGCTTCAGGCTGCGTGGGCTGCAGCAACTTTCACAACATTTCCGTTTTTCTCCTTTTTCCTTTTGCGAATTAGTTAACTGGCGGGTGGTTTTTACGTCAGGGCGTCTTGCTGCTTGTGTACTTGCGTACTCCTCTCATTTTTGTTGCAAATTTATATGTTGGTGATAAGGTTAAGCCCGCATAGGGACGCACGCCCTCGCCATATCAGCAGTAAGCCTGTGTGTCTGTGTGCTTGTATGTGTGTGTGTGCTATTATTATACCAATGCGACTATATTTATAACTGGAATGAGGCGCAACACGTCATTTGGCTGCTGCCTTTGTTGCCAATCGTTTTTTGGGTCGCCGCCTTGGGGCCGTCATGAGGGTTGCAACACGACGTCGCAGTTGGCATATGCGGCGTATACGTCTTTTTTTTTTTTTTTTTTGCAGACGGCATCAACGAGGCTAATTAGCCGCCTGTCGTGCGATCAATATATCGATTATTATCTGCGCTCTATCGATCCTCCAACGAAGATCGTTTGTCTCGCGTTGAATAAATGAATTGATTACGTTTGCATCATTAACAAAAGTCGAAGATATAAAAGACTTAAATGTTTGGAAAAACTCAAATACTTTATATCAAATAATATTGGATTACATTTATGTAAAAATTATAACTTTTGCAAAGGAATTTTTTTGTAAACTTCAAGCTAATACAAAAGCTATTTGAAAGGCAGTCTCTGATGGATAGGGCTGCTCTTTAGCATTCTTCTGTTCGTCCACTTTCTTTTGCAGGCCACTTTACATTTACCAATTACCATTTACCACGCTTTTCGACTGCTGCCTGGCAAAGGCCGAGAAAGAAACAGAAACAAAAAAAAAAAAAACGCAAAACGTTATAAGAAACCAAAGCGCAAGCCAAAGCGTAGCAATTTTTCAAGTTAAAAAGCATTTTTGAATTGTGGGAGCACCTTTCACTTTACAGCGCAGCTCATGATGATCATCATGATGGTCATGATGACGACGACGATCATGATGATGATAAAGAAGAAGGAGAAGCCGAAAGACAGTGAGACCGACAGCGCATTAAATTGAAAAGAAATAAAGAGCAACTAAAAATGCTGTGCACAACACAAAGAAAACCGATACATACAAACATACATACATATGTACATATGTAAGTACGCACATGCATGCAATGCCCACAAACATAGGTACATGTGTATGTACAGAGCAACACGCACACAATTGCAGTTTTATAAATGTGAAAGGTTTTCGCTTGCTGCTGCAACATTATTTAATCAATCCAATTTGTGGAGCAGGCGAAAAGCAAAATCGAAATATGTGTATAGACAAAATACCAACAAGAGTTCGAGAAAAAGAAATGAAAGAGACGGAGACGGAGAAAAGACTGAAAAACCGAACCTACCTATGTATAACCAGTTTAATTATTTTTATGAAATTGTATTTTCTGTCTGGTTTATTTTCGGTTTCGCCTTTTGTCTTTTACCATACATGCCATACACCCTTTTTCTGACGGGGACTACACACAAACATAATTTGAATAAAATTGTATAATAGAGCGCAGGCGATATGCTAATGCCGTGCTCGGATATCTCTGAATTCCCTTCCCGGGCGGCTCATTTGCTCTGAAGCAAGTTGGGTTAGTTTGGTTTTTGTTTTTTGGTTTTGAATAGATTTCGAAATGAAATGCAGCCAAAAGGAAATGGTGGAAAAGTTCTCACAAAACTAAAACAACTTGCGCACACGTGACGCGAGGGCAACAGGTGCTCATTTGCATTCGATAACGGGTTTGTCATCGATAGCAGCAACAGCCGTTTGTCATACAATCGATAGCCAGCGCAGAGATGATCATTACTATTGTGATATCTAAGCGATTGCTTAAGCATTTTTCTGTTTTTTATTTTTGTTTTTGTTTGCGGCTTCAACCTGAGCTCCGTGTTGGGCTCCGGCTCCGGCCCATCGCAGTCTCCAGCTCGGCTTCCACTTGAGTGCAAGGGGCACTTGACTTGTCAGTCGCCCTTGGCATTTCACCAAAGCAACGCCAGGTAAAGCGGCTTTCATCGAACACGTTAGACGTAAGAAAAAACACCTGAAACTTGCAACAATGAATGCTCAGTGATGCTCCACAGCTTTGATTTGTCGGTAACTTGGCCCCCTAGCGCCGCCATGCTGATCTATAGCAACAACAACAGCAGTAGCACAGCACACAACAACAACATAAAAACAACAACAGCAGCAACAGCTGTAAAGGGACGCAGAGGCAACAGTGAATGCCTGCGAGCATTTTTTGCCTCTTCTCTTCTTGGCTTTCTTTCATCAACTCTCTTCCACTTGCTCTTGCTCTTGCTCTCTTTTCTTCTTTTTGTACACCGATGAGAGTTGATGTGCATATGTGTTTGTATGTTTATGTTGCCTGTTTTGGTAACATTTTTCAAGAATTGCTAATTCTCAACAATTCCAAGGTTCGATGAACTCATCATAAACACACACACACACACGTCACGCACATACAGACACGCCGCAGGCACGCACAAACACTTGCACAATTTATTTACGCTTCTCTGCTGCCAGTGCTACTTTGCTGATTCTTGGCCGCTGTCGAAAGACGGCTAAAATATGGAGAAAGCACTTGTGTAGGGACACAGGTACATACACACATGCATGCATATGTATGTACATACAAACGAGGGCGGATCATAAAAGTAAAAAGCCTGGAAATTCTGGTTCTGTGCAAACGATGCAGTACTAACGTTTGTACATACATATGTATGTTGTGTGTAAATATGTGTGTTTGCATTCCATGTATTTGGCTCATCGCATCAAAATTTAATATCGATGTATGCCCTTATATATGAGTTGATCTTAAATTGCCTATCGCCCATCACAATTACAGTGGGTTATCGTTGCAACTGTCATCGCTCTTAGAATAATTAAGCGCACACAAAATTGCGTATCACGTGCGCCTAATGTGACATACTTTTAAATCCACCCTCGCACATACCAATGTACACATAGACATACATACATATATACAACATACAATGCACGCGTGCAAACGGTAATCAATGTTTAAGTTTATGTGCCGTGTACGAATAAGTGGTAAGCTCGAAAGAAGACCCACACAGAAGCAGAAACAGAGCCAGACAGACAGAAGAGCGAAGAATTGTACCTGCCGCGGCACGCAAGCCGGCTGACATATGTATGTACACACACATACATTCAGTCTCACACATACACTCGCATGCATATCAACTCACAGGCACTTACATAGCTGTGACCATGCCCGCGACGACAGCGACGTTCCCTTTTCTTATGGCCAAAACTGGATTTCCATTTGAGTGTGGCTTAGAATGTGAACATTTTAAAGGCAAAAAATTTTACATACTAATGGGTTTTTAAAGCTGAGCGTAATTACATGCACTTTTTATCATTTTAAAAATACATACATACGTACATCGTCCGAGAAGTATGCGATTATACTCACACACATGTACGGAAAGTGTCGCATAGTATATGGGTCAACAATTTATAGCCGTAGATTTGCTTACAGAAATTAAGTAAATTCAAGCAGTTTCTGTTGATTTTCATTGTCTTATTTTGTCAAGAAATGGCACACAACGAGATTACATCATCAAGCTTTAAAATATACTAGATACACTTGTACCAAATTCGCATTCTGGATACTTTGGTTAAAGCCGAAGAAATGGAAGAAGAAGCAAACTTGTTCCCGCCGAGAGAGCGGCGCAGTGCGGCGAACAACAAACAAACACTTGTTGCAAATCACAATTTGTGCTCATCATATGCACATGGTTGTTATTCAAGGTTGTTGCCGACTAATCACGCTCACGGCACCATTAAATGCGCTCTGTTTAAATATAATTTATTAATCTGTTGCACACACTTTTATAGTACATATACTATACATGTATGAATTCAATTAATTTTTTGCAAAACTTGCAAAATAGTCTTGCGATGCGTTGAACTCTGACAGGGATGACACGATTATCGATAGACACATACACACACCCCCAAGGACATGCAAACGATGCTGGCGAATCATCGTTTAGCCATCGATAGTTAGAACAATGGGCAATGCTATCGTTTTGATTTGAATTTATTTATAACTACAATTGGGACGGTAGTTCCACTTGAGGAAAGAAAAATGATAACTTGAAATTGCTTTTATTTTTTTTTTGTTTGAATCTATGAAAAATTCAAGGGTACGATAGAGTCGCTGTCGTCTCTGATAAGATTGACAAACAGAAATATACTACATACCTGGCACCACATGCAAGGCTGCTAGTCGATCTTTTTTTTTTCAATGTATTAGATTTTTCAAATATTGTTTATGGATGTACAGACATACATACATATATACGCTATTTGTAGATAGATTTGCAGTTGTTGTTTTTATTGCCTTTTCAGCTATCTGCATGGGTCGTGTATGTGTATAGCTGCGTTTTTTTTGGTTTAACGTGTGTCCGCATTTCGTGCGATTCGCTTTTAAATTATTGTTTTGTGTTTTTTCTTTCTTTCTATTGTTTTTGTTGCTGTTTTTGAATGCACAAATATATATGTACATATATTTGCAGCGTTGTTACTAAGTTATATAAGTGTGCTGCTATCGCTGTGCAACACGACCAAGTTTTAACATTTACTAATTACTAATATTGCTTTTGTTTTCTGCTCTCTTCTGCTTGTGCTATTTTTACAGACGGAATCCTTGAAAATAAGCAGTGATCACGATATGCACGATTGGTTCTATGAACGCGACGTCAAGGATCCGGCCGTCATACTCCATGATAAACTTATTTCCGATGCGCTGCTCAATGGCACCGGACCCATCAAAACAGAGCATTCCTACAGTCTCAACAGCGATGGTGATTCCCTGCCCAACTCGCCAAAAAGCCTGCAGGCCAAGATGGATGGTAGGTTACTCCGCCTTCGCAGTCCCCCTTCCATACCATTGTGTTTGTATTGTTGACCACAGTATGTTATCATTGAATGAACGGTCAATTGACGTTCTTCTGGCAATTGCATAATGACAGAGCCAAGTCGAGTGTGTGTTATCGAGCGCGAAATGCGCGTGCGCCTATCGATTAATTTGGCTAACGGTTGAGTTAACTTTAGCAAAGCCAAGACAAATACAGTTGCCAGTTGGTGGCTCCATTGTAAATGTAGGCCATGTACATAGACGTAAAACAGACCACAACACATGGACAAAAAACAAAATAAATAAATAAAAAAAAAAAAAAAACAGTTGAACAGTTTTCTGTTTTTCTCTACTGTCGCGGTAGCATTTAGCAATTTAACGCAGTACTCGTGCATGAAGTTTTGTACTTTGACGCGATATCAGTTATTGTTATTGTTGTTGGTAATATTCCCCTATACATGAACGATATATGGGCTATGTATGTATAATTACTGTTGCCTGGCTTGGCCTGTTTTCGTATTATTTGTAATTTTATGAAAACTGTACAGCAATTGTGTAAATAGAATTCAAATTTATGAAACAACAAAAAGAAGCCAATTCACAGAGAGAGACAGAGAGTGTGAAACAAGAACGGGGCTGAAACAACAGCAAGAACTGTGAAAAGAAACATGCATAACCACCTGTAGGTGTGCAAACACAAGTGTCTTGGCACGAGCATCTGCTGACGTGATCCAATGTTTGTGCCTGTTTGCATAGTTACAGAAAAGAATATCAAATTGTTGTATAATATTTGTTAAATACCTCAGTCTATAGTCGAGCTTGGTTGGGGAAAAACATTTAGCAAATGTAGGTTAGAGAGCACAACATTTGCGTACACATTGGATTATTTGATTTGGCTTCCGACTTAAGACGTAAACAGCCACTATGAGCGTAAAACACAAACGTAACCATACTTTGTAGGAAGGGGAAACTAAAATAGTTTCTTATTAATCGGAATTGTTAAAAGTCCTTGCTGTTGTCGATATTCTGAACTGCAATTACAATGTTTCCACTGTTTCCATTCGCAGATATGGATGACGAGTGTTACTCCGGTAGCGGGCGCATCACCATCGATCCCAAATGCCTCACACTCCACCCGCCCGCAAGAAATAGCCGCAGCAGCACCATGCTGAGCATGAGCTGCACCAGCGTCAGTCCCGCTCTCAACACAGCCATCACGGAGTTGACGGCTGCCAACACAGCCCTGCTCGCCCGTGGCAACCACAACGAGATGTCGCATCATGGCAACAGCAGCAGCCTGAGCAGCAACAACCACAAGAATAGCAGCGGCAGCAGCTCCAGCAGCAGCAGCAGCGCTGGTGGCAGCACCAACAGCGGCGGCAACAACAACAACATTGTCTCATTTGAGCATTTACAACTACCTCAGCATCTGGCGGATATGTACGACGACAACGACTGCAGCTCGTCGATGTCTTCGGCCCGTGAGGGCAGCATATCGCCGGATATTTGCTCAGACATCGAGATCGATGAAGCGGTCATCAAAGATGAGCCCATGTCGCCCGACTCCAGCTGTCCCGCCAGTCCAAATTCACAGATCAGCAGCATGCAACAGCAGCTCAGCCTGAATTTGGCTAATTTGCAAAAGGAGCTGCTCTTTGACCAAAAAGTAAGATCAACATTAAGATCAATATCGACTCCTTATGCTAAACCTCTTTCTCTATTCCACTTTGACAGGGAGGCCTTCTGCTCACAGCGAGTAATGGCAACACCAGCAACCTCATCAAATCCCAGCAGCAGCAGCTTTTGCTTGGTCAGTCCGGCCAGAGCCTCATGCTGCCAAAAATGGCCATCAAGAGCGAGAAACAGAGCGCCACCAGCAGCAGCAGCAGTAGCAGCAGTTCGGGTAAATCCCACGCCTATGGCATACCGTTGACGCCGCCCTCCTCTCTGCCCAGCGATGATTCGGAAGGCAACCTGTCGCCGGAACATTTGTACGCGCCACTGTCGCCGAACGCTTCCGTTTCCATATCCGCCGTTGGCAGTGCAGCCGCCAATAGTGATTCGATTAGCAATGGAAGCGCGCGACGCTCTGCTGCAGCCATGACACGCGCAGCTGCAAATAATAACGGTGCCTCCAATACGGCAACATCGACGAGGCAACCCATACACACTCCGCTAATCAGCTCGCAGCCGGTAAGATCCCAATACCAGAGAACAAAAATCCTTGACAATACATGTATCCCTCTAATTGACACCCAGACTATCTAGTTTAAAAGACAACTGCAATTTCTACATTTTCCCTTTTTTGATTGTATCCTTTCTTGCGCTTACAGAAAGGCTCAACTGGCACTCTGCTCTTGACCGAGGAAGAGAAACGCACCTTGTTGGCCGAGGGTTATCCCATACCACAGAAGCTGCCACTGACCAAAGCCGAAGAGAAATCGCTGAAGAAGATACGACGCAAAATCAAAAATAAGGTAAGTAGACTCACGAGTTCTATAAGGTCGTATCAAAATTCTTATGGCTCTATTGTTCCTTCATTATAGATCTCCGCTCAGGAAAGTCGTCGCAAAAAGAAAGAGTATATGGATCAGCTGGAGAGGCGCGTCGAAATCTTGGTTACAGAAAATCATGATTACAAGAAGCGCCTCGAGTCACTGGAGGAGACCAATGCCAATCTACTTAGTCAGCTGCACAAATTGCAGGCCCTAGTTAGCAAGCACAATGTGAAAAAGTCCTAAGCCTGTTGTCCAGGCGTTAAGTTCAAGATTGCCTGCCTGCCCGAGAGATATTTCTATTATTATTCTATTATTATTATAATTATTATTATTATGATTATTATGTTTGTTGTACAAGAGTTTCGAGTGAAAGTTTTTAAGAATTTATCAGTTTATAAACGAAATTGTCTTGATACAGATCAAGCAAGCAATTCTTTATCATGTACCATGTATAAGAATTTGCCTTTGGTTAGCACAAAGCGGTAAAAACATTCCCCAAGAATCGCCCCTCTTCCACCAGCTCACATGCCCATAAATGAAACCATATAAATACAAGTGTATAATAACTTATACAGTATATTTAAACTATATACTACATACGATATACACTTTATACTTAAACTATAACTAGCTATTTGTAGTTTGTATCTTATATTATTAGTCATGCATTCCTGTTATATGTATAGCCTAATATAGTGACTAGGCAAAGATCTGCAACCGAAAAGCTCAAAAGAACCCCACTTAAGAAGCCTCTAAAGAGAAGCTACGTAATAATATTGTTTTAAATGAAAATCAAAAATTAGATCACACACACACACACACACATACACATGAAACACACTCTCACACACACTTGTATACACCAAATACGCATATGGCATGCTGCGATGTGGGCTCTAAGAAAACATCGATTCGATTTAAGAGCAACGACATGTACATTATGTTTTAATAATGCTTGATTGCACGAACTTAACTCCGAGAGCTGTTCTGTACAGTAACTTGAATTTTGTTTGGCATGACTCTTGTTCCTTTAAACGATATTTCTCAACAAAAGCGATAACTGAAAACACAGCAGAAGACAAACGAAAAGTAAAGTTAAAAAGCAAACTAAGAATCGAAAACGATTCCATATATTTAGCTATGTATGAATTTGGATGATGTAGTACATACATATATACACATGTATTTGCATGCATGTGCATGTCTGTACGTGTACATGATAAACGATCTATGTCTGTATGCAGCATTTAAGTTTTTTGTTTACCAGCAGCAACTGGAGCGTCTCTCACTCTTGTTTCTGCCTGGGCGAATTAAACAATTTCCGAGCCAATTATAAGAAAAAAGATAATATTGTTTGTTAAGTTTTATATTTTAAGTGGCGCTGCAGCAATATAAGATAACGATGAAGAGAAAAACGCAAATAATGCTGGCAACATAAGCATCAAAAATCTAAAACAACTGAAAACTGCAGCAGCGACAACTACAATATTAACTTACTTTGCAGCAAAGATTTTGTTTTTATTATATATTATTATTATTATTACGATTTATTTTTACGTTGTAGTGCAATTTTTTGGCATAATATTTCTTGTTTCCGCAGTCGTCTTTTATGAACTATTAACTATTAATACTTATGTACAATATATGTACATATGTATGTATATGTATGTTTGTCCTGTATGAGTCATTTTAGCATAAATTAGTTGAATTTACGAATCACAAAAATTACTTAAAACAAAATTTGTAAGCATAACTATTGATTTTTTATCAAATCGTTTATCTGCTATATGCATACATACATAAATATGTAAATCTAATGTAGTTATTATTTTTAATGTATATAAATCATGCGGACGAAGTTGTGCAATTGTTAGTAAAATTTTATATACAAATTCTATAGAAAATTACAAGAGAATCGAGTTGACACCAATTGAAAAATCACATTTGTGCGATGGGAAAATGAATGAAAATTGTTTATTGAAATGCGTTGAAATAAATTGACTAATGCATTACAATATATTTATATAAATATACAAAAATATCTATATTTTTAAATATGCATATATAGTATATTAAATATAACCATACATTATTTTTTGGCTACACCAATTTTAACGCATAGAAGAGAAAAATTGAAAAATCACAACAAAATATTACAAAAAAATTGTAAAACATTTAATTGGTTGCTGTAATTAGGCAAAGTAAAAGTGCAATTCCAAATAAAATTGATACAACCATAACAACAACAAGAATTTTAGTTTTTTTTGGGTGGCTGCAGTTTAGTGAACTGTTTGTTTAACTAAGAATGGAAATCTTATGATTTTTGGAATGATCTGATTATAAAATCAAATTTAAAATTTTTTTATCAGTACTTTTTTCCACGCTACTATCGATATATAAACCAATAACTATCGAATAACAGATGTTGATGCAACATTGCTCGTTTACCAACATGGCACTTTTAGTCTGCCCAGTGTTGTAAAGGTGCATAAAAAGAAATACACAGAGTAAAGAATAACCAGAAACAGAGAAGACGTCAGACGTAAAAAGGCAAATATTTTATCAAAAATTTTCTTCAAATTGCCTCAGTAAATTAAAAAAAATCATGGGAAAGAAGAACAGTAAGTTATATTTTCTAGATCGATTTAAACGATGCAGTGTTTCACCTTTTGATTGCTATTTCAGAATATAAGGCACAGGAGCCTGCACCTCCTCCGCAGCAACAACAGCAGCAACAACAACGTAAGTGCAATGATGGTGAAATTCTCTGTGTGTGTGCATGCGTTTGTGCATATACATCAACATGTACATATGTACATATATATATTAGGTTGTGGTCGTCGTGCAATTGTTGCGTATGTTCAAGAGAGTTCTTTCAATTGTGGGGGAAGTACACGTATTGACTTTAAGCCTGTTGTACCCGTACGTGATTGGCTATCAATTTCCTTTTATATGTTCAATAGTCAACGTATCTATCCATCTCCCTCAATCCCCACATTCTTATTTAAGTGAGATTTGTAACATTTCTTTTATTTGCGTGCTATTTTAAAATATTGACCACTTCACGCATTCCTTTCTTTTTTTTTCTACTACAGCTGCTGCGACAAATACTGCTTCCGTGTCCTCCACGGTACAACCGCAGAGTGCAGCAAGCCAGCAAGCCACTAGTTCGCAACAGGCTGGACAGGCTGGTCCACAAAGTTGGCGACCAGCTGGACAAAGGCATACCTCAGCTCCTTCTCGCCAACAAGGTGGCCATCAACAGCAACCACAACGTGGTCCGCCTCCTGCCCAACAACATGGCTATCCGCAGCAAGGCCCTCCTGGAGGACAACAACAACGAGGTCCTCCTCAAAGCCAACAACAACGAGGTCCTCCTCAAAGCCAACAACGTGGTCCGCCTCCTAGCCAACGAGGTGGCTTTCAACTTCAGCGTGGCTCAGTTAGTGCTCCACTAGTTGGTAATATCAAACGTGGTACAATTGGCCGTCACGGCACTTGTGATGTCAACTATTTGGATGTTGACATGAGCAAAATGCCAGATATTGCCTATCACTATGATGTGGACCTAGTGCCGGAGCGCCCCAAAAAAGTTTTATCGTAATGCGTTCGAGGTGTTTCGAGTGCAGCATTTGAATAACGAAATTGCAGCGTACGATGGACGCAAATCATGTTATTCGGTAGTTAAGCTACCTAATGTTACCGGCGAAGTGAAGGTCAGCTATTGCTTATAATTCAGTTAAATATCATAATTTTACCGCCTTACAAATATCTCGGTTTATATACAGGTAGTCGATCAACATGGACGCACTTTAAACTATAAAATCACCGTCAAAGAAACGGAGAATTCAGTAATTGAACTAAAATCTCTCCACAAGTAAGGAATAAGGTTTTTAATTAAGCAATGCCCATACAAATCTGTATAATGTATCTTGCAGCTATATGAACGACAAGATCTATGATAAGCCCATGCGTGCAATGCAATGCTTGGAAGTTGTGCTCGCTGCACCTTGTCAGCAGCGTGCCATTCGCGCTGGTCGTTCATTTTTTAAGACCTCTGAAGGAGGGGATCGCCGAGATCTAGGCGATGGCTATGAGGCACTTGTGGGTCTCTATCAAACCTTTGTGCTGGGCGACAAGCCCTTTGTCAATGTGGATGTGTCGCACAAATCATTTCCCATTGCCATGACAATGATCGAGTATATGGAACATTTTGGCCTTAGAATGCGCATTACAAAGGATACCACGATAACCAACTCGAGATTCATAATTCCCTTCATCAAGGGCATCAATATTATCTATGAGCCGCCTAAGAGTTTTGGTACAGCACCTCGTGTATATAAAGTTAACGGCTTGTCCAACTACCCAGCGTCCGACCATAAGTTTCAGACGGAAAATGGTTCTGTCACTATACTGGAATATTTTAAGTCGCGCAACTATCAACTTAAGTATCCACAACTACCGTGTCTGAGCGTCGGTCCGACGGCCAAGAATATTTTCCTGCCCCTGGAACTGTGTCGCATTGAAGAGGGTCAAGCCCTAAACGTGAGTACAACAGATTGATTCCGAATAGTTAATTTGATAAGAATCTCTTTATTTATCTTTTGTCTTATCTTCTTTCAGCGTAAAGATGGCTCCAGCCAGGTATCGGAAATGATTAAGTTTGCAGCAACGCCAACTCAAGTGCGTAAGGCAAAGATCATGGATCTATTAAGATACTTCAATCATAATATGGATCCTACTATAAGCCGATTTGGCATCCACATTGCTGGTGATTTTATCACTGTCAGCACGCGACTTTTGCCAGCACCACAGCTGGAATATAGGAACAGGATGTACCAATCGCCAATGAATGGATCTTGGCGCTCTGATCGGTGTCAATTTTTGGTTACCAGACAGAAAGCCCACAAATGGGCCATACTAACTGATTCACGCACACCTTACCCCAAGGCAGCCGACTTCGAGGATATGGTAAATTAAGGAACTAGGGCCAATAATGCCGATAAATTGCTAATATTGTTGATTGACATATTTTCAGGTTTTACGCCAGTCTAGGAACGTGAATGTAGGCCTTGAGCCTAAGGCGGACATACGCCAATTTAAAGACGAAAACAATTTGGATGGACATTTGAAAGATCTTAAGTCAAAGCAATTCGATCTTGTCTTTGTTGTAATTCCGAACCGTGGTGCCACATACGATGTTATCAAACAGAAGGCAGAACTGCAGTACGGCATATTGACGCAGTGCATAAAGCAAAACAATTTTGAGCGTCGCTTGAATCCCCA
The DNA here is from genome assembly GCA_018903425.1 of Zaprionus nigranus. Lineage (NCBI taxonomy): Eukaryota > Metazoa > Arthropoda > Insecta > Diptera > Drosophilidae > Zaprionus > Zaprionus nigranus. The sequence continues at coordinate 489,437 of JAEIGD010000034.1, read as the reverse complement.
ATTGGTTGATAATGTTCTTTTGAAAGTTAATTCAAAACTGAATGGCATCAATCATAAGCTCAAGGAAAATGTCCAACTGGCGAATGTTATGTTCTTGGGTGCAGATGTTACGCATCCTTCGCCAGATCAGCGGGAAATACCTAGTGTAGTCGGCGTGGCCGCATCACATGACACCTTTGGCGCCAACTACAACATGCAATATCGTCTGCAGGTCAGTGGTGGTGGCGGCGCGCGTGAAGAAATCGAAGATATGGAATCCATCATGATGGAGCATTTGCGTGTCTATTACCAGTTCCAAAAGCGTTATCCGGATCACATAATTTACTATCGCGATGGTGTCAGTGATGGGCAATTCATGAAAATTAAAAACTTGGAACTGAAGGGCATTAAAGCAGCTTGCGCAAGGGTAAGCAAATTCGATGACATAAAAATCTTAAGCATTTGGGAAAGTCTGTTTTTCGATGATATTTTAATTATTTGTTTACAGACAAAAATTAATCCCAAATTGTGCTGTGTGATTGTAGTAAAGCGTCACCACACACGATTCTTCCCGAAAGGCGAACCTCATCCGAGAAACAGATACAATAATGTGGATCCTGGCACCGTTGTCGATCGCACCATTGTGCATCCCAATGAGATGCAATTCTTTATGGTCAGCCATCAATCCATACAGGGAACAGCAAAACCCACACGTTACAACGTCATTGAGAACACTGGAGACTTGGATATAGATTTGCTACAGCAGTTGACATATAATTTGTGCCACATGTTTCCGCGTTGCAATCGCTCAGTATCCTATCCGGCACCAGCCTATTTGGCTCATTTGGCTGCCGCACGTGGCCGTGTTTATATAACCGGGTACGCATTGGGGCAAAACACAGGATTACTACACGAATCGATCAAACTAATTGATTTCCTTAATTACAGAACTCGCCTACATCGTTCTCCACAGGAGGAATACAAAAAGCGATTGATTGTACCGGAGTTTTTGAAATCTAATCCCATGTACTTCGTTTAGATATCTATTTCACAATTAATGCATTATTTTCTATAACTAAATATCTAACCATTTGAAACAATGCGATTCCAATAATGGGAAACGGAAAAATCCCATACAAATAATAATTTCAAATTAGATAATGGATGTTTCCGGAATCGAAAAGACTATATTAACAATTACATTTATTGGATTTTTTATTATCACATTTTTAAAACTATATTATACAATGTGTATTTGCTGCATTTACAGCTGGTTCTAGGTACGGCTCTAAATTGGAGATAAAAATCAATACATACATTGGTTAAAAGAGTCTTTTTAAAACGTTTAGAATCAACTGTGATTGCCGAAGTAGATGTTGTTTTTCTTTTTGTGTTTTTAATGTTGTGAAATATATTAATGTCAACTAAACACACAAAATATTATTAAATAAAGCAACAGCTCTGCTCGACACAAAATTGCTTGAGTTTCGTATTAGTTTTGCTTTTTACATAGCGTCAAAATGGAATCGGTGTGACTCTTGGAGTCGCTCCTGTCTATCCTCGCGTTTCTCTTTAATGTACAGCACTAAGATAATGAGCACAATGACCAGGCAAGTTCCACCCAGGGCAATAACACTCATCCAGATCAGTTTGCTCGGCGTTACAAAGAGCAACGCCGTCCATTGCAGTGGCTTATCGAGAGGCCTGGGCACTACAATGATCTGCGAGTTCGGTATGAGCTGGGTCCAGTTATGGGACTTCTGGTAGAGACCCACTAGCACTTGATCAACAAAATTGGGTGTTCGATCCAGGCCGATGCATGTGTAAGGTAATTGTAAAGCAAAATAGGATGACTGCGGCAATTGCGCGTTGCTTCCACTTCGTGCGTGGCCTTCCTGTGTGGTTGTAATGTACTGAATAACCGGACCCGGTAAATTACTGCCATACGTGACCTTTTTGCGACCCAGTGGTGTCCGTGGCGTCGGATTCTGGTCATTCACCAGACCCGTTAAAACAATCACCTTAACAAAGTTGGCGTCGTAGTCGAGAGTATTTCGAAAGGCGAGCGGACGATAATTTCTGTTGTTTTGTTTCTCAACAAGAATCACATCGAGAACACCGTCTTGATAGAAGTCATAGAATGCGCCAGCAACTGTATTATTGCCCATTGGAGATAAAGCATTCCAGCGCACCTCAAAGGTTCGCTCCAAACTGGTACATATGGATCCGCAAGGGACATTTTCTAGTAGAAATGTCTGGTACTGATTGGAGCTGCCTAAAGGTTGCAATGTCATCAATAGATCGGGATAGCCGTCCAAATTGAAATCTCCACTACGCGCCGTAATCGTCTTAAGATAGACATCATCCTTCTGGGGCGGAATAAACGTCCATGTTACACCCTGCGGATCCTTAAAGTTTACATGCACATCAATCCAATCCTTTCCATTGTACACCAAGATCGATGAGTTTTGACACTTATTCTGCACACAAAACGGCACGACTAGATTCAGTTGGTTACTCAACTTAAAGTCCATGAAAACCGCCTGACCCACGGCATAGTCCTTTACTCCGATCAACTGAAATGACGTAGTGTGGTTATACCTGAAGTTCTCCTGGCCATTGTTTTCAGTGACTCCAAACCAGGTTTCGTAGCCGGTTTCCGTTTGCAGAAAGAGATCGGCCAAGTAATCGTTATTACGATCCAAATATGCATTTGCATTGGGGATGCTCAAAGTTTGCGGGGTTGCGCCTGTAGGCATTGCCTGGTGTACAACGAGAGGCGGTCCTCGAGTATTATTGAATATCCAGAAGCAGCGTGTGTCATTTGTGTCCAGGCCATACAAATCAATTATCATATCGTGATTAAAGTCCAGTGCCATTACTTCGCCCTTCGTTTGGATGATCGATTTGTCGGTGCAAATCAGTTTTGTGGTATTTCCCCAGTTGATGTAAACATCATAGATGCCCTCACCATTCTCCACGTTGACAAGCACATCCATTAAAGCGTCTCCATCGAAATCACCAGGAATAACACTCACAATATTGCCCTTGAACTGACAGTATGGTCCAGGAGTTAGCAGGGGCTCCGTGTCTGCACCTGGTTTTAAAAAAAATAAGGAATTTATATAACTATTTGAAGTTTATTCAATGTGGTTTAGTAAAAACATAGATGGAAGAGAACTTTTATTTCTATCAAGCACTGTTTATTTTTGTTCTAGTCTTTCCACGAACTTATACATACGCACCAAAGAGTATTTGCAGAGTTTTTCTCTTATCGCGAATGACGAATATGTCTGTAAGTTCATCTGAATTGAAGTCACCGAAGGCTGCTACAATGCCCTCCTTGATATCGCCAAATACAATTTTTGTAATATTGCTTGCGCTGGCAAAGGCGCTGAGCGCTACAACCAGCAGCCAAAAGGAAAGCATTTGGCTGTTTTTTTATAACAAATTGTGTCCGCTTTGTTTTTTTTATCGCTAAGGAAGTGTTGTTGCTCTGAAAATCAATACTGAGTCAGATGTAAATTATCGATAGCAGTTGGTGCTACCACTAGCCTGGTGCTGCCACATAGTTACGATAATAAATCGATATCAAAGTCATCTCTGAGTTTTGACGGTCGAAACACCAGCGCAGAGAAAACTTTGCTAATAATAAGTAAATAATAACAAATATATACTTAAAACATGGTAAGTGCAAAACTAGAAAATAGTAATGTTTGTATTAAGCTGTGTGAGTAGTGAGTGAAAGTGCAGTATAACAGTTTTGTGTTTTTGTTTTGCTTGCTGCTGATGCTGACTCTTCTTGCACTCACAAGCGCCAGCGCACACACAATTGTTGTAGTTGTATTTATGCAATTCGCAGTTACTCATGCATTTGTATTGGTCATGGGTATCATCTATTAATTTTGTTTATTTTTCTTACAGAACAAATTAAAGTCAAGCCAACACCGGGACAAAGTGAAAAAATTCATCTCGCTAACACAAACTGGCGAACAGACGGCCATTTTCTGCCTGCAACAGAATGATTGGAAAATGGATTTGGCCAGCGATAATTATTTTCAGAATCCTGAATACTATTATCGGGAGCTAGATCGTAAACGCATCGAGCAATTGTTTATGCGGTATCGGGATCCTACTGATGCGCAAAAGATCAACTCACAGGGTGTGATACGTTTTCTTGAGGACTTGGAGCTTAGTCCAGACTCCAAGCTGGTCCTCATAATTGCCTGGAAATTCCATGCTGAAGTCCAATGCGAATTCTCACGCGATGAGTTTATTAATGGCATGTGTGACTTGGGCATAGATAGCATTGAGAAACTCAAATCAAAGCTCCCCTTGCTGGAACAGGAATTGAACGATGCTGGCAAATTTAAAGATTTCTACCACTTTACTTTTAACTATGCCAAGGATCCGGGCCAGAAAGGCATTGATTTAGACATGGCTATAGCGTACTGGTGTATCGTGCTCAGTGATCGATTTAAGTTCTTGGACATTTGGTGCAAGTTCCTTGAGGAGAAACACAAGCGAGCCATTTCAAGGGACACCTGGAATCTGCTGCTCGATTTTGCCACCAATATTGATGATCGCATGAGCAACTATGATTCAGAGGGGGCTTGGCCCGTGCTAATTGATGATTTTGTTGAGTGGTGCCAAGAAAACAACCATCTTGCCACAGATCAGCAGCAGCACACGCAGCAACAGCAGCAGTCAACGTCCCAGAAGAACATATCCAGCGCTTACCAGACCTCGCATAGTACAAACATGAATTATGGCTAACGATTGTTGCTTATATATACATGTATACTCATTACTGATAAATTTTATTATGCTTTTTATTCGGATTATTTTAAATAACGAAGATAATAAGCAATGCGAATTAATTTACATTTCTCTATAAAAACAAACAAGAAAGTAATAAATAAAATTAGTGAATGTAAATAGTTCTCATTGGGTCTTTATTAATGCTTATGCAAATATTCAAATCTATCAGGTCAAATTGATGAATAGTCGATAAAATATGGGATGCAGCAGTATGAGTGCCGTTATCACAAATATTTTATACTCGATTAAATATAAGCGATATATCGCAGTGCATGGTATCGGTTTTTACTCACCTTATCATCCCCAACGAAGTGTCTCCAGTGTGACCGTAGCTTAGGAAAACCAATTGATATTATTACAACGATTTTTCGTCGCTCTGGTTGATTAGTAAAATCTATAGTTAATAATTCGTTTTTTTGTTGTGCGTGCGGTGCACATACGTGTGCGTGTCCGCCCTTCTTGCTGCGTATATCATGTAATGTGCAAAATTTACACAAAGTGCATGTAAACTGTGTGTGTGTGTAAGAATCAATTGTTGCCCCACCACACTCTGTCTGAGTGTTAGTGTGACCAAAAGTGCGTGCCTGTGCAATTGTGTGCGTGTGCGTGTGCGTATACAAGGCAGCAGACAGTGGGCGGCCCAGGCCTAATAGGAGACCAACCGTCCAACTCACATACTTACGCCCAGTGTTGGCGACAACAGTGAGCACAACAACAAGAAGGAGGATGTATTTGCCTTGCTTTTGAGGTGTGGAGCAGACAGCGATGTATGACAAATGTATGTGTCATTGTTGTTGGGGCCGATGGACGCAACTAACCTGACTCCTGTTTTATTCATGGTGCCTCAAGTCCTGCAAATAAACCAAACAGCAAATCAACCCTGCTGCCCTTGGCAAATAATAAAAACAGATTCAATTATCATGCGGGCAGAATTTAAACAAAGTGGGGCAAACAAAAACACACACCCACACATACGCACAAAGGGACACAGAGGGAGAGAGAGAGAGAGAGAGAGAGAGAGAGAGAGAGAGGAGAATAGAGATTTTATGAGTAAATAAGTGCCTCCAAACATACAGAGAATAAAATGAAAACAAACTCAATACTTATCTGATAACCGCAGACCAGGCGTCGACGTCGTGACTACGACAACTAGCGCCGCACGCTATTTGCATTGCACACAGTCTGAATACCCTACACCCGTGACTACCAGTTGTTAAACGATAAGCCAAATCTTAAGAAAGTACCACATACCTGCACTAGTAAAGAAACTGTTTCCAGGGACCGCCAGTAGATTAGGGTGTAAAACGGTTTCTAATCCCTTCCTTAGCTGTGATTACATCTCATTGACCCTTGTTATCCCCCATTCACGGCACTCAAATGAGCGGAAACAAAAGCGCGAATCGTGCCTTTGAATACCCATGCATACATTTTATATACAATTATTCTCGTATATACTACACACATATTTACTGTCAGACAATCGTATAAACATTATAATACATATATTAATTAATGATCACTTAAAATTATATGAATGAAAGCTATATATGCGCAGTATATACATATACCATATTTATCTGCCGTATACATTTAAATGTGGATAAGAATATTGTCCGAGAATCTTTTCTTATTCTACAAATTTATAAGAATATACTTGAATGTATATTTTGTATATTGTTAACAGCTAATTGGTTTATAATTTACATTTGTTAACATTGACCCAATATATGTAACTTCCAAATGAAACTCACAAGTTCAATTAGCCGGGTACCACTGTGCTTACTATTTGGTCTGAATCTCTATAGATTTATCGTGCAAAGTCTTTATTAGCAGAAATTTATTGCGTGTGGGTCTGATAGGAAATCGCCCAGATGAGCTCTCGAATTGGATAAATTTCGAATAATAAAATGTAAAAACAAATCTGACACGAGATTTGTATTTTTTTTTTACCTTGTACATGTTAATTTCTCAAGCCAATAAAAGTTATAAATAGCAGAGACGTACGAACACTTTATTGGCACACTGTATAAACATACGTACAGATTTGTGATCACTTTTTCAGTAGCTGAACTATTTGATATGTATGTATGTGATATAGATGAGAATACTTATGTACTACCTACATATACTATATATTTTATATTGAATTTTCCATTGACGTGCGAGAAAAATGAAAATTTAACAAGAATATTTTCGAATTTGTTTGCGTTTTCGTTATATTTTGCTTTGTTTTTGTACTTACGTGTGTGTTGTGATTTTTATTGTTGTTATTGTATTTATTGAATCAATTGTCAGTGTCTGGGATGCTTTGAGCGACATTGTTAGCCTTATGTTAATTGTTCACTCTGATTATTTACAGCAGCAACAGCAGTCGCATAAGCAGCAGTCGCACAAGCAGCCGACAAAGCAGCAGCAGCCGCCATGCCAAGTCGCAACAATAGCGAAAAGATTATTAACAACAGCAATTGCAACAACAACATGCAAGTCTGTTAAGCGCACGCGTCAAGCAGCCAAGCAAAGCCAAGAACATGAGTCGTCAGGAGGCAGTAGGAGGGTCCCACTCGTCGGGTATAGGGGCAACAACATCAGCATCAGTATCAGCATCATTAGGAGCAGTAACAGCAGCAAGAACTGCTACAGCAACAACTACATCAACGGCAACAGCAACAACATGCAGCAAAATCTCAACATCAACACCACAAAAACGGGATGAGTCCAGCACACAGGAGGATCAACAACAACAGATGGAGTTCATCAATCGCAGCATGGCCAGCGAAATAGATGCCAGCGATGCCAGCGCCATTTGTTGTGACCTGACCATCAATAGCAGCACCAGCAGTGGCGCCAGTTCGGTGGCCAAGCGACAGATGAGCTCGGCAAATGTATCGCGCATACGACCACAGTCCAGTTACTCGGCGCGTGTGCTCATTTTCGATGATTCCGATCAGGAGGCAGCAGCAGCAGCTGCATCTGCGTCTGCTGCCGTTCTATCAGCAACAACATCCATTGGCAGCGGCGTTGAATTGCTGCCCGCATCACCAGCCAATTTTGGCAATGATAATGGCAATGGATCCTCGCTTATTCGTAATCTCAATCTAACGAAGAGCTCTTCGGGTGGTCTATCCGGCAGCTCCAGTTCGCTGCACTCTCGTGGCTATACTGCGCTGCTGCGCAAGATCTCCTATCAGCAGCACACGAACTCGATGCGTGCAGTGAGCAGCGGTAAGGATGAGATCTCTTTAAGAGGTAACGTGACATTTAAAAGTTCCTTTTCTTTCTTTCTTTAGAAGCCTCAAATTTGCTGCGCATGCGTCACTCTTCGCTGGGCAAGTCGGCGCCCTGTTTGACTGGCAACTATTTCCGCCATGAGCTCTGCTCAACGCAAGCGGCCAACGTATCAGCTGTTGTGCCAACGGCGGGCCCTTCTGGCCTCAATATCTCACGTTCCGGCAGCGGCATTGCTCTGTCTAAGCATCATCATCTGCATGGTGTGGTTATGCGTGGATCTGGTTCCGCTGCCGGTGGAGGCGGCTCTAGTGGGGTTGCCCATCATCGTCTCAGCTTGGTCACCAATGCTTCGGCCATGGTGGGCAATTCACGTGCTCATTCACCCTATTCGGCAAGTCCAGCGGACAGTCCACGACTCAATTCGCCGATGCCGTTCGCATTTGCACCCATCAAGCGCATTGCCTCGTGCCGCGGCATAGTGGACGGTAGACGTTGGTCGGTGGCATCGTTGCCCTCCTCGGGCTATGGCACCACACCAGGCAGCTCCAACCTATCGGTAAGAAGATCCAAATAGCTTGCAGTTGTAGGTTACTCAATTGTCTTTTCTTTTATTGAACAGTCTCAATGCTCCAGTCAGGAGGCACTCAACCATTTATCGCACAACATTCCACCTGGTCAAGAAGATGCAGCAGCTGTGGCTGTTGGTGCTTGTTGTGCGGAACACTTGAAGCAACATTGCACCAAACACTGTGCCCTTTTGCAAGCGGCCAGCAAGCCACAGCAGCAGCAGCAGCCACAACATGCTCCAAAGCTTGCCCAGCTGCAACCACAACCATTGAAACCACCGATCGCTTGCATTAACTGCTGTGCCGAACTAAGCGCGGCTTGCAGCGGAGCAGGAAGCGGCAGCGCTAATGCCAGCGCCAATGCATCGATGACCTCCATGCCGGGCAATACCAGTGGTCGCATGTCCCCATACTTTCGTCCACGCTCGCGTTCATTGTCCAGTCCGTCGCGCACGCCAATTGTTGATAGTGAGATTGCCATAATGAACACGCTCTATAAGGAACGCTTTCCCAAGGCTACCCAGCAAATGGAGGAGCGCCTAAAGCATTTCATCAACGAAAATAAGAGTTTAGCCTGCAATAGCTTCCGCGATTCCCAACCGATTGTACGGTAAGTAAAATATACACAGAGTATATTATATAAGTAATGTATAATTAGTTAGTGATTTAGAGATTACAATAATAACAAAAAAATCTCTTGCAGTTTTGTGCATCATCAGGTGCTGGAGATGGCGCGAGATTGTCTGCACAAATCAGAGGCGAAATTGATTACGGCACAATATTTCTATGAGTTGAGCGAGAATCTGGAGCGACTGCTGTTGGAAACGAAGGAGAAATCACCAGAGGCTGCTGCCGAGTTGAACGGCGTTATAAAGAAGCTGCTGCTAATTATTTCACGGCCGGCACGATTGCTGGAATGCCTTGAATTCGATCCGCAGGAATTCTATGAACTACTAGAGGCTGCCGAAGGACATGCCAAGGCTATGCCTGTGATAAAGGCAGATATACCGCAGTATATTATCAACAAGCTCGGTCTCAATCGTGATCCCATTGCCGAGTTGCAGCAGGAGTTGCGTGAGACGCAGCAAATCTGTGCGGAACGTGTGACAGGCGGCGGGGACAAGTTGATGGACACGCAATCGGGTGGGCTGTTGCTTAACTCGCCGCTGACCTGTGCGGCCAAGCAGCTGAGCAATCTGACATTGGATACAATGACACTGGATGTGGGAACTTCAGGTGGCAGCGGCAGTTGCACGCCACAGCCGGCACTGCCACAGCAGCCGCCACAGACACCGGTGGCTTGTGATGCTCAATCTACGCCCACGTTTGCTCTGGCCATTAGCCAACTGAACACCTCGGCAGAGGTGGCTGCCACACAGCAGCAGAAGCAACAGCAGCAACAACAACAGCTGCTGCAACAACAGCCGCTGCCGCACGAAAATGACTTTGACATTGCCAAGTTGATCTCAAATGGCGCCTATGGGGCTGTCTATCTGGTGAAGCACAAGACGACACGCCAGCGCTTTGCAATGAAGAAGATCAACAAGAATAATCTCATATTGCGTAATCAGGTGGAACAGGTGTTTGCCGAGCGAGATATATTGTCGTTTGCCGACAATCCCTTTGTGGTTAGCATGTACTGCTCGTTCGAGACAAAGAAGCATCTCTGTCTGGTCATGGAGTACGTCGAGGGCGGCGATTGCGGCACTCTGCTCAAGAACATTGGACCCCTGCCCGCCGATATGGCACGATTCTATTTTGCCGAAACAGTATTAGCCGTGGAATATCTGCACAGTTATGGCATTGTCCATCGCGATCTCAAGCCGGACAACTTGCTAATCACGGCCCTGGGCCACATCAAGCTCACCGATTTTGGTTTGTCCAAAATGGGTCTCATGTCGCTGGCCACTAACTTGTACGAGGGCTACATTGACTCGGATACGCGCATGTTTTCCGACAAACAGGTAAGATTTCTATTGTTACACATACTATTATATGGTTCCTAATTGAATACATCTTTACTAGGTCTATGGCACACCCGAGTATATAGCGCCCGAAGTGATTCTGCGACAGGGCTATGGCAAACCAGTCGATTGGTGGTCCATGGGTATTGTCTTGTATGAGTTTCTCATTGGGTGTGTGCCATTTTTTGGAGATACAGCTGAGGAGTTATTTGCGCATACCGTTAACGATGACATCGAGTGGCCCGACAGCGAGGATTGGCCTGTGCAAACGGAAGCCAAGGATATTATTACACAGCTGTTGCAACAGAACCCGCGTGATCGTCTGGGCGCACAAACGGGCGCTCTAGAGGTGAAGGAACATGTCTACTTTGATGGCATGGACTGGAATTCACTGTTGCGTCAGAAGGCCGAGTTTGTGCCTCAGTTATCGCACGACGATGACACCAGCTACTTTGATAGTACGTAAAAGACTTAAACTATGTAAGGATTGTGTTATTAATCATTCCATTTGCAGCTCGCATGGATCGCTACAATCACGACCTGGGTGGTGAAGATACTGATGACACCGATGATACACCTGTGTTTGGTTCTTTTAACTCCTATACGCCTCAATATCGTAAGCAGCATTATAGCTGGTCTCGTCATGCAACCCCCACATCAACGGATAGCGCGAAAGCAACGCCAACGCTGACATCATTGCCCTCCCGAGCCCAGGAAACTGTAACAACAACGGCAGCTACAGCAGCAATTACTGCAACCGGCGCAATGCCGAAACTTAAGCCATCAGCTGTGAGCCAGGAAGGCGTGGTCAACAAGTTCTTGAACACACCACAGTTGCGTAAACTAGATGTGAGTATTTAATGTGTAACGATTTTCTACAATCACTAGGCTTAGTTTATCGATTGTTTAACAGCTAAGCCTGCTATCGGCTGCAGCATAACTATCGAAGCTCAAAATAAATGTATTTAAAAAGTGCAACGATATATCGATTAGTGCAAAGTTGGGATACTTACTAATCGACATATATGTAGTTGATTTATTTAACAAATTAAATTTAAAATTCCAAATTTAGTGATTACTGCCTTCTACTCGAAATATAATATAATAATGTTCGAGCATTTTATATAAAATCTATATACATATGTACATAAAAAGTTGGGGCTTCACGCAGACGGTTTTCTTTTTTCTTTTCTTGCTGTTCTTTCTCCAAAACACGGATTTCTTTATTTAATTTTTACAAAACGCCAATTTCTTTTTTTTTGCATTTTTTTTTCTGTTTCACCTTAAATTCTATTCTTTATTTTTTTCATTTTATTATTTTTTTTCAAATAACAAAAAATAAAATTAAACATTATAAAAATAAAAACATAATATTAATTTTTCATATTTTTTTTTTCTTCTCTATTTTCTCTTCAAAAATTATCCATTCAAAATTAGACACATATCAAACAAATTATATAAATAAATAAAAACCTCTTAAATTCACTTCCATACTCAAACTCCAAATAAAAAATTAAATAATCAACAAATTAACAAATCCTCAATCATAAACACCTAACAAAAAACAAATTTTTTTAAATATAAAACTTTTCACAACAAACCAAAATCAAATCAAATAACAACTAATACCCACACACTTTAAAAACAATCTTAAAACTAACCAAACCTATGTATATGTATATATTTTAATTTGTGTATGTACATACATGCATATGTAATGTTACTGCTTTACATTTTAAGTTCAACGATATTTACAAAACATGTATTTGCCTGTTTGATTAACCTGTATATTTGTTCGTTTTAGCTCTCGTCCAGTTGCCTAAAGGTTCCATCCACTCCGGATACAGAGTATCTACCGGAATTATTGCACAATGTGACCATTGGAAACGATGCCGAGCTGCGCATGCTTAAGCATTATTTACAACAGCCGACGCAACCGGCTGTGCGTATGCAGCAGCGCCATAGCATGCCACCAAATACAACGACTATCATTAGCACACCGGCAACGCCTCCGCCACCCACACAGTCATCGACAGCGACGCCGCAGCCGACGAGTGTGAACAGTTTCTCACGAAGCACACCGGAGAGTTCGCAAACAGACAGTGACGATTTCTCGCCACAAATCAATCGCAAGCGAAAGGGCGTTTGCGCACGTGATATATTGCCACGATTCTCAATTTCTATTGAGGATGAAACTATTAGTGCTGGGAGCTCATCGACGGAGAACATGAATATACGAGAACAGTCACCGTTGGCGCTGCACCATCAACCCAAGTCTATGGATGGCAGTTGCAGCGCTGGTCCCTCGTCATATGGCAGCAAGCATCATCGTTCACGTTCAATTGTTAAATCCGCTTCAGCTTTAGGTCTCTCATTGATGTCATCGCTGGATAACTCGCAATTGGCTGCCCAGCTTTGTGGCATACAATCGCCAGGCAGTGCTGGTGGTGGCGGCAATGGATCGAGCACAGCTAGCTCGCGAGACACATCACCTTGCCGGGAACTTTCGCCGCTGGTCACCAATCTCAAGCCACCCATCATTATTCGTCGTGGACCGCGTGGCTTTGGGTTCACCGTTCACACCATACGGGTGTATTACGGCGATACTGATTTTTATACCATGCACCATCTAGTAATGGCCGTTGACGAGGGTAGTCCAGCATTTGAAGCAGGTCTGCGGCCTGCTGATCTCATTACTCACGTTAACGGCGAGCCCGTCCAGGGCTTGTTCCACACGCAAGTGCTGCAGCTTCTACTCAGTGGCGGCGAGCATGTTACACTGCGAGCCACACCTCTGGAGCATACAAGCATACAGAGTGGTGGGCGTAAGCGCGATCTTATGCAAAGCAAGCTGGCAAAGAAGGGCCTAAACCGGCAAAAGAAGCAAACGAAACGGGAGCACGATAAGAAGCGGAAAACTTCACTGTTCCGCCGCATCAGCAGTAAACGTGCCAATGCCGAGATGCAACAGGTGGGTAGCAGACCAGTTTATAATGAACACTCTATTTATTTGTTATCTTCGCAGTACTCGGCTGGCACCAGTTCACCCACCACGCCATCGGCACGAAACCTCTCACCGCTAGACTCTTCGTATCACAGCAGCAGCTACTGTCAATCAGCAGCAAACTCCTCATCGCAATCCACCTCGCCTTCATCGTCGTCTCCAAACACGCCCACCGGTTCTAGTACCAACGGCAATGGCAACAGTAATGGCAATGGAAATATAAGCGGAAATGGAATTGCAACTAATCCTATTATCGCTCCCCCTATTGCCGCTTTGAGCGTTCAATTACCTTTGCCGCCTGTCAGTCCAGTTGTGCTTTTGCCCCATGTAGGTGCTGTTGTGGGCAGTAGCCCAACATCCGTAGGAAACGTGCCAGGTAATTTTCAGCAGAGGAGTTATAGGTATTTGTACTTAATCGTTGTGTCTCTCTTTAGTGTCACCTACTGGTGTTGTGCCACAACTCTATCAACGTCCCTCGACGTTGCATGGGTTAAAACACAAACTACACGCTGCTGCAACTGGTGCAGGAGGATCAGCAGGTAGTGGTGCTGCCGGTGGAGGCTTGAAAACATTGCACACTTCTAATAGCAACGCGCTGCCCAATCGTCGCAAGTCCGTGGGTCATATACCGTTGTCACCGCTTGCACGCACTCCTTCACCATCTCCGTTGCCATCGTCGCCAACACGCTCGCCATCCCCGTTGGCTTTTCCATTGGTGGGTCATCAACCAGGTGCATCAAACACCACGCAGTCGTATAGTCCGGGTAGCACAACGCTGCCAACCCTGCAGACTGCGGTAAGTGCTAACAGCAAGAAAGCAGGATTTGCTCGCACTAAGTCAGCCGAGCCCAGCTCGCCATTATTGCGTCGTGCTCTGTCGCCGGATCGTCTGCATCCACGCAGTGCTGAAACGAAAATATCTCCACTTTGCTGCTCGCCGCCCATCAAACAGCAAACACAGCATCAACATCAACGAGTTGTAGCTGGTACTTGGCGACCAGGGGCAGCTGGAGGTGGATCTACTGCAGGAGCAGGTGCATCGCAGCAGCAACAGTTGCAGGATGAATCGCAAAGATCAACGGCAACTACAGTTACAACATCTGTTGTACCAGCAGCAACAGCTGGGGCATCATCCAGCTTGGGTGATAATCAATCTACAAACAATGTTGTTGCCATACCAACAAGCAACTGTGAGATCTTGCCACGCATTGCTGAGGAGAAAGATTCACCTACGAGCACTCAAGACAGTAGTAGTGTGTCTGAGGGTTTCATGCCGGCCATCGAGGAGTATGCAGAGGGCGAATCATCGTCGTCGCCAACACAAACACTAGAAAAAAAGCCATCGTCCAAAGAGCCACAGCTAGATAAAGGCAAAGCCACAGCTGAACTGGGTAAGCATTTCTATTTAATGTCAGTTTGTTGTTAAGTATGGTAATTAATATTGTTTTAATTTATTGTAATTTTAGTTAAAACGGATGCGTCCAAAAAACCATCGGTTACAACGACAAAGTCGACAAGCGCCTGTGCTGTCTCATCATCCATGGGACGCAAGGAGCAAATGGCTATAACCACAACAACAGCTGCAGTTCCTACAGCAACCACAACAATTGATTCAGCTGCAGCAATAGTAACAGCTGCCGCAACAACCACGAGCGCCACTTTGTCTGCCAAGCAAAAGAAGTAGCGTCATAGAAATGGATGTTTGTGTTTTAAATTTCATGTTTAGCGTTTTATCTAACTGTTTTACGTCAGTACTTCAACTCGAAAAGCGAAGAAAACAAGACAGCCGCAGGAATTTAATTAACTGTATCTATTCAAGGGATTGTATTGAAATATTAAGCTTAAATGCTTTCTTTGGTCAACACCAAAACAAAATTAGCAAAGAAAATTGATTAGAAAATTGTGAAAATATACTAGTAGCTTGTAGTTTGTAGTCTCGCGTATCTAACAATTTGCTTAATTCGTATTGTATATTAGTGAAAACGAATCGAAAGAATTATGAGAAAGATATTCCAGTAAAAAGGCGCAAGTACTAGGAATGTAAGAGCGCAACGGCACACAATTATGAATATTGTATTTGTATATAAATGTATAACATTGGTAGAATTTACATTTAGTAAGATAAAGAGGAACGCCCCTACAAGAGAAGTGAATACGAGTAATTGCGTCGAGCTGCTGACAATTGAGTAAATTTTAGCTAAAGGTCTAACGTACATAACACAAAGCTGCTTGCTCAGTCAAATACTAAAGCGTTTTTTGCGAATCTTTATTCTATGCCGAATTCAATATATATTGTATTAAATAAATGTTATATGTGTGTGTATCAAATGTGTTTCACTTTTCTTAACAATTTTCGCCAACCTTTTGAATTCTGTGGGCGCACAATTTGATGAAAGTTTCAATGGTAATTTAATGTTTATCGATGAAGTTTCTCAGTTTTTCCAAAAGTTTATTTACAGTCAGTTCTTAGAGTAGCTTACATCATTAATGAACATTCATTGCTAAGTGCTTACATACATTTTTTTATTTAATTGCAATGTTATTTTATTAATTGCGTTTTAATAATCAATTGAGCGCCAAGGTTGTTTAAATAAATATGGTCACACTACTGCCGATTCTGATTGCAAATGCATTGCATTGTGATAGCAGGTCTATCGATAACACATTTGCCAGCTGTGCAGTTTGTACCCCAAGTAATCAAATTTCACGCCTAGTTTTCAAGAAAAATGCTTCCCAAACTGAAAATATCGTCATTTCTGCTAAAGGTAAATGATTTACATGATCCTTAAACCACGTTTAATATTTTTATTGCATTTGTTATAGCGCCTGGAGCGTGTAAAGTTGCAGTGCAGTGGTTGTTTATATGGAGTTTTTTACGGTGACGGCACCCTACTGCTGCTGAGCTTCAACGTTGAGTCCAGTGTGGGCCAATTGAACTATGAGCAAATACAGCATAAATTCCCAGCCGAACTAGATCTGTGTGGCTTAGTCAAGTTTGGCGACTGCACTGACACAGATGCTCATCTCAAAGAGGTGATTTCATCTGTGGACATAACGGATAATCCCATAGTGTTGCAGTGTCAATTGGGCACACTGGTGGGCCTGCAGGCATCGTTCTTTGTGCATGGCAAGCTGGAGCATGTTCCGTACGAAGTGATGGAGGGTGCACAGCTATATAATGACTTCTGTTTCACACGATTGAAATGCGGGTTCTATTTGCGTTCGTTACCAACACCCGAGGCAATTTCCAAGGAGATGCATGCGTTGCGAAAGCGTGTTGCTGACGGCAGTCTCGTATTTAATGTGGCACAAACGAAGATCTATGTGAGCAGTAACTGTGGAACACAGCACAAGAGCTTCAACAGTGATTCACGAATCGAGCAGCTCATCGCGGAGATTCCCATTCCCGCAGAAACGCCCAGTGGCCATAACAAAAAAGAAGACGGTTACAACAACCCCGGAATTGTCCAAATATTATGGTGCAGCTGGCTGTCCATATGATGTTATCAATATCGATGTTCTACGCTGTCGGACCCGTGACCCAGCAGCTGGTGATTCTGCCGCACCTCACTCTGCTTTAAGCATTTGCATCACAAACGAAGAGACTAGCAAAGTGCAGGTACCACTTGAGCTGGAGGCCATGGCCATACTCTGTAAAAAAGACGAAGCTGTTGAGACTCTACGACGTTCTTATCGAAAGCATTTGCCGATCATTGCGTCTCTTTGAGCAATGTCTCACCGAACATCTCACCGAGCACGAGCCGGGCTCAAATCCAAAAATTTTGGCCCCTGGCAGCTATCACTTTTATCCACAGGAGTTTGGACACTTTCTCAGCTGTGCATACCTGGAGGATTTGACCGACGATGAGCCCACTGTGCAGGAGAAACGGAAACGATTGCACCGACAGTTTGCATTGCCTGTAACACGTCCCTACTTCCGGCGTGCCAATCAATGCCGATTCCTAAGCGATTTGGATGCAGCAGATACGTCTACATGGACGCCACTGCTTAACACCCATTTGGGTGTACGGCCCAGTGGTGTGACCGATGCCAAGGAGTATTTGGTTAATGGCAACTATCATTACTACCATTACTTGCAGCAACAGATACAGGATAAGGGATGGGGCTGTGCCTACCGCTCACTGCAGACGATCTGCTCGTGGTTCCTGCTGCAAGGTTATACGGAACGTGCGATACCCACTCATTTAGAGGTTCAAGAGTATTTGCACAAGATAAACGATAAACCAGCCTCCTTCGTTGGCTCTTCACAGTGGATTGGCTCGACGGAATTGAGCATGTGCTTACAGGGATTCCTTAACGTTGACTCCAAGATATTACATGTCGCGTCGGGAACCGAACTCTCAACAATTGCCTCCGAGCTGGCAATGCATTTCCAGACTCAGGGAACACCCGTTATGATTGGAGGCGGTGTTCTAGCTCACACAATAATTGGAGTCGACTACTGCGTTCAGACTGGAGAAGCGAAGTTTTTGATACTCGATCCACATTACACGGGCGCCGATGATTTGTCAACCATTCAGATTAAGGGCTGGTGTGGCTGGAAAGGCATGGACTTTTGGGATAAGAGGAGCTTTATAAATCTTTGCATGCCACAACGTCCGATTTTATACTAAACGTTCCGTTATAATTTTCTACTTTGCATTTAAGTAAGATTTTTGTCAAGCTTTAATGTTCTTTCATGTTGTCTATGAATTTATGTATGTACTGTATTTTATATATTATACATGTATAAACTTGACTGATCGGTCTTGTCAATTGAAAGCAATGGAGTGCAAGTTTGTAGATGGTTTAATGCCATTCTTTATTTGCGAACCCATCTAGAGATTCCCTCAATCAAATAACAATTTGAAGTTTGTGCTTGTTATTAGAGGCAACCGATAGACGCGTTCTAAATTAATTCTTAATAATACAATTAAACAAATAAGCTTAAATAGAATGGATGATCGAAATGAGCAAAGGGCGCTAGCAGCCGCTCTTTGAGTACTTCTTCCAGTACCGCTTGACATCGTCATGGCCGTTCTTTTGCACCACCATGGTGCGTGTGCGCTCATTCTGCCACACCAGCATGTTGATCGATTGGGCATAATCGCGCAGTGTGACAAAGTCATTCTGTGAGAGGAACTGATTGTAGACAACGCCCTCCGTGTAGGTGAAACGGTTTCGTTCCAATTCCCAGAGCTTGATCTGATCCACAACCGTGGGCGGCAGGCAGGATTTTGATTGAATGGCCGATTCGACCAGCTTCATGTTTGGGTGTGCATACTGTTCCAGATAGCTTACGATTTGCTCGGCCGTAATGCCACCGCGCAGAGCTTGACGTACAGAATCGCGTGTAAGCACTCCGACGACAAGATTGGGAAAACGATATAGGAGCTCGGTGAAGAGACCCAGCACTGCCACTTGCAGTTGAGAATCTGTGTAGGCGTAAACACGATAATTGGTTTCAACCACAATGTAGCCCCTTTCTTGCATGCGTTCGTCATCTGCCGCGGTGGATGCCTGTGCCGCATCCTTGTTGGTCACATTCAGTGCGAGGCGTGTGGGATAGAAACGCCCCTCCTTACGCTTGCGCTGGAAAACCAGTCCAAACTCGCGTAAATGTTGCAAAAATGTTAACATTTGATTGCTCATGCCATCGGAGCTGTAATCTCGTCCAAGCGTCGAGAAGCTTAACTGGAAAAGCATTGAGAGACACTCGGGAAATGAAATGCCACGTTCTTCACATGTCTCCAAATATTGGAGCATAAAATGCCACACCTGGGCACGCGTGTCTAGCAGTAGAAACTGAAAGCCTTGGCGGGTTATGGTGATGCCATCCCGTTCGTCTCGTTTCATTAGATTGGCATGTAGGAGAATTCGCACAGCATCCGGACTAATGGCCTCAGCATCTGTACCGCCATTACGATTACCCGTGCCTACCATATAATGCAGGACGCAACGCCAACGTGACATGGCATAAGAGTCCAGAAATGCAATATCACGCGGCTTTGAATCCTTATCGAGAGTATTGGTCATGGCCCAGGGCTTACCGCCCCCCAGCAGCACTTGGCGGACGCTCTTTTTGAATGTCGGAGATAGCTCCCAGGCAGCCAGACCACCTGGTATAGCTGTAACGCGCCAAACATTCAAAGCGGTAAGGCAGCTTGTGGCCTCCATTTGTTCCCTGTAGAGGAAATATTTTATATAAAGATCTTAGAATTAACTAATTTACTTACTTGGCAACACGCTGTGCGCCCCATGAGCTGACAACTGCCTGCGGCACCGGTTGATCCACAAACAGTATTCGTATGACAAATTGTCGGGCAATTTCTGGCAACTCGCGATACACAGCCAAACAAATGGGTGGATAATTGTAGAGCTTCTCCAATGTCTCGGGGGTTTGACGGGTGCGCAGATATTCTTGAAAATTTTTGCACTCTAGGTTTTCCGGGCTCTGCACTAAGGGGGGACGGTGCGGCGCTACTGCTCGCATAACGGCCAGATTTTGTATCGGCCATTGCACGCGATGCAGGCGAATTTGTTTAACAATTTCGCGTCTGCATGTAAAGCAGACTGATATAGGACCGGCCTATCGCTGCCTCGATATTAAACACCTGACTCGATATTTTGTTAGTTTAAAAGATGATTATCGATATTTGACGCAACATCAGTCATCGTCTTATGCCAACTTTAAATAATGTACTCAGTGAGTTTGCAATATGTTTAAATTAAGATCTTTTGACGTGTTTAAATAGTAAAATTTAATTTAAATTTTCAAAGACTATTACTCAAATAATAGACTATAACTTGCTTAAATTTATAGGCTTGCCTATTATCGATAAACGTGAGTGTCGAAACATTTTGCTTGTTCAGCGTACCGTTTTTGATGAGACGATAGTGTTTTCCGCATATCGATATTGTCAGCTGTTTCTGTGCACCGCGTGTTTTGTAAAATTTCACGTTCTACATTAACTTTTTAAGAAAAATGAGCGAAGATGAGCAACAATATGAACCAAGAGCACACAAGAAGCTGTTGCAGGCAATTAGCAACCTAGGAAATGGACTTCATATACAAAAATCTACCCGCAACGAGCAGCATCGGCAACAAAATGAATTTCAATTGATAAAGAGCTCCAACTCAACGGAACATGCTCCTAAGGCAGTTGCTGTAAACGACTTGGTGCAGATATTGCGGAGGTCCAAGCATATAGAGACAGGCAAGAAGCTTAAGAATGTACACAGTACCAAGAAGATTCTGGAAAAGCCACTCGAGAAACCACAGGCTGATCGCATTAAGCGATCAATTGGCTACGAAGGTATTAAAAAGAAGCTAGGACGATGGGATGCTGTAGTGGGGCAGCAGCGATCAGCCGAAACACAGGTAAATATATTGTGGCAATCGAAATGTATTTCAACTATACAGCAATGTTTTGCAGATATTTCCCATTCCCTCGGAAACGATTTACATTAATACAGCTGCACATTCGAAAGCTATAAAAACTACTTTAAAATCCGACTTGGCCAAAGAACTCGAAGCCAGCCACAAGAAGCTGAGGGAATTGCGTAAGGCTCGTATTGGTGACACTACAGATGAGAATGCCCTAGCTAGGCAGGAACATGATCTGCTTGAAAAGAAACTACGCCGGGATGAGCTCTATGCACGTCGTCGTGAGCTGAACTACCTGAAGATGCGCGAGTCCCAAAAGTCGGCCAAGGCGCGAATGCAAAACAAAATCAAATCGAAGAAGTTTCACAAGCTGCAGAAGCGACAAAAGATGTTAGAGCAGATGAAGGAATTCGAACTGCTGCAAAAAACAAACCCAGAGGCGGCGTTGGAGAAGCTCAATGCACTGGAGAAGAGTCGGGTATTGGAACGTGCCAGTTTGCGGCATAAGAACACAGGTACCTGGGCCAAGAATCTGCAGGTGCGTGCCAAGTACGATAAGGATGTGCGCAAAGATCTTGCCGAACAATTGGCTGTCAGTCGTCAGTTGACTGAGAAGAAAGTGGATACAGATAGCGAAGATGAACAAACGGCAAAGAAAAAGGCAAATGAGGTGGACCAAGGTGACCAAGACCCTTTTAACCCATGGACAAAAACAAAAGCAGCAGAAAAGAATAAAAAAGAATCTGAGGAAGGGGATGCCAACTGGCGAAAATATTGGATCGAGCGCAATGAAAATGAAAAACTGCTAGCAGA
Organism: Zaprionus nigranus; assembly: GCA_018903425.1. Lineage (NCBI taxonomy): Eukaryota > Metazoa > Arthropoda > Insecta > Diptera > Drosophilidae > Zaprionus > Zaprionus nigranus. The sequence continues at coordinate 467,675 of JAEIGD010000034.1, read as the reverse complement.
GCATCGTGCGGATTTGGAGGAAGTACGGGAACAGCAGGAACATCAGGAGGATAACACAAGCGAAACTGATATTAAGCCCAAGCTAAAACAGAAAAAGAAGAACAAGAAGAAGAAACCAACAGTGGAGAATGGATGGATAGTGGAGGAAGTTGAACAAGAATCGACGGGTAGCATCAACAAAACTAAATCATTAGATGACATTTTTGAGGAGCACGAAGAGAAACTTCGCGGAAAAGTGAGCAAAAAGTTGGAAAAGCTGAAAAAACAAGCGGAAAAACTAAAGGAGCCCTTAACTAAATCAAAGAAAACTAAAAAGCAACGAAATGAACTGAGAAACCTGAAAGATTTGACTTTTAAGAAGACCAAACAGCGCGTCGAAATCGACGAGCCACTCAATCAGGATGAGCTGGAGCCCACCCCAGCATTGCCGGTTGTTGAAAGTGAGGAGAAACCATCTGAAGTGCCGAAAACACCAGAAGAACCAACGACAGCAGTAATTGATCCCAATAATGTGACCACCATTACGTGGAAGCAGAGTATGCGTGCATCCGATGTAATGAACGATGCATTGGCAGATGACGATGCGGCTGATTATGATGAGACAGATGTCGCCGCTGAGCGTCAATTGACCATCAGTCAGGCCTTCGAGGATGATGACATTGTAGCCGATTTTAACAAGGACAAAACGAAGGATTCCGAAATTAAGAACAACGTGCTGCAGTTAGCTATGCCCGGCTGGGGCTCCTGGGCGGGCGCTGGTATTTCACAAGAGGTTCTAGACAGGCGCAACAAGCGACTGTTGCTTAAATTGGCTGCGCCGGAAAAACGTCGCGACGATAATAAGGATCGTCTGTACATAAACGAGACAACAAGCAAACAGGCTCGTGGTCACATGGTGTCCAGTGTACCGTTCCCCTTCACCTCACTGGCTGATTATGAGGCCAGCATACGTGCGCCAATTGGTCGAAATTTTGTGCCGGAAACGGCATTCCGCATGCTGACACGTCCGGCGGTCATTACGCGCAAGGGACAGGTCATCGATCCAATGGATGAGAGTGAATTAATTAAGCCGGAGCGTCCATTGCGTCACATTGTGGATAGAAGAATAAAACGGCTGAATAACAACAAACAAAAAGCAAAAATAGCATAGATTATGATCGTTTAATAAATAAAAAACAGCCTTCAAAAATAAAAAGGAGTTTTTATTTAGCATCCTATTGGAATTATGCAAATTTGGGTTCATTCTGAATTCTGATTTATTTCATCACAATCTTTTGACCGAGAGATATTTTGAAGTCAAATCATCAAGGTTAGTATATAGAGAATAAGAAAACACAAACACAGTAGTCAGTTAGGGTACTTGCTTCATTTTGTTTTTTTTTCATTTGTTTATTTTACAAAACGTTTCTCGACTACTTGCAATAAATAGCTCGCACTGGCCTAAACTAATTAAATTGCGCGTTGTATTTGTTGCTTAATCATCTCTGGAATTTTGTATAATGTACAAATATTTATTAATATATATCTAAATACATAGTACAATTTAAACTATTAACTAAATTCAAATCACGCAGAGCAAAGTAATTGCAATTAAAAAAATAGAATCGAAAATTTGTTGGGCAAAGTTAAACAGATTTATCTGTGAATTATATGAACAAATAAGTATTATTATTATTATTGTGATTAATTCTTAATGGGAAGCTGCAATTCAATGCGTTTTTCAACTATTTGACATTCAGATTTACATAGATATAGTAAGTATGTATGAACGATTTGCGGTTTATTGTTGAATTGCTTATGTGCTTGCAATTTTCCAATAATTACATTGCTTTTCTCATTTCTTTCTTCTTTTCGTTTTTCTTGTAAGATGCTATAATTTCGCTAATATTATTTTAATATTTTGTATACATTATAATATAGTACATTTATGTAGGTTTTATACTTTTTGCATAATACTTTGCTTTGCCATGTCGCACACCGAAGCAAACGTTGAAGAACTAGCAAAAAACAAAAGTTCTTAACACTTTCTTTCGTAATTGGTCTTAACAAACGTTAAATTAGCGCAAATTTTGCTCACATCAAATTATTTTTTTTTTTCGTTTTTTGTTATTCATTTCAATGTTTTTTAAAATGTGTGTATATATCGTATATAGTATATATATATGTATATATATAAATTTGTTACATCGTTTTTGTGTAATTCATTTCTTTTAACTGGCCTAGGAAAATGCCACGACTTTGAGCCGTTTTTATCGAATGTGAAGCTCACAGAACTGAGCTCACGCGCCTCATGTCTATCCTCTCGTATAGTTACCAAATCAATAATCATACCATACATATTGTTATTAATCAATAACCGTTAAACATTTACAATCAGAATTTCTTCTACTAAAATGCTAATAAAAGACACTTTTTGCTTGCTACACGATTTGGTTGCCAGGCATCTCAAAAATTGCTAATTGTGTTTTGATTTGTATTATAATTACAATTACATAACATAACCCATTCCCCATTCCCACCCCACGTGATCAACTCCCCACCCCCCTGCGATTTTGGTAAGCTTTGCGGCCCTTTTTATATAATACCCTGTTTGTTGTTGTTGTTTTTGTCTGCAGTTGTATGTTTGTCCTTCTCCTTCACCTTTGTCCCGATGGATCTACATAAGGACGCAGCACTTGCGACTGGAGCTGGTGCTGTCGCTGACCACGTCGCCAGTGATGCCACTGAATTTGTTGACGGAATTCGCATTGGCCGCATTGGATGCCGCAGGCGAGGCTGCCTCAAATTCCAGCAGGCTGGGACTCATCGAGCCCAGACCCAAGGGTTGTGTGGAAATTGGTGCTGCTTCATGGCTCATGTTGTTGCTGCCGTTGTTGTTGTTGATGTTGTTGTTGGCGCTGTTGCTGTTGTTATTGTTATTGTTGTTGTTGTGATGATTAACCGTAGTGGCAGCTCCTAAAACAGAGCCATTAGTTGTAGTTGTTGTTGTTGCTGTGGCAGCTGCAGCTGCTGCTGCTGCTGTTGCAGTTGTTGATGTTGCAGACGACAGCTCAAAATTGTTAAGCACATTAGCAGTGCGCGACAGCGATCGTTGCTTTTTCAAATTTGACAAAGTAACGGCACTTGCATCTAAAGCAACATATTGCGGCTGCTGTTGCTGCTGCTGCAGTTGCTGATGTTGCAGTTGCTGATGTTGCTGAAGCTGCTGCTGTTGCTGTTGATGTTGCAGCAGCAGTGCATGTTGCTGCAGCTGATGATGATGATGTTGCTGCTGCAGCTGCTGCTGCTGCTGCTGTTGGTGATGCGTGCTGTTTGTGTCTACATGAGGCGTTTGTTGGTGTTGGTGTTGTTGTTGTTGTTGTGTGGGGTGTTGTTTGCAGTGTTGGTAGTGGGTGGTTGTTGTGACGTTAATGATGATGCGGGCGAGCAGGCGGACGAGCACAGAACGAGGCAAACAGCACAAAAAATAAACATAAAATGAACAGGCAAACGTTATTTAACTTTGTATTTTTTTTGTTACATATTTTGTTGGTGTTTTTTTATTATGTTTTGTTTCTGTTTTATTACTAAGCGTGTGTTTTGTATACCCTAGACAAGTGGGGGGTAGCACAGAGCATGACAGACAGAACATTGTATGAAAGCAGGCAACAAAATGGAAATGTTTTTGTTTTCAAAGGAAACGCAAGGAAAGGAAAGTTTACTTTACTCAAGTAGAAACTTTAAGTAACAATTGAGTATAGTAAGGAAATATCTTAAAAGTTTCAATTAACTTTTTAAATATCAATCAATAAATTTACAATGTTTTAAAAAAATTTACACTTCAGTCTTTGTTCATTTTAAGAACGTTTACTTTGCTCAAAGTAGCTTTAACTTTAAGGAACATTTGAGTAAAAAGAATGCGGAAATTTGTAGATGATAATAAAATAATCAAAGAGTTTCTTATTCAAACATAAATTTGGTAAATACTTGTGGATAACCAATAAATATTAACTTTAGTTTTTGTTCCCTTGAATTTATTTTGCTTTTAAGTGTAAACTTTGAAAATGAAAGAACAATTTTAAATAATAGTTAATTCATACTAAATATCGAATAAATAAATAATAATTATCAAAAAGAAAAATGATAAACACTTCAAAATTATGAATTTGTTTTAACTAGTCTTTTTCTTGCATTTCGTTTCAACAGCTACAGGGTATGTGCTAGTCAGTCAGTTGCTATGCCAAGCATGCTTTCCGTTTTAGTAGACTCGTTAAATACGCATTAGACATTGACATTGACACAAAGGAAGCATTTAAGCGACGATTCTTGATTGCAACAAGCTATGCTACACACATATGTGTGTCTGTGTGTGTGTGTGAATGTGTGTGTGTGTGGTTGTGTGTGTGTGCATGTCTGGGTGTAGACTACTTGCTGTGCCTTTGGCTACTCACCCACTAGAACGGTGACCTGCACGTTGATTTTGCCATTGCCCGCCTCCTTGGAGGATTGTATCTGCACTGCCTCTGCACTGGCTGCTGTCCCCTTGTCCGTCAGTATGACAGCCGCTGCTGATGTGGCACGCTGCAGCTCGCCACTCTCGCATCCCGCGCCAGCCTTCAGTTGCAGCATTTGCTCATCGTTTTCACGGCCGTCGGGCGGACGACGTGGCTGATAGGAATGTGTTGTTGTGAGCAGCGTGGCCATGTTGTCCACAGCATCCGCGGATTTCGAGTGCGACAACAGCGATAACCCGTTCTGATTGGACACTGTCGAGGAACGTTTTTCGCCACTGTTGTTGTTGTTGTTGTTGTTGTTGCTGTGATAGCCACCATAGCCATTGGGCAGCTCGGCAGCACCAGGTTGCGTCGTCGTTGTGTTGGTTGAGGTGCTGCTGCCGCTGGTCGTGGTATCTGTTGCCTCTTGTGCCTGCAGACGCAGACGAGCCTCTTCCACGGCATCCTTTTTGGTTGTAAGCGTTTTGTCGCGCAGGCTGGTGCGGCGCACCGATTGGGCTCTAGAGAGAGAGAGAGGAAGAGGATGAGTGTAAGAGAGAGAGTTGGCTCATCTCAATGTGCAGTCTACTCACCTGGTATTGTTGCTTTGTGAGCGTCGAACGCGCCGTCTTTGCGCCTCCGCCAGTCGTTTGCTCTCCTGTTCCGTCTTCAGCTGTTCGATGCGTTCACGTATCTCGGGGTCCTCGCAGATATCTAGCAAAGAATTAACAGTAGTAGACTTAGTCATGATGAGACGGCAGTGAACCTACCCGAGGGCGTTTCATCATCCTTGTTGCGCACATTCAAATCGGCGCCACATTGCGCAAGCATCTCAAGCACCTCGAGCTGCAAAAGAATCCAATTGAGTTAATGATTGACATGCATGGAGCATTCTTGGTACTTACATGCCCCCAGCAGGCTGCCGCATGCACTGGCGTCCACAGATCCTTATCCAGGGCATCAACATTGACATGCTGCTCCAGTAGAAACTCAACCACGCGCACATAACCATTGGCGGAGGCAATGTGCAGCTGTTAGAGATAAGTATGACAGGATATTCAGATGATACACAGATTCACAGCTAGAGTTGGTAATTGTTGGACCTACCGGCGTGGCGCCCTGATAGTCGGGCTCCTCGAGATCGCCACCGGTGCGTGCCAGATCCATTAGATCCTTCAGCATAACGCGCTCTGTCGATGAGCGGGTCTCGTCGATCAGTTCCTGCGTGACACCACGTTGCGCCATCTCGCCCTCGATAAAGTCCAGGGTATTCTCATCGTCACACAGATCGTACGGCATATTCCCATCCGTATTGACGGCCAGCAAGTTGGCATTGTGCCTTATGAGAATGCGCACCAGTTCCAGGTGGCCACATGTCGCGGCTGCATGCAACGGCGTCCACTTATCGCTATCCTGCGCATCCACATTCGCTCCATAGTCGAGCAGCAGACGCAACATGTCCACATTGTTGTCGATGCAGCACTGATGCAGCGCCGTCAGTCCATCCTCGTTGGCCGCATCCGGCGTGATGCCGTGCTGCAGCAGTGCCGCCACCTCGGGCATATCATTGCGAGACGCCGCCTCCAGTAGCACCACGCTGTTCTCAAAGGAGATATGCCGCCGCCCGCTCAGCGTGCCTGATCCGTTGGCATGACGAAAGTGGTGCGTGGTGTCGGCACCGCTGCCATTCAATACATTGCCAGCGGTGCCACCACTTTGACCCTTGGCACGTTGCAGCTTCAGCCACTCCTTCTCTTTCTGACGCGCCAACTTCAGCTGTTGCGTTCGTCGGCTAAGAGGGGGAGAGAGAGAGTGTGAGAGACGAGAGATGGGATGAGAATATATACCATATATGTATGTATGTACCATATAGTATATAGTATTTATATGATATTATTTTATGTTATTATAAGAGTTGCATACATGATTTTCTAGCTCAACAACGTTTTGGTAAAGAATTCAAAGTTCTTGTTACTTTCTGCTATTGTTCCGCTTTATTATGATTTGTGAAAGTTGAAATTTTTCATTTATTCTTTTAGGATACCTTAGCTGTATTTTTAGAATCTATATTTTTATATTTTTATACATTTCAGTGACTAATTTGATTGAGTTTCTTCCTTTCTTTACAATATTATAAGAGGATATTTTACTTCTAAAATTTTTGGATATCTTATAAAAATCTATAAATTTTTTAGTTCTAAAAAATTGTCCAATTTCTCATTCCTTCTTAAGAAAGAATTAACTTTAATTTACATATTTAATATTCCAATATATTGCATATCTTTCTACCAAATTTGATGAGTTTACTAACTCTCTAAGAGCTAGATTCTTTACAAAACCTAATCCCGAACTCGTACTCCTGTCCTGTTTATCATGCAAATACTTATCGCAATCAAACTCAACAGTTTAATACCAACACATAATCTCAACACGCTGTCTCCAATTTCCAAGAAGAAACCCTTCACGCTGTCAGTGTAATTACGCTTCCGCATTACATACATAGACTTGCCAGCTAAAGTTGTACTTGTTCTTTAAAATCAATCAAAACTTTAGGCGAACTTCACTGCGCACTGCTAAAGTTTTGCCTGTTGTGTGTGGCTCCGTTACACACTCACGCCTGCACGGACATGTCTGTGCATGTATGTACATATATATATATATATATTACTCGTGTTGTTCCTGCTCGGGTGCAACTTGAAATGCCATGAGATGTGTTGAATTAAATTAGAAACTAATTGTCAAAGTCGACAGCAACATTTCTGCGTGACATGTAACTGGAATTTCGCACAACTTTTCCGAGTTGACCCTGGGCCAAATTGGGACGATACGACTGCGAGACAATGAGTCGCATAAATGGTCATAAAAGTCGCAAACATATTATGAATTCCTTGCTCGTGAAATGTAGCAGACTATTTTGCATCTGGTTTTTGTTTCCTCGTGGGGAACTAAATGAAAATCTACCTTGTGCCACATAACATAGAATGTATGTATATAGAATCATAAAAACATATATACTCGAGCACAGTGGCCTTAAAGCGGGACAGCAAGCGAGCCAGAAACATTTGTGTTATTTTATTATTTCCAATTACACAATGTTAATATTAGTTTGCTGCCCCCGACAACCTATGAGAATGTTATTATTATTGCACTCGTATTTCTGTTAAACCCATGAGTATCTCGAGAATGCTTCAGTGTTTGCTCAATTAAAGCGCAGATGCTCAGTCCGTGGGTAATAATCTGAATTGCTACCTATAGTATGTATGAAAATCAATTTGTGTGCAGAGTCCTTGAAGTGGAGACTACCTTAATGGGCAGGAAATTGCTTAAAGTTACGTATATAGATCAGGCTGGCAGGTAAACAAGGTGTTTATTAGAAGTATACAGTAGCTGAGAGAAAGCAAGTGAATAGCGAAATTTGGAGATGTAGAGGCTGATAAAGCACAGAATTTGGTAGTAGTAAGTGTAAAAGTTTATTATTTGTAATATATATTTTCTTGTTCAGTATGAGTAAATATGCAGATTTGCCTCTATATTTTCAATATAAGGGTTTAAATACATTTAATACGAGTTTATTTGAGACATATATTATTCCGTATGGTAATATTCTTCACATCTCACCTAGACAAGTACAAAATGAGCCTGAAAAAACTATTTAGGTATACATAATATACACAAACATATTGTCAGTATATAGAAAAAACTACATTGTAAAAAGAGCTAAGATTGTTTCTGAACTTTTGCAATAAGGAAGAAAGTTGCCACAGATTTGTTATACTATTTGCATTGTTTATTATTAGAGAGTATTCACTTTAGCCTTTCATCGATTATACTTACAGTCGCGCCAGCTGAAGCCTCTCGTGGGTGGGCAAACTCTCGACGGTCTGCATTTCGGCCACGAGATCGGCGTGCTCCATCTTGAGCTGCTTGGTGTAGCTGGCATCCTCTTGGCTCTTGCGTTGTATCAAAATACCCTTGATCATTTTGATGGGATGTGATGTATGTGATATGTACTCAATACTAGAGAGAGGAAGTTACACTTTGAATATACAAGTAGTGCCACACACTCTTTATATGTATTGCCGTTTTCTTTAGTTATTTGCCAACTCAATTGGTTGTCTAATAATGTTCTTCTTCCTCTTCGTTCAGTTGTTGTTGTTGTCTTTTATTGTTGCTACTGCTGTTCATCTGCTTCGTCTTCGTTTGCATGCAAATTGTAATTTGCATCTTTGAATTTGATTTCCGTTTGTTGTGTTTCTCTTGTGGCTTTATTGTTGATGTTGTTGTTGCTGTTGTTCTTGTTGCAGCTGCAAGTACTTTTTATTATTACTGCTTACATCTGTAGCTGTTGCTCTTGTTGTAGTTGTTGCAGTTGTGGTTGCAGCAGCAGTAGCTCCCGCTGCAGCCGCGGCAGCTCTCTCATGGCAGCAGGGCCCTGCGTCCCTGCCCCTGCCCCAGTTGACTTCACTCTCCTGTGTGCCCTCTCTTCTCCCTTGCACAGTGCTGTTCCTGTCCTGTTCCTGCGGACTCTTGTGTTTACTTTTGATTCCGATGCTTTTCAGCTTTGCTCAGCAACTTTTCACTGTAAAGAGAAGGAGAAGAAGAAGGAAGAGCGTGAGATTAGAAAACATATGTTAGCACCAGAGGGTTAACAGTTGCTAAGAATAATGGCAAACAGTGCAAACGGGAGCAGAGTGCAAACTGAGACCGCATAAGGCCAAAATCAAATTGCATGATAAACTCTCCACACACACTCTACAAGCAGAGAAGATAAATGGAAGCTCCTGCTGCCGCTGGCGTGGAGCAACAGTCAACGCAATTGTGCTAATGGATCGCCTATCAACTATCTGCCAGACTGACAACCCCTTCACCCTTCCCCTCCCTCTCCCAGCACTCTCATTCAGTGTCTCTTTGGTTTTCGGTTGCGCTCGAGTGTAAGAATAATGTGAATACGTCATTCGAGTGCGTCCTGTCTCTTTCTCTATCTCTGCTCATGTCTCGTGTCCTTAGTTTTGATAGCAGCTGAAATTGCATGTCGTCAGGCCATCCGACTCAGTTTACCTAAGCCCCAAGCAACTCCCTTTCTGCTGCCCTTCTCTCCCTCTGCATTTGGTACATGCGGTCGCTGGCAAAGAGCATTTTTAAATGGAGCCTTAAACAAACTGCCAACTGCAACTAACTTGGCTAATTTACCATGCTCTCTCTCTCTCTGGTTCCCTTTTTCCCTTCCTCCGACAGCTCTGACTCTTCTACTTTCTATACCAAGTCATGTACGAAGTGCCCAACTTGTGTGTGTGTTTGTGTGTCTGTGCGCTGACTAATGCACTCTGCCATGCTCCTAAAATGAACACAAATCTGTGCAAAACTGTCCAAGCTAATTTTTGATATTTAATCTACAGTAATAGAATAAGTTTACTTCATAAAGACTTTCATGTTGCACTTGCAACTACAGTTTTAATATACTTGAATGTTAGTAAAACTATTTCAAATACATAGCTCGCTTGAAAAATGAATGTTAAATTGTGAGCAATATTTTCTGAAATTTCTTACATTTTTAATGGATTTAAAAGGATTTAAAATAAAAGAAAAAAATAAAGCTACCAGGCATTTTAATTTATATTATTTACAGTAAAACATATAATATATATTTAAAACATTTAAATCAAATTATATTGTACTTCAAATAAAATCAAAACAAAATAATATATATTTAAAACAATTAAATCAAATCATATTGTACTTCAAATAAAATCTTTATAAAGTTCTACAGTTTCTCAATAAATTTATTATATTTTATATATTGTAATTTGACAAACTGTTAATAAATCCGCAGAAATTCTAAGAATTTCCCTTAAAGAAACAGTCGTTAATATTGGAAAACCTCTTAGTGTTCATATATATTAAATTTGCTAACAATTTACGTGGCCATTCAAAAGCAATTTGAATGGATTCGCCCCATCGAACGAGTCGCAGTTTGTATTCGCCCCCTTAGAGTACTCATTAAATTGCAGCGCAACTCGATGCCGCTTCAACTGAATGCGCCAAGTGCGGCATGTGGCATGCAGTTTGTGGCATTGTGATTGCGTTTCTTGTGTGTGCACACTCCACATACTTCCCAACCCCCCCCTCCCTCTTCCGAGCAACACAAATTGGCACAAAATACACCTGTGACCCTTTTTTTTCTTCTTGCCCGAGTGTTTTCCGTTTGGTTAGGCTGAAGGAGTCAACGAACGGACGTACGAACGGACGGACGAATGAAAGCACAAGCAGGAACAGGAGAAGGAGTAGCAAAGGAATTGCAAGAAACGGACGACGGGACTAGAATCGGCACTCGAATTTAATTTGCATTGCCTGCACCGTTTCAGGGCAGTTTGACTCACGTGCTGGGGCTGCTTTTATTTGATTTTGATTTCACTTTTTGGGGCCACAGCACAGTAGGCAGGCACAGTGGCAGCAACAGAGGCAGAGCAACAGCAGCGGCAACAACAACAAGAACAGCTACCATAATTTACTTTGCCCTGCATTGCTGTGTGGCACAGTTTTTGGGTCCCCAACCTCGAGCACAACAATAACAATAGCCCTACCCAGTCTGCCTGGCTTTCCATTTCCGTTGCCTGCGCTTGGCCTCGCCACATGCCACTTGCAACTCGCCTTGCCTTTCCTTGCCTTACGTTGCCTCGCCTCGCCTCTTGGGCAACGCTTAAAACTAACATCCTTAACCTCATGCTTATCCTCGCTCTTTCATCCTCAAGCAGCGCTCTTTCTCCCTGCCCCTACACCCCTCTCCTTGCCCAGACCATTTCCATTGCCATGCCAATGCACGTTCTCGTACTCACACTCATTTCCATTTCATTCTCTCATCCTTATGCTGGACGGGTGCTAATGCACTCAGTGCGAGCACATAATTCGCCTCGCCAACCCCCCGCCCCTCATTGACGAGCATGTGCCACACTCGGAAGCCATCAAACGATGCCAGTCCCCTCAGTCCCACAGCGACTTCCTACTTCGACAGACAGTGGCTGCCAAAATCACAGCATACCAAGTAGAACTGATGAAAGTGAGTTGAAGTTTATAAATTATCATCAAAAACATTGGCACAAGTCAATTTTGAAGATGTGATCTAATCTGCTTTAATTTCTAACAAGTTTTCAATTCATTGGGGATCGTCTGATCTTCTATCGTATGATAATCTGCAATTATTTCACAATTGCAAATCGATTATTCAATCTATACCCCAGGGAATTTGTATTGTATTGCACCACTGTAATTTGCCGTAACAGTACTCATTAAAGGGTCCTCCTCTTCCCTCCCTCGACTCTGGCCTGAAGGTGTTTTGGGGGGGGGGGCCTATTGTGGCTTGGCCCACTTGGCAATGTTGCTGTTGCTGTTGGTTGACTCATGTTGCACATTGCGCCTGTCGAGAGCCATTCATTTTTGTGCCCGCCCTTTCCCCCTTTCTTTTCTCTCTCTCTCTCTCTCAGTTTGGCCCGACACTCTTCAGGTCATCATCGTCGCCGTCGTCGTCGTGGCGGCATCGTCACTTGCCTTGATGTCGAGCCACTTAGTTTGAATTAAGCTTGAAGAGTTTTTCACGTTTTATTTTTGCTTTTACTTGTTTTTTTCTTGTACGCCCTCCCCCTGTTGCCCACTACTCTAAACTTGCTGTTGGCCGTTTTTTATCTCATCTCTTAATATCTTTATTCCGTAAATTATTTGCCTTTAGCTTTTATTATTAAACACTGGCATAAATATGCAGCTTAGGCGAGAGCAATATTAATAACTTAAGACGCAGCAGGATAACCAAACTGCGAGAGAGAGAGATAGAGGGGAGAGAGGAAGAACAAGAGATAAAGGGCAGAGGGTGTGTGCGGAAGTGCACACAATAGCAAGGCCGGAAGCAAGCAAGCTGCTGCCTTGTACGACCGCAGATAACACGCATACGCCATGATGTACGGCGTCCAATCGGGTTTGGGTATTTGGCAATTCAGCTTGTTATCATTGTTGTTGTTGTTGTTGTTGCTGCTGCTGCTGCTGCTGCTGTCTGCTAGTGCTGCGGACTCCATTGTAATCCGACCAAACACCCACACACACACACACACACCCACCCACACAGACATTCTGACAATTTTGGAGCAGAATGCGCCTTTGTGTATTGACGGACAGCTGCAGCAGACAAACTCATAAATGAAAATTGCATCGCAATATCCTTGATGTCGGGCTTTTGGTTTCCTCCTCGCCTTGGCCATTTCTCCATCTCTATCTACCTTTACCTGCCTTGACTGCCTGCCCTCTAGCCCCTTCCCCTTCCTCCCCACTCCACGTCAGTTGTCAAGCACACAGAAATAAATGTTGCAAGCTGAGTGAGTGCCTCAGGGTTTATTGGGGGAACATAATTAAAATTTCTTGGTTATTGCTTTCATATTTTCCGCCCTCACATTTTCCTTTATAAAGAGGAAAAATGTTATGTTAAAAATAAATATACCATAAATATGCATCGTCAGATATTAACTGCAAGGTATATGTTGCACTTTATTCGGCATTAATATTAATATAATTATGCGCATGTTCGACGCAATGAAACGAAATCATAATTAGGAGGAGTTAATAAAGCCCGCGCGTGCTTACATCATATATTTATCGAGACACAATCTTCATTATAAAATGCATGTTAATTATGTGTTGATAATTTATATTAAAGCGGACTTTACATTTTATGACATACGTATATCATGCTATTATATATTGTATGTAACAGGCAGAGGGAGGCGTGACATACGCCACAAACTACATTCGGAATCAGCATCAACAGCTGAGTCAATATCTCTGTCTGTCTATCTGTCTGACTTTCTGTCTGTCAATAAAAACCGAATTCCAAGCATCATTTTGTTGCAAGACAGTTTGTTTTTCGTAAGCACAATAACTATCAACGCCTTAATGATTTCTGAAAATTTGGTTGCAATCGGATCATTAAGATAAAAGTTATTAAAGAAATACTTTTCAGAATTACTGATTTCTAAGCCGCTCCCTAGAGTATGCAGCAGAAAATATTTAAGAAGACTTTTGGACAGTTGGGTAGCGAGTCTATCACAGTTAAGCACACTCGACTGTAGCTTTCGTGTTTGTTTTATTTTGTTATTATTACAGATATTTCAAATAAAACATTAAACATAAGAAAATTAATTGTATTCCATAAGTCTATCAAATTAACTTCACACTATCCTCACATAGCTGACAGTTCATCATTTAAAATTTATTATACTTATATTTTGCACTTCATTATTCTAGTTTATATAAAAAGCTGATAAACTTGCAATCAATCTCATGTGAAATTCTCTGAAATCGGATAAACAAATTACGAACATTTGCAACCGTCTTTGTGCAGGTATAAGCTGCTTTAAATTCGCTCTCTTTCACTCTCAGATTTTCGTAGGAATAACATCGTTGAATCATTTGATAAACAAAGCAATTTAATGGAGGTCAGCTTAAAGGATGAGTCTGCTGTTGTTGTTGACGTTCTAATTTAAATATTTTTGTTACGACTTACTTGGACTAATGTACTGCAGGGAGAAAGGTAAATTATTAAACAAGCCAACAAGGGTAACAAAAAATGCAAGAAATATAGAATAAATCAATATATTGCGTGTACCTCGGCTGGATTTGAATATTTAAAACGTTTCTACAAGCCAAAATTGCAGACTGTTTTTACCAAATGTATTTTATGATAGACAGTTAGATATCTCTTAAGGGCAATACATATTCTTTTGTATAAAACATTGTTTCAAAAGGGAAATAGTTAAATGTAACGTTATTAATATAAATTATCGACCTTCCCCTCTTTTTATAGGGTAAACAATCTGCAAGTCACTCTGTCGACTCAATCAGTTTCTAATGACATTTTCATAAGAAATAATTTCGCATAAGCTTAACTTCACTTCGCTTTGCTTTTGCTCTTTAGCATTTGCAAAGCGTGAGAGAAATTATGAAAAGCAAAGCAAACTGTCTTTAATCCTCAGTCGAAAGATCATGAATATTCATAACAAATGTAAAGGAAACACTATTAAATACTGATTAAGCGACGGAGACAAGATAAAAGAAAATAGAAGCGCCAACTCGGAATTTGTCATTTTGCCGCTCAACTTGCTTAACTGCCATTGCTGTCAATCAAGACCTAAACACAAACACACACACACACACACATACACACAATAACGCTGATGATGTGTCCATTTGCTACACCCTCGACTATGACTGGAGGCAATTGCCCATTCCGTCGGCAACTTAATCCAGTAAACTGTTTTGGTCATCTTTCAAAATTTAGCACAACGTGCCAAGAGCAACGCTGTCCGATGACACATAGAGAAATAGTCTCTCTTCCTCCCTCCCTCCCACACACACACACATATACACACGTAGACGCGTTACTCACACACATACACAGAGCAAGTCGCTGCTCAGCTCAGCGTGTCGTCCTTGTTGTTGTCTTCCTTTTCTGCCGTCGCCATTGTCATTCTGGCTTAAGCTCTGTCCATCATTTCTGTCGCTGTCTCCGCAGCGCTTAACGAATGTTTTTAAAGTCATGGGTTAATTTCTCCAGCCCGCGAACATCGTTTATCTCGCTTGCACGCTCTTGCTACCACCCCCTGCCCTGCCTCACCCCTCTCCCTCAATTTGTTTCTGTTTCCCTTCCCCTGTTTGTTTGTCGTTTGTGGTGAACACCTGGGGCGCCACCTATCGTTCAATTGTTTGCGTATCGGTTTAATTATTGCCCGCGCCCTTTTCCTTTGTTGGCGCTGTCCATCTGCTTGTCTCCCTCTCTCTCTCCTCCCATCTTTCCACACGCTTGCTCATTTATTTATATTCACGCCCACGGCTCATTTTCAGTTTGACCCTGCGGCAAGTGACAACACCTCCTCGCCCTCCTCCTTCTCCTTCTCCTACTCCTTTAGCTGTTCCTCTGCTACTTTTGACTTCTCTCCTTCCTCTACTTCTTCTTGTTTCACCCCTGCGGACTCATTTGTCCAGCCGCTTCGTGTCTTTGTATTTTAAATGGCTGTTCCTGTCCCCATTTTCACTTTTTCCGTTGTTATTCCTCTGTTGATACCCTGTATTCATTGAAAATATGCTGGGTAGGGGCATATAAGTTTAGTTGGCGGGTTTGTCAGGGGCCTGAAGTGCATCAGCGTGGAGTGTGGAACAGTTAAAACTATGTAAAGAGGTATTTATCCTACACAAATTGAATTCACTTTAAAATATCTTAACATTTTATTATTTTACATTTTGCCTGCTTTGATAAGCTTAATTTCTTTGAAAACTATCTACAGGGTATGCCACAGTCGACCACGCACAGTTGGCTACTTCAACTTGTTCTTTTTCTGTGTGTGTGTGTGTTGTTTTTTTCACCGCCTGTGCGTGGCTGCATTTATTTATGCGAGCGCAAAGAGGAAAATTGTGTCGCCGTTTTTCGCAGGTGAAATATTTTTAATTAAAAAATCTTTTATTTAAGCGAGTGTCAGACAGAGCGCTGCGTGGATAGACAGACAGAGAGAGAAAGAAGGAGATAGATAGACGAAGATACAGACAGACAAAATGCATTATTCTAGATGGAGCGCGCTTTTTGGCCCATTTTGTGGACAAGATTACGAGGTATTAACTATTTTCAAGCAGAGCCAATGGCAGGCAGCAAATTAGCTCGAAGAAGAATGACAAACGGAAGGGGCGGGGCGTAAGGGAGTGGGGGGACAGGGTAGCCCAGACAGAAAGGCTGCCAAATGTGCCCATAAAATATGGCAATTTCGTACTGCGATATTATATTAGATTATCTATCGTTTGTTTTGTCTGGAAACCGAACGAGTTGAGAGCTGAAATTCAGTTGAGTTTTGTTTTTGTTTTTTTCTTTTTTGGTTTCTCTTTTGGGTTCGTTTCAACTGGTTGCATCTGTTTGCTTTGTTTTCAACATGTTTCATGTTTACTTTTGTCTTTTATTTAATTAGTATATTTCGTTGAATTCATTTCATTTCATTTCCATTCTATATTATTCAGCAATAATTCAATTTGTACTCACTATACTGCAGTTTTGTCTTTTATTTTTTGATTATTTGCATTGTTTCTTATGTATTTAACTGTTTTATTTATGCGCTTTGAGTAACATAATTAATCATTATTTATTTTGATTCATTTTCTATTTATTTTCAAAATTTTCTCTTGTTTTTCATGCAGCATAAAGCTAATTTTAAATTTAATTTACTCCATTTATATTTTAGCGGCTTTTCTCAACACATATTCATTTTAATGTATTTGACACATTTGTTTTTATTATATTTTTGTATTTTTTAGAATATTTATTTAAATATTCTAATGCAAATTTCCTTTTGTTTAACTTAGTGCAGTATTTTATGCTTCTCTTCCTGCTCTGTTTGCCTGTAATGTTTCTATGCATTACCTTAAGTAATAAAATACTGTTTCATTTCTTTTATATTGGATGCAGTGTTTCACTTTTTATTTCGCTGTAACTTCATTATTTTGCAACGATCTCTTTTTTTAGTATTTCTCTCAGCAGTCAATTTTAATTTATTCCATGCCATAATGGCTCAACTAATCTCTCTATCAACTCCTGCTTTGCCCATTGCCATTTCAATTGATAGCTGTGAAATTTATTATGGAAACGTGGCTGCAACATTCCCCATTTCTCCATTTGGGCCATAAACCAGCGCAAGCCAGACAATCGCTGCCACAGCAGAAGAAGGATAAACCGTAGGAGTTATTGCATAGCAGAGATTTCCCTGTCTGCCTGTCTGCCTGCCTTGCTAGGAGCTATAGAAACTGCCTTATGGCACGGCATCAGGTTATATTAGCTCGCATAAAATTAATGCCGTTTTCTTGTTAGGCGACTACGCGGCAAATCTCAGTGCAGCGGGAAACTTTAAAGTGTTCTAGGGTAACAAGCAAACGAGGAAGAAGCAGAGGAAGAAGAAGCAGTTCCCACTTATTTTATTGTTGCACCCTGGTGAGTGTGCCAGTGTGTGTGTGTGTGTGTTTGGTGTGTGTTGATGTTGGCGCGCTACTTTTTTATCCATTTGCCAGTTGGCATATCTGCGCTCCAGTTTTTAACAAGGTTAGTTACAAACACACACACACATACAACAAACAACACACTCATATTCCAACGTACACAGACACACACATACATACAGTGGCACGTGGCGCCCAAAGTTTCAGTACATTCTGCTGTTGTTGCCGTTTTTGTGTTTTGTTTTTTTTTTTGTCATTTGCAATATGCCCGGCATTTTCGCGTTCCATTTTCCACCCAACTCCCTTTGGGATTGAGTCCCAGGTAGTTGCCTACCCTTCCCCCCTTTCTGTTTCTACTGTTGTACTCCGCAGAGTGTTCGTTTATAAAGAGGGGGGTGATTTGCGAAATGGTGTCAAACGGATATGCATGTTGATTTAATTTGCACCTTCGTTTAAACGCTCGGACCTCTTTTACAGTTCCCTGCACTCCCCTCCCCCTCTCTCCCGCTCTCTCTCTCACTCATCAAGCGCCATGCGGAATGGGACAAAAGTGAATTATTTTAACGCCAGACGCGAGTAAATTAGAATTGGCTTCATTTGCTCTAGTTTCGCCTGGGCCCAAAAGGCCGCATGCCGCACACGGCTCTCCGTAATGCCCTGTATGTGTGTCTTGTTTGTGTGTGTGTGTTGTGGTGTGTGTGTGTTGTATGAAATATGTATGTATGCAAGTCCTGTGCGAAAATCAACGCCAGCTAATTGCGCGATTTTTATCACCCAAACAAACGAGGTCGTGAGGTCTCGCCCATTGCCCTTCCCCCTCACCCTTGTTCCCACTCCTTGTTGCATCCTGCCTAGTTTCCGCCCAAAATAAAGATAGAATAATCCAGTGAATGTAATTTTTTTCTTGCTCGTTTTTTGGTTTGTTTCTTTTCCGCTTCAATCTCTTGTGCCATTCATTTTGCTCGGCGCTGATTAATTAATTAATTCACATACAAAGCGAACGATTTATCTCACGGCGGGTATACGTAATATTTGCATGCTGGTGTGTGCGGCCAATGTGGCGTATGAGTAATGGACTCAACTAAATTTCCGTATCACTGGTCAAGGCGGGGCGGGGGAAAGGTGAGGCAGGCGAGACGACGCGCTAAAGGAAAGCAGTTTATTATGCGGACCTGATGCTTCCTGTCTCCCTCTCTCTCGCTCCTGTCTCTCTCTCTCTCTGTTGCTTGGGCAAGGAATTCAACTTCATTGTCGTCCTTATGTGGCCCCGGGCACGTGTCGGAATGCCGCTATTTATTTATTTAGTGGCTTAATAATTGAGCACGTGATCTTATAAATGTTATGACCACGCACAAGCCTCTACTCTCTCTCTCTCTCTTCCTCTCTCTCTCCCTCTATTCAGCGCATATTTCCACGTCCTCTTTAGGTGTCTGTCTCTCCCTCTCTCCCTGTTTCTCACACTCCTTGTCATTTCCGGTAGCCGTTTGAGCACGTAATTGGCTTTTGGGAGTACACACAACTGGCAAATTTGTATTAAATGTAGGTACGCGCACATACACACACACACCCAGAAGTACTCACCCACACACACACAACAGCCATACTCACTCAGACAGAGGCACACTTACTGAGAGCCCCTGAGTCCCTCACAAAAAGGGGTTTAAGGACAGCTTATGTGCGCTTAATGCGGACAGACAACACGAGGGTCGAACCAGCAGGAGACACGCAGACCGGACAGAGGCGACAGTAGTAAGAGAGGCGACGAGGCTTGAAAGTCAGTGGCACGTAGAGACAGAGTCAATGCTGCACGTAGTACACATGAAAAGGTTGCAGCAAGTTGAGAGTCGGATGAGGCGGCAACCAAAGAGAGCGATCTGCTGCTAACTGTACTTCCTGTTATGCCTCGAATTGCTGTTGATATATGACATCGTTGATAAGCGAAACAGGTTTTCAAATTGAATTTCAAATAAATATGATAGCAAATACACACGAGAAAAGGTACAATTTAATGTTAAAAGAATATTTTACAATTGAAATGCAGAACCCTTTAATAACTCACTGGGATATACCTTTAATATACCTACATTAAAGTAGATACTTCCCCACTGCACTGAGTAATATACAAACAAGCAAACATTTCCCTCTAAATATACATTTATTTTTGGTTACCTACGCGCCCATTCAAAAATTCCCGACAATAATCAACATTATCAGGCTGCATATATAGTATTAGTTTATTAGAATTTCCCCTCAGCTCTTTATCTTTCAATTCATATGCTTGTTTGATGTGCCGTATAAACTTATCATCAATATCTATCGCTCTTTTACAGCAATATTACCATTTCGCCCTATCTATATTTATCAACGTCTGTCTGTCTGTCTGTCTATCTGTCTGTTTGTCTATTTCCATTGGTGTGGCTTTATTTATTTCTATATTTAAATTCAGGCTTTAGAAGGCTTTATCTAACTGCAATATCTCGTTTCAATGGTTTGGGGTCTTTGATTTCAAAAGTGCGCAGCAATTCGATTATTTGCTTACCTTATTCTATTATGCTTAACGAGCTTTTTGGGACACACACACACAGACAGAAAAACCCCAAACGAAGAAGAAGAAGAAAGGAAGGGAAAAAGCAAACCTATATTTGCCAACATTAAAGCGTACAAAGTTCCAATGAAAAACTATTCTCCAGGCATATGTCTCCAGTGTGCCATAGGGTTTTCCCATTCCCCTTCCCTTTCCACACACTTCTGCCTATTCCACCTACGGCCCAACCCAAGCCAATGTAGACAGATGGGCTGCACCCACGACAGGGCCAGAGATACAGTGGCTACGACTGCTCCTACAAATAGGCGCTGATTTTTTTTTGTCGCTCTAGGGAAGATCCTAGGGACTAGTTGAGGCAGAGGGTAGCTACAGCTGCATTGTAATATATAAAATATTGTAGAGAGTGTTTTATGGTAATTTAAAAAATCAAGATGACATAAAAAACTTGTTGAATTTTCTTTAAATTTAATCTTGCCTTAAACATAAGCTAAACTATTTTTTGCATCGAATGCTGTACAGGATATAGAGTCTATCACACAGTCTATTCTATAACAAGTTGAACTATATTGAATTGCAAACAGTTTATTACAGATGAAAATACTTCAATCAATATATTTTCATACTGACATCGATTTATTCACAGATTCAATTTTGACCGTCAGCCCTAGTTTAAACCTCCAGGTCCACACGCTTTTTGCTTGACTCTCGCTTTTTTGCGACTTCTTGTTATCAGACGGAGGCTTCGTTTTGTTTTTTTACTGTCGCCTTTTTTGCTGCTTTGCTTTGAACTCTTAAATATACGTAGGAAGAACGAGCATGTACAGACGGTCACACACGTACATATAACATACACGTATATCACGCTATTTATGGGTGTGAGTTAGCATATGTATGTGCAGGTCCGTCTCTGTCTAGATGTGTGTGTGTGTGTTTTAAAGGCCTTAGACGCATACCAATGCGAGCGCCTTCGACTTCCGTCAGTCGCCTCGGCCGCACAATGCACTAAAATAACTGTAAATAACAATTTGCAAGTGGGTGTAAAGGAGAGAACACATGCTCGATTGCAGGGGCGTGCCAGACGAGGACAGAAAGATAGGCAGTCCCCGAGTAGGTGCGAGTGAGAGGCAGAAAACAATTGCGTGCGCTTATGTAGGAATAGGCAGCAGTCAGCCGAAGAAACATAGACAGAAAGCAAGGAGATGAGGGGACTGGGTAGAGACAGAGGGCGACAGAGCGTATGCACGCCAAGTGCGGATGGGTCTATAAAAGCTGCAAGGATGCAGCAATAAAATGTCGGCGCTGCAACGGTAAAAAAACGATGGCGGCGATTTAAGCGATGACGCCGTCGACGACAACCGCAGGGTAACCTACAAACTACTTCCTCCCCTCCGCGCCCAGCTACCTCTCTGCGAGGATGTTCCCACTGTCTGGGAGAGAGTGACAGAGAGAGAGAGAGAGAGGGAGGGTCTGTTGGCTCATCCTGTGTGCTGGCCATATGTGTGACTCCTTCGTCTTCGTCGTCGCCAGCGCCTTGGCCAAAAGCGGGTCGTTTCGTTGACAACCCCCGGCCAACAATTGCAATGTGACCCACATTTGAGGCGTACCGAGAGGCCGTACAACCAATATACCAGCCCCTCTCCCCTTTCCTTCTTCTTGTTTGCGCGTCTAGCCCTTTCACCCACTTAAGGCATGTCTTTAGCCTTTATATCGAAATTGAAAACATTTCTCCTTGCGCCTGCCATTCAATATGCCAGCTCTGTACAAGTCTGCCAGGGTAGAGTGCCGCAGATCGCATTGCCGTTTGACAGAGGTCAGTGTGGGATTATTGAAAAATTCCTTATGGCATATGCACTAAAGAAACTAAAGACTACAATAGCAATAAACAGATTCGTTTTATTCAATTTGCAGTGCATTAACTCTTATATTAGAATAAAATTGAAAATTTAATGAACTCCTTTTAAATTGCACCCATGAAATATCTTTCTGATATACAAATTATAATTTAAGCTGGCCCCAAGTTGTATGCTATACAAAATGTATTCTTGGAAAGCCACTTAGGTACTTAAGTTGAGCTTATCGTTTAAAATGCGCACTCAATGAGCTTTCTGAGCTTGTTATTGAAAAACATAACCTCAAAGCGATTTAATACTTAATTAAGAACAACACTCAAAAAGCCATTTTTAAAGCATACTATTTGGCGCTGGGCACTTGAAAATTCTCGGAATTCCCAAGGAGTTTATACCACAAACGCACAAGCACACATAAAAGCGGCTTAAAGAAAATTGCCCAACAATGCGGAAATTAATGTCAAAGAGCGACGAGAGCGAGGCAGCACGCTCTGCTCAAGGGACTGTTTGGACTGTTTGGGCTTCAGGGCATCAGAAGTCCGGCTCGGAGTGCTCTTTACATGTGCATACATATATACAGTATACATCTTATATATTTAGTTAAGCTCTGAGCACTTTATTCAATATACTTCAGTTTTATTTGGCAATGTCGTGCAATGGTTTTGTTCTCTCACTCGTAAATATACATTGGAAGTACAAATTTACAGACTATACTTATATATGCTGTATACATATTTATCGGTACAATTTGTACTCTTTGGTCTATGACATGACTCTCTGAGTGGCTTTAAGTGGATTAATTTAAATCATTTGTTTGTCGTTATTGCTGGCTGTTTCTCCCTTTTTTTTCTGATGTGCGGCGGTGTGTGTTGCGTGTTGCGGTCGCCGAGGCAGCGACGTCAGTGGCAACAGCGGCGACAACAGCGGGCAGCAGCAGCAGCGGCTGCGTCATATGATAAATGAGTTTTCCATGCGCTGAATTTGCCATTTTACGCAAATATTGTTGCCTGCTTTTCCGCTCTTCTGCCTCTTTTTATGCGGTCGCTGCCTCCGCCCCACCCACGCCGTTTTTACGCCTGACTGGCTTTACATTGCATTTTCTCCAGATAAATAATGTATACAGTGGCTATATGTAATCTTGTATAAGGCCTGATATGTTCTGTGGGTTAAAGTGATAAGCAAGAAGAGATTTTTCTTCAGGAAGTGAGGGCATCTTGTCAATTGCGTATTTGGGGATTGGCTTATTGATCATCTCCGAGCGCTAAGCTGTCACTTTAATGCATCGCACGTAAAAGATAAAGTATTGGCGACGTTAAATACGTCATAACATGAGCTGGATTAGCTTTTAGAATTATGCCAGAATGGCCTATTATAATGGATTTAGTGATTGTCGGGCTGATATTGGCGACAACTTGTTAACATTTTAAAGACTATTTGAGTTTCAGGCAACTTTAAGCTAATCAAATAATTCTGCCGTCGCGTTGTTATCCAAAATTCAAGTTAAGTATTGCAGCAACAAGAATTTATTTATTTTGTTTTGTTTAAATTTGCATGGAAGATTAATTTCACGAGATTTGCTGCTCAAGTTTGTCATGTTCCCCAGACAGAATTCAGTGCACGCACAGCAAGAAAATATGCTTCAACTTTTCGCCTGGAGACAGAGAGAACTTTGGATTATTTCGTGTTATTTCGCTTGTGACTTCTGCTCCATCGACTGACTGACGTCTGTATGCCGTCTTCTCGTCGCCCTTATCTCGCATAAATTTCACGCAACTAATTAGCAAAACCAGCGAAATAAAAGGAGAGTAAAAATCTCTTTGAATTGAGTTCTCAGCTGCCCTCGGTAGGGTAGAAAGGTGGGCAGCCGCTCGCAATTAGCATAATACAAGTGTGCGGTGGGGCACAAGCGAGAGAATTGAAGTTAAAAATAAGCAGAGAAAATATAAATGAAATATACATAAATATGCAAAGGAAGCGGGCAACTTTTTGGATATCAATTCAGTCAAAGGCTGCAAAGTTTTAAGCTCCCCTTCCACCTGCCAATGAAGGGAAGAGACTTTGCCACTGAAAGCGCTTAAAGCGTGGACAACATTCTGGTTTTTGGCGAAAAGAGATGGCAAAATGGCCAACAAATTGGCAGGAGATTAGCCGAAAAACAGTTGGCCTCATTCGCTCTGGCGGTGGCCATAAAATTGCAACAATTGCACACAACAACAATTGTCTCCAACAGCAACAGAGCAACAACCACAACAACAACAATAACAACAACGACAACAATAAAATGGCCGGAAACAGCCAGCGGCTGTCACAGAGCGCAGCTCGTTTCCGCTTGGCCAGCGGTGCGCAGAAATTGCGAATGGCAGCAGACAAATTATGCCAACGCGAATGAGTTTGAGCGAGTTCTGACCCGGACTAACCCAGCCAGATAGAAAGCAAAGATGGTCCAAGCAGCCAAGTGGTTTTCCCTTTTTTCCCGCATTGATAAAGCATCTTTAAAGTTGTGTTTTCACCTTGAACCGCCTACGCTGTGCTGCAATGGCCTGGACTGGCGTGGCCTGCCCTGAACTGGCTGGCTAATCAATAAGTGGCCCATAAATTATGAGCCTGTCAGTGCGTATAGCTTTGCGTAAATAACGTTACTTCCATAGCCACGGTCACATGTGGATAATGATGAGTGTTGCGGCTGCCGCTTTAACTTGCCACTTTGCACAACCCTCAACACACACATAGACACACACACACACACTGACCGCCCAGCCCTTGTCAGAAATGAGTGTGTTGGCAATTGAAAAAGTTTGCCCTTTAGCTTTGCTTCCGTTTTTCTTATTCTTTCCACCGATTTCTGTTTCTGTTTGGATTTCATTCAGCTTTTTTTTCGTCGCTTCTTTTGTGCTCTCAAGTTGATTTTGGCAGACAAAGTTTCATTGTTGCCATTAAATGGGGTATATATATATATATATATATATTTGTATAGTTGGCTTAGGCCAATTCCTAATGGTGTATTTTGAGTTTTTGTGCGGAAAACGCATTACAAACTTCGAGCTTAACTCGAGGCAACTCGAGTAATTACTGCAGTTGACACTTGAAATAACCAATTAAAGTGCAAGGGTGTTAATAGACAACGAGAGAGAGAAGGAAAGAAGAGAGATTTATGACTGCAGTTACAGTTGTGTTTTAATTGGAATTTATTATTTGCAATAGTTTTATAGCTGATCAATGATATGCTTAGTGTCATAGAAAGTCTTCTTAAAAACAATACTACAATTTCCTCTGATTACTGTTTAGACATATAGAAGAAGTACCTAAGATATTTCTTAGAATTTTAGATCTAACTTAATGAAACTTACCAAAAGGTAACTGCAGATAAGATTAGTATTCGAACTAAAGCATAACTGACTCTCATCAAGCGACTGTCTTGACGAACAGCTGAGCTTGTAATTGCATAAATATGTAGATTGAGCTACCTCTATAGTTATGCAAAGGGACCTCAAGTCAACTCAAGATCAGTTTCGAAAGTAAAAACAAGGATGGTTTACAAATTAGTTAATTGTTTCAACGTTTATCAATAAATAATACATATATTGGTAAACCAATCTTTGTAAGCCTGACACAAGTCGATTATTGTTCTTCTCTCTTTCAAAGGCATTTTATTATTCTACAAGTAGAATCGGCATGGTATACTTTTCCCGGCTTAAACCCAAGGTTAAATTGGATATATTTCTGTAACTGTTAAAACTGAACAATGGTTTCAGCAGATTCCTTCTTTAGTCCATTGTAAACTTACACAAAAAAATCAAACAAATAGATTGCCTTGACAAAGCATATGTATGTAATTAAATGTGCTTCCCAAAAGACGTAAAATCGATCTCTACTTAAATAGAATACTCTGCTATATATAATAAATTGATTATATAAACCGCAGCAGTTTCTTTCTGTAGAATTAAATGTGATACATGCCACATGAGACGAACTTCTCCCTGCGAGTCGTTTTTCCCTCTTGGTTGCTTTGTTTACACAACTGTTTTGCCAATAGTTGATATTTTATGAAATATATTTGTGTTGACGTATTTACGAGTCTCACTTAATGGCCGCATAATAACAATATAAACGGCAGCTTCAGGCTGTCAGCAAAGCGATCAATTGCGAATCAAATTTCTCGGAATCAAAACGAATATAGCGCAATAATGGGACGCAACACAGCCAGCAACGATGGCAAGAGATATTTAGTATATAAAACGAAACCGTATTTAGAGAATTTCAGCAATGTGTTGACACTGTTGGGGGAGGCCTAACAAGAGGACGCAGCACGGAGAGAACGCATCGCTCTTGGCAGGCATTTAAATATTTGGATAATTTACGAGTTTGCATTCAAGTGCGAGTCATTGCATACTGCATTACATATATACATATATATCCCAAAATAGTAAAGCACTTTACCTGCAATTATCAATTTGATTTATGCGCTTCGGTTTTATTTGATTTTTTCAGAATTGTTCAAACAGTGCGTCAAACACGGCGATTGAGGTAAACTGCACGGTATCGTTTTGGCACACGCGATACATGGATCCCATGAGAACGGCATAACAATCATACGCCCCGTGTGTCCGGCAATCTATCTTCCCATTCTGCCGTTTTGTCTTTGCTTTTGTTATTGTTATTGCTGTTGTTGTTGTTTGTTAACGTTTTTGCTTATCTGAGGCGGCCGTACAAATATCACGTGAAAAGCAACAACAACAACAACAACAATACAAACAGATGAAGCTTAGAGCGCAAAAAAAAACCACAAAAACAAAATGAACAATTGAAAAGTTTTTTTTACTTCTCGATTCTTTTTTTTACCGTAGTTTTTGCTTTGTTATTGTTGTTTTCCTGCTCTTTTCGTCTTTGCTAATATTTTCAAATTGATTGCTGCGTGCGGTACCTTATCGACATTGATTTGCCGTTGTTGTTGTTGTATTTACTGCTGATATTGTTATTGCTGCTGTTGTTGTTGTTGTTATTATCGCTGTTGTTGCTTTATCTAGTGGGCTGAGTGTACTGTCGGCGACTTGTTCGCTTTTGGCATTTACATTTTCATTCTCATTCCCATTCTCATTTTCGTTTCATATTTGTCGCGCCTTGTGACACTCAGTGCAAATAAATTGCCAAAACGCAAAGTGGAAACATGACCACAAAAGCAAAATTGTCGAATGGCACGCGGCGTATACGTAATAAAAATTGAAGCGACACAAACGCGCGTCAAATAATTCACGAATCGTTCGCGTTTCACATTCACGTTTAACGTTTAACGTTGAACGTATCGTTGTTGCGTCGTTACGTCGTTACGCAGTGCCGTCGCATCCCGTCGTCCGTACGCTTTGTTGCTGGCGCTGTAACCACAGAACTATAACTGAACACAGTTGAAACACTTGAAATCCGGCCAAGCGCCCAACGCGCCAAAGAACCCAAGAGCCAGAAGAGCCGTGGCCAAAATGCCGCAGCGTCGTTTTCAGTCGGCAAACGGCAGCGACAGCGACGTCGACGGCGTCTCGTTGCCAATAGGCACAGGCAGGCGTCCCCAAAGTGAAGCGGCGGGAGAGGGAAAGGAGAACGACAGCTGCAACAGGGAGAGCGGCAGAGCGGGACAGAGGAGTGCGCGCCAGTCTAGCTATGAATGAGTGAATGCCAACTGAAAAGTGGGCGGCAAGTGGCAGCAGGAGAGCGAACGAGAGAGAGCGCGCAGTCGGGCAAGAGAGAGCGACGACACGAGTTGTGCCGAACACAAAAACATCGCCATCGTTCTATGTTCTATGTGTGACGTAGCAGCACAGTGGTCGGAGTGATAATGAAAAGGAAGTGAAATTTGAGTTAACAAATAATAAAGATGCAAAAAATATGCTAATATTATTATATGTTTTTTAACTCTGCTCCGTGATGGTTTGTGAGCAGAATAAAATATTTATCCTTTAATTCTTATTGTAAAATCTTGGTGGAGCCTGATTTTGGATAGAAGAAGAGTCATTGTCGGTTTTCAACTCTTGCTCTTGCTTTTACTGAAATGCCACTGCCTTTTAAGATAAGAACCCTAAGCTATTGATTGGAGGATTTAGCGTGGTGGGACAATTTGAGTAATACTTTTATAATTATGAAAAAAATTATAAGAAATTATAAAAAATTATAGTAAAATTATTAGAGAACCTCAAATATAATCAATTTGTACAGTTTAATTAAAAATTCTTTAAATAACACAACCACAAAAAAAAGGAAAAACAAAAAAAAACATACGCATATTCGTATGTGCAATGCAATGCACTGATTGATAACGTTGAAGAAAATTTGCGTGGGCAGCCGGCAAAGAGCATGTCGAGTGTTATTTGCTCTCTTTGCTGTCGCTCTCCTATTCGACGCTCTCGCTCTATCTTACTGTATCTCTCTCTCTCTCCTCTCATGCACTGCCTTTACGACACTCTGTCTTTTGCTGCGAGGCGCCAAGAAACAGCTGCTTAATGTTTATTTGTTTGCTTGCCGACGTCTTTGTCGTCTTTGTTGGTGTTGCTGTTGTTGTTGTTGTTGTTGTTGCAGTCAAGACGCTTCGCTCAGTGAAATAGGTAGGTAGTATGTAAGTATTGTGTGCGCCTTGTCTTCGCCTTGCACTACTCAATTGCTGTCACAGTTTGCACACCTTGCCTGTCTGCGCCAGCCAACCTGCTCTCTACTCCTCCTCCTCCTCCTCCTCCTCCACCCTCCCCCTTGGTCCGTGTAACGCCTCTTTTACAGGCTGCCGCCACATCAACTTTTATGGCCTTCAAATTGTTTCCGAAACGCTGCGCCATGGTAGCTCCGTCCCCCTTCCAGCCTAGCTCCTTTATTCTCCCCTTTAAGCTGACTGTGCACCTCGCTGCGGAACAACATTATCAATTGCCCGCCCCCCGCCTCGACACACCCCTTTGCCCAGTTACAGCTTTTTTGCTAAAAGATTTGCTCCATTTCATTTGGCTCTGCCATAGATTTGTTTGCACATTTCGCGTCGCATCTCTTGTTGCCTTTTTGTTGTTGTTACTTTCTTTATCATCGTCGAGTTGTTGCGCTTCTCTACTTATACATACACGTACTAGTAGAGTACTATATATATGTAACATACGTAGCCAGTACGTTTAAGTACTTTGTCCGTGCACTCCATTCGTAGTCAGCTTTGCTATCTCCCTGGCTATTGTTGTCTTACTTTTGGCCAACACTGTTGGTAACTAGTTTTGCATCTGTTTCTGCTGCTGCTGCTGCTTCAGCTTCAGCTTCAGATTTTCCAGCAAAACTTCTACCTGCAAATTCTGCGCATCGTTTTCATTGTTGTTTACATTTTGCACCGTTCACCGTTATTTATTTGCCTTCCACAGCGGAAATTTGCCTTTGCCTGCTGCTCTTTTTTGCCGTTGCTGTTCTTCTTGTTGTTGTTGTGCTCTGCGTTCTGTGTTCTCTCTCTCTCTCTGGTACTATGTTCCCTGTTCTGTACTTCCTCCCCCTTTGCTTTGTTATGCGCGATGACGATTTTTTTATGGCCTGCTAAAAAGCACTTTGTTAAACAAATTTGCGTGCTTAATACCCTGTACATGTGGAATACGGCAACAAGATGTGAAACAAGGCAAGAGCAACGCATCCGGTATACAGTAAGTATATGTGGAAATCTCTTTGTATACATATGTTTTGTACTGCTCTTACTTAGGTATCTGTAGCTGTATCTGTATCTATTATAACATTTTAAGCATAGGTATAAATCTACAGCGTATTCAACAGTCGAGCCCAGTGCGGTTTATCTAACTATTTCCCTCTGTTCAACATTATAATTCGTTATAGCCAAAAGGTTCGCAGTTATTCCATTTCGGTCGCTTCCCTTCTTTGCCGATAATTTTTAATTATTTGATTTGCGATAAGCTTGGCGCATTATTGTGTAATATCAGTTAGAAGGGTGTTTAACGGTTTATGTGCAGTTCAGTTCAGTTTAGTGCCGTCGTCACCTTCTTTTATGGCAATCTCATTCATCCGCCACCCCACCCCCCTGTAAGGGTGCTTTCAGGAAGTTCTTATATCTAAAATCATTTGCCCTAAGTGATTTAATGAGCATCTGCTGGAGACGGGTATTACAAATGGATATGAGGCATTTACTTGGGAAAGAAAGACAAACGCGTAGTATTATAAGGCGCACATGCCGCTGTATACTAGATAAGGCATGTGAGTAGGACAAATATTTGATTAATGCCCTGATTACTGTGCAGTCATACTGCACCAGAAAACTGTGACTAATTCTACATTGCCTTAAGGCAAATACTACTCATAAATTCATTCACGACTTCTTCTTCTGTCTGACTAATTGGTGAAGGCTTCAGGAATATCCAGTTATGCCAAATAATCTCCTTACCTTTTCGATTATTTATGATTCATTTGATTTACTACGCGCCTCTTATCGCATCGAATTGTCAAATTAATTTATTTACTTCATTTGTTTTCATTGTTTATGTTTAATCTAAAGGGCACACTTGAAGGACGCACTGAAGCAGGAATGAGGAAGTATTTGAATGGAATTTTCAAGTCGCATATCGCAGATTTAGATCTCTGATAGAAGTTCAAGCGATTTCCGTTCATTAAAATCATATTACAAACTTTATGCCACACACAACTTTGATATCTCCTGTACTTGCTGTGGGCTTGCATACTTATATATTTTGTTTGGTTTGGTCAAAAACTTTCTCCTTGTTTGCAGCAATAGAACAACAACAACAAAGAACTTTCAACTGGAGCAAAGAATCTGCTTTTATCTCTCAAATTGCTCCCCAATCGATTTGTCGCAGTTCATAGTCCACTTTCAAATTACTATGGCAAGTTTTCCCCTGTATAAAACAAAGAAACATACGGAAAAGTGCAGCATAAATTCAAGTCAAGTTCATGCAAAAGCGCATACGGTTACAGCAGCAGCAGCAGCAGGAGATGAAGCAGTTCCTCCCGCTCGCTTAGACCACATTAACCCGCTAACCCCACCACATGGCCCTTCTGCTTAGTATTATCAATTCCCCCAACACGAGCCACGTTTCAAAGGTCAGATCCAGACGATATGTGTGTGGGTGTGCGACACTGTCTGTGTATGTGTGTGTGCTTGCGTCTCGCCAGGACTCGCAGTAAAACCTTTGAAGCGCAACATGTCGCATTGTTCCACTTTGTAGCTTATCCATTCTCCTCCTGAGCTCAGCTCCGCTCTTGTTTTCAACTGGTCACAGTTCTGGCCTCAGCTCCCCTCTTAACCCCCTTCACCCAACGCCAACTGACTGCCATGACCAGACTCTCTGGTCTCTGGTCTGTTTTCTGTGGGTGTTGCCTACATTATGTTATGTTATTCTCGTTGCCGCTTTTAGCTTCTCTTGTTATTTTAGTTGTTGTGCGTGGTTTTCACTTCTCGCCGCCATTACATTGTTTTCCTTTTGTTTAGCAACGGGTTAGGTGCTGTTCCCTTTCTTCTCTTCGCCTTCCCTCTCTCTCTCACACTCACAGCATTTCCCTGGCCACTGCAGCTGTGTGGAAAACTTTTGCTTCAACACCAATTTTCAGGGTATAAACGAAACGGTTGTTATAACTTTAATCATTAGACATGTTACGCTTGCCAAGGCATGTGGGAATTTTCATTGTCAGCGAGTTGAAACTATTTGAAAAACTTGCAGAAGTATTTTCGTCTAACTGAGAAAGTTTGATGGAAAAACTTAAACGAATTATCTGGCGGGAACTTCAAGTGTAGATGCTTATTATAGATAAACCATGTTAAGTGTAATTAGCAGATCTAATTAGAAGATTGAAATATTGTTCACAAGTACGTACTCTTTGGCCAATTCAAAGTTTGTTGTTCTGTGGCAGAAATCTGTAAATATAAATTAAAGCAAATAGTTTGTATATTTATGAATATTAATAAGATAATAAATTCAAATTCATACCATGATATTTATTTAAAATTTTGATAGTAATTCTAGTATTTCTAAGTAAGTTTATATGTTATACATTTCTATATCCTTCTAATTATTTAATACATAATTTGTATTTTAAAAATTGTGTTTTTTTTTTTATTCATTTATCCTAAAACCTTTTACAGAGTATCTGCAATTCGTTGCGCATGGGATAATTCATTTATTTTATTATTATTGTTTATTTTGGCAGAAAGTTTCGTTTCGACAACAAGGTTGCAAGCGCGTCGGTAGTTAGCGCTGCGCACAGAACCGTTGTGGCAGGCGGCATGTGGCACAGAGCACGCGGCACACGGCACACGGGTGTGAGGCGCATGTGGCATACAAAACTGCGAAGCTGTTACATTGAAAATTTTTGTACGACAGCATCTGCAAAAATATGCTATGAGTACATGACTATGACTACGATGATGACATTTACAGGACGTTCCCTTATCCAAGGGATAAACACGCCTCCCCCCTCCCCCTCCTCTGCAACTTGATTTCCCCCTTATACTTTATCTATGTTTGTTATACGAATGAATGAATATAGTGTGGTGAAATTGTTATTCTGGCACGCGTTGGAAAATCACTTTACGAGCACTTTTTTAGCACTTTTCCCAGCCACATTTCACATTTCCTCCCACTCGCTGACTGATTCCTCCCCTCTGCACTGTCCCCTCTCACATTATGATAGGTAAGCCAGCTAACAGCTGCCTTCTACGCGCTGCGTACGAAACGTGACTGAGTTAGTTGAGAGACAGAGAGTCAGAGAGAAAAAGTGAGGTAAAATAAAAGAATAATAAACAACTAAAAACTCTCGAAACTCTGAAAACTTTTGACTCTGCTTGTTTTTTAATTGCGTTTTCTGGGCGCCAACAACAACAGCAACACGAAAAAGCAACGGGAACTTTTTCCGAGTCACTGCGAATTTTGGTTCCCAACGATTTGCGGAGTGCCACAAATTGACATTGGGGCTGTGCCACACTTGTTGAAAGTTTGTTTTATGAAGAGCGAATGAGTTCATTAAAATGTCACACTCAAAAAATGGAGCATGTACTTTTATAGTTATGCACTGCTCTATAATAATGTACTAACTGTTGAAGTTTGCCTGACTAATCTATCTATAATTATTCTTTACTACTGAAGTCCTATATGATCAAACAGCACTTACTATATAGTATATATTGTACATATTTAACCCTAATCATTAACACAGTGTATTCAAAATTGCAGAGCTTTAAATAACAAGCACGAAAGCTAAGGTCGAGTGTGCTCGACTGTAATATACCCGCTACCCACCTGCTTTTGCTGAGAGTGTTTTGTACTGCATACTCTAGGGAGCGGTTTGGAAATAAGTGACTCTTCAAATTATTTCTTAAATAACTTCTATATTAATTATCTGATTGTAAACAAATTTTTAGAAATCATTAAGGCGTTAATAGTTATTGTTTTTACCCAAAATGAGTTGTCCTGCATTTGAAGGGGACGGTAAGGAACAATTTTTCATATTTTTCGGTAGTCTTATACCCCTCTATCTTATGATGTAGTGGGTATAAAAAGTGTAGACACTAATGTTATTGTTTTTTCCATTATACATTTTTGTTATTTTGCGGTAAATTTGTTTATAATTGAATTTTATTTGCCGTTTTTAATGAAATTGAATTTTAAATAGCGCGTCGTTGTTTTAATGTTATAAATAATTGAATAGATTCTCGGTTGGGTGGTTAACAAATTTTTAATTTGATATATTGTACATACATTTTTGATAATGTGCTTAACGAAATTTATATCCCGAAAAGTGCAACGTAATGCCTGATAAAGACAGAGGAG
Organism: Zaprionus nigranus; assembly: GCA_018903425.1. Classification (NCBI taxonomy): domain Eukaryota; kingdom Metazoa; phylum Arthropoda; class Insecta; order Diptera; family Drosophilidae; genus Zaprionus; species Zaprionus nigranus. Next base: position 434,020 of record JAEIGD010000034.1, on the reverse strand, counting down.
AGAGGAAGACAATGCCATATAAAAATAGTGGGGGTGAGAGGGCGTGAGAGTGGCTGCTGTTGTTGACATTTGAATGACATTGCAGGAGCTTGGGAAATTAAATTAAAGTTGGGCTATCAACAGTTTGCCGAGTTGTTTATTTTAGTAATTGCGTTTTAATTAAGCAACATTGCGTATTACTGTACATTTTAGAGATTTGCGTTATTAAATGAATTTTAATTGAATTCTCAGAGAATTTATTGTATTTAAATTTGTAAATCATAGAATTCAAACCAAAGCAAAAGAAACATTTGTGCCACATTCGATTCCAGTGTGTCAAGCAGTGCTCTAACCATTTTCAGATATCGCATAATTGACACAGATTCCACCCACAATCCTCACAAATTGAACGCAATAACCCGAAAAGAGATCTACTCCAACTGGCACTTTCAAGTGTATTTCTTTTTTTTTTGCAATATAAATTCTCCTCTTTCATCTATCATTATTGCTCCCCAGTCATTTATCAATTTCCAAGCATATTTTCAGTCTTCTTTTTTTGTGGTTCGTGTCTACCAAACTGACCTCAATATAATCTCAAGCTTCAGAAGTTGCCGCAAGCAAGAGTTTCATTTCATCTGTGGCTTAATCTAAGTCTGAAACTCAATTTGCTACAGATTCGATTTTAGCCATGGCTTATCTAAAGTTTTCATTATCTGCAGTAGCGCAATTTTTGTTGCCACTTCAGCAAAGATTGCGCTTTAAGCCTTCGCCTCAAGGGTCTAAGGAAGGTATAAAAAGCACTCGCCACCCGCCAATTAATCAAACTTTCATTCTTTGTTCAATTTTTCAGCCTTCTTCATGGTTTCTTCCTTTTTTTTATGTTTTTCTTTCTATTTTCTTTGCGCGTATTATTGTTATTATTTATTATTGTTACGGCCATAAAGTTGGTGGCCACAAACAACGCTCAAGGGGCATTACGAACAGTGGCCGACCAGTCTGACCAACCAGTTGCCAGTTGCCAGTTGCCAGTTGATGACCCCGCGCACGCAATCCGCAGCTGCTGTTGCCATCCATTAAGTTCTTGTATCGTTGCTCTCTCTCTTTCTGTCCCCCCTCCCCCTGCTCTATGCTAGTGCTGTCTGTGCATATTTCACGCGCTTTTTAATTGTTAAGCGCTTTTCGTTGCGAGTTTTTTCATTTCATTTGTTGATTTTTCCATATGGCAACAGCACAAAAGTGTCAACAAAAAGCGTCAGCAGATAATAGAATTGAATAGATTCTTTTTCGTTTTCTTCCCCTACTTTATTAACCGTGTGGCCATTTAACTGTACGTTCTGTTTACACATTTAAAGGGGTGTATTCGCTTTGTCAAAAAGAAATCGCTTACAACCTAAACTATTGTTTATTTATGCAAAATATTTGCCAAGAATATCATTAACAGTTATCAAAGATAGCATCTAGAAATGAATTTTTAATTCTATAAAAACCAATCTAAATCTTTATATTCACATTTATCTACAATCTCTGATAGAGTATTCTAAAGTTGACTCGACATTCCATTTATTTTCTAATATTTTGTTATTTCATATGTCGTGGATGTCAGTAAAAACAAAGGCAGGTCTGTTCGAATGTCATATAGATATAGTTAAATTGAAAAAAATTGTAATTTCATTTGTTTTGCGGCATAAACTGGGAATTATTTCGCCGTTTTTTCATTTTTTGCCATGGATCATATAGGGGGCTTTGTTGCACATGCGAACCGCTCTATTTTGTGATAGCTTAGCGGAATTTATCGCTAAATTGAGCAGTAAGCTTCGGGTTCTTGTTTTTCTTTGCCGCTGGTCAATTTTACCAGCGAAAAGTTATAACACCTAACGGTACGTGCAGTAAATATTTGATAACGTATTTATCAAATGACGGAAGTGAGGGAATGGCCCAAACATTCGCTCTATTAGATAAGCTACAGAATATCAACATAAGTAAATATTTTATAATATTGTTAATCGGGCACATAGAAGAAGACTGTGTTAGCCATAAAATTAGCAGCGAATATTGTACGTTTTTGACTTCGATCAATTCGAAAAGTTGTGGAAAATCTATTAGCAAGTCTTAAATAATAAGAAAACTATCGGCGATATAGAAAATTTCACAGGCAATCCACAAGTTGCTTTGTAGTGCTCTTGAATAAGAGATGTGAGCTGTGTAAAGCGATAGAGTTTGTTACTTTATCAAATTATATCTCATAAGTTTCATAATTTAAAATGTCAAGTTAACACACCTACTTCTATAATTTGCGAGCAAATTGTATTGGATATTGCATATATTTTCCATTTTATATATAATTATTAGATAAGTTACGAAACTTTAAACTAACCAGAATGAACATCATTTTGGATCAGTATTTAGATATTTAGAATATATATTTCCGTCTGAAATCCAAATAAATAAAATAAATAAGTCCAACGCCCACGTTCCAAAAAGTTTAATTAGATATTTAAACATGTCTTCCACATACAATCCACAACTGATTCGTTCCAAACAATACGACTGAATAATCTGAATGCATTCAAAGTACATAAATATTCCTAAACATGTTTATCTCATGATATCTTTTCGCATATTGCATACCTGTTCAGGCCAGTTGATTAATACATCGTAGTAGAACTCAACAGATATCACGACAACAACAACAACAGCAGCAACAATCGATTGTCCCCCGCACAGTGTCAGTTGTCAGAGTGACAAAAGCAGCGCCAAAAACAACAGCAGTGACAACAGCAACAACAACAATAACTACAAACAACAACAACAATTCAAATCGACTTGTTTCTGATTAGATCATTCGAGCAAAAATATCAGTCAATGTGCGTCAGGCGCATTACGTGAGGGTCGGCAAGAGTGGTGGGTGCCAAGAGGGGGTGGAGCGTTTGGTGGGCGGGACCAGCCGTACCGGCCAGCAGTCAAGTTAACCTGCTGCGGGCGCGATAATTAACTGAAATAGACTCGTGACTTGGCAGCGAACAAGCGACCGAACAAAACGAGCAGCAACAATCGCAATTCTACAGAGAGACATACTAGCTCTATCATACTTAGGTACTTATGTATATGTGTGTAATATTTCAACTGGCAATCAGAGAAGGGGGCGAGGGGGTAGTGTGCACAAGAAAAGCTCGTAACTTCTTCTTGAGGCTGTCAGAAAACTTTCTTTGCTCGAAAATAAAACTCATTCAATCTTTTCTTCCGTACTCTATTTCTTTTTATAGAGGCGTCAAAAAGTTTTTACCTGCTCACAGGTAGCCACGCGACTCCTACCCCACCACCAACAACCTACCCCCGCTTGTCAAGCCTGCTGGCCATGAAGCAGTGCTCTGACAAGCTGTTAATAGCATTAAAAATGTGCACAAAAGCAACGTCCAGCAAAATGAGAGCAGAAAAAAGAATTGCCGAATGGACACGGGGGGAAGGAGGGATGGAATAGGAGGAAAGGGAGGGTAAGGGAAGGGAAAGGGCAGGCAATTCTCGCTAGCTCTATTGGGACCCAATTTGTTGGCACTTTGGGAAACTGGCAAATGACAATTTTGGCCACAAATCGCCAAGCTGATTTGCTGCAGCGGCACAGCGTAAACCGTAATTGCCATCGAAAATGTGAAATCAAATTTTGAAATTTGAAATTGGGCAGAGTGTGGAAACGCGTTTGATTTCAATTCGAGCAAAGATTTACTTGCTTGCGGAATGTGTGTGTGTGTGTGAAGTGTGTGTGTGCCAGTCTGCAGTGGACTGTGCGCTGTGGGTTGTGGGCTGCGGTTGTCCTAGTCCAGATTTGTTGTGACCAAGCAAGCACACGAGCATATCGACTCTTGCCACACACACAAACACACCGACACACACACACCGTACAAGCTGTTTATAGCCGCCACTAATTGGCCATTAAAATGTTATAAATTTAATGCTGTTTGGTTTTTCCGCATTTCGGCTGCTTGTGGCGCTGCCTTTGGGCCAATTAGTCACTTGGCTGCCACCGACGCCCGATGGCCAATTGCGAATTGCATATAGATTACAGTTAATGATTGGCTGGCTCGGATTTTTATTATAATTTAATTATATATTTATATTTATTCGAGTTTATTTGTTGTTCAATACAATTGAAAAAATATTTTTTACCTTTTCCGCCTTCTCGCTATTTATTTTTACTTTATCGTGCGTATTTTCACTTAATTACCTTAATTGGTTTTCACCTTTCTACATTTTCACTGGCGTTTTCCATTTAGAAATAATTCTGATAATGCTGATAATTCTAGTTTTCTCTTTCAAGCTTGCCATATGCCTGCAAATCGAGCGAGACTTGTCTACTTGTTCTGATAACGTTAAGCCAATAAACACCAGCTCTGATAATTGTTAAATTGTTGACTACAATTGTGACTAATAAATCATTACGTGTCCGTTTTATTTGAAATAGGAACAATGCACACACACACACATGATTAAAATTAATCTATTTAACTACTGTTAACTTGCAGAGTCCCGACAATGAAATGTTTTATGGCGCATTGCATAAATTATTCATTAAGCAATATATAATAGTAAAAAACGGGCGAAGAAATGCTGACAACAGAGCTAAAGAAATGCGACAGAAATGGCATAAATTATATGACAAAATAAAAAACGAAAGAAATACACTCGATAAATTTGTATGCATTAAGTTGCAACATCAACTTTCATTTTGTTTCCAAAACTGACACCCTAACCCGTCAGCAACCCAATGACTCGGCCAGTTAACCCGATCTGATCTTTCCTTATATACTATATAATTATAATTATCCATTGAGCACTTGCTTGCAGGGCAATCGAAAGCACAACTTTCCCAAAATGCTTAAATCCCTAAGGCAATTACGAAATGTCTGAACTCTTTTGTTCGCCAACGGCCATAACTTTTCCGAAATAGGGAAAATGGAAACCAAAATCTGAGTAACTTTCGTGCTATTAGCTGGCAATTAAAACGGCAAATGAACTTTCAACTCGCACCCGACATGCCAAAACAAAAACAAACAAGCAATAATAACAACAACAACAACTGCGAACTAGACCAAGCCAAGGAAAGTAAACAAAACAAAATAAATGATAAAGTCAAGAGACCGAAAAAACAGCAGAACAGAAGTCACAACAACGAATCAGCCACAAATTAGTAAACAAAAGCACAATTGTTTACTATTTTGTTGCCGTCGCCGTTGCATCGTTGTTATTGTCGATTTGGTTTCATTCGACGGAAGCGAGGGCAGCAGTGTCGCGTGGGGAGGGGATTGGCCAAAAGCCGTGCGACTTTTCTGCCACGCCGCCGCCGCCGCCGCAATGGCAAACAACGTTGACACCCACCGAAAAATGTGCAAATAGAAAAATTTTGTTGTTCTGCAATTTTCAGCACAGACAATGAGGTTGTACAACCCAAGCCAAGCCGGCAGTTTGTTGAGCCTCAGAGAGCGGCAGAACAATGCAAAAATGAAACTGGCACAAAAGTTTTTTGATAGTCGAGCTCAACATTTGTGAGACAGACAGAGATAATAAGCCAGGGCAGACCAGGCCAGGCCATGGGGCCGGTTATACAGTTGGCCAGAGAGCGACCAGTCGGGCTAATTCGGAAGTATTAGCGATGGACGTGTGCTGCGCTAGAGATGGCAGCCTGACAGCTGGCACGAATCGAATGAATATTTGAGATTAGGAAAAGAAATAGTTGAAAAAGTAGTCTAATAATCTTGTGTATAACTTTAGAAGCTAATCTAGCAGAAACAACAGGAATTACTTATAAGTAGGTAGACTTGGCTATAACTAATCGCATTCTAATCTTATCTTTGAAGTGCAAATACGATACAGAAATCAGGGAAAGTTTAGCAACATGATTTGTGGATCATTCATATATTATATATATGCATGCAAGTACATATATACATATATTAATTATGTAATTTGTATAAAATTTATTATATCATTCAATTTATTTATTTATTATTTCATTCAATAAACATCGTCAATTATTGTCCTGTTTAAGTTAGTTACATCTCCAATGCATGCTGAATGAGAGTGAATCTACAATAGCTTCATCACATCAGTTCGCTTTTACCCCTCAACATTATAACTACCCCTCCATCCCTCCCCCTTGCCCGCTGCATCCTCCCTTGGCCACATGTCCATCAGATTTGGCCAAGTAATTCACATGGCACTAATTGAATTAGTTGACTGACTTTTGAGGCTGTGCTACACGACGATGACGCCGACGCGACGCCGACGCCGACGCCGACGTTGCTGCAGCTGTTACTTTTGTTGTTGGTTTTTTTGTTGGCATGGAAATCTACCGTTAAACAGTATGAACTTGCAATATAATGCAAAGTGAGCAATTAACAAGTTGTAGTTTTAGTTTAAATACGCTTAGCAGTTAGCTTTGCTCTGCTTATTAAGCAAACTTTTTAAATAGCCGCCCCACGGTGGCTTCATATTCAAGGCTCTGTGTTTGTCATGCCCACTATCTCGCCTGTTTACAGTGAGCTAAAAATAACCGCACATCTATTAACGGGTTAAGTACCAACGAAAAAGTTTATAATATTTGCATTAAAGTTATCAAGACGACACACTGTATATAGAAACAGTTAAAGGTCTATAGGAATAATATTGTATCCTACATAACGATCAGTTAAATTAGTTAATCTGTATATATTACACAACTGTTTTAAGTGATATTATATAGAAATATGTATATATCCAACGTATCCACAGTCTTTTTTTTTTTGCTGTTTGTTCTGTGTTTTGACTTGGCAAACGCAGCTGTCTGTGCCACAGACAAACGGAAGGACGGACAGACTAATTGAACAGCTGTCTAAGAGCGGGAGGAGGTGCTTCCTTGAATCATTTCAAGGCATTAAATTACAAAGAGAATGACACAGAGACAGACTGTGCTCGTCATATTCCCCACGCGTTTGTGGAACATGTGTGTCGCATCTTGTTCTTCATTCTGCTGCCTCATGTCGCGTGAGAAGAGTCCTTGGGTAGCTAAATTCGTAATGAAGTTGCCTCATAAATAAGCCAACAAACACAAAAGCCAACCTGATTAGTTGGCTATCAATTTCGGGCAGGTAAATAATAAATAACATTTAATTACGTCAAAGCGGACAGTAAAAAATTGCAAATCAATGCAAATGACTGGACAAACGAGACGGCAGTCAAGAGAGTTAGAGTGAGAGAGACAGAGAGAGAGAGAGAGGGAGAGAGTGAGAGAGACAGAAAACAGAGACAACTGAAAGCAAAAGCTTTGAAATTAATTAAGCAAATTTAGTTTGAGCCGCAAAAGATGTCAGTGTGCCACAAGGATGCAAAACGTGTTTCTGTCTCCGTCCTCTCCCCCTCTCCCTCCTCCTATCTACCATGCTCCGATTTTGTATAGTATTAGAAACTGAATTTGTATGCATTGCAAAACAGGAAAATCAAGTAGATGCCGGCACTGGCATTGAGTGTGACGAACACGAGATACTCTCTTTATATTTATAATATTTATATTTAATATAAACAAATTGTTGGGTATAGTCAGTACCTGTTAAACCTCATTTTACTGGAAAAACTGAAAACATTATTATTTATTTACTCGATGAAGTTCAGTTGAGCTTTGATATAAAGTGTTGGACTATAGAGAAATACACATATTAATGTTGTTGCCCCGCACAGAGACGTTTAATGAAAGTGCAACAACAAGAGCAAGCAACAGGCAGCTGGCAACAAGTTGCACGCATGCGCAGTGATGCAGGAAGACAGCGATAGAAAGAGAGAGAGACAAAACCAGAGAAAGGGGGGGAGGGAGACAGTCTATGGTAGATATAGGCGGTACTCTGACTATGCTTTAGAATTTTTTGAGTTTAATGGTTTTTTTGTAACCGGTTTTTGAAGTGCTAACAACAACAACCATGGCAGCAGCAACAGCAGAGACAACAACAAGTTGAGACTCCCATGAGAGGCTGCCCGGCTGCAACGCGGGTTCATTGTTTACCCAGACACAACGCAGTTGTTGCCGCTGCTGTTGTTGTTATTATTATTATAGCTATTGCTGTTGTTGTTGTTGTTGCTGTATGTGCCATACTCTTTGTTTGCTACCTACAAGTGTCTCTACCCAGTCTAGACTGAGTCTCAGTCTACGTTTAATTACACTTTTTCCGTTGAAACAACTTCACATATAGCGGAAGTTATACAAAAGCCGCAAGAGAGACCGGCCACCATATCAACAACAACAACAACAACGGCAGCGGGAACAACGTTAACTACTGCAACGAAAACAAGAACTGTAAATGAACCACGCAAGGCTGAGAAGGTTCCACAAACATTTGAAAAGAGACAGGTACGGCAAATGAGAGAGAGGGACAGAGAGAGAGAGAGACGTGTAGAGCTGTCTGCGCAGGGACATTCCATTAAGAACTTTGGCTCACCCGATTTCAATGCACTCTCTCAAAATCTCCTTTGAAATGTGGCAAATAAGACAAAGTTTGTAAAGAGGAGATTCAGAAGAGAATTAAATATAATAAAATATAATAATAATATATAATACATAATAAAACAACTCTGTAGATTACATTGAACATGCTCTTAATTTGTCCCTTTCAAGCTATTGTGTTATTTAATTTTATACCCTATACTATATATATTTTATACTCGAACTCTACTATGCAAATCTTGAGTGCGAGGCCAACGTAAAAATTTGTCAATTAGACGCGCACTGAATAACCAAAAATGTAAATGCAAATGTCACATGGTTTTGTTTTTTTATGATCGTAGACCTCATAGACTACATTCACTGCATTTAACCGGCAAAGTAAATGAATGCTTACCTCAGTAACAAAACGGCATTGGAGCTGTCTGACGTAGTTTTTGTTGTTGTTGTAGCTGCTGTATTTGGTTTTTTTTGTATTTTTTCTCAATTTCTATTATTTTTTCAATGTTGCATTCAATCAACACTAACAGACGAACATACACACACACATAAATCACACTGCAATTGTAAAAAATTGTTTTTATTAGCGACTTGCACTCGCACACACACACATACACGCACACTTTCACGGCGGCACAAACAATTAATTGAATAGATTTATTTTCTGTTGCTAGTGCAGTTGTTGTTGTTATCGTCTGTGTATCTCCCTCTCTCTCTTCTCCTGCGATCAACAGCTGCTGGCCAGTTGCGAGCTGGTTTGCACACTTTTTTTTCTTTTTGCGCACATAAAAAACTTTCGCTCAAAACGGATGCAGCAGGCGGTTCCAATAGGAAACTTTTTGAATTGCAGCAGGCGCGAAAGAAATACATGAAGAGATGTAGATCGTGCACGGAGAGAGAGGGACAGAAGGGAATGGAGGGGAGAGAACAGTCCAACTGGTTTCTTGTAACAGGATTGTAACAGGAATTTGAACAGTGTTGCCAAATGTCGTTTGGCATTTCACTAATTTATTTAGCAAAATAAGCGAAAAAGGAAGAAGGGTGGAGAGAGAAATAGACAAATAATAGATAAAGAAAAACGATATCCGGCATTTAGTTTTGTTTGTTATGTTTATGTGTTCTTTTTTTGCATTTTTCACCTGACATATTTACGCATTCTTTTGTTTTCGGCGTGTTCTAATTTATTTGTTTCAGCGTTGGCCTACAAAAACATATTCTTTTTATCTCCTTTGCTTTTTTGTTTTTGCACTTTCTTTGCAAGAAGTGATCTCTCTCCTGCCCTCTCTCTCTCTCTCTCTCTCTCAGGTTTACCTATTTTTAACAATTCACGCATGCTACACAAGCAAACCTATAACCGAAAAGCAGCCACACGTATCCAACAACAACAACACACAGGTGAAAATTAGTGCAGCATTTTTCGGTTGTCGTTATTGTTGTTATTTGTGATTTATTGCTGATATTATGGTATTTTCGCATGCGTACCAACGAATTTTTGTGTGATAAAGTGAACACGGCAAAAGTGAAATAATCAAACAAATGCAACAGGTTTTAATGGCTGCTTTACCGCACTCTTTTCTAAAAACACAATGTTAATCAGTAGGTATCGTTTATTAATTTAATTCATTTTATTTGAAACACAAATTTTGAATTATTGTTTTTTAATACAACGCAGGCACCATGACACGATCTTTTCTACACGACGGTAAAGCAACAACTAAGGTAAATTCTCTGGCGCAATGCTTTTCTCTCTCTCTCTTTCTCCGAGACTGTAAATGTTAATTTTGGCTGCTGTTAGACTCAAACTGGGTATGTTAAAGTGATCGATAGCAGGGCCAACTAATGTTATTAATCTGAATTGGCCAATACGATCTCTGTTAACATTACCGGTGCGATTTTATATATTTACAGTTATATTCAATTTTAGAAAAGAAATTTTAATGGAGCGCACTTTTTTTTGAATTCCTTTATTTTATAATTACAAATTGAAATGGCAGATTTAATTACTTAAATGTGAATACAGTTAAATGAAATTGCAAACGATGACAACCTAAGAAACTATTTTGGCAACTATTTCGACATTGAATAACTGAAATTATCTAAAAATGTACAAAATTACATTAAAAACGAACTAAACTAATTAATTAATACGAAAGGCCTTGGTGATATATGTATATATACGTAGATATAAGGTTCGGTGGGCTTAATTGCAGTTCGAAGTCTTAATTTCGGTGAAAAAAATTGTTATTGCATTACAAATTTAGACTATGAAAGTAGGAAATGTTGAAAAAACTTTGTCAAGAACGTGTCGAGGGTGTGGAACTGCAAACCATTGAGACATCCAGCGAGGGTAACTCCTGCGAGCACGCAAAGTTGGAGGTGCTGCCGGTTTCATTGAAGCCACTGTCGGTGCGATAGAGACCGACACGTTGTGGCGCCGCATACGAGACAATCTCACTAGCCTTCATCTGGGGCGGCTCATTGATCTGTTGAGCCTGCATCGAATCAGTCTCCTGCTCCTCGACTACTAGTTCTATTTCATCCAATAGATTGGCGCTAAAAGATTGGGACAAATTTTTACGATTTGCGGAACGCCGACGACGATGGCCACGTGGTGTATCTGAATTGGAGGAACTGCAGTTAAAGCTGTGCGCCGACATCAGGGACAATTGCATAATATCCTCTTCCTCGTCCTGTTCTTCGCCATCATCTTCCTCTGTCTCTGATATATAGTCTGCGTCTGGTTCGCCTTTACCGCCCAACGCATGCTCCACCTCCTCCAGCAGCGACTTATTCGGCAGCTGCTGTGCGCTATTTACCCGCAGGCGACTCACACGCCGATTGATGCTGCTGTCTATGGAAAAGTCCATGGCCATGGGAGAGGAGCTGCGATCAGGCGTAAACTTACACGCAATGCGCGCTGTGCCCGTCAGCTCTGACAGGGTCACATGCTGCTCCCCGCTGTTGTTGCCTGTTGTTGTGGTGGTCAAGTTGCTGTTGTTGTTGCGACGGCGACTCAAGTGTTCCGAGAGCGCTATAGGCGAGGGCATATCAACAATGTCGTGCAACAGTTGCTTTCGCTTGTGACCACTGTATTGCTCGCCACCGCCGTCCGGGGTTCCCTCCGACAAGCCACAGAGATTTCTTATGGGAGAGAGGCAGCCGAAGCTGCTGGAGCCTTCATCGTCAGGGGCAGCTGAATCTGAAAGGCGGCCGGCGAACATGGTCTGCTTGCCCTGTGGACTCGAGCCAACCATTTGTACATTTACCTCATGATCCTTCTCTTCGCCCTCTTCCTCTTGTTGTTTCTTCTCCAGCACTATAATATTCTGCAGATCAAAGAGTTTGCGACGCATAGAAGTGTTAAAGACATTTACGTTCGATTGGATCACATGGGGACCCGTCAAATGTGGTTGGAAATACGGCCGCAAGGCCTGTTCCAGCGCCTTTGGAAGCACCGGAGGCAATGTAAGCTCAGTTTGCACCTCGCAGTTCCGAACTTTACAAGCGGGTGTCGTCTTTTTCGATATGGGCGTATTATTATCAAGCTCGTTTAGTACAATACGCTGCTTGCGCAGTGGACAGTCCACGGGGCTGGGCACTATGTGAGACTCCTTGAAGAAGGCACTGATGGCCAACTGTGCCTTAGACTCCTGCTCTGGATCCGGCGAACCATTGAACTGTGTCTCGTGTGGCTCTACATCGGCGGGTGTAAGCAGCGACTTCGCCTCAATGTCCCATTCAAATAAAGTAGAGGACAACTGCTGTGTCCGTGAATTACATTGAAACAGAGAGGGACTGCAAGAGCACTCAATTAGTTTACGGTAGTTTAACTCTGATTCGACTACAACAGCAACAACAACTTACCTGGCAATAAGCGGTAAATGAAGACGCTCCGCCAATGCTCCCTCGAAAGGATTTCTCACCTTTTGCAGTCGTTTGGGTGGCGGTGTACAAATCGTTGAATTTGCATTCATTTGGGGACTTGTTTTAGATATATTATGTTTGGCGCCATTCGTTGGCGTTCCTAATGCCACCGACGCCGTCGCCGTTGCTGTCGTAAAACTGTTCTTGCTGCTACTGCTGCGCCTTCCGCTTGTTGTTACACGATATTTAATATCGTTCAAGCTGGCGTAATATCTTGTTTTTAATGCTTGCGGCGTGCGCACCTCATCCGTGTACATTTTTACATATATATATAGTAATTTTGACAATGTTTTAATGGATTTATTAAATTTTTAGTAGCTCTTCTTTTTTTGCCGCTGCTTGATGCAGGCAGGCTGTCAGTATTTCAAATGTTTCAGTGCTGTGTAGCGAAGGCCATAGTAAATCGATAACTACTGCATACATTGCTCCCGCAAAAAGGCGCGATGCTGGGGCTCGATTTAAACATGTGATTTAAATATTAACCTTTTCATTGTTTGTTCTCTCGCATAACTGACGTATAGTAACTTAAAAATAAGATCAATAACATCAATCGATTCTTAGGTTATTATGATAAAAAACACATATCTTTATTTTTGGTGAAACAAATTTCGATAAAAAGTTAGAAAAAAGTTATTGGCGTGAATTAAATATCGTAATCGATAAGAATGTTCTTTAATAATCGTCTGCCAACAAAACCAAACAGCGTAATTTACAAAGCAATAACAAAATAGGACTATTTTTTAAAACAATGAATATTTGTCGCACTTGTTTGGGTGATTGCAGCATTTTAGTGAATATCTTTACCCCTCTGGATCAAACTCACGGGGTAAAAAAAGAACAGTCCCAATGCATGGCCGACGTACTCAACGAAATTGCCGGCTGTGAGTTGGTGGACACATCTGACAATCAACTCCCAGAATATATGTGCATACCATGCATTGATAAAGCTAAAGCCGCACAGGAATTTAAGCAATTGATTATGGAAACGCATCAAAACTTGCTGGACAAACTTAAACCGAAAACATGTTTGAAGAAAGCTGAAATCAAAATGGAACCAAACTTGGCGGTCGATTTTATGGAAATATGTGATATGATTGACAACGAGGATATAAAGCTGATACAAGATTTTCAAATTAAAAATTATGAACAGCCAGAAAGCAAAACTGTTTTACCCGAGATAAGGCATATATACAATACGCGAAAAAAGATGCTGAATTACAAAAACTTAATTAACATCAACACAAAAACAAAGGAAAGCATGGTAAAGACTACCCAAAGAAAAATAAAGAGTGGGAATTTACAGAAATGTTACGTTCCAGATGAAACTTCATCTTTCGAATGCTGTGTATGCAAACTTAAATTATCTTCAAAAGGAAACCTGAAGGTCCATATGGTGACACACACTGGGGAACGTCCTTTTCATTGCTCCTACTGCCCGAAAAGTTTTCGCCAAAAACAATCTTTAATCGTGCACATAAGAATTCATACTAAAGAGCGTCCTGTCAAGTGCAAAGCATGTTCTAAGACCTTTAGACAACAATCCAATCTTGAAGCACATGTTGCCCGCTACCACTAGACCTTACGAGTCAAAATGACTGTGCACCCTCAGTATAAACTCAATTACATAAAATATATTATAATAATGTGTGTCTGCCATTAATATAAGCTCTTACAGTTCTTACATTAAATAAAATGTAATTGTCAATACCAATTCATTGTTTATATTTATTATGTGGTTTCATTTAAATTGCGCAGTTCGATTGCCGAACTTTTAAATTCGCAATGCCATCATTTTTCATTAGTAAAAAGGGGTTGCTTGTTAGAGTTGTAGAAACATCGATACTTAGAATGTTATTCACCAAAAATATCGATGAAACAGTTAAAATTCAAAAGATTCAAAGTATAAACTGCATTTAAGAATATAGATTTGATTTTTAAGGTCTAGATATTTTTAGTTAATCAATGAATGCAAATAAAGCTTTAAATAAAAAAACTCGTTAAATACACGCGTTTTTACGTTCAAAAGTTATATTCAAATTTCATCGATATCCGCAATAAAAAATCGATGCCGTAAACAAAAAAATCGATGTTTTTGCACCTATACAGAAATAAACATTGTATACTGCAACCCTAGATTTGTTAAATGTTTGATTTTATAAACAAAACAAACAATGGATAAAACTTGTCGGGCCTGTATGAATAACTCCAATATCATGGTCAGCATATTTTCTCCGCTAAGGAACTCGTTAATGGAGGAAGATCGATGCATTTGTATGGCCGACATTCTCAATGAAATCGCAGGTTTCGAATTAGTGGACAAACAAAACGATTTACTGTCACAATATATTTGCGCAAAATGTATTACAAGATCCGAATTGGCATTGGAATTCAAGCGGATGATCCAAGGAACTCATCAGCAACTTTTGGATCTTTATAATTCAGTTGAGGATGACGAGAGTATTATCAAAGTGGAAGAATCTGAGCAGAGCAATGAAAGGTTTGAGAATATTTGTAATGTGCTCATTCAGGAGAATGACAGTGAAATACGAGATTATATAGTCACAGAATACGATACGACTAAGGAAAATAGAACACATTCATATAATACACGTCATAAGAACAGCCACTCCTATCACGATGAAGTTAGTGTTACCCCAAGGCGTAGTAGGGATCGGAGTTCGTCTACTTCAAAGGAAATAAAGTGCCCTTACTGCGATATAAAACTAAGTTGGAAAGGAAATTTGAAGACACATATCCGAATACACACCGGAGAAAGACCCTTCAAGTGCTCTTTTTGCCCCAAAGCCTTCATACAGAAACAGAATCTAACCCAACACATACGAACCCACACGGGAGAACGTCCTTTGAAGTGCCCCGTCTGCCCGAAGGCCTACGCGCATCTCTCGGGCATCACTGTGCACTTTCGTAAGCATCCCGATCATGCAAGAAAACGATTGGATCATGGAAAGGAATAGAAAACTATGAAGCTTTTAAATTATAGGGAAATTGGATCGAAGGCAAAAGTGTATAGCCGTATATACACCTAGGGGATAATTCTTTTTGAGAAATTTGTGTTTGATCGAAGAGCAAAGAATAATTATAATTAATTATAGTTTCGTTTTTAAATAAGTTAAAAATATTCCGATCATTTATATATAACCAATATTTTACAAAAATGTATCTATACCAAATGTTAAATGAAAATCAATTCACGATTTTATAGTTAAAAAGTGAGTGGGAGTCAAAAAATAGTTGCAAAATGCTTTTTATATTAACATAAGAATTGTTGATAAATAAATAAATAAATATTTCAAGCATATTTCAAGCATATTCATCCATTGTATTATTAACGTAGCGTACCCTTACGTCAAATTCGTTACGTTAAAGAGTCGCGGTATATTTGCATGCTTTACGTTTTGTTTTCTGGTATATACACGATAGCCGTGTGCGGCCACACCGCAACTCATTCTTTGAATCTTGTTCCTTGCCACGCCACGGTCGGCCGCAACGTAAGTTTGCAAATTATACATTATTTAATTGCATAATAAAAATTGATCACATGCTCACGGTTAGCAAAGGTCTTGTTTTAGCATATTTTGTTTAAATTTTTAAGAATTAATGTAATTGCGAGCGTGTTTGGAGTGTGTGTGGGTGCGTGTTGGTGTGAGTGTGTATTTTTGCCACAGTCGCTGGCAATTGTATGTGCACGGCATTATGTAACTTAGAAAAAGTGACCAAGCGACACGGTGAAAATTTCGCAGCTGATTAAATTAGATAATTACATGCATGTGTGAATTACAACAATATCTTAAAGTCTCCGGATCTCTTTATCTCTTTATAGTGTACTCTTAAAGTAGACGCAGAACGGAAAAATTGTAAAAATGTTTTCATCATTCTTTGACGTTGCAAAGAACTCGCCTTTCAGGACGCCCTTTACCCGGGTCCAGTGCGACAATGGCCAGGCTGCACTTACCACCCCTGCTCCTGCATTCAAAGATCCCGCTCCCGTGGTTGGACGTGAGATTGCAGCTGCTGCTACCCCGGCGGGTGACTCCTGCGAGTTTGGAAGCAACAAATACTTCGCTTTGTGCGGTATTGGTGGCATTCTGAGCTGCGGTACCACCCACACCTTTGTTGTGCCTCTGGATTTGGTGAAGTGCCGTCTGCAGGTCAACCCGGCCAAGTACAAGAACGTATTTAATGGTGTCAAGGTGACCGTCGCCGAGGAGGGTGCCCGTGGTTTGGCCAAGGGATGGTTCCCCACACTGATCGGTTACTCCCTTCAGGTGAGTTGCACAAGACACGCTTGCATAAGACTTGTCTCTAATCTGGTATCTCTTTTGCGGCACGTGATATCATCGATTTCAGGGTCTGTGCAAGTTCGGTTTCTACGAAGTGTTCAAGATTAAGTACGCTGAACTTTTGGGCGAGGAGAATGCTTATCTGTACCGTACGTACATTTACTTGGCTGCTTCCGCTTCTGCTGAAGTCTTTGCCGACATTGCTCTGTCGCCGTTCGAGGCCGCTAAGGTTAAGATTCAGACCGTTCCCGGCTTTGCCAACACCTTCCGTGAGGCTGTTCCCAAGATGATCAAGGAGGAGGGCATCTCTGCCTTCTACAAGGGTCTGGTGCCATTGTGGATGCGTCAAATCCCATACACCATGATGAAGTTCGCTTGCTTCGAGCGTACTGTGGAGCTGCTTTACAAGTAAGTTGCAATGCATCAACATTTTCCATTTGCCCCTCACTAAATCTGTTCTCTGTCTTCCGCCAGGTATGTGGTGCCCAAGCCACGCACTGACTGCACCAAGAGCGAGCAGCTGGTTGTCACCTTTGCCGCTGGTTACATTGCCGGAGTATTCTGTGCCGTCGTCTCGCATCCTGCTGATGTGCTCGTCTCCAAGCTGAACCAGTCTAAGGGAGCCTCCGCGGGCCAGATCGTCAAGCAATTGGGCTTCATGGGCATGTGGAACGGTTTGACGCCCCGTATCATTATGATCGGTACACTTACTGCCCTGCAATGGTTCATCTATGATGGTGTTAAGGTCGCTCTGGGTATTCCCCGCCCACCCCCACCAGAGATGCCCGCCAGCCTCAAGGAGAAGTAAATTCATTGATAGAAAAGCGATAAGA
The DNA here is from genome assembly GCA_018903425.1 of Zaprionus nigranus. Taxonomy (NCBI): domain Eukaryota; kingdom Metazoa; phylum Arthropoda; class Insecta; order Diptera; family Drosophilidae; genus Zaprionus; species Zaprionus nigranus. Next base: position 416,525 of record JAEIGD010000034.1, on the reverse strand, counting down.
AAATGCAAAATATCTATTTAGTCAGGAAGTAGTGTGAACGAGATTGAGAACCGGATATAACTCAAGAACTTTGACAACCTATGGATGAGTTAGGCGAGGATAACATACCACTTTATTCATAAGTTTAAAAATATTTCAAGTTTATTTTCTTTAGCCAGGCAGCAAAGTCTCGTACATTTTGTGAGTCTTTATTCATTCCTTTTAATTGACGGCATTTGAAAACTGCATTTGCAACCGTAAACAATTACTCAAGATTCATTCACTTTCTATTCTACACTAAGTATTCCACACTTGGAGATTCAATGTACAAAATTAGTTTTGTATGCATTATATAAGTTTGTGTGTGTTGTTTCCCCTACCTCAAATGTTAAAAGTGTTGTATTTTTGGTCAGGCGAATATGATATTATGCATTCCGAAGAATGATGTGCAACGCTACTAGAAATTAATGCCAGTTAGAAAAAATGAACTCAGATCTATTCCAATGAACATTGAATAAATTAAATTATAACATAAAACACTAAATCTATTGATTGTTTTTTTATTCTGATTTTATTTTATCGATGTTTTCTAAATACTGGAAACAATGTTTTTAATTCATATTTAGTATTACCAACCGGTTTATCAGTGCCACGTCTTGCACTTGTTACATGCATAGGCGTTTTATACTATATACATACATATATACATATTTATTATAGCCTCCATTCCGAGATGAGATTGTCTGTGTGACGTCAACGTTGACTTTACAATGGAAATTTTTTATACCTTTTGCTTCCTTTTGGAAAAAGTGAGTATACTGTACGTAGCAGTCAAAAGAAAATGTGGCAGACCCCATAAAGTATATATAAATATTGTTGATCAGGATAACCAGCAAAACTAGACACGAAGGTTCCTTTATAACATAGTCTCTTCTTGGTTTACCGTGTGAGAATGAGAAAGAACAAGGCAGTTGAATTTTTTGTTGGAAATAGTCTATTTGTAACTGTCTTGTTTTTAAACTCGGCGAAGACCATCTTATGTCGGGGGGCGCTCAATTGTAGCTTTCATTTCTTGATTGTTTGAGGTCTTTCGAGTGACTTCATCTTGAAAGCATGCCTATTGATTTAAAAATGCTATTTCTAAAACTTTATAATTGTTTACCATTTCCCCTCTGTTCTACAAGAATTTCGTAGAAGTTTTGTAGCCATGTAACTTTAAAATATAAATAAAACAATCTTTCAGGTTTTTTTTTTCAAAAAATTTATTTTGTTATGATAAAGGAGCATAATAATTCTATATGATGGCTCGTTCTATCATAATTTCACTGTGTACATATTGTATGTTGCAATTTGAGCTGCAATTGGCATCATGTTAAAAACTAAATAATTGTATAGTAGGAGTTATAGCTGAGAAAGTGATATTTCTCATTAGTTTTGCTTAATGGGGCTGCTGAGGCTGGGGACTGAGTTGGTTGGGTGAGAGGGGCAGGGGTCAACTTATAACTAAATAACCTCTAAGGACTACAGCTAAATGTTTACAAAACTAAACGCATAGGTAATGTGTATATAAATGTATATAACAGGCAATTTTCTGGTATATGATTATGATATGATATGCATCTATATTTATAGATACATACTTTATATGTACAGATCGATTAAGACTATGTTTCAAAGTCGGGTTCACACGGACAATAAAAACACATAGAGACAAATGTTTCTTTTATGTGATGTTTCGTATTATATTTTACTTTTTGTTGTGTTTTTTTTTGTTTTTGTTTTTAGTTTTTGTTTTTATATAGTGAATTGCAGGACGTGTTCTCCATAACAAGCCATTTCAGTCTTAGAGTTTCAAATAACCAAAATAATAATTAATGAAAATCATAATGTTCTATAAATTGTTCACATGCAAAAACTTAATTTCTAAATTTTCATATATTCGTTTAGATATTTTCTGTGGGTGTTTTCTTTTTCTGGGGCTTTTTTCTTTATTTGTATATGAAGAAAATTTCGAATCAATGGTTTGCTAGGAAAACTCACGCTTTAGTAATCTGTTTTCTCTCTACACTCTTACCTACTTTTCTTTTTTTTTTTGTTTTCTTTTTGACTTGTGTTTTGTTTTTTAAACTAATATCAGTTTTATGTATATCATAATATATGTATATATATAGACAATCACACAGGCATACAGGCAAACATAGAATACAGAATTATAGAAATCGATATGGATATCATTAGACAATCAAACATTCAACACTTTAGAGAGATATATGTATATGTATATAAAGATATGATCTTGAGCTGGTTTTTAGAAAACTCATTTTCGCTGCTTACGATTGTAAAGTAGTTTCTGTTTGATTGTACCTCAAGTCAAATGGCACATATTGGGATCTTTTGTACCAAACGCGAAATAAAATAATAAAAAATAAAAAAAATTGTGTCCGTTTTGTCGATAGTTCGGATAAAACACTTAATGAATTCTTTTCTTCTTTGTTTTCCCAAGCCAATTCTCAATTCTAGGATGGATTTTGTTGTTCAGTTGGAAATCAATTCCACTTGAAGTTGAACAGTCGAAAAGACCCGACAAATGGTCATTTCATCGACCTGTTTAGCTATAAAGCCAAAGGAAGCTCTAGCTTGACACTCCTCACGCACGACTATCGATCTACCAATATGGCGTATGTGGCTCCTGGTTCCAGCTGTTCTGCTGCTGCTGTGCCTTGGCCAGTGCATCGGTCAGTGTGGATCGCATCTGCTGACTGGGGCTGCGATTCTGGCTCTGACCCTTATCATAGGGTGACAGTGCGTTGTAGTAGAAGGGCGAACGCTTGCTGATGGTGTAGTTCTTGCCCTGTAAAGTGACGAAATTAAGATATAAGTTCATGTTCATAGGTAAGTATTTTATTCTATGAACTTACATCATTGTTGTCCCAGTATTCTGTTTCGTTTGAACGATAGCATATGCAGAACTCCAGACGCTTGGAGGATGGCGGCAGGGTGATCTTGAATGAGAATGTATCGAAGACAACGTGAGCACAGGTTGCGGGTCCATAGGCCCTGGCAAATGTGCAGAATATGTCCTGCTGGCTCTTCCAATCGTCCCAGGTGACACGGACAATGACCTCCTTCTGGTAATCCACATTTCGAACTTTGATTGTGCCCACTACGATGGATTCCTCGTCCTTGACAATCACATTCTCCAGGGAGACAAAGTCGCGCTCGATCTTTTGTCTAAATGAAGACAGCGAAACAAATGTTACTTCTGCACGACATTGTCAAGTATTTTATGGCTTACCTGAAGGTCAAATAGTCGGATGCTGGTTGCTTAAAGTCCACTGTCCATTTATCTGGCGGATGGGGACTGACCAGTCCTTGTGTGATTTGTTCTAAGAACTTCATGCTCCAATACGGCGGCACATTCGAGGGCTCCGACATGACGCGAACCTCCGTTAGCGATAGACCCTCATCGTCCGCAAAGATCACATGCTTTTTGCGCAAGCGACTGCAAAGAGAGAGAGAGAGAGAGTGATATGAGATATAGATAAATTCACAGAGCCTGCTTCTAAAATAGAACGTCTGCCAACCTTGAACCGATGCTTATCAGTTCATTCGATTCGGGCCCCCACATATATATGTGTTCTATGTTCGCATCGTAGTATATGCATTTACCGATATGTCAAGCATCGTTATGGATTTCTATATTTATGCAAAGAACTTTATAGTCTTGTTTGTGGATTTGATCGTCTAAACTGCGCACATTGCATTTCGTATATTGTTGCTTTATTTTTGGCAAACCGATCTTTGAATAATTGACTAAGCAAACAAGCCAATTTCACGAGTTTATATTAAGAGAAGTGCACACAGATCAGCAGATCGTAAGATCGGAAGCTGTCGTCGCAATTGCCAGTAAATTGACATTTAAGGCGGTTCTTTTTTTTCGTTTTCTATTTGCTTTACTGCAAACGGTTTTTATTTTTGATTCCCTTTTGTTTTTGTTTGTATTCCGTTCTGTTTTTTGCATCCATTTTGCGTCATAAAATGGAAGGCTCCCGATCCCCACATATCATATCTGTGTGTTTGCCTGTTGCGAAAAATCATGCGTGTGTGCGTTCCTCTTTTTGGGGGCTATTTCGGTCGTCACGTAGCAAAACGATAATGTACGTCCAATAATTGCCATGAAAATGATCGGGAGAGTCTATTCCAAGTGTCTGGGCTTTCAGTATTTCGTTCTTTACTTTTCATATAATATATTCTATTTAGTATTTGTTGTTCTTGCGCCGTTTTCCTTTTTGGTATACGACGAGAGACGCCCACAATATTGAGATGTAAATAAAACACGCCCATTTGGAAAAGTGTGAAAAGAAATTCCAAGGGATATAATGTATTTCGTATGCATAGTATAGATGAAAAGAAAACAGCTACTCGTGACTTATACGATTATTAAATATGGCGGAAAATTAATAACCAAAGCAGAAAATAAATAGGAAATTAACTTTGGTTTTAAAAATATTCCCAAAAATGTGGAACAACAGTTTTAAAAAACTATGAATAATTCAGAAATGTCTTGAATATACATTAAGTTTTTAAATGGTTTTAAAGCATGGGAACCCGACATGCTTATAAAACTAATATTTGTACTTAATAACAGAAAACGAAACAGAAAATCGAAGGATTGATAGTCGGTCTATAAAGTTGATAAGATAACGATAAAATTATTGACTATTTAGGGGCTTGGTTCCCATGATATACATAGGTAATATAAATAGCACGACTGATTAAAGACAAAAACTTACCGGCAGACCCCCAAAAGTGAGAATCTCAAGAGTCGATCGAGAGTCCCAGCGTGAATCGGAATCGTTCAAAGGTTTTACTTTAATGGATTGCAAACAATTCGGGCAGAGATACATGTACGAATAAGTATATATATTAGCTCGGATATACAAATAGTACATAGTCTGTGTACTTTCTACAATTGCGAGGCAATTGCTGCTATGTTGGCTCTGTTTATTAGGCGACGCCAATATCAAACAGCAGACTCGGGTCTGGGACCGGGCAACAACTGGCCACATTCGTCGTCGATGATCACGCGTCGAAGGCGTGCAATCGACGCTGCATTTTCTTCAACAGGTTTCTGTTTTTTTATTTTGGTTTTGTTTCTTGATCAGGCGATCGCTTATCGTGTAGGCCTTAGACCGGGGACCGGGTCTCGTTTTCTGGCGTTGCTGCTGTTGTTATTGGACATGTCAACTGTTCAACAAAAATTGTTGCTACAAAATTGTCACCGAACATAAAAAAGTTTTACATAGTTTTTCTCATGCATTGTGGGTTGTTCGAGCTCTCGAAGCGGAGTCTTTGGATTTTATAGGCCACAAACGCCACGCTGGCGGCTTAAGGAAATCTGTAAACTGGTTTACAATTTCTTCGCTTTACCCTCTTCAACTTCTTCAGCTGCATTTTGAGTGCACTCATTTATATGCATTGCCTGAAACCCAAAAAAATATGGGGTCCGGTTTACAACAAGGCACATACAAATTAACAGCCCCATCAACTTTTGTGTCTTCCATATGTAATGCATTTTAAGGTGTGAATACAAATAAAACGAAACAAATGAAAGAAAGAAGAAAACGAAACAAGTTTCCGAATGCGACCAGTAAGCACTTGACGCTGTAGATAAGTTCAAGTGGAAATCAATAAGGCCCAATCCTAGACATAATAAATTCTTTGCCATATACTGTATGGTAGAATAGTATGACACTTGTCTATCAGCTATAATTAGATTAACTTGTTATTGAAATCAACTGGCTTTTCGCACAACCAGGCATGGTAACCCTGATTAATATTTACGACATTTGTCTAATGTTCAATATTTCCTAGAATTTAAGTAGCGCCAGCTAATCGTTTAATGTCAACAACCCTTGTGGTCTGGTCTACTTTGTAGACTATTTTACATTAATTTGGCATGTGATGGTTACCCTAATCTCATTTATAATATATGCCACCTTTTTATGAAGTCATCTATCTAGAAACTAGAACAAGCTTATCGTAAAAGTCAACAACCCTTAACTGCTGACTACCTTGGCAAATATTTTTACATTTTTTAATGAACATATGATGGTCACCCTGCTGACCTTTACAAAACAGCCTTGTACGTCTTTTATTGCCTAATTATGACAAGGTGGTTCCGTTTTCCGACTTTCAAGCTGTGCGAGATTTTACTTTCTCAAAAGCACAAATTATACAAACTACGCACAAAAATAGTTTTGCTCATCATCGTTTTTTCTTTAAAGCGTAGGCGTCTAGTAATTAGTCGTAGTCAGATCCAATATATATAGACCTATAATTTCTCGCTGCTGTCAAATTACATACACGTGCACGCTTCTGACCGAAATTTACAAAATTCATTATTGAAATTTTTACAGATTTCTCAGCGAGCGCATCTTTCAGATCTTTACACGTGACGATTGCATGCACAGTTCGTCTATATGTGCACAGCATTACATATGTATTTATGTACAGATGTTGAAACATTTCCCCCATACTTGGCTACACACGAAAAAAAGATCGAAACTAAATTATCACGCATTTAGTTTGAAAATTTTTGTCGCCTTTTCAATGGCCTTGGCGTGACCTGGTACGTTCTGTCTGCCAGCTTGTCGGGTTGTTATGGGGGTAATTAAAAGCAAAAAAGTGCGGCATGTATTGCCGACAGACGGTGCAGAGGAAGTGCGATTGTGATTGATGAATGCCAGCCGAGAATAAGCTGATTGAGATGTGATAGAGATGTAAGAAATTTCAAAATAGTCCCTAGAAATTATGATGTTCTATGAAGAGAAGTGTTTCTTAACGTGTTCTGTTTAGGATTGTTATTTGGCAGTATATACAGTACTCAAAATGTGAATAGAAAGGCTTAGCAAACAACGGAGTTACTTGAGTTGAGAAAATTCCGAAACAGTAACGTGTCCCTGTACAAATTTTTTCTCTCAGTGTTCGAATGAAACAATGCATACGCAACCGCAAGATCTACACACATCATCTGACTACATAATATTTGTTTGACTGTGTTTGCCTCTGTGTGTGTGAGTGTGTGTCTGGTTTACATTGATAACTTTGTATGTCGCTTTTCGGTGATATCAGCTAAACAAGCTCCACAGACCTCGTCTAGACATTTCCCAACCAAAAATAGTGTTACTACACTCAAAGTACATATAGCATATTCACTTTGCTTCGACATCTGTGCGATGTTTTGTAGTGTTGCTCTGTACTGCATTGTATTGTATTTTTAGGCATTTTCAAAATGTCAAATTCAAGTGCATAAAAGCTTTTAGCCGGGCCAAAAGTGAAAACGACATTACTTATATACATATATTTCGAAAGATAAGTAGCAAAAGTGTTAACATTGTGCAATTATTCAAGATTATTCAGAACGAAAGAGAAAGCCCCATAATGGCGCCATGTTCTCAGGCGTCTTTATAATAAATCCCAAAAAAATCAGCCTTAATTTGTTTGGTTTGTTTTTATCTATATATATAATATTATACTATATGCATGATATGGCCAGTTTGTGGCGTGTTTTTTCCGGCGCAAATCTGGCAAAAAGCTTAGATAATTTCTGCATTCTTGCACTGAGCTCGTTAAATATTTAAAATTCAACCAACGTAATTGACTACTCGTATTTTGTATATATCTCAAGTTTCTATTATTTGTATAAATCAACGTATGCAATTTTTATGAGTCGCATATGAGTCTATTTTGAATCCTTGTGACATGTGCTTGCTATGACGTCTAAAAAATTGCTTCGACTGCCAAGAGAAATGTTTAGATTGTGGTCTGTTTTTCTATTTTGTTGCTTTTTCTTGATGTCAGGCCAAATTAGGTTGAAATGCATACATAATGGGCTGGGAAATAGTACTGTATATGTCTGCTCTGTGACAGCTCAATAATCAGATAGTTTGATCAAAGAATTTCACTAAAAGAATGATCTGAATAGTGAATGATTTGTAGAATTGTGACCCCCAACTGAACTATCGTGTTTCGATTGAATGAATTGAGAAATTTTCGAATATACATAGTTGTAGTTCTTCACCCGCTTTCTATTTACCCTATCGAGTTTCACTTTTCATCAACCCCACCGCAATGTAGTTCAGATTGTGGTAAGCCCCAGACTCGAAAGACGGCGACGGCGTCATTTGTCTTCTATCAAATGGTTGACGTCAAATGGAGCTACCAAGTGCCGCTGACTGTCTGTGGATGTGCTCTCCAAGCCGAACCAATCGAAGCACTCGAAACCAATGGATGCACTCGAATTACCCACTCATATTATGCAATCATAAGTGAACTCACCTTTGCTCGCAGATGTCGCTAGGGTTAGGGGCTGGTGCTGTTGCTGCCACTGTCGACGACATCGGCATCTTCCGTGGGGGCAGCATCCTTGGGGCTGGAACTTTGGTTACTCTTGTGCAGGCAGGATTTACGGCTAAGGCACGATTTGGGCTGTGTGTTGAGCAACGGGGCAGAGACCATGCGCTCCAAATAGCTGCGACCTGAGCGGCTACCGACACCAAGGGGTGTACCACCCGTCTTCGTGGGCATCTGTTGGCCCTGGGCCGCATTCGAGGCGTTGTTGACCATGGCTTTAGAGACCAGAGTTACAGCCTGAGGACGACAATAGCGTGACGCTCTGTTGGCTTCTTCATTGTAACTGTAAATGAGAAAGATTTCGTATTTTAATAATGTATACCAAATATTTCATGAATATATGTACTATATATATCTGCGCATTATTCCTATATTGACAATCGTACGAGTATTTAGCTCTGAGGCCACGAGGGCCTCACGTTTACTTTTTCTTTTATTAGCATGATAAGGTCGCCTCTGTCTTTTATTTTTATTTTCCCGTATTGTGCGATAATACAGACAACCTATACACACTCAGTACTGCATTGTTCAGTCGCTTACTTCACATTATAAATTCCCTTTACACATACACACTAGCTGAAAAGAAATAGCGTCAGGCTAGCGTCATTGATAAGCGAAGAGGTTCTATTCGAGCCTCTTACGCACGGCCTCCGCACATGATTTGAATAGAGTCCAGAAAAGAGACTTAGGCTATTTGAATTGAGAGTAGTACTCATAGTAGTATTTACTCATGATTCATCAGGGCATTTGTCCGTGGGCTGTGATATTTTTGGAACAGAATGTTTGCAGTTTTTCTACGTACTGATTCACTCGCCTGTTGTATTTTTTTTTTCGGCGAGACAGTGAGGAAAACTAAAAAGTCGCCGTCCGATAAGGCTAAACATTTTTGGAATATTTATTTATTGGATCCCTGATAACAAAGATTCGACATTACTAAGGTGAAATATAATTGATCAATTAATTTTGTTATCATTGTGTTATTTTTGTGTTGAGGGCACAAGAACTTGGAAACAAACTTTCATGTAGATTGATTCATAAACAGCTGAGTTAATCGAGTGAGTTTGCAACTATGTATAGGCGTTTCTAGTAAATTAAGATTGTTTGTGTAAGTTGGTGGCATATGGTAAAATTTTGTTGTGAGCCATAAACAGTTAGTACACAACATCTGCATATCTTATAAACTAATTTTAGTGTAAAAGGTATAACTGTAAATTTTCAGGCAAATAAAATAAGTAATAGGTGAGTTACGTGGGATAATTGCAATGCTAGGTAAGTTGTAAAGCACGTGATGCGCTATGGTTTTACTAATCTTTATGTGTTTTCTTAAGAAACTTCTTTTAATTCTAATCTAAATATGCTATAAATATATATTAAACTTATACAGAATTTATATTTATAGCTTTGCATCTGTCGAATATATTTTTATTGCACAGACGAAGAACAGGAGGAGGCGTGTGTGATACGTACATATATGGTCAAGCATAATTTAAATCAATTGCGTCAAGACCCCAAGTGAAGATCTGTCAGAATTAATTTTGGCAAAAACAAATAGAATTTTGTGTTATTTATTTCAAAGCGCCACGCGCTAAATCTGTTGCCATCAGCATCATCATCTGGCGGGCTCGTGTTCGGGAGCAGACCGAGAAATCTGTCTGCTCTCTGGCTCTCTGAATACTCTACTAATTCTCTAAGCTGCGACAACAACAGTAAAAAGTTTGTTTTGATATTTCGTATGAACGATCTTGATCTTGAATGCTTTTTCCACTCAATTCTTCTGTCCATTCGCAATTTTTCTGTTGTCAACCAGCACAAACTCTGAGCATATTTTTAGTGCGTGTTTCATTGTTGTGCATAATATTCGCTAGGCGACGGCACTGTGGGAACTCATGATTAATGTATATACAATAGTAATTACTGCGTGATTATAAAAGTAATTACTACTAACTGAAAGTGAGGTATAACTTTAATAAAAGCTATTATCGCAAGGGTTTCTCTTTCTGCTGTGGTCTTTGTAAAATGTTCAATATTTATTGATATTATTTAACAATATTTATCAATACATTCAACCTGTTATGGGACAGGTGAACAAACGTGTTACATTCATATTGATACGAGAAATAAACAATATTGTGTTTATTGTTGATATGAAAATGTTTAACCCGCAAGCGAAATTTGTTTCGAAATTGTTGAAAATGTTTGCTTATATTACAATATATGGGAAATTTTGAAAATATTTCTAGCAAGACAATAAGGAAAATTAAAATCAAATTATATTTCTATAAACATTATTTTAAAAATTTGAATTTAATGTTATTCCTTTCTTATTGATTATATAATACTCGAAATTTATATGAAAACGGAAATGAGCTTTCCATTTCGAATGTATAATGTAGGTATATACAATATCATGACGATAATTTAATCAGCGCTTTTTTTTATTAAAGACTCTTTCTTGTTTTGTTTTTATTTTTCAATTAAAACACGTACGCAGGTTGTTGGGAGGTGTTTCGGAAATGTTTACCGCTAATCTAATGATAAGAGAAATTCCATAAAAATTATTTCGCGACGTGAACTATGTGAAAGTCAGCGATTTTCAATTATCAAAGACCAGGGAATTATGCGCTACAGGAAAGCAAAAGTTCTTAACCAAAGGGAAAATTAGTATATTAATAAAAAATTTTGATTGGTTGCCAAAAACTCGTGAACTCAATTGAAATCAATCAAATCAAATTATAGTACAGATTGGCTGTCCCCAAATTGGGCAGGGCATCTGAGGGGGTTGTGTTATTTTATGTTTGGTTATACTATATAGTATTTTTAGACTTACTTCAATGCTTGACGCTGATGTCCGCTCATGTAGTCCGCTAAGAAACTAACGGGTGGACTGTGACTGAATATAGGTGGACTGTGTGAAATCATTTTATAGGCTTTTGCTTTTTGCTTTCTATATAGAACTCTAACAAGGAACTATTACTGTTGTTGCAGGGCCTGTAAATTAGATTTAAAAAATTGATAGAGTGAATATAAATATTGTGTAAACATTCAGTGTCGATGGCGTGAAGGGAATCTTAATTGGAAGTAAATTCTAAACAATATGCTCGAGTGGAAATGTTTATAAAACGTTTACGATTATTGATAGTGCAGAGATTATATTTTTTCATCGTTATAACGAAACTAACCGTTAGTTGGGATCTGACAGTGCTGTATATTATGTATTTCTTTTGGGGAAATTTCCCACTTTCTTTCTCTCCTTCCGTTGATTTAAGGAACTTTACTGGTATCACTTTTTACTTCTTTTCTACTTTTGCTCAACTTTCTTATGTGCAGATCTTTTATCTTTCTTCTCTTCTCTTTTCATATGTGCATCACGCGCGCTGTTCGTGGGTTGGGAACGCGCGTCAGACAATGAAATTGAAACCGATTGCAGATTTGTGTAGAGAATTAAAATTTTTAATTTTTTCTTCAAACTATTCGAAGGAATTACCACACACACGTAACAATTGCAGCGCGGCGTACAAAACAAAACGAGGATCAGAGAGACGACAACAAAGTGTTTTACAAAATGTTGAATTGACTTTTAACGAAATTAAATTCGCGCGTTTTCTTGTATTGTATTGATATTTACTTTTTAGTATATGTTTTATATATATATATTTTAGTTGTGAAACGACACGAAGAAGTTAGGCCCGCATCGCGTTTTGTTGTTGCCTGTTGCCGTCCGGCTTTCAGTACCGTTCGCCTCGACGATTCAGAGACGAATAACCCAACGTTGTCAGGGCAACTCACCGTCAAGACTGTCCGCAGGCCGCGTCCATACAATCCACTGGGGCCCACAACGACGCTACCAGCGAGAGAGAGCGCGCGAGTGAGTTGACAATACTGAGTGAGTAACTCTGCGAGTGCGGATCGTGTGCTCTAGAAGGTGCTTGCTCTCTCGCGCTCACTACCCTGGTCAGCCTCAGCTGCTGTTGCGTCGCTTGCATCCCCCCTTCGTGTGGACCGCTCTCTCCCGTCCTGCTCTAAAGCAGTTGCATTTGATTGCAGTGATTGTCGGTTGGGGTTCGGTTTAGTTTAGTTTAGTTGCAGTCGCTATTTTTGTTAGTCTTAGGCGCCGCTGCCGCTGTCAACGTCGTCGTCGTCGTCGTGGCGTTGGCGTCTCGGAGACAAAGTCAGTTCATGTGTCAGGCTTGATGGACATGATCAGAGTGCGATCATTAGCTCGTGCGCTCGTTTTTGGATTATGTTTATATATTAATCAACTATTTGCTTTGCCCGCATGTCAAACAACTTTCCATACGATTAGTTATAGTATTATTAAGTGGCGTCTACGCTTTTAGCCAGTTTCCGCTACTGTTGCTGACGGGGCTACACCCTTTATCTTATCACACAGTTACACATTCGAATGCGTTCCATCTTCTTCCCATACTCTTCAAACCAACTCAACGAATGAGTGCTTTTTCGTTTATTTCTTTTTGAGTGTCCCCACTCAAATGAGTTGCTGACGTTTTATGCTTGCCTTTCGAGTGGTTTTCCTGCTTTATTTATTTATATTCGTACCGGGGTCTGCTGGCTGCAATCGGAGATCCGAAGATCCGAACACCTTTGCGGCCTACGCTTTTCTTTATGCAATTTATGTGTGTGTGTCTGCCTCTCTTTCCCCCTTCTTCTTCATCTCCTTTTCTTTGTTTTCTTGTGTTTGTGTCTTGTCTTTGTCCGTTTCGTTGAGTTGCCGGCTCTAAATCAATTATGCTTTGGGGGGAATTGTGTAAAAGTTGTCGTTTAGAGATATGTTATCTGCAGTCTTCATCAACTTTCTCATGCGCTACATTGAAATGCAACAGGCATATTTAATCGGGTTAGCGTCAGCGGGCGCGAGGTTAGAGGCCAGCAGCAACAGGAGAGATGATAGATAAAAGAAAATACTTTTCAATATTTATGTGTGTGGGAGTTTTGCGCGATAATCTACATTGCGATCTTTGCATAATAAATAAAAAAACTGCCACGGGAAATGTATTGGCAGAGTAGTCGAAAATGGGAAACCAAAAATTAAAAATCATTTGAAAAAAAGAAAAAAAAACATTTATGACACTTAAAATACAAATTTTAACTGTGAATAAATCACGGTTCCTAGAGCCATATGCTTCCTAGATACTCCTTCGTTATTTCTTCATTTCAATAATCTTAAATTAGCTTAAATAATTTTTACGCTTTTCCATTGAAATTCATTCATAATCAAAGTCTAGACTGGTAGACTAATTTTCTCAGTGATTTTTCTATATGCATGTGGAAGTGCACTCGGAGTATGAACGCACTTAATTCACTTGAAGTGAATTTAATGCATGGGTGTAGATAATAATAATAATAATAACAATAAGAGCGGGTACTCCACGATCTCTGGTCTTTGTTTGGATCTCAAAAACCCACATACATTCATAAAGCAGCGTATAAGAATTCTTGGTTGCAGTCGTCGTAGTACCCACATCGTTGGAAGACTGGGAAATTGTCGACGTTTTCCTCCACGCATCGACGGAAACTGCGACCATTTCTTGTCATAGAAAGTGTGCTTGTGTGTGTGCGTGGTATGCAGTGTGTGTATGTGAGTGTGTTGTGCATTTGTTTGTGTGTTATTCGGAGTGTGGCGTGCGTGACTCGTTGACATTCACCAATGGCGACGAGACCTCAATCGGGCCTTAGGTAGACGAGAAATGCCCTCACCATGCACCACCATGATAGTGCAGGTTTCTCTCTCTGTCCTTGGTCTCTTCAGCGAGTTGTAAGTTGAAGGGTTCACGATTCGATCTAGTATGTTCAAGTGTTTCCAATCGATACGCAACCACTGTGCCACTTTCTTTGGGTGGCACTTGGGGAGGGCAAACTGCGCACAAGTCCACAAGTTATTTGCTTGCCTTGGGAGCTTCGTTGTTGCTGCTGCTGCAGCATCTCAGCATCGCCGGCCGGCCGGCACTTGTTCACCTAGTCGCCTAGCCGACCCCCTCGCTCTGTGGCTCGCCCGCTTCCAACCCGAGGCTGGCCGAGAGCCGGTTTAACGATGCGGCGTTTCTGGAGTGGCTCGTTGCATTTTTGCCGGCCACTTCATCAGTCTGCGACTATATAGTGAGGCTACTTATATGCATGTATACCTGTTTGCGTACATATACAACTTGACTTGGCACAGGCTGATCTTCCTCAGTCTTGCCTTCTCATCCTCTCTCTCTCTCTCTCTGTTTGGTGCACTGCCCTTTGCTGTGTGGCTGGCCATGTGGCCACGCCACGATTATTGCCTGCACTTGAAATAATTTTGTGATATATACACAGACATGCAATATACTATATAGAGAGATGATCTCTTTTCTTGATACCGCCAGCTGTCAGACTGTCTATTTCTGTTACCATTTTCGCATGTGAAAAACGCAAATGATTATTTTCTCCTTCGCCCCTCGGGCGGATGTGATGCATTATTTAGCGAGCGAGCAGGCGAGACTTTCATTTTTGGACTGGCGTAGGTTGCTTTAGCTGAGGCACTGTACACTAATGGCACAAACTAGTTGGAAAAACTCGAAACCTGTCCCAACAGGAGTCCTAAATCATAAAAGACTACATGAAATTGTTACAATTTAGCTAACGAATATGTATAAATTATATGGCATTATCTCGGGACAACATTGTGTATACCCATGTTTATATGGAACACGTATTGCGAATCCAACTTGTTTTCATTCCCATTTCTCTTTCTTTCTCTCTCTATGATATTTCTATTTTAAGCTCGAACATATTTCAAATTGTTTCCTAAAAATATTGTTTATTTTTGTTATTTGAAAGAAAAGCTTGTTGTTTTATTGGGGTTAACATTTTCACAAAATAAATATAAATTTATCGATAGTATTACGATTAATTTGAATGGAAAATTATCGTAGGTGTTACTGCTGTAATATAGAAGTATTTATTTAGCATTTTGCGC
Organism: Zaprionus nigranus; assembly: GCA_018903425.1. Lineage (NCBI taxonomy): Eukaryota > Metazoa > Arthropoda > Insecta > Diptera > Drosophilidae > Zaprionus > Zaprionus nigranus. Next base: position 401,173 of record JAEIGD010000034.1, on the reverse strand, counting down.
TTTTCTGTGACATCTGGATTCCCCCGATCGTAATGTTAGATAGGCCCAAATCGAAATACAATTATACTTTTATGTATCGATAGTAATTTGATGCATTTATCGATGAGTTCAAATGGAAATACTATCTTTGTGTTCGTCTGCTTCGCATTTATGCAGCTTTTTCCCTTACCATATGTCTCATCTGGAATTTCCCGATAATTATGTTAAATATGTATTTATTTCCCGTTAGACTTTAGACACAATTTGATTCATGCGTCACATGCGTGCAAAAATCCATTTGGAAACTGTTGCGAATACACATTTCATCTGGGGAACTATAAAGTATAAAAATCGCCACATTCTGCCCTCGACTTGTCATGCTGGAAAAGCATAACCAAAACGCGCCACACTTCATGCCGACCACGTCGTCTGGGCCTGGCTGTGGATCGCTGAGCAGATAGAGAGGCGGGAGCTGTGTTAATGCTGATGAAATCAAGTGTGCCGGCAGTATCAGCAGAATGATCAGCGAGCGCCAAATGTGAAAAGATTATCGACGATCATGTGGCTATATACATAGTACAGAAAAAGGCGTAGCTAATGATCTAACTAACTAATTAGTAGCCAGTACAAACAAGTTACAGATACATACAGTATATATAGATCGCGGTTTGTTTAGGCAAAGCAGCCCGAAAGTTTAAAATTAGAAGCGAGGCGCGCGACTAGAAACTCTTATCAATTGCAGTCGCTGCCTAGCTGATCGTGCATAGGTTGAGGAGTTGGGGGAGGCGGAATTGAAAGAGTGAGAGAGATAAACTGCGCAGCATAAACTAAATTCGAGCATCATAAATATAGTGTCGAGTGTGTTATTTTTGGCTGCCTTGGCGCAGCGAGAGTAGCGGAATATCATGCCGTAACTGACCTAGAGCACCTGATCGGGGCGTGATCAACTATTTGGCAGAAGCACAAAGGAAACGGAAACGGAAATAGAGACAACGCAATAAAGACAGAGCAAACTCTCACTCTGTCTCTCTCAGGCACCCTCTCTCGCATTTTCTCTCTCTCTCTCTCGGGCACTCTCTCTTGCCTGTAATGTCTGTTATCGTGGGGGTCAATGAATAGGCGCTTAGTGAACGATCGATACGATCCGAACCGATCGACCGATCGACTTACAATATATGTATGTATGTATATGCATATTAATCGCGTAATTTTTGCCGCGTAATTTTCCACTGCAGCTCGCGATCGAAACTTAATTATGCGATTTATTATGCAAATATGCGATGCGATCTGACGCCACGGGACGCGAGGCTACGCGACGCGACGCGACACTACGTCTATTTAAAGATCACCAGGCCTTGTTTGTGGTTTGGCCGCCTTAAGCTGCCGCCTCCGAACACGAACACGAGCCGATCACGTTTTGCGCTTGTGCTCAGCCACACCAGGCCAGGCCACCCCCAGCCCAGCCTAGACCAGCCCACTCGAGTGGGCGAGTAATAATACTAGGTATTACTACATCGTACTACCCGCACTCTTGTTGGACAATGCTGGAAAAACTGTTTCATTGACATCGGATCGCAACGACGCGACGTCTGCGTCGGCAACTGAGTCTGCCTGTAATTATGATATATCGCAGCCTTTGTGTGCGTCTGCTGATAAGCAAACAACTCCCATGCAACAACAATTGAAACTCTCTCCTGTGTGCAACCGCTCTGCCCCTCCATTCCTCTCTCTCTCCCTCTTGTACTCACTTGGTCATTCTCTTGCGTTAATCATCGGGCAAACAGTGCGACGCCTTATCAATAGAGCCGAACTATTCAATTTTTTTCGGGGTCTGAGGCTCTAATTATAGTCTAGCACGCCAGACGAAACTAGACGCACACAGACACTTACACACACATACTCACATAGTCACATATGGTTCTGGGTCTGACGATCTGTCACATGTTTGCTTAGCTGTCGACAGTCGAGTGTTCGCGCCTCGTGTGTGCTTGAATAATGTATTCACGTCTCGAACAGGTTGCCACAAAGTGTTAGTATAGTTTTTTGTCACCGTTTTAGGTAAATAATGAACAATTAACTAGCACCTTTTGTGGTATACCCTAGTTTAAACATTAAGTGCGTTAAGTACATAAGTATGGGAAACTACTCCAAATTTATGTAACAAACAAACTAAACTTCTCCGAGTTTTTAAGTCCGATTCAACTACATTGAAAGTACATTATCGAAACCCTTTGTTTATGTTGGTAAGTTATAGGGTATGCTAGAATTGTACTATTACAAATTGGTAGAAGGTTGAATACGACGTAGACTAGCTTTTGAAGGTGATAAAAGTCCATAGAGCAGCCTTACACGTGTATGTATATCAAATAAAGATATTACCTTATCACACTCAAGTATTAAGAACTTCCATATACAATAGAAATATTTAGTTTTGATTCTTCAGTATTAGTTTGTATTTTTCTTAAACATCACCCTGTATAGCAGCTACCAAACAGTTTCACACTTTTTATTGCCGCTAAAAACATCTGTTTTTGGAGATTAGTGCGCTTATCTAATGTGGGTTGCCAAGGGAACTTGAGCAAGTTGCAGCCCCAGTAAAAACCTGCTCTGATTGTGATTGATAAAAAATACATTCACTAATTAAGAGACTGTAAATCGCAATAATCTAGATGTCAGCTGAATACACCGATTTCTGCATATTTTATACAATCTATAATTGAACCCAAAATGGCGCAGTCTAAAAATAAACAATACATCCCTCGCTTTCTCCTCGGAAGATTGCAACAAATATGAATGCAATTGTGGCTGAAAATCAATAAGTTTAGCAATACTGTAGTGCTGTAGATTGGGTGTTTACATACATATAGATCAGGTTATTTGATTGCCTAACTAACACAAATTCTACTGCCAATTTGTTGCTGTAAAAAAACTTGGCAAACATCGCGCGATAAGAAATAAAACCAAAACTAAACTAAAAATACATAATAGACCTCAAGTAATTCCGCCTTTCTTTGCAATCATGCCATTACCATTTACCAGAGGGGAGTGGGGAGGGGAGGCTAGGAAAACTATAAAGCATCGACTTGTCATTTTCATTCCGGTTCCGGTTTATGGGGCATTAACATAAAAGCGAACGAGGTAAAACGCATAGCATAAAACATGTTCGGCCATTTGGCGTTCAATGCTAACTGCGTGCATTGCACTGACAGATGCGAAGATACAAATGTATCTGTGGCCGCAGATGCAGCTAGAAACGCGTAGACAGAGCAAATTCACGTCTACAAGACGCCGCCTAGTGAGTCAGGGGTGTGTAGGCAATGCCAGGTAAATGTTTGCACTGTACTTCGGAGAAACGTTAGGGGCATGTGATGAATTACTTACTGTATAAATAAATATAACAATTGTTTTATATGTTCACAATTGGCCATTAATTTTATTAATAGTTATTCTTTTATACTTTTTCACCTGCAGAAATTGCCAAAAAAAGTCACTTGATTTTGATTGCCAGTCTCGATTTCAATTGAATTAACCTTCTACAGTGGGTCACTAGACATTTCGCAGGCCTTGATTTGAAGCTCGCTTTTCAAATGTTTAGAAAATATAAACTATCCAACGGGCAATTGAGTTAAAAACTGCGAGCACATTGAACTCATTGAACAGTTCCAGCAAAAACTGCAAAGAGTCGCGATTTTGCATTCAGTTTATTTATTTTATTTATATTTTGTTTGTTTTTACTAGAAGTAACGACATCCCGAGATCGGCAGCGAGTCTGGGGAATTGTTTTCATTTCCATTCGACTGAGGGAAATGCGAGACGATGCGAAAAGCTATGATCTATTGGTCTTGGAATTCAATTTTATAGGATATAATGATTCAGGGTGGGGTGCACTTTGAGTAGCTCTGGAGTAGCTTTTAAGCACAGCGAGTTTTAACATTACTTTGACTATGACTATGTTTATCGTATATTCGGTACTTTTTACCAGATTTAGAGGATATTATAAAGTAGACTGGTAACCCTTGAGTAGTTTTAGAGAGACTTTATAACGCAGCGAAACATGACATCCATTAGACTCAGCTTTATCGTATATTTGGTACTTTTTTCTGCCAGATTTTTAGAACATTAGAACAAATAGCATCGTTTACTTGGTGCTTCCCCATAATACTACCCCCCCTTGGCGTTTTTAAAACATCCAACTGGGTCACCTTTTGGCTTATCAGGGCACATTAAATTGTTTATAGCTGATTAACTCTATATAGCCATATAAGTCGTGTATAAATAACTACCGATACGATTGTAGAATATACACATATATGCCTATATATATATTTTGTTTGTTTTTGTAATCGATTTTTGCTGTCATGTGAAACAAAACGAACAGGAAAATTTTCCACCTTAACGCGCTAATGACCATAAAATAAAAGAAATATAAAACTTTTTTTTGAACTTTCATAAATTTATAAATAAAAAAAGACCGACCAGTTGAAGTGAGAGAGTTTCCCTTCTATGCATAATATTGTTAAGTATTTATTAAATATATTTTCAAAAAATACTCAGATTGTGTGGGAGTTAAGCTGCGCAGTATAGTCTAGGGCTAGGGGGTTACGCGCCCTATCTACATGCCGGGTTCAACTATTACAAATTATTCTAGAATGTTGTAGTGACAATCGCCGTGACGTCAATAGAACAGCCTTGATGTCTGTGATTGACAGTTACAAATGCCACAAACAGATTGTTGTAGGTGTCCGAAACGGAATTTGTAAAACATTCTTGCAGTTCGTGATTGTAAGTAATATAAACTATTTTTAATATTTGATGGATTGATTGTGCAATTGAAAATTATATATAGAAACAAATAGTTTTTAAGCTTCAAATAGAAAAATAAAGCTTTAGAAAATAATTTGTTTGTCATCTATAGTTAGAGTAGTATATCAATCGAATTAATGGAAAATTTCACATTGCACATATAACTCTATCAATTTCCGACTTTGGTAGTAAATTTGTAGCTGGTCTTGACGCAAAGATATTTCAATTAATTTCCTTTTGGGCATGCAACGCCCCCACGCAAAATGCTGGTAAAAAATAAATCAAATCAGCGAATGCCGTCGCCATATGCGGGGCAACAGTTTTCCACAGACAAGTTTTCTTATGCTTTTTTCTTTTGCCTTTTTCATTGCATGCCTGTAAACGCCCACGCTGCAAACGCCACCTGGTGGCCTGAACCGCATAGTATGGGCGGGATCTTAACTGTGTTTTCCTTCCCACTGTCCCTGGGGCAGTCTTCCTACTCTTGCGTCTCCTGGACTCATTAGCGTGTGTCTAATCGCAGTGTTAATCAAGTTTTTAGCCTAATCATGGGGAGAAAATTAAAAAGTTAAGTGGGGTCTTTGAGGGGGAACTTAATGTCGAGGCGAGAGATATTGTTGTTGCCAGCTCCAGTCGCGCGACTGGCGACAACAAGCGGACCATAGACGCCACTTGCCATCTCTCTCTCGCTCACTAGCGTTGGCTGTTTGGCCTCCTGCTCATCTAAAATTAAGTTCAATGACTAAATTGAAACGTGATTTCGCCTTTGTTTTTTGTAGTATTTCTTTTGTTTTCATCTTTTTTTTGACTATGTTTGTTTAATCAGCTGTCGAGGTACTTGTTATCAGTCTTATGTCCATGTTGCCCTAGTTTTCGCATATATATAGATGGCCAACCTTTTCGGATGAGAGAGAGTCAGAGACAGATAGAGGGGGGAGGGTGTGATAAGAGGTGTGCATGATTATTGTGTAAGAAATACTATAACGTAAATAAAATATAAATAACCTCTGCGCATCCTGTTTCTTTTTGTGTAATCTTCTCCATTCAATTTCTTATTTACTTTTTCATCTCTATACGCTTCTTTCATAAAGGTAGATTTATTGTATTCTTTTGTTATTATTACGTTTCTCTTCTCTGCTTTTGTTTTCGACACTTTTTCTATCTTTCAGCTTTGTTGTCGGCCTTTCTGACATCAGGGAATATACTTAAACACCCGTCTTATAAAGAGATGCAAACGAAACACGGTCTTGGATGCACAATCATTTGAAAGCGCATTAAAATTAAAATTTTAATTATTTATTTATGGTTTCATATTCGTAAGAGCGGTTGACAAAAAGAAGAGAGAAATAAAGAGACACCAGGTATAGATGGGCCTAATTAAGACCTGTTCATTTGGCTAAGTCTGTTTGTTGATCGCTCAGAAATGTTTTTGAACTGAATATAATAATGAAATACTGCATATAGAAACGTGATTTCATTCAGTTTTAATATGCCAAAACGAATAATTTCTTAAATTTTATTACACTTTGATTTGGGTCTTTATCACCCAAAAAAATGCGATAAGAGATCCCCAACGTGTTTTTATTTTTTTTTGCATTTTAAGGTGATCAGATTTATGGCGCATTATATTGCCCAGGTCTCGCCGGCATATATTTGCCTAATGAGGGGCAGATAGCCCAAAGTTAGGGTCGCGACATCCTACTAATGGGCCTACAGTGGAATACATATGTACATATGTATATATCATATATATTATACACAGTGGTGCACCTGTGTAGCTGGAAAGTTGTGGGGCCCCTGAACTACGAATGCAGTCGGCCTGATTGCAAGCCAGATTAGGGGGCGCAACTTAGTTCCGCTTTTAGATTGTCTCAACTTCTGCGCTTCGAAAATCGGGCTCGTTAGTTCCATTTTCTATTTTTATATTGAAGCTCTTAACAAATCCGCATTATTTTTAGAATCACTAGTCGAACTTTGACGCATTTATATAAGAACGCAGATAGATAGAAGGCCCTCGCAGTATACCAACATGAAGGGCCTGGGCAGCACTGACTTGTTATTGAAAACCCGCCCACCTAATCCAAACCTAATCACAGCGTAATCAGCTCTTTATAGTTTGCCAGAGAAAACCCCAAGCCGGCGTCTCGTATCGTGAAGAAGGAAAAAAAAAAACTGCACACGTTGTAGTTTATATTTATATACACAGACATATAGAGGTATAACATATAGTAATTTAATAGATTTGCTATTCGATTATCAATTGGCTTAATGATTTTCGTTGAATTCAGATTTGTGGCTCAGCGATTAGTTAACATTTGTTTTGAGCGTGTTCCAGAAGCCAAAGGTTTGAACTGAACCCTAGAACCGAGATGCGATAATGGAATGCACATGCATTGTGAGTGACAGTTAGCAGTTCGCATCCTCCTTGCCAGCCCCTCTTTTCAGACAGTGCAGACATATGTAGTGTATGCTGTGTCTGTGTATTTATAGACAAGGTTTATGGGTTTGTTGTGTCGTGTCGTTGATCAAACCACCTTCAATCAGTTTCGGACTATATGTGCCTATCAGGGCAAAGCTGCCTTATCGTTAGAATGGGCGCCTGCTGTCAGAGTGGGCAATACACTGTTGATAAAGCAACGAGGTGTGTGATGGGTGTGTTTCGAGGGCGTTATTCGATGTAATCAATCATTAGAAAGCGTTGATCGTAGATTTCTAAAGATTGCTTCTGAAGCTAGCTCTAGTATTTGTGCTTCTATAATGTAATAGTTTAGTTTACAAAATATAAAGTTGCGTAGCTGCTGTTTTCGAATGATGCAATCTCAATCGAGAGAGATTATTATTTAACACATTTTAAATGCATAAGTATTATTTAATTTAATACGGTTTGTATTATTTTCTAACAAATAAATTGCTTGCCTTACCTTGTAATCCGCCTAGTCAAACTGCATGGCACATCAAAATCCTTTAGCATGAATAAAATTAATTTCAAACGTACCGCCACTACTTGTATATCGATACAACAAAACGTTGCTGGACACATCGATAACTCGCTACCAACCACAAGCACATGCGCTCATCGATAGCGCTTTATTCAGTGTGGCGGTAGGCCGATAGCTACGTAGTCATTTACAATATCTAATAAACAATTGCAAATAAAATCAAAACAATTGAAACACCTGCACAAGGATGGTTAGTAACCTCTCGCTGCGTATTTATTACTGTTTGCAATTAAACATTAAGAGAAAGTGCTGTAATTAAGTGAATGATTGGCGTTTCATACATTTCTGGAATGAATTACTAGATAGGGATATTAAAAATGACGCTTCGCTTTAGAAGAAGCCGGGGTCGACGCCGGGGCCCGACACGGTCTCGGGCATCGTGAGCATCGCGCCGCCAACTGCGCCCTGGTCCGGGGATCGCTTGCCGCCCCACGAGTGGAAGCGCTGTTTCTTGCCAAGCACAACCGAGTTGCGTTTGTCGTCACGCTGTAGCTTGAAGCGGCAACGTTCGATGACCGCATTCTGTATAATTGCTACAAACTCGACGTCATTGAACTGTGCCATGAGCAGCTTGAAGAAAGCCCAGATCTCGCCACGTTGTGAAGTCGGTGGTGGGGCGTACTGATGGAAGAGCCAGCCGTCCGATAGGACGCTTTCCTCGGCAGTCACTGGGCGTGCATTATACGCATCACAAACATCCTCGAAGCTGAGTATGGCCTGGAGAATGAACTTGCGATACTTGGCCAGCTGCAGCTCGCACGTGCTCAACTCCAGATCTGTGGACATGTGCGTGGGCAGCGCATAGAGCTGCCTGCAGATGGCCAGGAGAAGCAGCAGACGCCAAAGGTGCAACATGTCGAGCGAAAGATGTGTTGGGCTATGCGTGTCCAATCCTCTCCTGGATTGCTGGTTGGTCCTGGGCGTTGTTGACACGCGTTCACACTCGAAGATTGACAAGGGACAACTGTGCAGGCAACAGGCACAGCCTGGGGCTTATATACCAGCGACATCGAGCACATCGAGCGAGGCTGCTCGTCATCCAACCCTTGTCCTTCCACCGCGGACGACTGTCAACTTTGAAGTTCATAAAATAATTATAAAACGTTGTCGTTTACATTTCTAAACCGTTACACACGGCTAAAGAGCGAGGACTAATAAGCATCGGGGGACCACGGTGGTGGTGTCGCAACGTCTCCGCTGCCGCCTGCAACAAGTGTCATAAATTTACGGCGTGCTCTTAAGCTTCTAAACGGCTGCTCGTTTGTATCTTTCTGTTTTTCTTTTTCTGTTTTTTAGCTTTTCGTTCGCCTCCTTATTTATTAATCCTGCCCGTAGATAAACGTGACGTGCACTTGAAACTGAAACCAGCAAGTCGCAAGCTGTTCATTAGCTTGTGGCACTCGCTCTCAATCATTCGTACACACACACGCACACCACCCTGCCACCCCTTACATGCAGTAGTACACCCCTTTTTGGCGGCCGCCAAACTGTCAGTCAGCAAGTTGTACAAATTGCTCGCTGATTAGCAGGCAAGCGTATGAAATTAATCATATGCAAATACGTGTGTGCCGTCGCATTTCTCCTAGAACATCTCTGGTTTAGCCCACTTGTTGCTTGCCCATACCCTTTAATTTGGACGTGACGACGCTCTAGGCGAAGGCGTAGGCGTTGAAAATGTCAGTTCCCCAGGGAGCTTTAAGTTGGGCAACCAAAGCTGCCACTACAGGGAGTACGGCCTAGCAGGACTTGGCACTAGGTTCTAATCTACTCAAAGGTTCATTCTAATACCTATCATTGTTCTCTCTTTTGCAGAAATTTCGCTTTTGTGGCGACGGCGATTGTCCAGACTGGGTGCTAGCTGAAATCATATCCACGCTTTCGAATCTGAGTGTCGAGAACCTCGAGCAGCTGGCTCAGCTGGTGGCCAAGCGCATCAGTGGCGAGCCCTTTGAAGTAGGTTGAGCACACCTCTCGTAATCAATCTTCAATTAATACTTGTGTTTCATTGCAGGAAACTGCAGTTAGATCTCTCACATCGACAGTCACAAACGATAGCAAAACAGCCGTTGCATGCATTCATTACATGCTCACCAATGCAGCCCGCTACAGCTGCAGTGAAGCCAGTTTTGGCGAAGAGATCCAGCAACTCGGTCTGCCCAAGGATCATGCGGCTGCCATGTGTCGTGTGCTGCAGACGCATGCGGCGGCCATCAGACAGAAACTTATAGATAAGTCCTTTAGAAGTGAGTGCTGTATACTACATTATATTGTGCTGCCTTTTGTAATCCATATCGCGCTTCTCTTTCAGTTAATGAGCTGCAGAGCATACGCAACATTACCTCGCTGGGCGAAACGCCCCCAAATTGTGCTACCTTGGAACTAAAAATCTCGCAAGAACTTGTCGACGGACTGCCGACAGATACCACGCATATTCTTAATATTGAATGCGCCCAATTGGCAACGATGCTCGAGGAAATGAAGGTGGCGCGCGACATAATGATGAAATACGAAAACAAAGAGAGTGCGGTGGAGAAATGAATCGATAAATAAAATAAATAGCTATAATTTATGACTGTGATACAGTTTTGAAATTGCTCTGATAGGGATTTTTTATTTATTTTAAAGTCAAATTTCTTAAAAATCAGCTGAAATTTGGTCGCATGCGATAAACGCGGCAGTTAGGATAGTTCGTTTGTTGATTGTCTTCGCTATGTGGTGTGTGTCCCTGCTAGAGTTGCCAACCATTGTTGAGTTGGGCAACAGGCCCGTTAGCAGTGCTGTTAAATAACAGAATCATTGTTGTTTGACAGCACTGTTAAGAGAGTTTTCGCCGCCCCGCCCCCCTTGGCAACCAGTGGGGCGTTTTTCAAAACGGGGGCGTCTTAAAAAACAAAAACACGGTCAAAACTTTGGAGGCCCTCTACAGGGCGTTCTGTACACTTTTGGAACCGGATTCTTTTCGACTGCGAGTAGAAGAAAAAAAAGAACCGTAATTGGTTCTAACGAAAAAACCGCATGCTGCTAGTTTTTCCGGTTTGGCCGCAATTTCGATTTAAAAATTGAAAAAAACTGCCGTTATTCGAAATGAAAAACTGCTTGTTTTTGGCTAACAGAGCTCGTTTCCCAGGACACGATCCCAGCTGTGTCCCGGATGTGCCTGATTCACCAAGCAGTGAACTGCTTTCTGATCAAAGGATGCACGTCAAAACTGCATTCCCGACAAATTAAAAAAAAAAAAAAAAAATATATATTATTTTTATTCGCGATTTGAAAATAGTACAACATTTTTTTTAATTTTTAATTTATTTTTTTTTTTATTGAAGGATTCGAAAAGAAGGTTGAAGAAACAAGTACAGTTAACAATAATATTAATCAATAAAGTCACAATGACATTAGAAAAGCTTCCCTTCTTATCACCCTCCCACATAAATAACCTCCCATAAATGTCACCTAAAATTAACCACAGCTTTAACCCTTTTTCTAACCCAAAAATACTGCCAATACTGCCCATAACCCCCTTCCCCTGTAGTCTATTCGAAATTCACCTTGAAGTGTGTCGAATTTAATCAACTCGCGTGCAACCTGCGCGGTGGATATGCAAGATAAATATCCCCTTGGCCAATTATTAATTATTACGTAGCGTCGTGCAGCGTAAATAAAGTGAAATTTGTTAATAAAAGCTGGGCAAAAATTAATCCTTTCGCCCTCGAAAAGTACTTGTTCTTCCCTCTCCCTCTGACCTTCCACACTTGCTCCACTTTTATTTGCCCTGCTTACCTTATCATCCGTTTTGCCACGGCAATTACCGGCGCATCCTTTCGACCCTCGCCCCCTCACTTTTACTATCTCTCTTTCTCTTTTTGTGCGCTGCGTGTGCAGGGCAGGTTATTAAAAATTATCTGCAGCAGCAGAAGAAACAGTGAAAACTGAAAAAAATAAAAAGAAATTTCAATTAAAAAACGCAAAAAGGAATAAATTAATTTCTCTCTCTGTTTTTTCCACAATTTCTAATTATAAGCAGCTGCGCGGCGTTAAATGTCAGGTCAAAAGTCGCGCTTAGTTTTTTGTATTTTCTCGTTTTTTCTACAATTTTTAAAACAAATTTGGCTGTATTATTTTTTCAATTAAACTTGACCATGTCAAAAAGTCACAAGACTCACAAAGTTCTTGGTACACGTATACCCTGTAAACAAGTTTGAGTTGTGATTGTTGTTTGGGTTTTTCGAATTTGCGAATATTAAAGTTTTTTAGTACATTTTTGACCCTTTGCTAAATTGCTGTGCTTTAAACAGGGTATTTATAGTAAACTACCTTTATCTTTCCCTACAGTTTCGAAGTAATAATTTATATATTAATACATTTATTAGATTATATAATTATTTATCTTGTTTTCTTTCCCCTTCTCTATGCTTTTCGCTATACGGAGTATCTAGCAGTCCATCAGTTCCTCATCTTTAGAATGCCATGCTGCGCTCATTTTCTTTGGCTCAATTTTTTTCGCGCTGCCACATGTTGCTGACACTTGCAGCAGTTGTTGGCCCTCTGCCCCCTCCACCACTTCGACCTGCCTTCTGCACTTGAACTTTGATTTATGACAAGCCTATTGCCCTGCCCGCAGCATTGTCACCTGGGCGCCTTAATTAAATTTCCCCTGGACAGTTCAATGAAGTGCAGCGCAGACAGGTTATTTCCCTCTGTTTTCCTCACTCAAATAGCTCACACTGGGCAAGGTAAATAAATGTACCAATTACTCGTGCAACTATTTGCCCAACGTTTAATTTTAGTTGTTGCTTTTTGCGCACAATGATATCCAAACAGTGTCTGTGTCTAAGTGTGCGTACGTGTGTGTGTGGCGCACATTCCCGTGTAAATAAGGCGGCAATGTCAACAGAATGGGCGGCAATGTCGTGAACACGTGTACGAATGTGAACGAGATTTGGGGCGGAGTATTAACCAGCAATAGGTAAGCAGAACTTGTTTGATGCGTGCCAAAAAGTGACAGCCAGTGGGTGGTTCAGGAAGTTTGTCGAACAGGAAACTACAGGTGCACATGTTGAGTTTAAACTTATCAAAGGATTTATCTATATTTCAATGCACAATACAATAGAAAGAAACTTGTTCTGCAAACATCACCGAACTATTTTATGTGGATCATGAATATACATACATATATAGCATACTTTAGAATGTAGGCCCTAAAGAAATTTCTATAAATATACAGAAAACTTTCAGTACAGCTGATTTGTCATAAAAATGTATCAAAGATTAACTCAGTTTGTTTTTGAATCAAGAATATATAACTGCCTTTTAAATACTTCGTTATAAGAGGAAGTCAACTTTTGCCAGTTCTCTTCCGTCTCTCGCTATTCCCAGTATGTCATAGCCTCTCTTCACCCTCTCCCTCACAGCGTATTGTAATCGGATGCTGGCAACGCCTAAACATGTGTACCGCTGCTGTCTGTCTGCCAGCACTCCTTCTTTCAACTGGCAACGCAATGTCACATTACGCGCCTGTTACCATGTCTTTACAACTGTATCTACAGATCGTCCTCCGCACACTTATATATATGACAAAGCACAAAACTTAAAAACCTTATGCATGTGATTTGAGGCCAGACCGCGGGGGTTGGAATTACCACACAAGTGTCAGCCTTTGCTTTCCTGGGTTCCGTTGGGTTCTTAGTGATGGCAACGACGGAACTTGTTTTCGGGTGGTGTACGGGTGGTTGAGCCCATTCCATATCCATGCTGTTTAGCTGCTTGTACTTCCGTTCCGGTTTTTACTTCGAGGGTGCCAACCCTCGTGCCGTGGGTGGGCCCCTTTTAGCCCACCCTCTTTGCACAAGGAGGGTTTTGTTTTCGTTCGGCATGATACGCTTTTTGACTTTTTCAATTTGACTTTTGTGCATTTGTGTATTATTTCCCTCTTCTCTGCGTAATAATGAAATAAACGTTTTGCTAAATGCCTACGTATTTGGCACAAAGTAACGGTAATCATTTCATTTGATGAGTTTTTCCGAACAATTGAGCCAGCGACAAGGAAACAATAGAAAGTTTATCATATATTTCTTGTTTATAAAAAAGAGAAAAACATTATTTTTTTAGTAGTTTGTTATTAGTTTATACTTACTCAGGCTATACTTTAATTGGGAAATCGTGGAAAAATCTTTATCCTATAACAATATATATTGGAATAGTAATAAGAACGTACAGATTAAATAGTGCCAATGATAAAACAAAACCTGAAATGGAATAAAGAACTCTATATTGCAAATAAAAGCATATAAAATGAACAACATATTAATGATAAATTAAATCTACAGTGCTAAGGTTTATTAATAGTTAGGTACACCAATCTATAATATATTAATATTAATAAGTTCCATATGCCCATCAATAATCATTTCTTTAGCTAATTCCTCGTCTAGTTTTATTCATATGAGCTTGTTGTGCCTTATGCTGGCAACACCTGAGCGCAAAAAGTTATCGCTCGTTTTCCGTTCCGTTTCTAGTTGTGTTTCCGTTTCCACTTCCATATCCACTCTGCGCTTGCTGCGGGGCTCGCTTATGTAGATTGACTGCTTCGCATTAATCAACGCATAAATTTAACGCATTATTATTTATGTGCCTGCTCTCAGCGTCTGTTTCGCTGTTTTCTCGCTGTGGTTGTTGTTGCTCTTCTTGCGGATTTCATTTCGAAAATAGAAATTGTTTTACAAATGTCACGCCCCATGCGCCAAGCACGCCTCCTTCTCCTCTGCCTGCCTCTATGTTTGCACCGGGGCGGGGTGAAGGAAAATAAATGGCGCTAAAATGATTCAATTACGCGAACCGAGGCGAGTAAAAAAAATATATGAAACGAGAATCAACGAAAATACTGGAAACAGGTGGCAACTCAGGCGACAAATTCTTGAAGCGCGACCTGAAAGTGGCATGGGAATAATTTTTAGACGTGTTTATTGGCGACGCCTGCAGCTGGGACCCCGCGCAGCCCCTCGAGAAATGTAATAAGCGAAAATAAGATTTTAATTGCTACTTTATGGCGTGTGTTAAACGCTGTTTGAATGCTGCTGCCCCTCACTCCGGCAAAGATATGCGAGGCGTTACCTGTGGTTAAGTGCAGTCAAGATTATTCCTATCGCATGTCGGACTGAATCGAAGTACACTAATTGCTGTATGTACAGCACATCGATGAGATAGCAAAGGAAAGGTAATACTAAATACCCAGTGGTACATGGGGTACAAAAGAAGTGCCTAGCAGGAGGAAAGCTCTGTACGATGAATTGTCTAGGCAGTAATTTATCCATATCCAGTATAGAAAATGGATTTTAAATAATAAGAGACATTTATATAGTAAGAAAAATACTTTAGCATTTCATATCGAATATGTTCATAGCATGATTAAGTCATCTAAAATCCAGTGCAGGTATACTACTTCTTTTTTGAAAGTGTTCAGCACTGTGTTAAAATATGATATACTTATTCTCGGCACACATTCTTCTGAATTCTCTTTTAACTTGCTCACTCTAAGTCGAGTCCCACTGGGTACTCCATGCTCTAAAATTCGATATTTGCTATTGCGCATTAGCACTGGCATTTCCCATTTCGATTTCTCGCATTTCGCTTTGGCATCCCAGCGAGGCTAATACGCAATTTCCCCTCTCACGCTCCACTGCACACACTCGCACAGGGATAGAGGAGAGAGACAGAGAGCGCATCTCTTAAGTGGGTTCGCCACGCTGGGTGCGTCCAGTTCTGGTTGCAGGATTACCCTTTTGCACTTAATTTAATGTTGACTTTATTGCCGGCAAGGAGAGTAAATCAGAGTTGTCGCTTATTTATGATTTCATTGGGGTGTTGCGCCATTAGTTAAATTGCTCTCGTATTTGCGCTTTCATTCTGCAATTGTCTCTCCAAGTAGTGCACAAAAATTACCATAAAAAAATACCATAATAATAGAGCTAACTACTTTCTACCTATTTCAGTTTTCATTCTAGTTAACTTTGCCTTACATTTTTGAAATTCTTTATTCATTCATCACCTACAAATTTAAGTTCCGATATTTCGATATTTTGGTTATTGGATTGCAGATTTAGTCAATAGTTTTTTTTATTGGTAATGTGAGCCGATTACAACTGGCTTGGTAAACAGAAAGTATCTAAAAAGTTTATGATGATTGTTCTCGATCAACTAAAGTCGCTGTTGGAAATCCTGCTTTACCTATTGTGGATTATACCTCGAGAAATTTGCTTGACCTTCTACAAAATGCTCGGGGGGACGCGTCGATTGATCCCAGGTTTCCTATCTGTTTACGTGGACAAATCATCAGCATAATTCAAATACACCTTATTTTAAAATATATTACAAATTTCCGATAGATAATAAATATTTATTTTACGTGCTATCAAACAACATCAGATATCAAAGTGTATTGTGTGTGAAATGTTCACTGGTTCGTTTGTTTAAATTGGTTAAAATGCAAATTATATTTTTGTGAATTATAAAATATGATTTTAACAATACAATATATAATAGATACAAGTATAGTATATATATAATAGATATACATAGTAGATATATAATATATATAGTAACATATATAAAGAACATTACTTTATTGTGCTGATTCTAAAAATACTGTTCAACTATTTAAATACTGAATTGATCCAAAGGAATCATGAGCTCTCCAATACATTATATTTGAAATAATGAGTAAATACGAATCTCCAGAAGTACTTATATGCAAATACTATAACAGCCTCCATTCTATGCTTAACGTTTCGTTCTATTGCCATTTTAATAACATCATTTTAGGCAAATGGCTTCGGGTAATACCTGAGGCTAAACTAAAATCAATCGTAAAATAGTCATAAATATTTATTTACAACAATGCAAAGCTGTTGATATTTGTTGTTGTTATTTGTTGTGGTATTGCTGCTGTAACACATGTTAAGATTGTAAAAATGAATTTTTATGGTTGACCAAGACATCAGGGCAATGGCAGCATGCCCCAATGCTGGCGACCCTAATGCACTCCGATTTTAAAATCAGAAATTGACGATTATGCAAAAATCCACAACACACACACACGACCGACACAACACCTTTATGGCTGAGCGGATTTGCAGCAAGGGTCTACACACACACACATGCAGAGGAGGTGCCTGCTTGCCACCTCGCTGAGTATGACATTTGTTTTATACCTACTTCAGCCTGCGGTCGCATAAATGCCCCTCTCTCTCTCTCCTTCTCCCCCCCCCTTGCCATCTTAGGGCAACACATGAGCGATAAAAGTTAAATATGCAAAGATGAAAATCTATAATTTTTTATGGGCTTTTGCTGCGACACCGGGGCCATGTTGCCACATTATGTTGCCATTTTTATGTCGCGTGTTTTGTTTGCTCTGCTTTCCTGCTTTGCTCTTTATTTTGGTACTAATTTGGTACCCCCTCCCCCTTGCCACTCCCCCTGCGACTGTTTGCGATTTGTTGCGGCTTTCCCAGTATTGGCGAAATTTGCGCAATTTTTACGATTCGGGATTTGCACGAATTATATACTTCTTTTTTATAGTTTTACAATATGTCGACCCAGTGCGGCCATCAAAGTTGCATTTGCTGTTGTTGCGCATTGAATTATATAGATTTTGTGAGGCTAGGGAGAGGCATTAACTGGAGAACTGGCAAAATGGAGATCTGCAGTTAGCTTTCTGCCTAAATTAACTGTGCAGTTAATAAGCCATGTATTTTATTGTTCTGTATACCACATACACGTATAAGAAAATCAAACCCTTCTCTTTTCCATTTATATTTTTTGCCTCCTGCTGTCAATAAATTTGTAATACCCCAAGGCTTTTGGTCAGCAAAATTTCAACACGTGTGCGGGTTGACACCCTCAAAAGGAGCAACAACACCCTCTTCTCCCACTCCCCTTTGGGCCATATACACTTTTTGTTGTTATTTTTAATGCCTGTTTGCCTCAAAACAAATCCCACGATTTGTAAACTCTGTAAAATGTTATCTCTAATGCTTGGAATTTAAATTTTTGGCGCATAATTTACATGAACATTAAACGCGCAGCTAACCACGACATCCGCATGAATGATGAGGCGTCGGCACGCGGCCAACCGCAGGCACCCCCGTCTGCTCTACCCCTCCTCCTCTACCTCTACCTCTTCCTCCCCCTCCTCCTTTTGCTACTGATTTTCCGGTTTGCTGCCTCTTTCGCCGATCCGTGGGATGTGCCAACAGGCAACTATTAAACGCTTAATGGCAATTTCATTGTACGCCCCGATATCAGTTATCCAACACCAAGCCTTGCCTCTCCTCGCCTCTCCCGCCGTCGAAGTCGGAGACGGAGGCCAGGCCACATGTTTGTTGTGATTACATGCGAGTTGACACGACGCTCTGTGCGAGGGGGGTGGGTCTGTTTGGCCACGTGACCAGGTCACGTGTCCTCAATTCGGCCACAAACAAAATGCTACAAGTATTTTTTTCCACTCACTTTGAGTTGTGAAAGAGTAAATCGGGTCTGTCAGGCGGCTGAAGATAGTTCAAAATATTATACAAATTTATTTTATAATCTATAAATATACATATATAAATATATATTTACAGCTACTAACTTTGATTTTGATAAGGCAAATGATGGTCTTAATATACAATAGATATACAATAACAATTCTAAATCTTTGCACATTTTTTAGTGCAATTATTTATTGCTAAATTTCATTTTAAAATATTATTCCACTCTTGTGCAGTTTTCCGTATATTTATATATACCTTTTTATACCTATTCTACCACATCATATTTTCGATAGAGTATACAAACTTTGCCATTAACCACACTGAGTATTTTTTGCTACTGTTTGCGCCTCTTAATGTAATCAAATTATGAAAATAATATGAGCGCGTCAGTAAGTCAAGTTGCCAAAATGTTGACTGATTGTTTTTGCACGGCAACCGCCTGGGACCGTCATCGTTCCCCTCCTGCTCCCGCCACCTTCTCTTGCCTGTACCGGTTGCGCCCCTGCTGTGATTCACTCGACGCACAACCCCTTTGGGGAAGGGCGGCCAAATAAATTATATTTAAAATGCCCGGATCTGGTAGCAGTCCCAGAGCTTGCCGTACCCATTCCATAGGGAGTTTCTATTTCAACACTTGAGACCCGCACCGGAGGGCTGCTCCAATCGGATTTCCGTTTGTCGCTTAGAGGCCTCAACTCGGAAGGAAGGCTGCGTGGATTTACCGGGTTGCTACACCCAGAGTTTCCCCGCTTTCCCGGCTTTTTGTTGACTTGTCCGACCACCCACGAGGCTTTCGCTCATTACTCGTAGGAAAAAACAAGCAAGGAAACTCTTGCGCTGCCTCTTGTCTCCTTTTTGCTGCTCTTGTCAAAATGACACATCACGAACTTTTTTAATTTGTTTATGATAATTTACGTATTATGTTATAGTCGGAGACATGTCGGGTAGTCATTTATTATATGAAGAAAGTGCGGAGCATTCTGGGAAAATTAATGGAAGATGTTGCCCTGTTTCCCCTTACATTTCTCTCATGATTTGCTCAAGCGAAAGCGTAATAATATAATTAATTTATAATGATTATACAGAGTTTTAAGTGTTTTGAGGTTATGTTGAAGTTGATGCAGAAATAACTTATAAATATAACTAAATTCGAATCGTTTCGAAAGACTTTTTTAATGCACTGTTATGTATTTAAATTCTACTTAGACGTTCTGAGAGTATATGGTGAAGAAAACTAAGGATTGAGGGGGAGTAATACGGAGAGTGAGGCAAATAGAGAGAGTGAGAGAGAGGGAAAGATGAATACTGCCTCTGTGCTCGGTGCAATCAATCTCAGTCTCGTAGCTCTCAAATGTTGTGTGCAATGTGCGCAAATTAATTAATTTGTATTAACACACACACAAGCACACTAATACACACGCATCATACACAACAATAACAAGGCAAAGCAGTTGTTGTACAATAATTAATCAAATCAAATGCATGAGTTCCGTTATAATCATATGCGCCCAGTAGCGGAGGCAACAACTGCAAATCAAATCAACGTCCAAAACGCGCTCTCAACTTGCATGTCAATTACAGCTGGCAAATGACGCCCCTCTCCCCACACCACCCCCTCCCCTTAACTTGTCTAATATTCAAAGTCAATCGGCTGAACTCATGAACTGTATACGCCACGCACACACAAGGGGTCGCAATATATATGAGATCGGGGGTCCTCGACTCGACTCGACTCGACGCTCAATTATTCATGCCGCACGCAAAATATATGCAAATCGAATGCCAATTGCTGGCGTCATAATCACAGTACGGCAAATTGGCAACGGGGCATCGATAGCATTTTCATTTTGGCCAATTTCATGCTAAATATGCCGCCATTTGCGTTTAATAGTTGATAAGCCCGCCCGCACAAAAAGGGCCGCCGAAGTCGACTGTGCGCAATGCGTGGATGCAAATTCAATTTCGCGATTCTAAGTCGCAGCTAAAACGAATTTGGAAAGGGTATGTGGCGAGGGGTATATCCGGATTTGAGGTGGCATAGGTGACAAAGTGGGAAATACTCAGATGAGGAAGAGGATTGATATATATATGTATTTACTTTATGTTTTTCTTATAATCATATTATAGTAATAATAATCCTTTTTTCATTTTTCATTTATAAATATTAAATATTCTATATTTTATTCAAATTCTGTTAGGTGTCTAAATATTGTAGGAGAATTGTGGGATAAGGATTATATTATTAATTACACTAACTAGCAGAATTTATATAATATTGTGAATATATTTATTGGAATTTGTATTATAAACTCTTTATATTGATGTCAAACAATTTCCTTTCCTTGCCCCAATCTTAGCAAGAGTATTCACAATTCGTTTAGTTTGCAGCAAGTTCAGCGCCTTGTGCCTTTTATTTTTATTGCATTTTGAATGGGTTGCTTGGCTGCGCGTCAGGCTTTTTTAATTTTTCCAAAAAATGCATTGGCAGATCTGCGCGGCCTGGAGATTTATGCACACGCAGCTGTGTGTTGTAATTTTTAGCCTAGGATTCGCCTAGTTTCTTTTTTTTATTTTTATTTCTACGCTGTTTCTTTCTCTCTCGATTTAGCTGTATTTTTTACTATTCTTTATTCGTTTTGGTTTTTGAATTTCCTTCTTTTTTTTCATTATGCCCGAATTCTTTTTTCTAGTGTCCGCGATTTATTGTGCACAATTTTTTTCTATCTTTGCGCGCTGGACGCGCACATTGAAAACGAATCACGTGAAATCTAAATAGCATCATAAATCAGACAACGACGGCAGGTTGCTTCGCTGTGGATCCTGTGCCCCGGGCGCAGAATGCATTGCATTCCACTGCTATACGGTCTCACCGTTTTGGCCAAACAATGATATATGTTAGCCAGCCTCGTCCCCCTCTCTCTCTCTCCTCCTCTTGGCGAATAGCGAACGCGTTGCTCGACTCGCATGTGTATGAAAATGGCAAATCGCTAGACGGCCTTTGATTGCGCGAAACTTGTCCCCCCTCCTACGCCCTCCTGCTGCCTTAACGGAAAATGGAAAAAGGTAGCAGCGGTCATTTGCTCAGCCTGTTTCCCACACACACACACACGCGCACACATGCATATGCAAATGCCACTCGCTGGCGGCCCATAAATATAAGGCGAGGGAGTGGCTTTAGTTAGACCCGGGGTGGGGGTGTGGCAAGTGGGGCTACCCACTAGTTTTGTCCTTGGAGACCGTAGGAGAATGGAGAATAGCTTTGCCGTATACGCCTTTTGTTTATTTATTGACGCCGTGTAGCTTGCCAATTCTTCTAACTTATGCGATAGTCCTGTTTCTCGATTCGATATATGATTTATGTGCGATGGCGCGATTGCCAAGAGTTCACTGTATCTAGTGCTTTTTCAGCCTGTTTTATGTGCTCTCGAATATTGAAAGTACATCAAATAAATAAGGTGGCTTCGCTGCATTCTAATTAGGTTTTCTGTATTTAGTTTTCAACATAGTACAGTAGAAATTGTAAACTTAATTGAACTACATTTTATAGACTACAATAACGTAGTATTTGGTAATCACCCCTTAAATGATTTACACCACAAGCAACTGCCGCAGGCTCTTGAGGTTCTCGACGAACATAAAACCAAATGGTTTTATTAATATAACGAGTATTACTTGCAATTACTTAGTCACACCCGAGTCCGCATACGTAGCCATACATCCGCATCCATATCCATATCCAAATCCGTACAGCACTTGTCCCATTTGGCCAGCACATAAGCAGATTAATTATGCGACTTTTGCTATTTGCCGCGCACACAGATTTGCACAGTGCCTGCAAACGCATGTGGTCGTCCTTATGATTATGATGATGATGTGGGGGAGCCCAGTTGCGTCCTCTCTAATTATACGATAAGCCCAAATTGACCCCGTCCCCTTCTCTACGCCTGTGGCACCACATTCGGGCAGAGGACGTGTAATGTTATTAATACATAAATCTACATATTAATTTCGCCTCGACGTCCGAAATGGATTATGAACTCTTCTCTCAGAGAAAGTGAGAGAAAGAGAGAGAGAGAGAAAGGGAGAGAGAGGGAGAGAGAGAGAGCTAGCTTGTTGGCCATTTATAAGGCTTGCGTATTTCCGTTTATTGTTTGTAATTAGAATTAGAAATTTTGTGTGTACGTTGCGTTTATTCCGTTTATTATTGTTAACATACACACACACACACATGTGTGTGTAAGTACGTGTATGTGTGCCTTGAACATTATTTGTAAAACTGGTAAGCATAAAACTAAACATAGTTTTAGGTTATGTATGCTTTCGTCTGAAATAGAGTTTGGTTAATATTTCCTTTGACTTTGACTATTTTTGCGCCTTATGTGAGGCCCATTAAAATGCTTTATGGCTGGCCAAATTAATCGGGGCGGCTGGATTTGCGACATTAGAAATAATTGCTGTAGAAGATCGCGAGGCTTAAGAAAGAATAAATTGAATGAACTAAAGGAATATTCAACAGAATAAGTTAAAACCAAAAATATAAGCTACAAATAATTAAAATTCTTCTTTCTACACAGCATCAAAAAACCCTACTGACTAAATGGTCGCACAATACTAAGTAGATCATTAAAGGGCTCTCTTTATTTGCCTATTTACCTCGATTCGAGTGAAAAGTTTCGTTTGGAACCGCAAAAGAAACAAACAACTCAGACCCAGCGACAGGACCCAGCTTAGCCCAGTTCTTCTTCGTTTTCCCAACTAGATTGCAATTAGAATCTGATTTACTTAATTTGTTTACTTTGCGGTGTCGTTGCCGGAGAAAGATGCCTGAGCCAAGTTACAGATTTATGGATGTGGGTATATTTTTGGCATATTTTTGCAAACGAAACTTTAGACATTTGTGGTTTGTGCTCAAGCCAGAGAGACGGAGAAAGTGGGTGCAAATGCCAAGGCTAAAACGATTGCAAATTTATGACAATATGTGAGAAAGAGTGAGACAAATAATTGAAGTGACTAATTAGAGATATAGAGACGAAGCATAAAGTAGTAAATAAAACTAGAGGATATATAAAGAAAATATTATAGATAGATGTCTGTACGACAGACCAAGCTACATATTATTGACATATCTCTACTTTTCCTGCCTCTCAATAAGTCATGTCTTATATCGTTTGCTCAACTTATGCTATAGAAATATAATAAAACCAACAGAAACAGAATGAAATTATTACAAGATATGCATGGAATTCTTTGACGCAATTCAAGCTAGTTATAGCTCTATCTATCTATAGTTTCCTGTCCGACATTGATGCATGCCATGTTGCTCGCTCAACTTATGCTCGAGTAGTATATTTCATTCGGGCATACACTAAATAACATGACGTTCTGCTGGCTTCTAAGTGAGGTCATATATCAAGTGGGACAGTGCCAGCAAACTAGTAAAGAGTCGCCCGGCGTTACCCCATGCATTACCACAAGTTGCTGCCGTGGCCAAAGTCGCTGACAAAGCTTTTAGTGTCAGTTAAAACAACGCTGTGGAACACCCTATCCAAAAACTGGGGGACCACCCATTGCTGCCCAAGTGATAATTGAATTAGAATATGGCGTCTAACTCTCACACACACACACAGACACACATGAGCACTTGGCTATAACTTTGCTCGAACAAAAAATACAACACATGTGCGACATCATTTCGATGGGGTTCGTATTCGGGTTGGGTTTGTGGGGTTCAGGGTTCGTTTTGGGCCTGGCTTGTGGTGGTGGTAGCCAAAGAAATATTATGCTTTTAACAATTTTAGCATTTTCTCCATTTACATACATCTTAATTATTTCTCAAGATGCTTTTTCTGTGGATTACGAGCAGACACATGTGAGCGTGTGTGTGCCAGAGGGTTGTAAAATGTAGCTGGTCGCATGGCTTGGCGACGTCGTCATTTTTACATTTGCATTTCCAGCTAATTTGCTTAAATGTTTTTAGGTGCTCGAGCTCCATTTGGGTGCTTAGCTCGTACACCCACTGCCTCTCGCCCTCCCTCTCTCTCTCTCTCTAGCTCGCTCTGCAATAATAATAACTTGCGACTTTGTCGTTGAACATATTTTTACGATTTCGTAGATTACGACGCGAGAGGATTTCGCTAATTACTTCACACACACAGACAGACAAACACACAACCATACACACACTCACATGTGCTAGTGTCTGTTGTTGGTTTAATTAGTGCTGGCCCCATTAGCGTTCCTTCTTAATTTTGCCAGCTCAACTTCTTGTAACTAATTTTAATTGCAATTTAAATGCAAATTTCATCTTTCTTGGCGCCAACTCAATGGTGAAATTCCATTTAAAGTGCCGCCGCGTTAATGAGGACGATTCCACTATGGCATATGGCATAAGGATCGCGTGATTTCATATGGAATCAAAAAGTCCCAGGGAAAAGTCACAAAAGAAGCGAAGATGACAACACCATGAAAAGCAACCTCTAATTACGTGCTTAGCCTTACCCTCAATATGATCGGTTAATGATAGGGTACAGAATGGCACCAGTAAAAGTAGAAGAGAGAAGGAGACGGATATAGAAAGAGGTTGTGAGCGGGGCAACGATCAACCAACCCCCTGTCGAAAAGTCAATTGGGAAAAATTAATTTAGCAAAATCCTTTTGTACTGCTCAGTTCACAGCAAGCCGAGTGTTTTGCCACGATTTTGATGAGGGACTGACAGTGGCAGCGAAAAGTAATTTGTGCACTAATAAAGCAGCTCCTAACAATAGATACACTGCAAGAAATCGGATTAGTTAGCAGACAATCAGTTGAGGACTAATTTAAAAGGAGAATAAGCAATGCAGAATGAGCATAGATAACAGTCTCTATAAGTTAGTTATAGGATATATATTCATGATCACTATGCCAAATATAATTACAAGAACAGTTCTTACATATTTTTCCTAGAAAGAAATCGATCTAGATATAAGGCATGCTCTTAAAGAGACCAAAGGAGATATATATACAATATATATATTCATGATCAGTATATGGAAATGAGCTGATTGTATATTCGGTTAATTCTATAGATTCCTGAGTGCTGCTTTTAACAACCTTCCCTGCCTTCTCTACCAACTCCTATCCAGATACCTTACTCTCCCAATGATTTCTCTCAGTGCATGGTCACGCACAACTTTCCTCACTTTTCCCTATAGAGAAAAGAGCAATTGTTTATGTCCTCTCAGTCATATACATAATCGCATTTACACTAATTGGGTGACGGTGATCAATCAAGCGAGAGCTGCGAGGAGAGCAAGAGCAGATAGCGCATACGGCAGAGTTCCTATCGGAGAGTCTTGCCTGGCGTATTGTCAAAGCAACAGGCGCCCTGCGTAAACCTGAAACTGAACTCAATGAACCGATTTCCGGTTGTGCCTCATCCTCGTCCTCATCCTTGTCCTGGTTACCTGAACCAGATTGTGCATTTGGCAGGCGATCAACCCCTCATGAAAACGGAAGCACTGCGACACGTCGCAGCTGAAATGACTTTTGGCACGGCCAGGAATCCCCCTTCACCTAATGATATCCCTATCTCTCTTTGTGTGTGCTGTGTGTGTATGTGTGTTGTCACCGCTGCCATTATCCGTGCTAATTTCGCAGCTCAATGAGTCTTTGGAATTGAGTTTCGGGTGATCTTTAATTGCGCAGCTTGGCTGCGTATTACAAGCAAAACGATAGACCCGATCGCAGACGAGACTAAAGTGTGATAAATGGGATTTTGAAAGGATATGCCAGAAAGGAACTGGTCCTGCTCTCTCTCTGGCATAATTAGTTATCGTCTTGTTTGTTGTTTATTAATTGTTTTCTTTGTTTGTGCTCTATGATATGTTGATTTTGATCAGTGGTTTAAGATGCCTCAGAATATCTTCCGCAAAGACATCTGCCTAAGCTACTTTCGTGACGTCACAGACAGGGAGAGAGGAGGAAGTTAACTAAATCCGCATTCAGTCACGCAGAAAACGCCATGCACGCACAGCAAATTGTGTGGAAAAAATGTATCGAAAATTGTAGGCAAAAAAATCATAGCATCTGCAATTAATCCGGTTGTCAACTCGCTGATCCCCGTCGAACCCGCACCCAAAAATCATTTCCATTGCTAAACTGTCGCGTGAACACAAAATTGATTTTTATAGATATTTATAGATTAAAAATTTTCCACATAAGCACCCAAAAAAAGAAGAAAGAAATAGAAAAATGAGAAACATTTGTAGCATAAATTTATTCGATTTGTGTTTTTTTTTTGTGTCGGCAATTCGATTGCAACCCTCATATGTGATAGATTATGAACTTGAAATGGTAACAGTAGCACATATAATACCCATATGAGACAGACCGATGGGAATAGAGAGGGAGAGAGGGGAGACAGAGAGAAAGGAGAGTTAGAGCGAGAGTGAGAGGGATTTTATGAGTTTGATTTTGCAAGCAGACAACCCACCCGGAATTGAGTTCTCGATGCCAAATGAGGGGACACTTTTAAGCCCAACCCATTAAATTAAAAGGCCATAAATTAGTTTGGCCTTAATGTCAGTCGAAGATTTTCGCAGCAGTGTGAATTGCATCGACTCGCATCGATTGTGTCTCTCTGTCTGTCTGTCTGTCTGTCCTTTTGTTGGGTGCTTATTGAGTTCGGTAACTATTTTATGAGCTTTTCATTGAATATACCTACAAATTGAACTCGGCAGGGGAATTACGCTAGTTGCGCATAAGAATTGACTGGGAATTACAATGCTGCCAGGAGTCAAGGCATTGCAGACCCTTAAGATATTGAATTTAATAGAAAATTGCGGTTGAAAGAAACCCAAAAACAGTTGCATATTGGTAACGGTTCAATCTATTGTACAGAAAGTTCAAATACATTTTGACATTTAACAACTTGCGATATCTATAAAAAGACGTCATATTTATTGATTCTGTATGCTGTAAATAAGTTGGATCAAGCAGATTGGGACCGTTAAGAATGTGACACGAACCAATTTCCGTATTTGGTTTCTTGAATTACCAAAGAATCCAACTCAATTGGTAATGTTGACAAGTGTTGTGTGTAGTTTAAGAACAATTTCAAATTGTCAAAAATAAATAAAAGACACCAGAAGATTGTCGAATATTCGGCTAATTTGTTCAAGTTAACATTTCCATTTTATTGGATTTTAATCAAAATTCAAAATAAGAAAATTCCTCCTTAATAACAGTAACACCCTTGGGCTGAATCATCATCCACACTTGCTTGAGAGATGATTTTGCTTCCCAGTAAATGCCGCTGTCTTCTTCCACTTCAGTATTGAAGTATACTCCATTCAAATTGCTATAAGAAATGTAACCTCATTAAGTACAAATGGAAAGCATTGTATCTTATAAGTAGGACACTTACCAATTGTAACAAAACTTATTCCACCAGGCATTATGGTATGTTTCAGCGCAATTCATGTTCCATTCGTCGTTGTCACGGTCATAAGTCGAGAATCTCACATTATTGTGCATTTTCAATCTGTCTAGTGTATTACCACCGAATTTACCCAACTTGGTAATACGGTATTGATCAGAATCACCCGAAATGGCGAACTCATCGTATCTGGCAATCAAAGGCGCTTCCATCAAAGCGTTTCATGTAAATGTATAGTTTGTGCGGTTGCTCGTTGGTCAATCTGTGTATCTTCTCGAGGCCGAGGAAGAAATCCCCGTCCCAGAAGTCTCCAAAGCCATTCCGATATGTGGTCCAATTCCTGTAAAAGTCTACTCCGCCCCTGATCCTCTGCTGTATAACAGTCCACCCTGGATCAGTGATATCAGAGTTACATAGTACCTCAAAAGTGAAATTGTTGGAAAGGGTTAGGTCGTACACGCCTGTAGTAGTGGTGTCAATGCAGCTCTTAGGATTCTTCTGTTGAGGCGCAGCAGTGACTGCCTGCAGCAGGATTATACAGAGCAGAGATACACAGATGCGTCTCATGTTTCTTAAGACTTTTTTAGAACAGTAACAAGATTGTTCAATTCCGAACTAGACAAAAGCGTACAATGATATTCTCAGAGCAGATCGCCCGTCTTTTATAGCCCGTAATCACGCACTAATTGTATGGCCTGAGCTGATAAAGCATTTAACATTGAAGAGCCTTTGATTTGAACTTTAATTTCATTTGGGGTTATTTGTGTGACCCCGTAAATAAATCATTTCTATTGTCACAAAGTTATCTGCCCTTCTGGGTGACTTGTATAATGTATTTTATTTTGGTTAATGTATTTGTTTGTAAACATTTCTAGATTAGCAACAAAAAGCTGCAAGTTATTGTATTTTCCAATCGGAATAAGAGATTTTATAGAATGTTCATACTCTTGCATAGGGGTTATCATTTCTGACCCCATAAAGAATTTATTATTAATTATCAGTGGGAACACCAGATTGTTTACTGCTCTTTAGGAATATATGAACAAACATTGTTAAGTGTCAAGATTGCGCGCAATGCTTAAGGAAATTTATAACTAGGTATTTCTTCTAGTATAAGTACAATAAATGTACAATATATTCAGAGAATATCGCAAACCTTAACTTCGGGCTGACAGTCAACTCAATTAGTACTCGTTCAGCTAATCAACTACCCTTTCGGAAGGACGACGAGATAGTCGGAAAGAAACACAATTCGTTCTGCTCATATTTAAAAACTTAATGCCTATTAATAACAATAGATGTCTGGCTGGCATAAAAATGGATAATTAATAAACTCGGGCGTGACTGAAGCGGAGACAAAGATAGAGAGAGAGAGACAGAGAGGGAACTGGGGCGCCGAGCGAGAGGTGATAAACGTTTAAACAATAGAAATTGAAGAGATGTTGCTGTAACGCATGCATTATATGGCAAATTAATTGCAATTCCCCGGCCAAATTGTCAATCAAAGAGCGATAAATTCGGCTGGGTGGGGGGGCAGGAGAACAGATAGGAAATAGAAAGTTGCTGTTGTTGTTGCTGCTGTTATAAATAACAGTAAATGACGAGAAGAGCGCACAAAGAGTGCATCGACTGCAGCTAAAAGTAAGCGCAGCGTTTCTATAAGCCACAAAAACTGCAGTTAAAGAGAGAGGGGATAGAGAGGGAGAGATAGATAGAGAGAGGATAGGGGGGAAGAGAGTAGAGCTTAAGCGAAGTAACTAGCGGGCATCAAGCAATTACAAGAGCAACAACTACAACAGCCGCGAAACTAAAAGATATACCAGTAGAGCTGCTTAGGCACACACACACACACACACAGAGGCAGACAGGCAGCGGGAGAGAGATACACATGCATACAACACAATATGTATATGTATGTGTGTGTATGTATAAAATGTTCAAATCATCAAACAATAAACTCAAAATGGACTCCATCGCTTGTCGCACGTTTCGTTGCTCATTTTCATGTCGAGCGCGTTAAAAAGCCAGCTCCCCACCACACTCACTCACACACTCACTCACATGCTCTCTCTCTCGCTCGCTCTTGCACTCACCTTCTCTCTCTCTCTCTGTGTCTCTGTTTGCCTTAGCTTGCCTCATGCGCAGCTGCCATGCAACGAAATGGAAATGGAACACAGGGAAACACTCTGCATGGCCATTTTGATTCTCCCCGCTGCGCATGACTTGGCTGGCTGCCATCAGCCCCTGTTGTGGGCGTGGCTTGTGTTTCCACTCAAATATGCCTCACTCAAACTCCGTGGTGAGGTGAACTGCGAACTCTGCGCTCATTGCTTGCTGCCGGGCTTGATTACGTTTTGACCTTCTCTACAATTGTGTACAGCGATTGCAGATGATGAGAAGAGGCTCTGGCTGCGACTGTTGGGGAGGGGGGAGAGGTAGGGGGGCCTGGTATATTTTGCTTGCTTTTCTTGGGACGTGTTTGTTGCATTTTTAATAGGCTACCGAACACTCTGGGGTAGCTCATTAGCAGTCCAACTTGATTGGATTTGCCGGCGAATTTAATTAAAAAAATTTTCGAATTGTGCGCATTTTTTGTTGGTTAACTTCAATTTGCCAACATTGTTGTTTGTAATAGTTGCTGTTCATGATATTATATTTAAGAAGCCCTTAAATTTGTTTTTAACTGTTCAATCTGTTATGTGCCACGATATTTCATCTTTTTTTAATTTGCTTTGTTTTTCTTTCTACTCTCAAAGTCACTCAGCATCATTTAAATAATTTTCCCTTCAAAAACTAAAGCCAGAACCCAATTATATATTTATTTATATTTATTTATCAGTAAACCCCCTTCCCCATTGAACCCTTTGTAAGCCCATGCTTCCCTCTGTTATTTTCGGATCTATCAACTGGCATTTTTATAACCTTTAATGCGAGGCCGCTGTTCATAAATTCAAGCGACGCTCATTAAAAAGACATACGTGCATTGTTTTGCTATAAACATAAACAATAATTCAATTTAATGTAAATAGCAAAAAAAAAACAATAACTACAGCACAACAACAAGCAGCATGACAACGACAACAAGAACGAGAAATGAAACAGGCAAAAAACACGGCATAATCAATGTTGTCTGGCTGCAAAAAGCACGACAGGGAGAGAGAGAGGGGAAGCCTGAAAGATATATCCAAACAGACACACACACAGAGACTTGCTCGTACTATATGTGTGTATATAGCACACATATAGAGTGGGCCAGCAGAGGGTAGGGGGTGGTGGACAGTCCGAAAGCAACGAACCAACTTGCAATCCTCATATATCAGCATTGGAATCCACCCGGCAAACCCTAACAACGAAAACAATTTGGTAAGTTTTCGAAAATTTGCTGCACAAGCGAGTGTGCGACTGTATCCCTGTGTATGTGTGTGTGTGTGTGTGTGTGCGCCAGTGAGTGAGTGAGAGAGAGCGAGTATAATCCATCGAGCGGGATGGAAATAGATTTTGGGGAGTCCATGTACAAAGCTTAGAAATAGACAGACAATAAAAGCTTCATGAAGCGCCATCGCCATCGCCATCGTCGCGACGCCATTTGCCGTTGAGCGAGTGTGTGGGAGCGAGCTAGCGATAGGCCATCCATGAAGTTTCTGTTGATTTTTATCATTTATCGATTTCGAATTTGTGTCGAGGGACAATTTAGTAGCCTTCCCCCGTTCATTCTCCCTCCTACTGACGCAGTCTGTGTCTCTCCCGGACATTCATGAGGTGTCAGTTGAATAGACGGCAGCAGGAAGGGATCTGATGAGGATTGGGAACATCATGCTGCTGCGGGTGGACTGCAGGCCAAACAATTTGATG
The DNA here is from genome assembly GCA_018903425.1 of Zaprionus nigranus. Lineage (NCBI taxonomy): Eukaryota > Metazoa > Arthropoda > Insecta > Diptera > Drosophilidae > Zaprionus > Zaprionus nigranus. The sequence goes on along the minus strand of JAEIGD010000034.1, from coordinate 369,601 downwards.
GCCAACTTGACTGGCTGACTGGCCGGCCTGGGCTTTGGCCCATTGGCAGATTGGTTTAGCCGGCCTGCCATTGTCAGGCTAAATGCCTCGCCCGACACTCGAGTACATTTCTGGCCAGTGTGCACTGTGCACAGTGTGCAGTGCAGGCGCATCTATTGCTATTTATGGCCGGGTTCGTAACTCTCAACATTTTCAAAAGCGGAGCAAACCGTTGTGAATGCCAGTCGCTTTTATTGATCACTTGCAGAGTGGGTTTCTGTACTTAAATTTAGAGTAGGAATACAGGAAATCAGTTTAAAGAGTGCCATTCAAGGAAGTGCTAATATAAATACTACAAAAGTATCTGCATTCGAATTGGAATTGAAGTTATAATAATATAAGTTGGAATAACGTTACTCCCCTATTTATAAATATAAATTTGGAAATCTTATATGTGATTGTAGGATTGAATCCATCATGCATATAAATAGTATTTGGTTTTATAAGTTATTAAGATAAGTATCAATGGGATAAAGGTTATGCTCTCATCCGATCTTCTACAGGTTGAGGCACTTTCGCAATCCGCTTAGGCGTATTTCCTCGGAACATGCTGATCTTTTCAAATACCCTCGCTCTATATCTGATGCAATACTCTATCCATTCACACTGGTAACTCAACAATAAAGCAATTAATCAATTTTTATTGACACACAGAGAACACACAAGAAAACAAAAGTCAAATTCGCAAAGCCGAAACAGAGTAGAGAAGAGAGGAGAGAGAAAGAGGAAAACACACATCAGCTTGCAATTTTTTGGCAAGCAGATTAACAGGGTCTCAAAACTCAAATTATACTCCAGGGGCACGTTCGCCCCCCGACCAGTTTATTGTGTGTGCCGAGATTCTATTAACCTCTGGCTCGGGTTTAGCAGGATTTACCTGAGAATGCCGATCGTTGGACATGGCCGAGCGGGATCACGTACCTCAGGCAGCTGGAACGAAACGAGGCAAGTTCAATGGCAATTCACACTCCGCTGTCAATTGCTGGAAGTTGACTTTAGGCGCGTACTAAGGCGACACTACAAAGGCAGGCGAAACTCATCTGAGAAACCGATTCCCAAAGCGGAAGTGTGCGGAAGTGTTGGGTTCCTCGAAAGGAATTGCAACATGCCAAAACGTGCTCTCGTCCTCTGCATGAATTGACACTTTCTTTCTGTGCCGTCCCTGGTTTCGTAAGTCAATTGATGTTTGATCTGGAATTTCACAACGTAATACGGCGGCTGTTTACCCTTTTCCCTTATCCCCCTACTGCTCCGTGCGGAGTCCGCTAATGGCCCAGCGAGTCAATTATCGGCGGTATGCTAATGGTATTTTGAATAGATCGCATAGTGTCGGGCCTTTGCTTTGTCTGTTTAAAGCATGATTAATGTTGGCATCCCCCCTCACCGTACTGCTACTCTGCCTTGGCCTCCACCTCCCATTGGGTTCGGTAGTTGCAACAGCGTCATTAGCGGGCGGCTGTTCCTAACAAGCCCATCAAGGTGCTGCTGTGCTGGTTCAATTGTGCCACAGCTCTACTTGTTGATCTCTCCCAGATTCGTCAAGTGTGCGAGGCATTAATAATTTCTGTATTGTTCCATCAACCTGTTTCAAATCTCATTCATCGCTCTCGCTCTTGCTCTCTCTTTCTTTCCATTTTCTCGTTGCCTCTTTTGATTGACAATCAATCAATCTTTGGCTTCTTTTCACACATATTTTCCATTCATTGCAGTTCCGTTTTTGTCCGAACCTGAAAACTCTTTCGACTCTTAATCCTTTTGACTGCAGTCAGTGTGTAACATTTGACGGATTGTCATCTCAGACTGACTCTATAAGCAGATTTCCGGTCTGCTTGCGTAATTGTTATGAGCCCTAAGCCCGACTGCAGCCATTGTTGTTGCCCTTGTGGGTGGAACAGAGCTCATTTCTTTGGGGTGAGCAATGTGTGTTATGATCGTGGGCTGAGTTCCTTATTTGTTATTTCACTAGCCTCGGGTCTGTTCTGGGTAATCCCATATGATACGGCATACGGAATGTGGAAAGGGCAAGATGCATGTCTTATGTGAGGTTTTTGTAGCATAATCTCAGTGAGAGAAGTTGTCAAAATACCATTTAGAACATGAAACAAGTACAGCTTGTATTATAGAATAACCTTTCGAATATTATCGTTAACGAAAGTACATATAACATCTTTTAATTCCTTTTATAATCACACAAAGACAAAGCTGCAATTTCTGTTCATATTTGTATCGTTTTATTCTTTATCAATTTGAAATAATTAAAATTACAATTTAATTTAAATACATTTTACATAATTTACTGCAGTATTTCATCTCGACATGCCACTCTGTTATAATAATAATAATCATATTATTTGAAACACACTGTCGTCATTGATAGTTTTAGTTAGTTAGATTTAAATAGAACCTAAAGTCTCTTCTAATGCACGAAATTACATTAATTTTAGTGGGAGTTTTTTCCTTATAAGCATTTTCATCTCGATACTTTCGATCTGAGTTTAGAAACTATCGAACTAAACATACAGTATGTAATAAATTCAGTAAATTGTGTGACTTAAGACGACTTAGCAGTTAGAGCCGGTTAGGGTTATTATTAAATACAAAATACCTAGAATACTAATATATCTATGCGCTTTTCAAAATTAACAGAAATATTTACACACATTCAAATCGAAGGGGGAGGGGGAAGGGGAATGGGAGGGAAGAATTCAAAACGCGTAGCCTTAAAATTGACGTCTTCAGAAGACTGTAAAGTGGCAAAACCTTTTTATAAGTTTCATTTCGTTATCGTTTTTTTTTTAGCTAATGAAAAACTCAAATTATGCTGAGAACCTTTCGCTTGTCTTATTGTTTGTAGTTTATTAGCTGTTGCTCTAAGTTGTTGTTGTTGTTGTAACGGTTGCTGTTGCTGTAATTTCTTGTATTCGGTTTATCCTTTGCCATTTTGTAAATTCGTTTTAATGACGATAATTATCCTGCTGCTGCTGTTGCTGCTGGGAGCCGCTGCTGCTGCGACTCCTTTTGCTCTGGGTGGGTGCCTCGCCCATGTCCAGGCTTTCGTTGTCGCTGTCCATGGTCTCGCTGCAGTCGCCATCGTTGTCGCCACCCAAGTCGTCCTGTTTCCGCTTGGCAGTTGCCATTTCCGCCGCATGCCGTTTGCGCCATTTGGTGCGACGATTTTGAAACCAAACCTGTAAAAGTCCAAAATTGAAATGACAAACTTTAGAAATGCGTGTGTGACAGTCTGTAAGTGGGTGTATTTACGAGTGTGTGTGTGTGTGTGTGTGTGTGCGACAATTAAAGTTTTAAATAAGCAGCGGCTAAAGTTTCATGTGTAATTAGCCAGTTCGGCCCCAGGCCCGTCCAAGACCCGGCACACATTGTCAAAGTCATTAAGTCGAGACCCGCGCCCGTCTCGCAGCCCATAAGTCGCATCATCAACGCCGGTTAACCCCCAATTAAGACAATATTAAGCCCTGGACAGCAGTTACACAGCCAGCAACAGCAGCAACAGCAACAGCAGCAGCAGCACGGCAAAAACTATGCAAAACCATGACTAACGTCTTTGGTTGCGCTTCATTTTCCATTTTGCAACCGCCCCGGGGTCTGTTGCTGCTGCTGCTACTGCTCTGCTGTGGCTACGTCTGGCTCCTGGCAACATATGTTGCATGCCACCCTGCCGCACGACTCGGCTTAGGCCTAGACACGTTTTCCAGCTCACTTTTGTTACTGTTTTGGTTTTTTTTTTGCAGCTCCCTGGCAAGGCGTGTGCTGCTGCAAAATCGAGCATAATTTCTACATTTGCCTGATGATGCTGCGCTTTGAGCCCCTTGGACAAGAGCTCATCTTGTTGCCGAAGTCATTAACAGCGCTTTTGAGGGGGTGCATTTCGAGTTAAATTGACCCATTTACAGAGCGAACATTCTGTTTGCCTTTTCAAAATATCGCCAGCTCATCAGCGAGTCGAGTTACTTGAGTTTGTTTTCCCCTGATGGAGTGTGCTTCGTTGAAAAATCAAAACAGCAATTAATGAGAGGTGACAAAGTGTTTTTCAAATGCTCGCTAGCTAGTTTGGGACTCGAGCTACTAAGAGCTTGTTGAAGCACTAAACAATTTAATTTCTTTTTAAGTATTAAAAGTTCGTGGAACTCTGTGGTAAGCTGCAGTTATAATCTGCGTTGCTACCTTTCGTGCCATGTTTAATACGATTATAATGTATTCAGCCGCAACACGTTAAAATCAGCGCCTGTAAACGACCCGAAGGTGCAATTAAACCAGATACAACATAATTTACAACTTCATTTGCACATTTGTGTAATTATTATTTGCAACATTATGCGAAATAAAAATACAATTAATATTTCTCCTGTGTGCTACAGCTGTAGAGAGGCTGTGCCGGAGGTAGGCGGAAGTCGGCAGATTGTGGCGTCTCTTTGCGCTGAAGCTCTGCCTTGCTGGCTCTCTTCTCTCTCTCTCTCTCTCTTTCTCTCTCTCTCAGGCACATAGGCGGGCAACAACCACGTTAGTTGGCATCATTAAGGCTGCTTTTCATGGTCATTATTTTTTGGTAACAGCTGTGTCCATGTTGTTGGGGATTTGCTCGACCAAAACAGCAAGTTCCAACAGCCTAAGGGGTGGGCCGGCCTGGCAGGGGGGGCATGCCTGTTATACAAGAAGCCTGTTTCGGGTGTTGCGGCCGTTTGCGACATCATAACGATGTTGTATGCGTCATCTAGCACCCACTAAAGCATAGTTTCTAAGTGCAAGGCAACAGACTGTTGAATTGAAGCCTTGTCATTCTGTGTTTGCACATGCTCGGCATGCCAAAAACTTTAAGGAAACCCAAAAGAAGTGGAAGTGGTTCAACATGGGGCAGGGGTGCAGGGCAATCAATTTGATGGACACTTTTTTTTAACTTTAACTAAAGTGAGACCTTTTCAATGTTTAATTCGTAAATGCATAGCTCAGTTTGCTCATTCCTTAGGCATCTTAAAACTGATCGTATCTTTTCGTCAAAGATACCCAAAGATAACCATAACAGACTTTGCTAAGAAATATTTCATTGATCTGCTTCCGACATGTTTTTCACAAATATGCGCAAGGTTTCTTTTATGGCCGCACAGGGCGATCAAGATCACAAGATCAGCCGAAGTGGAGGAAGAAAGGAACATGGTAGAGACTCGACACAGTCGGATATTTATGACAGGCAACATGTCAAAGTCAATCAAATATTGTGGCAATCAATTTGACGTGGCAACGCTACGCCTTTATAGGTCCCAAACGGGGGACGGGGGATACGACTCGACCTGGCCAGGCGATTGGTTTTTGGGTAAAACGGTTTATTTATGCGTGTCCCAGGACACAAGGTTATAAAACATATGCCAATGTTTTGGTCAGATGCGATGCCTGCTGTTGTTGTTTTTGGCACCACCGCGGGGGATGCATTGTGCGGGGCAGGCGGAGAGGGGAGGGGGGAGAGGGATGCACCGTCAGGTGTCAGATAAGAATGAAAAGCGTTATGTAAATTTCGTAGGAACGGATGTCAAAATCAAACCTTTTATATGAATTCTACTTTTTTGCCCCGACTGTAGACCGCCCTCGCCCTCGCCTCGCCCCTGACGCGATGGCAAATATATGACTCTCTGGGCCAAATTGGAAATTTATTTGTTTACGCATGGGTTCGGTGCGGCTCGGATCGTATCGGAGAGGATAGGAGTGCGCCCGGCTCGCTGTGGGTACTTAAAAGTCATGAAAATTTACAACATGGCCGAGCGCGCACACCTTTCAGAGTCCCCGCCGACCGACAGCCGCCCCTGATCGACTGACAAGTTGCAGTTTGGTATTATTTTCTGTTCTGTTTTTTTCACGTTTTCTGTTTTCTGTTTTTCTTCTTTTTTTTCTCCTATTGGTTAACAAACAATTTGAGTATTGAGCACGGTGTGGGTTTTTTCTTCTTTTTTTTTTTGGTGTAGTTCTTGCTTTTTAAGAGTCGCTCGTAAATTTTAATTTGAACGACAGGCTTACCCAGCGCATACGCTTTTGCATTCGAACTCAAATTCGAATTCGAACTCGTATTTATGTGAGTTTCTGATTTATTTGCCCATCAGCCCGAGGGCAGGGCACATAAATTGCCTTTTTATTTGACTAATTGTGAGTTGAGAAGTGTGTGGAGCGACCTGTCTGCTTTAATGGAAGATCAAGGAATTATCTCTCACTCCCTCTCTCTCTCTTTCTCTCTCTTCTATTCTTACCATTGCGCTCTCTCAATGGAATTTCTTTGCATTTCCATTCATTAACACACAATCAAATCCATTAGCCGACAACAATGGGGCAGCTGGCTGAGGCTGACGCTGAGACTGAGGGGACCAGTTTCTCTATGCAGTTTCCAAAAATCAATTAGACAATATTTCACATATCTGTCATAAGATTTTATGAGCTGCCTGTCCCATTGTCAACTTGTCGGCTTGTCACTAGCCCAAGCCATTGTCCAAGACGTTTCTGACAGTCGCTACGAATTGATTTGGTCCATAAGCTTTCATTAGACATGTGCTAATTATGCGGCGAGTTTCGATTTGAGTCTAGAAAACATCTTTAGGCCATTATAAACGATAATAAAAGCAATCAATCGATGCATGACAAATATCAAATCAGTCATATCATTGTTTAAATTTACCCAAGTGATGAATGTTTTAGGCCGAACTTATAGATAGTCTACTAAACTAGAACAGGTTTTATATTTAATGGACTTCGAACTAAGCATATTCCTAAGACAGTTCTATGTTCCAAATGTTTTCAACTCAAAATCAAGCTGAGTTACAGCAGTCAGTCTTTGTAGTTGGAGTATTCATACTGCCTAAATACTGAACCTATTTCAATTATCTTCCCTGCAAATCTAATCAGAACTCTCTGTTGTATACCGTAACTGAGTTTCCTGCGCTCATCCCATTATCGGAGCACCCTCTATGGCAGTAATATGCATATTGCCTTAACTAATCCATTCACATGTTGTTAAGGTCCTGCACACAAATGTTCGTATGCAAAATAGGCAAAGTAACAAACAGTTTGGAGCCACCCACAGTGAGATGATGGCTGCTCCATTCGAGTATTTTCTTTATCGCATGTGTTTACATGCATGTACTCAACAATCAGTGGAAATTTTCATACATTTATGCAGAGGGGAGAGGGGGTAAAATCACGGAGAGGCCATAACAACAATCATGCAATAATATTATGGCGTGTCCAGCTAGTCCATGAGGACGTCCAGCTAGGATGTCATTAATAATGGTCGTAGACGCTATAATTCAGAGCGAGAGAGAGAGAGAAACAAACACACAGGCATGAATATGGAGTCGGGGTACCGTTACGGGAGTGTACAACGTACAAAATGGCGACCATTTGCATTAAATGATTGCTAAAACGAAGCTCGGACTTGGCTGGACTCGTGCTGTGTCCAAAAACGCTTTTAATTATGATAACAGCGCAATTATTCTTGTCAAGATCATTTGGCATGCGCCCAGTGGCAGCCACGCCCACACAGACACAGAGACATAGCCACATCCACGACGGGGCGTGTGAGTGTGTGTGCGTGTGCGTGGCTGTCATATTTTTGGCCAGTGTCCGCTGCCTTGTTGTGCTGTGTTTTTGTTTGTCAATTTGCATACTATCATCGTCATGGTTGTTTTTCATCTTCGTGGAGCATCTCCCACACACACACACACACACGGACAGATGATACGCATACTCACACAGCCAGAGCCAGAGGCAGAGGCACACACTAATTGAATATGTATGAAGCTGATGTCGTCGTCGTTGTTGTGTTGTCCTTGCACAGAATTTCATTTACACTCACCCAAAAGTCATGCAGTCATTTGGCATGTCTATCAGACGGAGGCCACCCAGCACCGCCCCGCCTTGCCGCGTCCACGTTCCCGCCTCTTGCCCCTGTCCCGCCTGCACTCGTTCATCTCACTGTCCATTTGTACTCGTCATCAGGACGCTCTTCCCCAGTCTGCTTCTCTTTCTCCTACTCTATCTCTGTTTAGCCCCTGCACAAATGACGCATATTTAGCTGCAGCTCAAGCCATCAATCCTAGCAGCGCTCTCTCTCTCTCTTCCTCTCTCTCTCTCTCTTGCTCTTTCTATCTCTGTCTCTGTCTCTGCCGCTCTTCATAGAACCTTTTGCCGTTTCATATGCCTCGCAATGCCAACGGCCTCATTCATTGGTAATTAATCATTCTGCTCATCATAAACGTGATTTCTTTCGCTCTCGCCTATCTCTACGAAGTCGCCGAGCAACCGAGCCTGATTTGTGCACAGTTGTGCACACTGCGAAGGGTGTTTCAGAGGTCTGGGGGTCTACAAATTGCCTGACAAATTCCACTACAAATGGCACAATCAAGTTGCCTCTAATGAAATTGGCAAATTAGAGAGATGGCATAACGAAAGTAGTTTGTAAAGGAAGCGGAAGAAGAGTTTCGGATTTATGACAATGTATTACACATAGTATGATCTCTATAAATATGAATATAAGGTATAGAAAATGTAATGCTATTTCCTAAGTTATTTCCAATATTCAACTGAAAACTTATATACAAAGCATTTCCCCTTTATCCCACTGTACCTAGACGAACTCTAATCTGTTCCATCATATGTTTCGAGTGCTGGAATGGAACCCAACACAGATCCAATTAACTGGCCTGGCTTACGACTAATTTAAATGACAAACCGAACCCGTCGCAGATCCGCAAACCTCGTAGCACACGCGGCAACGTGACACGTGCGTTTCCTGGGGCGGATTACAAGAACGATGATGGCGACGCCGCCGCTCGACAAATTTGACGACGCAAAGGATTTATTTGTTGATAACATTTCAGCGACAGTGGAAAGCCAGAATTGGGGGGAGATTGTGGCTCAAGAGTAGAGTGGAAAAAACAACCTTCGGTGTAAACTTTAAAATTACATCGCCCGGGAATGTTTTTTAGGACGCGACGCTGTTTTGGGACAGACATGTGCACTAAGCCTTTAGGGCATAACCCACACAGGGATAGCGGGTGGAACTGCTATTCCCAGCGGCAGACCATTGGCGCCATTTTGTTTTCGGTTTCAACGCAAAAATAAAGCAAAAATCCACGAGCTTTGCGTTTCAATAAAAATGCAAATTGCCGCAAAAGTCAATGGATGATAAAGGACGAAAGGAAGCAGAGCTAAAGGAAGGGAAAGAGCGAGTGAGAGGAAAGAGGTATGATACCTTTTAGCTTGTTTTTTCGCTGGTTAGAGATACCCGCCGCCATTTTATGAGTTTTTAATTTGCATACACAAGGGGTTTTTTTTTTGTTTTTGGATGGTTGTTGGGACTCACCTTAACCTGCGACTCGGACATTCCTAAGGCATATGCGAGCTTGGCACGCTCCGGTCCTGCTAGATATTTGGTCTGCTCGAAGGTCTTCTCTAGCGCGAATATCTGCTGACCACTGAATGTTGGGCGGGTGTGTTTCTTCTTGCCATCCTTATCGTTGGAAGGATGATGCTGATGAGACTGCGACAGATTGGCGGACACTGCAAGAGATTGGAAGGAATCTTTAGAGGGTTAGGGAATATATAATATACAATTTATATCAAATAGATATGATAGAGCATAGAACATAGCTCGCTCTTTAATATCCTATATATTCTTGTGAATACCCCATTTCATTATAAATTCATATTCAATAGCTTTAAACGGGACATTGCCCCGGCAATTTCCATCCCCCTGGCCAAGAGCGCAGCTGTCGCCAAACGCGCCACATAAACAATTAATAAATGTCAAAAAACTTTGCCGCAACAGCAACAACAATAACAAGGAACTTTCCTTTATCAACCTCGTACCTCCCCGATTTATGGGGCGACATTATTTCTCGCTCCATTTTATGAATTTGCTTATTGTTTCGCAATTGAATTTTAAATAGCTTGTAAACACGATTGTTCAGCATGGATACTTGGCATATTTGAAAAGTTTACTTGAGAGAAAAAGGATTATACTAGAGAGGGTTTAGATGTTTATTATATAGACGATTCTCCAGCTGTACATGTGTATTTATGCTATACTCACAGGTATTTAGATTTTATTTCTTTCTCATCCCCATCAAACTACGTTATTTTGATTTACAAGCTCTGAAAATGCATTACACATTTTGTAATAAATTTTCGGCAATTCATTTTGACCAATTTCGACTGTTGTTATGGTCTCTAGCCTAGGCCACGCATAATAATTAGACACTAATTACAGTGGGAGCCAGAAAAAAGTGTCCAGCATTCACGTTGCGACAATTAACAAAACCAAATTGACCGCAGAATTTATGAGAGGGAACACTTAACTTTTCCCTGCTATCGTGGGCTTTCATTAAAATCAATTAGCAAAAACAGGAACGTGGGGCAGGACGAACCCGACGTCGGCGACGACGGCACGACTCTGACGACAAGAGGCCAATAAAAGCAGAGCTCACGCCTCCTGTGCCCTGCCTCCTTGGCTATACCTCCCCCATCTAAGGGGGCGCTACGTGCATGAACCACCCGCCCAGAAGGCTCGTAAAGCCAGTCAAGTGGACATGGTCGGGTGGTGGCCATAAAATTAAACGGAAGCGCCCCCGTGTGGGTGGTCTGAGGTCTGAGGGTTGACAGCAGCCCTAGAGTATGTGTGTGCGCCTGCGTGTGTGTGTCTGTGTGCTTTCAATTAATGTCACCCCATTATTAAATGATCCCTAATTATGTGAAATGATTTAACTAAATATGCACAGGACGCGCCTGGCGCTAGCAAAAAAGGTAAAGCCACAAAAGAGCACAAGGGAGGAGGTTGCCCAAAAGAAAGGGAGAGGGGGTTGAGATGGTGCTGCTGCAGGGTGAGGGTTGAAGACATTTATTTGCCTCCCAGCGGCGAGACTTGACTCTTTTTTAGAGCATGAATTGGCTCCCTTTACGATACTTTGGTGCAGTTTCAGCGAAATTATTAATTGAAATGGTTACAGTTACAGCGAGGAATAGATGGTGTGTGTGTATGTGAGGCTATGAGTAAAGATAGGACAGTGAACATATTGAAAACAGTTAAGATAATGCAAGAAGTTACACAATTTAATATGGGTAGTTTAATGAAAGAAACCAGTGATAAAGAAGATAATAAAGTGACCCTCCGGAACATATAAGAATTGTGGACTTATAATTATTGAAAGGTAAATCCTCTCAGTCTCATGTACGTACATATTCGTAAGATGATAAGAATTATATAAAAAGGTAACAAAAACTTTGAAAATTGTTGTAATTTTTTGTATATATCATATATTTATATCGAACTGTACGCCAATTTTCCCACAATTTCATTCATTGTTTTCTTCCATTTAAGCTCAGCTGAAACTGCACAATTTGATTGCAGGCTGGGAATGCATAAAACAAACAAACAATACAAAATTCCTGATAAAATTGCGTCAAAATAAATATATGCCATAAAATTTATGTTTCATTTTTTTTCTCTTTTCTTTCGCAGACAATTCACAAGCTTAACAGCAAAAAAATAATACTTGTCAATGGAGAATATTATGCTGAAGGTAGGAGGAGGGAAGTACGTGTGAAGGGGGCGTTAGCCAACAACGAGGCCAAGCTTGGACAGTAACAAGCTTAATCCCTGGCAAGAAAAATTGTAGAAGTGATAATTTTTTTTTTTGTTTTTGTCTCGCGAGCAGCTTCGCCTCTCCCTCATCTCCCTTCTCATCTGTCTATATCGGGCTGCTGTCTATTGGGTTGCAGCTGCGTCCCAAGGACCCTCATAAATAATCGACAAATATGAAGCGTTTATTTGCTCATGTCAGGGCCCTGACGCAGTGCTAGCAGAGAGGAAATGAAACGAATTCACACTGCAAATGGCAGCAGGCTCACTTTATGCTCCCCCTTCTCCTCACTCCCCTCTAGGCTCTGCTTGGGCCCTTGCAGCAGTTGTCTATAATCGCATAAGTCACCCTAGTCACCCTGTTGGCATCGCTGCATTTGCACTTTTTCCGATACCTTTTTATTTTGCTTTCCCTCTTTTTTTCGGTTTGGATATTGATAATATATATTTGTGTGTGTGTGTTGGTGGGCGTGTTGTGTTTTGGCTCAACGTTGCCTTATTGAAAATATTAAAAAGTCATTTGTTATGGGCGTGCGGAGGGTGTGAGAGGCGTTGCTCGCGCTTGTCAATTGCAACTGTTGATAGACAGGCGAGAAAAATGAGCAGGAAAAATCGAGAAAAATTAACTGCAAATGCATTTTTTTTAAGCTAATCTGCGTATCTGTTGTGGTAATTATCCAGTTAAGCTGATTAAGCTAATGGCTTGATTAGTTTTATTTACTATTTAGTTACTAAAATGAAATTAATATTGAGTTTATTTGGAATGTTCATGTTGTATTGAAATTTAGCTACAATAAATGAAAACCTGTTTTGTACTCGAAAAGAAAAGGTTTTCTTGAGCATCTCGCGATGTCGGCCATTTTGGACCTACAACAATGGCTGCGTCTCCCCTCTTTACATATGTCACATGTTTCCGGACTTATTCGTCTCTCTCTTCTCTTCTTCACACACAGCCATATAACAATCTTGTAATATCTTTATGCCAATCTCAAGCAGATACGATAACCAGCTTGTTTACCCTAATAAACTTAACGATGCCTTGTCAGAGCTGCCTCCATCCCTGTGCCAGTGCCTGTTCAGCTTTTATAAACCTCTCCATAGGTAGCACCGCTCATTATGCTACCCTCTCGCTCCCGCTCTGTCGTTGTTCCTCTATCTCTGTCGCTCTCTGTGGGATTGGTGCTTCATTGCATGGTTTTATGGCCTGTTTTATGCCCGATTATATGCTTAAAGCACAAGTTCCTTTGCCTCGCAATGAGCAGGGAAAAGAGAGAGGGAGAGGTAGAGGAGGACGACACACAAAATGCCACTTGAATTTTAATTAAACGCAACAGCTAGTAGCTAACTTTATATATATTCCCAGCCCTTGTCTCGCTTGCTGTCCCTTTCTCACTCTCTCAGTCTCTCTCTGTCTCTCTCTTCTCTCTCTGGCCCGAGCTGTAACTTTTTTATTTGGGCTTTATTCTGTTGGGCTGCTGCTGTCTTCATTAAGCTTAATGAATTGTGTCAAATGTAGACTGCGGTTTTGCCTCTGGTTCGTTGGGCGTTGTCTGTACGACTATATAAATGTCTGTGTCTGTGCGTGTGTGTGTTGTGTTTATATTTTTGGTTGCTGCATTTACATTTTTATGTATTCCAGTTAATTATTTTAATCACAGCATGTGGCTTGCGCCCCTGATTGCAGTTGCTTTTAAGCTAGAGAAATCTTCATAATAATATTCTGAAATATCTTGTCAGTTTACCCATTTTAAACAGTTTCTCGTCTTATCGAGCCACCTCTTAATATTTCGATTTATTTTATTTACACCTCAAGCGCGTCCATTAAGTAACCATTATGGTTAAGGGAAAATCAATATGAGACTTGCTGCGGCACACACCATAAATTCCATTTAAACGTGAGGAAAAGCGAGGAAAACAAGCGAGAGAAATGCTCGACTCGCTTGTCGCTTTGTCGTTTTCCTCATCGTTTCCACATAATTTTCCAGGCCAAAACATTGTCATATGCGCATTATACGATACGATACGATATTCCAACGTATTCAGCACATTTACATAAAGCACACAATGTGCGCCATCAGTGTGTGTGTGCTCGTTTATTATTTACATAAAAATGTATATTTATTTATTTATTATTTGTACATACATATTTATGGCTGAAAGATGCGACAGCTGCTCGGCCAGACGCAAAGAGACGATGAAAAAAACAAAACAACATCAAAAAAAACAGGAAACTTTTGGCCGGAAAAAAGTTAAAGCAGCAGACGAGCTGCTCTTGCTCTATATAAATGCTGACTATATATGTAGAGGGGGGAATGCAGGGGGAAGGGGGGGAGCGCTATAAGATAAGAGCAAACGCAGACGCTATGAGAATATGTTGCCACATTATTATCTAGACGATGCTGAGGCGAACCTACAAACAGTCCAAAGGGGGATGCGCTCTCTCTCTCTCTCTCTTGTTTGCTTTCTCATTGTCTGTGTCTGTGTGTGTGCGTTGGTGTTTATATGGTTGTAGGCTGTCATGTTAACAAGCTTTATATGGCTGCGCATCTGAGTGTGTGTGTGTGTTTGTTTTTTGTTTATGTGAAAGCTGCTGTGCGAAAAATGGCGGCGTGCTTCATTTAAATTTTTATGTGCGCACAAAAGTATGCTACGATGTTTTTTGTTTTGATTTCATCTTCGTTGCTTTGTTTGTCGTTTTGCCTGCCGGCTGCACACACTCTCTTTATTTGTTATTAATAATGCCATTGGCAGCATTGCATTTTATTAGCTGTATTTGATTGTTTATTGGACTCGTTCTTAACCTCGTTTGCCCATTGATTGTGCATATTAATTAAATGCGACCTGCCGCAAACAAATTTCTGCACGGTTGATTTAAACGAACATTGCACACTGCACGGGCTTTATCGCTATCATTATTATTGCTATTATTCATATTTGCATTGCAATTCATTAATGTCAATTGGCATCGGCTGCGGCGGCAGCCAAAGCGAGTTCATTGCGCTTTTTATGCGCTGCGGCTGCGGGATTACAATTGTTTGAACAGACCACGCTGAACTTCATATAATATCGTTAATTAAGTTCGTATCAGCTATGCTTATCTACGCGTAGCTTTTTGCCAATTCCAGATACCCTTGGATAGGTTAGTTATTGCAGCCGATAAATAAGGGGTAGCAGAGCACAAAACTATGATAATAAAATACACTCTCAGTGTATTTATTATCTCACAAAATTCCAAATTTATGTGCAGATTGTGTAACTAAGGAGGTAGCTCAGCTATCCTAATCTCAACTTCCTTGCCTGCTCCAGTTTGGGCTGCACTCGAGACACCTCACGGTCTTGCTTGGCAAATCAATTGAATCAATATTTACTTAATCGCAGCAGCTACCAAACATTCCACGACGCACACTTCAGAAATCAAATCGAACACAAGACAAACAACAACTATCGTACAACAACAACTGCGGCAACATTTCTCTTTCGATCTCTGGTGATCTCGTCACTAATTCAATAAGAAAATTATGTACGATTTCCGAATCTCAATTGTGCACTGTCATCGGCGCAATTAAAAGCCAAACAGCAGCTGAAACTGACTTCGTTCCCGACTCCGTCTTCAGCTTCAACTTCAGTTCCAGCATCAGCTCCAACTCTCTCAGCAGTAGCCACAACAACAATAAATCGAATCAATTGCCAATGCGAACGATCATTAACCAGAGGCAGCAGCAGGCCCAAAAGGGGGGCAACAACTGTCACAGTGCAGCAGAAAGGGGGCAGCGAGGCAGAGAGGGCGTTTAAATAAATAAACAATGTGAAAACGAGTTCGCGCTCTCGTTGAAGTCAGAGTTGGAGTCAGAGTTGGAGTTGGGCGATTACTTAATGAGCTTTGCCCGCCGTCTGAGGTGCCTTTATAAATAGACGTAATAATGAAGTAACCATAAGAGAGGAGAGAGAGAGAAGAGAATAGCAAGCGATCGGCTCGAACGATGCTCGAAAGCGTGCGAGTAAATTAATTTTTCATATGGCATCTTTTGTGTGCAGTCATTGCCAGATCGTCTACCGATCCCAGCCCCGATCTTGCACTGATCGTGTTAAAGTGATTCTTTTGCTTTAGGATTTCATTGCTCTTCTTGCTCTTCTTCTTCTTCGTCATCTTCTTCATCTTGTTATTATTATTATTATTTCTCTGGGCTTCGATCGATTTTAATGAGTTGTACAATGCGTCAAGGGGGATTGAAACTGGAACTGGATCTGTAGCTGCAGTAAGCACATTGGGTGCGTCATATTGGTAATCACTTGAGTAGCGATCACTGCGATCATTAGGGGCAGCTGCCACATTCGCTGCGCTTTGTTAACGGTATCAGCAGCAACAGGAAGTCAACAACGACATCGCTCTGCGCTTCAATTCGATTCAATTCGGAATTTGAAGCTCCCTCTCGGCTCGAGGTGCGGCTCATTCATTGTTGACAAATCATCGCGCCGCGAGGCAGACAACAATCGTAACCAAATTACGTGCCACTGTGCAACGTGATGAATGCACTGATTACTCCTTCTCAAGTGGAGAGATGTGTGTGTGTGTATGGTGTGAAGAGATGATCACTGGAGAAGTGCTTCTTATTTGCAAATTAGTGCGCATATTCATTACTCGTTTTGCTGCCCACTTTTTCGCACATTCATTCAGTCATTCATTCAGTCATTCATTCAGTTATTCATTTCACTTACTTGTATTCGATAGTCGCTCGCGCCACGCTATCGGATTGGCCACCAGCCCCTGCAGTCCCGGCCAGTAGAGATGCGTGCGGTCCACAATGTGGCCGGCGTGCGTCTTCAGCGGCGCCCCCTGGCTCTGTGATAGATACTGCGCCATGCCCGCCGCAGCGGCGGCTATGGAGAAGCGAGGAATGCCAGCTGGAAAAGAAAGAAGCAAAAGGTACAATAGTAAGATTATAATCCATAATATTATATATAGTTTAATACAATAAATAATTCAATGATACTTTATAGATAGACAAGTTATAATTATGAAACTGTTCCTTAGATGCTTTATAAGACGTTTTATTCTATCATCTTATATAATAGACCCATCATATTATTACGTTTTTATACTTTCATGCGTTTGCTTCTTTATAAACTCATGAAGTATTAACTTCTCTCTCTCTGGTCTCTCTCTCTCCTTCTGACTTTGCTTATTATATTTCTTTTGCTAACTAACTTGACGAATTTCAGAAGTTCTTCATACTTGTTTTGGCTACAAGGTCTAGAGCTCAAATCTAAATAAATAATATGAACATACATAAGCCCCTCTATATGTCGCTGCCACATCAACTGCCTACTCATTGTGTGGTTGCGCCATCGAACGAGAGATTTAAGCGAATTAATTAAAAGCCATTAAAATAATTTGTCATAAAATGAGAATGAGAAAACCTCTTCAATCGAATCACATAAACGCCCTCGTTAAAAATAATTAAAAATGTTATGGTAAATTGTCAACGCCCCGTTCCAAAAAACATGCTTCACGTGCCGCCCGTTCCCCCTGTCACCTTTACATTTCCAACAAATGTTGACCCACTCCTTTTGGGGCTGGGAGTGAGTGTGTCTGTATATATGTGACTGTCTGGTTGTGTGTGTCTGTCATGCCTCACAATTGGGCTACATTTAACTGTCAAAAATTGAAATCATTTTAGTGAAACGGCAAAGTCATATGCCTCTCTGCCTCTCCCTCTCTCTCTCACTCTCCCCTTTGTCTGCCCCCCTTCCCTCTAGTCACCCACCTCTTGTATCGTTTTGATTTAATTACAAACAATTTGACAACTAATTGCCGAACGTTTAAGTACGACGCGCGTATATCGCATTACGTTTTGCGTCATTTTGCAATTTGATATTATGTGATTTCCCAAATTGTGCCCAATAAAATGCTGCTCTACTATAGGTAGGTAGGTACTATTGGGGATAGGAAAGAGGTTTGCCTGTGCATTGTTGTTGCCATTTCTATATATGAAATCAAATGAGAAAAGAGCGACATCATGTGGAATCATGTCAAACCGGATTCGTGCACAATACGATTCAGTTAGAGGTTTACGCTCGAACCAGTTTAACCGATAGCATTTTAAAACAATTTTTGGGGGCATGCATAATGTGTATTCAATACTTTATATTGCATAATGATGGGTAAACTCTGCATTTATTGAATATATATATATATATATTGAATGAATGATGTGTACCCTATAAAGTATTTTATGTTTGTTTAGAAAACATTTCAAAAACAAATAATTCGTTAAATCTCAAATTTAAATCAAATTATTTAATCAAATATTTAAATTTAAAACTACATTAAACATGTTTCTGACTTTTGGAGTAATAAAATATATAATATTCTGGTTACACCGCTAAGAAATAATTCTATATTGAAGTTT
The DNA here is from genome assembly GCA_018903425.1 of Zaprionus nigranus. Taxonomy (NCBI): domain Eukaryota; kingdom Metazoa; phylum Arthropoda; class Insecta; order Diptera; family Drosophilidae; genus Zaprionus; species Zaprionus nigranus. The sequence goes on along the minus strand of JAEIGD010000034.1, from coordinate 351,523 downwards.
TAATTATTTTTACTGAATTTAAGAATGTAAATTTGTTTAATTTGTTATCCTTTACAATTAATGTTATAGGAGTATTTATGTCAGACATTGATTTCATTATTTCTTGCTATTTTCAATATGTTCAAACATGATTATTTGTACTTCTCAATTGAAATGAAAATAAACCAAGGAATCAAACATATTTTCGAAGATGATATCCAAAGATAAAAATTATATTGCATAGATATGATATAGAGGATAAATATAGAAATACTACTTTAATCTGTAATCCTAACTTAAGGCATGTCTCTTGTTACCTCTCTCTCTCTACATGTGATAATTATTATTCCATTCAAAAAGACAAACAAACTGACAAACTGAGAATATGGGACTTTCTATCAATATAAACACTACTAATAATTGAATAGAAAATATTATCTGTTTTCAATACACACACAATATATCTTTTATCCCAACTCGTGACCCTCCCTCATATGTATACCAAGTGCCCTCCGCTTCGTACTCACCTCCCGTTAAAGCACTTAGACCCGCCGATGTGACCGGCGGCGGTTTCGATAGTATCGTATCGATGCCATGCGGATTGGCGGCGCCCTGTGAGTTTGTGGTTGTTGAGCTGCCTGAGCTGCTGGAACCTGCGACACGTTCGCTGATCAGATGCGAGTTGGGACTGTGCCCGTACAGGCTGTTGCCCGCAGCACCAGGCACTCGACTACCAGCTCCACCACCCACGCCCGGTGCAGTCTTCATTTCTGTGGTCATCGAATGCAGTGCCGCCAGTGGCGGACCCAAAAAAGTCAGTGGCAGCTTATGCTCCAGGCTACTGTTGTTGTTATTGTTGTGATGGAGGCTGACGCCCATGTTGTTGTTGCTGTTGTTGTTGATGTTGTTGTTGCTGCTGTGGTTGCTGTTGCTGTTGTGCAGGCTGAGCGGATTGAGGCCGCTGCTCGAGTGTTGCTGATACTTGCGACTGGTGAGATTCTCGGGGCTGTAGTCCGGCGGCGGAGGACTTGACTCACTGTTCTGGCAATGATCCTCGGGGCCACTGCTGCGCTGGCTGAGCGCAAAGGATTTGGCGCTATCGACGCCGGGACTTGAGTTGTGCTCGTAGCGCGGCGAGGGCGACGATTCCGAGTGCAGGCGCGACGAGGCTGGTGGCGGCGTTGTCGAGGGGGAATCCTCGGCTGAGGATTTCGCCTCCATTCGCACTCCTTGTTGTGCCGCCTTCAGTAGCATCAATGGGCTGCTGTTGTTGTTGTTATTGTTATTATTGTTGTTGTTGTTCAGGCTGTTGATGCTGTTGTTGTTGCTGCTGGCATAGGCAGCCGCAGCCGCTGCAGCACTGTGGTAGTCCGCCAGCTGCTGCTGATAGTCGGCGGCGGCCATCGCATGCGCATGAACATCAGCGAAGCCATTGCTCAGTCCCGCTGCCGCGGCGGCGGCCAAATGATGACGCTGTGCCGCCGACGGTGGACTGCCCTGAGCGGCAGCAGCAAAGCTATGATGGCGCATATACGGATTGATCAGATCCATGTCCGTGTTGTCTGTGGCGGACGTGGCGTAGTTGTTATTCCCGTGTGCACTCTGGACGCACTCCGGTGCGGCGACAGTGGCGGCTTCTGTGGCCAACGACGGATGACGATGATGATGATGATAGAAGCTGGGCGGCAGGGCGAGGTTGAAGGCCGAATTGGCCGACAGGTGAAAGGTCTGGGCGAGCTGTTTGGCAGCCGATGCGGCAGCAGATGGCGTCGGCGAGGGATTGTTGCTGCTGCAGCTGCCACCCGGGGGCGTACTATGCAGGAATGGACTACCCAGCTTGGGAGATATGTCAAACACCGCGCGCTGCACTCGCAAGAGGTATTAACAGTGTTTACAGGGTATCTACAAGTCTGACACAGTAGTTCAAATTGCAGTTTTATAATTGCTCTTTCTTCACTTCACTTCACACTCTGTTTTCCAATGCAGACGCGCTTTTCTTGCACTCTTCTTATGCACTTGTCAAGTTGGCGAGTTTTTCCAATTTTGTGTTTTTCTTTTGGGAAATGTTTGCCGCGCGCGTGTCCGCTCGTTTAGGCCTAAGACTAACGAATGATTTCGAAAGTGACTCGGACGACTTCACTTCACATGGGAACCCGCAAAAGGCACAACCAAAATCTCAGCAGAGCAAAGCAGCGCAGCAGAGCAGAGCGGGCAGCAGCAGCAAGGCAGGCAGCAACCCCGTTTGCCTCTCTCTCTCTCTCTCTTTTCACTCACAATCAAGCGCAGCATCGTAGCATGCCTGAGTGCGAGTGAGAGCCGAGCAGCAGTTGCTCTCTCACTTGCACTCAAGTAAATCACTGCGTACGTTCGTGTGTGTGTGTGTGTGGTGTGTGCGCTCCACAATCAGTGTAAACATGCAATGAAGCTGGAACGCATTGGCATTGGCACAAAACGAATGGGAATTTTATTATGTACATCATTAAAATCAACTATTTCGGATTGGATTGGAGCTGGAACTGGACTGGAGTGGTTGCGTGCAGCAGTAGCAGCGCTCAGAGAGTTGTATACATCTCTCTCTGTAAGTGTGTGTGTGTGTGTGTGCGTGTGTGAGTTCTCTCTCTCGCTCTCCTTGTCTGTGTGCGTGTGGTTGAGTGCATTTTCGCTGTTGGCCGTGGGTGGCCCCGTGCGCTGGAGGCGCAACTCGACTGTGAATGCTGTTTATTTGTTTAAAAAAGCTATAAATATTAACTGGAGCTGTCGGGGCAGGGCGAAGGGGAAGGTGCGACGCACGGGGAAGAGTCGCTTTTTTTGCATTTTGTGGATTTATTCATTAAAATAATTACAATTTCGTTCAATGCAATAAAGGCGAATTGAATGTGGTCAAGAAGGCTGCGAAAAAGAGCACAAGAGGAATGGGAAAATGTTTAAAATACAATTTGATGTCCAAATAAAAGCTATGGAAAATAAATTGTTAAAACTGTAAGTGAAATGTAATGAAATAATATAAAATGGAATTTAAATATTATTTAATTTAACTCCTATTTTACTGGTTTTATATATACAATTAAGAATAAAGTTATATTTTAAAGATTTAAAGAAATCTCTATTTAATTGTAGAACATTTTTAAATATTATATTATTAATTTTGTTAAAGTTTAACTTGTCGAGAAACTCTTAAGAAAATTCTACAATAACGTGAATACAACTTGCAATATAACTACAATAAATCTATTACAATAAAGCCATTAATTAGCCTTACTGGCATTAATCAACACTCGCCAAGCAAGCAAATAAAATAAAAACTTGATTAATACGCTAATTAACATTTCTGCATTATTATGTGACTGTGTGTCAGGAGTAATGGCAAACGATTTACATATTGCCGATATATGTATGTATGTTTGTATATAGGAATGCCCAGGCAATCGCTGTTGTTGTTATTCTTATTGTTGTTGTAGTTGCTGCCTGTGCAACACACACACAGATACACACGCAGAAGAATAACAAAGAGTCGCATACAAATACAAAAATGCGCTTCATTTAATAATAAACTACACAATTTTAATTTACTCAGACAACGGCGCAAGAGCAACAACAATAACAATAGCAACAGCCAGAGCAGCAAGAACAAAACAAGGCAAAGAAACGTTGTGGCAATGAAACAACAACGAGCCACACAGGCCACACCTACCGCAAGCCAAAACGAATGAGAGAGAGAGAACGAGAGAGCGCTGCAGCCGCCATTGTTTGTTCAGCTCTCGCTCGGGAACTCAACTCAAGCGAAGAACTCACTCAAACTGAGGGGAGATCGTTTCTCACCACAGCTGTTGCTGCTGAACTCGACACTGTGCTGCCTTTGATAGACTTTATTAACTATACGCGCATGTGTGGGTGTGTGTTTTTCTTTCCGACTTTATTTACCCAGCATCTTTAGCTTTGATCTGCCTTACGATTCAATATAAATTTATGCACACACTACAACAACAACAACAACGTTTATCGCACTTAACAGATCTACGAAATAATAGAAAAAAAATCTCGAATCTGTTCCCTAAAATATGACATTACACACTCGTAAATACCAGAGAGAGAAGTTCTGTCAGCGTGCTGGCATATTATACCATATACCATATACCGTGTACCATATAAAAAAGAGAATCTAACAAGCAACTAAAAAGTTGAAAACAGATAACGCAACACGCCGAGCTCGAATAAACCCCGAACTCTGATTGATTTATTGTTTTATTGTGCCAAAAAGAAAACACAAGAAAATTACAAGAAATGACAACTCCGATAAGCAAGGAATATTGTTAAGAATAGTACAGCGGGCTCTATATGGCAGTGCGGGAGCAAAGAATGAAAAATACTGCCCCAAACTCTGATCTGAGCGGGTAATTAATAAATAATTTGTGACTCTCTTTTTTGTGTCTGCGTCTTTCAACACTAAACTCGACCCAAAAGTTAAATAGCCATGGCTAATGTCAGTGGTCAGACTCGGCATCGGGTTTGGCTTGTGTATTTGGGTTCTGGCCACACAGTTCATTAAACTGTTAACTGCCAGTGGGCTAAAGATCAGTTGGGAAGGAGTCAGAGGATGAGAGTGCTGCGCAGTTGGGTATTTATGACGCTTCTCTTCAGGTGGCAATTGTAAAAGACTGACTCAAAAAATGCACAGAAGTATTTTCTAAACAGAGTTTTAGAGACTGTGCTGAAGAGTGGAGAAGCTGTAGATATGAGGACAGGAGAAACTGAGAAAACTGCGTATAGATTGTGAAATGATTTTAATACCTTTTTCCTAGGTACATCTAAGGCTATCTACAATACATTTGCCTCTATTTTATAAGTTCTTGTCAATTCCTACTTCCACAACCGTAACCCATCATCCATTCAACAAAAATCAATTCAACTCTTTTCCCCAATCCTTACCCCTGCCCCAAATCGAATGATACCAATGTGCTACGCGTAATCCCTTTGGAAATTTGAATATCCCGTTTACCTCCAAACCCAGATGTGACCACACAACGGTGACCTTTCTATGCTTTCTAAGCTGACCAATCACCGGACAAACTAAACCGCACGCAACTTCGTTTCACACCTATTTGAAATTTGCCATTTTCATTGCTCTGCTTCTTAGTCTTATTATGCATTATTATTATTATTATTATTATTATGGTGTATTATTATAATGCGATTTCAAATTGAAATTGGGGCGACCACAGCAGCAGCAGCAACAACAACAAGAACAACACTAGCACAAGTTGATGGGTCACATGTGTGCGACCTGACGTTCGACAATATTTGAATGGTCAGCAAACGGCAAGCACGAAGAGGAAGAGGGGGAGAGGAAGAAAGCAGGATGGCGAGACCCCCCAATATTTGGCATACAATTTGCATTTTTCTTCTTTTTTTCGAGGTTATTACTAAAAGCTAAGTCGTTCTGGGGTTTACCGGGATTTGATGTATGTCAAAGTTACGTGCGCGTTAAAATCTTGTCAAATTTAATATCTATAAATCCCTCCCCACCCGCAGACCCTGACAAGGGCCGCCCTGGCCAGCCGAAAGGGTTGTTGCCTAACCTTATCAACGTGGCAAATTGATTTCGGCTCGTTATGCGGTCATTGGGGTACATTTTGTATGGTTTCAGCATGGCCAGAGAAAAAAGAGCAAATTGTAAAGCCGAAATTGGCCAAACGTGCGTTACAAATTAATGTTTGTTCGGGATTTGTTTCACTCCCCACTTACTAAAAAATAAATACAATATATATACACAACACAGCATATATCTATAATAAAAATCGTTGCCATATTTTGCCACGTTTTGTTCTTTTTTTGCAAACAGGTCATAAAACCCTTTTATACTTCAACAGACCTAATGCCTGATTCCGAGTTATGTGGTGTAAATGCCTAGGGGATGGGGCGGGTAGTTTAAGGGGGATAGGTTGAGGCGAGGGTTGTGCCATTGATAGGCAATCAATAAGGTATTAGTTGGGCTTGTCATTGCGTGTGACATCCATGTGGGCTATTGATATTGATATTGATAAGCTGCGGTCTGTTCAAGGTATACAGTTGGGTTAGAGACCGAAGAGAATGCAGATTGGGAAGGTAATAAAGAATATCGTAACTTGGGGTAAGTCTTAAGTAAAGAAATTTAAATTGTAAACAAGTTAATGATTAAATTATATACTATTTACAATTATTTATTTATTTCATTCTTTATTATCATTATTATTTATATTCTGGGTATGCGATCCGTGGCAATAAATTGCAAGACGATGCCATAATATATAAAATTCATCAGGTTTTATAGTTCACGTCTAAAGATTTTATGCCCTAATAATTGTTACACTTCTTTAAGGACGCTTTTTATGAGTCTTCTCCTAGCATACAACACATGAGTGTGTGTGCGTGTGTGTATGTTTCTTATCTGTAAAACAATTGCGCCCCTCTTTGCACTTCTCATCATTTTTTTATAGCATACTTTCGTGCGAGCTCACGTTAGATCGGAAAATGTCGCCAGTGATTGCTTTCTTATTTGTTTACATTTCCCGGCTATTGACAGCGCCTGAAATGGGAATAACAATGCGACTACAGAGGGCGAGGGAGGGCGGTGGGCGTGTGCAGAGTAGTGACGAGGCAGAAATAGAACAGAGGCACAGACGTGTCGGGCATACATATCAAGCACATGGAACATGGCACACACGACACATGTTTCAATCATTTTCCATTTTCCTTTTTGCTTTTCATAGATTTTCATGTTTTTTATTTATTGTCAGCGTTTATTCTGCTGACACTTTTCGATTGCGCGCTTAGAAAACAATTTGCAAATTGCTTAAAGCGCCGCAATGAGTCTCAAAATGAAGGAGCAGGGTAGGGTAATAATGCAGGGGAGTAAGCCGGGTGGGATGGCAGTCAGTTGAGAGTGTTTTTTTGACGCAGTAATTAAAAATTATTTCATTTCCTTTGCCAGCTAATCAGCTTAAGCTTTCTTTAACACGCCTCATAAATTTCGCCATAAAGCGTGGGTGCGTCAACGGAAAACCATAAAAAAAGCGCCAAGGCTTGAAAAGTTTTCCCTCTTGATGTAAGCATGCAGTGGGCATAACAACTTTGGGAAACGTTTGGTTGTTTAAAACAAGACAAACCTAGCCCTCAATCTAGTAAATCATTTGAAATTTGATGTGCAGCTAGAGTTACAGTTTAAATTCATGATATCAGAAGATATATATCCACACAACGATAATAATGCTCAAATAATATGGTAAATATTTATTAAAAAGTTTATTTTAATATGATAATGCCACACAAAGTGTATTTAAAGTGTTTACCATTCAATTTCTGCCATTGGCTTTTTTCGCAGTGTCGTCCTGCTGCCAATTTATGTGTAAAGTATGCTGATCAAGGGGCGGAGTGTTGTCCACTCGTTGTTGGCTGCCAACCTTAGTCTCAGTCTACTCTGCTCTCTTCCCTCCCACCTCCTGCCCAGCCATTGTAATACACATTGTTGCTCATGCAATTTCAATTACTTTTGCTGTCGATTTTCGAATACGTTTTGCTGTTTCCATTCGATTTGCAAGCTTGGCCCCACCCACAAAGAGCACACCACTGTGTACCGCCCACCGCCCACGCCCACGCCCACTGCCTTCAACTTGATTTCAATTAAACTGAGTTGGCATTGGCGCGGAAGCTTTTCGACGTGTCGCAAATGCAGCTCTCGCAAGTTTATTTCCTTCTTTTCTTTCTGCCCCAACAACGGCTGCTCCCGCTCCTTTTCCATCTCCAGTCTTGGTCCAACCTCTGCTTCTGCTTGGCATTTAATTGTTTTTTCTTCGTTTTTCATTTCCTTTGCTCTTTGCCTGCTCTCTCTTTCTCTCTGGCTCTCTCCTACTCTGTCGCTCCTTTCTGACCACTTGCATTTTATGGCGACGCGAAAAAGCTGTTTTCCTCGAGTGCCCATCCGAAGCGGAGCAGCCATGTTGTTGATGATGTTTAAGTTACTGGAGTGAGTGCCAGCCGCATTTGGAATGAGACGCCGTAAGCACAGTGGTGCCCGGCAATAGTTTGCTATTTCAAATTGAATAAATTTATTGTAATACGGCAATACAAACCATATTAGGTAAACAGAATAAATTGAGATCTCTTGAGATTATAAAATATTTTAATAGGTAAATTAAAAGTCAATTATTAATTACAATTGCAAATGACAAGAATAATTAATAATATTTTTATTTATACTCAAAAATAATGTACGATTGAGGAAATGGTTGTTTTCTCATGCATTTTTCCGACAGTTCATTAAAGTATAATTTAATGTAAACCTTTCAGAACGAAGATATTTTGTTACCAAAAAGATATTTTATATCAAAGCCAGCAAGCTATATTCCTGCACACTTTGATTTTATTGAGTGCTCATCACTTTCAGCCCACTGTGCTCCGACCCAAGTCAATCCAAATCGCAGCCAATCGGGCGCGTTCGAATCGCCAATCGAGCTTCGCATATAAAAAGCAATGCGCTGCTTGTTTAAAACAAAGAAATTGCCATTGTAAATAAAATAAAAATCGAACGCAAAGCAGAGAGCAGAAAGCATAAAATGGAAGGAAAGCAAGAGAGAAAAAGAGGGAGAGAAAGAGAGAGACAGGGCGAAAGCAAAGTGTTGGGTGGTACACAAAATGCCAAGAATAAAGTTTTTCAAAAGCGATAAAAACGAAATGTCGCATATTTTTATGACATTTGCCGACACTGCGGAAGGTGAGGTGTGTGCGGCACCCTACCACCACAAACTGCCCCTTACCTCTGTTTCTCTTGCTCTTGTTTCCGTTTGAAATGGCGCAAATTGAATTCGCAGTACGAGAAAGAGAAAATAGAAAAAAAATGCGTTAAAAAATTCGTTGCGCATATATTTTGTGACTCTTGCTTTGCCGTTGCTAAACGCCAAAAAAACGATATGAGAAATAGATGCAAAATAGAATATAAAACTGTAAAAACAATTAATAACTATAGATAACTATTATAAACTATTATAACTTAATTTAATCTAATGGCTTTAACAAGAAGGATAGAACGGTATGTAAACTTTGTTCTAACGGAAACTGTATGTTGAACAAGCAGCAGAAGACGACTGTAGTTCTTTTACACAATAATTTCATATTCATTCATTTTTAAAAGAAAAAACCCTTTTTAATATATTATATCATCATCAGATTTACATCTATTTCATTCCTTTTGTTTCAATTTCTAGCTTAAATTATGCGTCTACATAATTTCCACTTCATTAAGCTGGCGCATCGCCTAGGTTTAACCCACTTATTCAGCCAACTGCTGGCTAAATTATCCCCCACTTTAGTTCTCTGCAATTGTCTACCTCTCGCTCTCACTCTCTCTCTCGTTCTCCCTCTTTCTTTTTCTCTGTCTGATTTCCTACATCGTTCCCAACCTAAGCCATCATTCAACTAGTCCCTTCTTAACCCGCACTCAGCGCCGAGTTCGCTGCCTTTTCAATGTGCCGCTTGGGTGCAATTAAAATTCGGCCTCGAAATTATTATTATTGCTTATGAAAAACACTTTTTCTCGGTCCCAGCAAAAAAAGAACAAGCGAGAAAGAAAACAAAAACGACAACAACAAGAAAAACAAAAACTTTTACCCCCATCAACTTGTTTTGGGCGCTTTTAAAAGCACTTTATACGCAGCGCAGTGCGTAAATTCTGCAATATCTATATCATATACACAAGATATATATACGTATAAATGTGTGTGTGTATGTGTATGTGGTATGTGTGTGTGTGCGCGTCGACGTCTCTGTGCGCCTTTATGATTATTTTTCATAAACTTGGCAAATGTTTTGGGAAATCCATTTAGCATCGCAAAGCGCCGCATTACTTTATCTATGGCCATCAGGATTATGATTTGTGTGCGGCGTTCAACATTCGCTGAGTTAAGACCCAAATACGAGGCGTCTTCTTTGGCATACATATTGTGAATTAAGCCCGATGTCTGGGAAGTAACTTGAGCAGTTGCCAATTTGCCAGCCACATGCCTCTTCTTTTCCCCGCGGCCTCAAGTGCAGCTAATAAATAATTATTACTTTATTACTTGGGGTATAGAAGAGAGTTAAGGGAGGCCTGTAGAGGTTTGTCGGGCAATAGAATTATAGTTTCAGTATAAAATTTACACAATGTTTAGTCCATATCTTTTTAAAGGGAGCTTGATTATAGTGGAATATCTTTATTATTATAAGAAGAACCGATTCTGGAGAATAGAAGAGCATATACAGAAGTTATAGAGTTTTTATGAAAATAAAATAATATGGAAAGGATGAGCTCCCAGCTGTTTCTTTTCTATTTACTTACAGGGTAACCATGTCAATTGCTTAACACGGTCTCAAACATCAACTGTCTATTAAGGGTTACATCTTCACTTGATACCCTACTCTTATTTACGCTATATCCTTGTCACACGACGCTCCATACCAAACATTCTTCTTTTTCATCAATCAAGACCGAGGAAACATGCATCGGACACGGGCGGTTTGTGAATCTCGCGAGGTCTGGCAATGCGAGTGTAATAATCCATTAAAATACACAAAATTAATTATTATGTATAAATACCTGAAGGCACTTGGCGTCGCTAAAAGGGGGAACTCACTGTCAGGTGGATGCTTTTACCAAAGGGTTGCACGCGGCGTCTGTTCGCGCTTCTTTATTGTTGTTGTTGTTGTTGCGCGGCGCCAAGTTTCATGCTCAATTAAAACGTTTGTTTAATGAAAACAAATGCGCTTAATTAATAAACACGCATTTTGCGGCTTTTGCCGTAAAGCGTTAAAGGGGTTTTTTTCTGTTGGGGCGTTCGGGGGTTGCCTTTGGGTTAAGTACAAACGACCCCAACTCCGCCCCCTTTTAATGTTGGCAATGTACGTAATACAAACTCAAAAACTGTCGCAGCTGTTGATGTTGTGTGTTCTGCGTAATAATTGTTGTTCCTGTTGTTGTTATTCTTGTGGCAATTGTTGTTATTATTGTTGCTGCTGTTGTTGTTTTTTGGTTGGTTTTTGCGTGTTTAATTGCGATGGCGCTGGCGCTGCAATTGCGATTTGTAAAAATTAAGTGGCGGCAACAAAAATAAATGCGCCATTAATTAAATTTGATCATTTGTTTATGCTTGGCCCATAAATGTTTATAAGCGTGTGCGTACGTATTATGCATGTGTGTATGTGTGTGTGTATAAGTGTTGGTTTACACCAATGTGTGAGTATTTATGCGTATTATGTTTATTGAATGTGACACCCTGTGCGGCTGTGGCTGGCTTTGCAAAATGTTCATTGCATACTTTCAGGCTGCAAAGAAATACATTTTAGTTGAAGCATTCGCCACGCTTTGCCAGCGCCAGTGTGCGAAAAGAAATTATAAATAAATATTTACTAAATATAAACTATATATAAATATGCATAAATAAAAAACAAGATAAGTTTATTTGATATTTATTAAAGAAACAAATCAACACCCCCTTCGCATCCATTATATAACATTTATTTTTGTGGAAACCCGAAATAGACTGTGACTTCTGCTTTAGTTCTCTGACCTATTCATTTTCCCAGACTTTCTCGATCGTTTCTGCTTGGTACGGCAGAACTTGAGCGATTCGTGATTCGATTTCATATTTTGCATATGTCACAATTCATTCAATATTTCGCGTTGAACGAATGTCGAATAATTTGTTGTCATAGCTCTGGTGCTGAACGCTGTTACCCGACACTGAAGCGTACCCCCTTCCAAACCCCGATCCCGATTCCAAGCTACTCGTGAACTATCAACAATTGCAGTTCATAGCGTTTTTCTAGGTTATTTCAGCCCAGCACTTTTTGCAATTGCCGCATTATTAGCCAGGTTTGTATGGCGTGCATGGTAACTTTGTAACCTCTAACAGGGACCCGCACGTGTCTTTTTCATGATAACAGACTGTTTGGGGGATGGCCCACACGGCGTATGCTTAATTAGTTATGACAATATTATGCAGACGATTGGAAAGAAGCCAGAATACAGATGTCTCTATATGCTCCTATAGAGTAACCACTTGGGTATAAGTTAAGATTAAACAGGTAGTGGCAAAAGGGCATCAACATTTGTCTCACCTCTGCCAATCTACATCGATTAAACTGTTGAACATATTTTTAATGCCACCCAAATCCCATTTCCATTTCCCATTCCCATTAATAAGGCGCCGCGTTATAAACCTATTAAATTCGAACAAACAAAATACATTTTGGTTTCAATCTTATCAAGGCAAAGGTCGCCAGATCAACACGACAAGTGTCATAAAATTTGTTTAATACGCAAAAGAAAAGCTAAAGATGCCGAAGAAGAGGATGAAGAAGAAGAGCGAAGCAATCAAAGTGAATAAAGATTAAAGTTACAAACTGTAACGTAGGCGAAACGAAGCGCGCACAAGCTACAACCAAAAGATCAGTAAGAGAAGGAGAAGAGGAGAGAGAGAGAGAGAGAGAGAGACTACAATTTATTAATTATACTAGTGTGAGTTGAGTGTGTGTATGTGTGTGAGTGTGATAATAAAAAGGGCCACTCTACAACGCAGCTGGGTCAAGTTCAAGGACAAGCAAAAGCGACGCCGACTATGGAAATGAATGGGAAACGAGAGAGTGAGAGACATCGAGCAAGAGTGCTTCAATGAATGGGCCTCTATATGTGTATGAATGTGTGTGTGTGTGTGCGAAAATCTGAGCGAGTGTGTGCGTAATATAGGGCCCCGAGGCTCTTGTAATTGTAGATTACGATCCGATTGCGCTCTAAAGTAATCGCGCTCTGATTGATTTTGCTTTTTCTTATCAGCCTTTTTTTGTCGTAGACCCGCTGCCCGCGCCCTTTATAGATCATTGGGTCACACACACATACACGCACACACACACACACACACGTGCGCAAGTGCTGCTGCAATGGCCCTCAGCATCGATTTACCGCTTCCAACTGGAACACAAAAACGATCTGCAGCTCGTGAGGATGCCGAGAGACAGCGTGCAGATAAGGAAGAGGAGGAGAGAGGAGGAAGAAGGAGGAGGAGGAAAGAGTAAGGAGGAGGTGAGAGAGAAGGAACACAGTCGGGCAGACGATCGAGGCAGCATCTGCTAGTTCTCTTACAATGTAGCTGGAGGAAGGCAACAAGGCAAAATGAATTTGCAGCTCGTGTTAATCAAGCGAAATACTCACATCAACACGCAGACGATCACATATACATACACAAGTGCATAGTATGAGTGTGTGAGTGTTTAGAGTGCTCAGTACTCACACTAAGATGTGGCGCACTCAGACTGCGTGGAGCTGGATGCAAGTAGTTGTTGATAAAGTGCGAGTACCCTGCAAATGCAACAGCGGTTTGAATATTTATTGATGCATCGATCAATCGAATAATTTAATGCCATATTTGATTAATTTAATCGAAAAATCTAATATGCATTTCATTTATTTGTAATTCTTGTTAATTATCCCAGCGCGACAGGTTAATAATCGAATATTCAAATGAATATTTAGCTAAAGGAAGAACTTTGATTATCGAATGATTGAAATTGCTTCAGCACATGCAACAGTCATCATAAACAGCAATTAAATGACGGAGATTGAATTATCGAATATGTGTTGAGCTTTTCTTATCGAATATACAATCGATTAAGCGTTGGCTATTATTTAATCGGTGGTTATCGAATAATCGAACATATTTTCCACACTTTTTATTAGCTAATTTAAAGTTTTGACTATATAAAGCGCACCTGATAAACTTTTAAGCCTGCAACGTTCTCTCTCTCTCTCTCTCAATGCCTCCCGCTTCTTCCTCTCTCCAACTGGAGCATTCTTGCTTGTTATCAATTGTTGCTGTTATTGCAGTTAAGTGCAGCTTGTTAATGCTCATTAAATGTTAAGGGAACGCTGAGCGCCTGTAAGCGCGACAGCAACTCAGCTCTGAGCCGAGGCAGCCTACCAGCCAGAGAGTGAGAGAGGGAGATCTGTTGCTTTAGTCCAGAAATTGAAGTGAGCCGAAAGTGTCGCGGCTAGAGGAGTCTCTCGGATGAGCTACAAAAAGACAGAGATTGAGACAGAGTAGTGGAGCGAGAGAGAGGCGCGAAGACACTCTCTGAGAGATTAGAAAAGTGATGAGAGGCGAGGCAAAGTTCTAAGCCCCGAGGAGGAAGAAACTTGTCGTAAAATGAAAATTCAAATGAAAATCTTGAAAATCCAAGCCACAAGGCATCATAGAACGTTGGCGTCCTCGGGGCAGCGTGTGAAAAACCTGTTCGTTGGAAAAGTGACTTGTTGATTGTTGTTTGTTGTTCTTGGTTGTGCCTCTGTTTGAGAGTGTGTGTGCTCGTCTGTGTGTATGTGTGTGTATGTGTAGCATCCAGAGCTAATTGAAAAGAAGTATCAACAGCGCTGCCTTGTGTTTTTGCGTTTGATTGACTGGCCAGCAAGATCGAGAGGAGACGGAGAAGGAGGAGGAGGAGAGTCTTGAGACGCTGCAAGGGGAAATGCAAGATGCGAGACGGGAGTGGAGAGACAAGGAAACCTGCCGCAGCAGGCAGGCAGTCTGGTATGGCATAATTGTGGGATCTACAAGAACAACAGTCGAGTTAATTAATAATGCAAAGCCCATGCACACTCACTCACTCGCTCGCACGCATTCATTCATTTATTCATTCACTCTTTCGGTCAGTCAGTCGGTCAGCCGATGATGAGACATAATCATAGGCCCGATGCGCTCGCACAGGAATCTCAACTTTGTTGTCTCTTGTTCTCTCTTGTTGTTGTTGTCGATCGACAGGATACATTTCCAGATGTGGTAATAATACAAGCGTGTGAGCTACTTAGAAGTCAAAAAAGTCTGAGAATGAATCTTATCGGAAGAACGAACGGCAGGCAGGTGGAATGATCACAGGCAGCGAAAGGAATATGAGAAAAAAGACAGTCTGTTTGCTCTGTTAGATCATTAGACTTACAGTATAGCTTTGTAAAGATATCACAGTTCTGCTACTAAAACTTTAAAATTTAAATCAATTTGAATGATCATATACTACAATTTCAAGATCAAATTTCATTGTTTTCCAATCTACTTTTACTCTTTTCTTTACAATTCTATTGGAAACCCTTGGTTGACCTATTCCCAGCTAGTCACAAGAGTAGATAGTTTAATAACACTTTTAGTTTAGCTTTATATTGACATCATGGTGCTACTTTTACAACATTATAATCAATTTGAATGAGCATACATATATAATACTTCATGATTCAAGTTTCATTGTTTTCCCTTCTATTTTTACTCTTTTCTTTACAATTCCATGGGCAACCCTCGCTTGACCCATTCCCAATTAGTCACAATACTCCAAATACGCAAATATGCCAACCTCAAACTCTAGTTACTTTATCTGCTCTATTAAACTATTTACTGAAACACTTTCAGGCACTTAATGCGCACACGCACACTTGTTCGCTCTCTCTCTCTCTCTCCCTCTCTCTTTTCCTCTCTCTTTCCCTCTCTCTCTCTCCCTCTCTGTCTCTTGTTTGCACACTCACACAGTGGCAGCATCGGGCTATCGCATGACTTAAGACAACAAGCGCAACTTCCAACTCAAATTCGCATTAATTTAAAACTCAATCAAGGCAATTAGCGCGCACACACACACCCCCTTCCTGCTCCACCGCTCCCTCTTCCCCTACGTCTTCATGCTCGATCCCTCTGCTACTCTTCCTCCTTTTGCTGCTGCAACATTGTTGTAGCAGGTCGGCCAGACGCTGCAGCACAGCTGATCCGACACGTAGAATAACCAGTTGGGGCAGCAGTTCTAGTCGCACTCCAACCTACCTCACGCCAAGCAGAGAGAGCGTACGCGTGAGAGGGCCTCTTCTTACAGGCAGCTCCCGCGGCCACGCATTGAGGTAGTTGTAGCTGCTGCTGATGTTGTTGTCGTTGTGTTGCATAAACGCGCACTCGATGTAAACATTTCCATAAGCCACCAACAACAACAACAAATTGCCTTGGAGTCCATTGTTTCTTGGCAAACTTTCATTGAGATTTTAAATGCAAAAAACAACAACGACAACAACGACAACAAAAATAAAACAAATGCGCACAGGCAGACAACAGTTGCAGTTGTTGTTGCTGCTACTGCTGCTGTTGTTCTTGTTGTCTTCTTATCAGCGGGAGAGCCAGCACACACACTGAGAGCGACGTCGTAGTTGGTGCGAGAGAGCAGCAACGATGGCTATCATATCAAGCGGCATCGCCTGCCGGGAGACGCGCGATCAGACCCCACACACACACGCACGCACGCACAGGGAGCAAGAGCAGTAGTGAGTAGTGAGAGGGAGAGCGACAGCGAGAGCAAGTGCGAGAGCGAACCTCACCTTACTCACACAAAACGGATTCGAACAGCTGGTCGACCGGTCGGCCGATCGATCGTTCGTTGATTGCACGATCGACACGATCGATTCCACTTGTTGCATCTGTTATGGTTGTTGCTGTTGTTGTTGCTCGACTGCTTGCCTATTAAATCAGTTGAAGAGTTGCCCGCGATCGTTTTGCCGACGCGCTCAAACGATCGTTCGGCAGCGTCGTCGTCGTTGTCGCAGTCGCTGTTGTCGGCGGCGTCGTCGTGGACTGTGGGCTCAACATATTTTTATGCCCATTCATATTCAGTCAGTCTTTGACTAAGCGTCGCAGTCGTCATCGCAGCGGGCACTGTGATAGTTACCGAATCGGTTAGTTCCTCCGATTTCGGTTTCGCTTCACACACACACTCGTAGTATATTTCTATTGAACGGATACGGATGCGGTTTTCGATTACGATTACAAACAATTATTACACACAAGTGCAAAAGTGCAATGTCTAGGCGTTATTAGGCGAGAAGTTCAGCATAATCGCCTATTGTTTTCGTTACCATGACGAGCGACAACAACAACAACAAAAGCAGCTGATTCTGATTAGAGAAAGAGAAGAGCGAGAAAGATCACAGAGAATATAACATGCAGCAATAAAAAAGCTTTAATAATAATCAATTATCAACGTGCAATATAGCTAAAATATTTATAAAATATTCTAGAAGAAGGAAATCATCAACTAAAAGTAATAAATTATTAATAAAACCAATACGAATGCCGGTTAGTGATAATATATAGTCTCTATAATGAAGTGCAATAACGTCGATATACACAAAAAGAAGATACATAATTTAATTAAATAATGTCTGAATTAATAATCTGAAAGTCTCTTGACTTACAAAAAAAAAGAAATACACAACACTGGAACAAAAGAAAGAATTCTCAATTGGATCAACGAAGAAATTGCAAAAAAAACAAGGTAAGTCTGAGAGATTCGTAAAGGAATTAAGTTAGGATCGAAAAAGATCTTTTATTGAGTTTCTTATTTTCCGCGTAGGTCGGTTTTGAGCAAAACAATTCTTCAATTCTATTAGAGCTCCTTGCAAAAAACCAAATCTAGTTAGATCTTTCTTAGTTTTTTTAACTTTATACATTTTTGTTGAACCTTACTTTTAAAAGAAATACAGTACATTCACAAATGTTAAGGGTTAATAATCCAATTATTATACTTTGGCATTAAACTGTAATTAGTTTCTTCTCTGAGCTCTTCTCACGGTTGGCTATGTGTATGCGTGTTGGTACTGCTGGTGGTGAGCTTAACGTGTAGCTCATTTTTATTTATTTATTAATTTTCCACTCATTATTATTTATCAGGCAGCAGCACGCGTATGTGAGCAATGCGCGAAGAAAAGTTTACTAGAAAAAGAGATCACTCGGAGATACTCCTTAACTAGTCGGTTTATCTTTAAAGGTCTAAGATTATAATGAAATTTGGAGGATACGTTCACAAAGTATTAAACTAATTAAATATGCTATTTATATCAAACCCTAAAAAGAGATACAAAGCCATCTAAGTAAAGGAATGGAATTGATTTACCAGATTAGACTTGATGCTATAGCAATTATTATGAATAACCTCCGATCATACCCTTGTTTCTCCGTTTTTGGTACTGAGCATAAAAATTCGCCCGCTCTCGTTTATAACTCTTAATATTATTATTTTCTTTTGTTATCTTTTATACTCGCCTCAAGTTCATTATCATCATTAAAAACAAACACCGGCACACACACTCACACACACTTCCACGTTGCGTAATTGACACCAGCCTTTTGTTGTTGTTGTTGTTCTGATTTGTAATAAACACAAACAATTAATTGTACATTTTTAAACATTTTCAAAGTGAATGTCAGGCGCAGTTTTTTTTTTACATTTTACATTTTTATTTCATTATTTTTTTTGGAATATCCAATCAACGTACATTGACCGCGAGTTTTCGAGGCGATGATACATTTTCGTTTTATGGCACAATTACGATTAACAGTGGTCTCAACTGGGTTTCGAGAATGAAATACGAGGTGCATACACTCATCGCGTTCATTCATTCATCGTGTTTATTTATAGACAATCGCCAACGTTTTCGAAGTGACAATAACTAATGGGTATCATAACTTTTAATTCTCATTATGCATAAAGCCACTTCGATTTCAGTAGCTCGATAGCTATCGTATATATCTCGAGATTGTCTAACTGAGATTCGTTTGAATTCACATTATCTTACACTGGAAAAAAGGTAGTAGAAAGTAGTTCATAAAAAGATTCATTATTGCAATAAAATAGTAATTTTACTAAAAAATTGTAGAATAGGTAAAGAATTATGCATATTAAAACTATATTACATAAAGTAAATACGAAAAAATGTGTATATCATCTATCTATACCCTAAGAAATCTTTTGTCTTATATATACAATATGTAACGATTATTTAATAATGTATATAAGAACATCATTCTATACCCGGCCTTATTCAAATTCCTTTTTTAAGCGAATTCACGGGCTCTTCAGCTACTTTCATTTATAGACCCGGACTAGTTTTATGGGTTTGGTTTGTTTCTTCACTTTTGTTAGAACGAAAGAATGTTGGAATATTCCCAGCTAGAAGTCATTGTTATTCAATGTCTGTAGAGAACCCATCCCAAGTTTATGCGGTCTTCAGGCAGGCATTCAAAAGTTCTTTCACTTTTCTTCTCTATTGCCTTTCTAACGATTCTCGGCGATTGAATAACTAACGAATAGATCGAAAATCAAGCAGTCAGGCAGGCAGGCAGGCGGGCAGACAACATGGGATTGGATGGGCAACAAAATGAGCTGCACACGCGGAGCTAGTTTGGTCATGCTTCCAGTCGGTTACGAAGCTTTGCGAATCTAATGCGCAATTTCTCTATTTCTTTCTACTTTTCTATTTTCTCTCTAATTCCATTCGAGTCCGTTGAATAGAGGGAGTGGGCGACCACAGGCAGGTAGACTTCGTGTTGGCCGTACATTGAACTTGGCCAAATGCTGCACGGTTCCAAACTAATGGGCAAAGATCATTCTCTTTCTCTGTCTTTCCCTCTCTCTCTCCCCTCTCTCTCTCTCTCTCTGTCTCTCTGCTGACTTCCTTCTTTGCCATGGAACAGCTGACAAAAGTGTTGGCTCTCGGTCGGTTTGTCGCTTGAGACTTGGCCGTGACCATGAAGCCATCGATTCGGCTGGGTTCCGTTGCGTGTGCAATGTTATATGGTCGGGTCGGTCTGTTCGGTCTGGTCGGTTCGTAGTAGTGACATAATAATCTGCTGATGTTGGGCGTTCGAAGCGGTTTCTTCTTCAGTAACAACTGCGCAGCGAATCGCGTGGCTTTTATTATTTTTGGTTATTTGTTTTTCAATTTAAATTCTTTTATTACTCTTAATTATTTTGCATATGGATATGGTTGATTTGCATAAAACGTGGAAAATGTGCCAATAAAAATAGCCAAGAATATGATCAAAACTGTATGTAAATTCTGATGAAAACACACAAACTTGTTTATTTCGCAAAATAAACACCAACAAAAATCGGCTAATTAGTAGAACCTTTTTATTTGCGCTTTACGATTTTTTTTCTTTCTTTATTTTGTGTCACATTTTGTTGGGTGTGCGAGAGAGTGTGAGTTTTTAGCAACGTTGTATAAGCACGAGTCTCGGGCGATCCAGGTTCAAATTTTATGTAGGTGTCAACATTATTTCACATTATACATATTTCGATTGCACTTGCACTTGGGGACTGCCTGACGCCAGTTCAGGAATCAGTTGAATGCAAACCGATTTGCTGAATACGTTGGAAAATTTGGTTTAGAGAAAGCGTATGCGAACTGAAAGCTGCAAGTTGAAAACTGCTAACTGAAAACTGAAAACCGATACCAACCGAAACAGGCAAAGAAAGTTGAAAGATGATCTGAGAATCGAACTGAAGAATGTGTTGACAGTTCGCGTGCAGCTCAGGATTGGGCGTGTGACCAGTACAGTGGGTAACAAGGGGTAGGAAATTGTATGAAATGTAGAAATTATGAAAATGTATGGAAAGCTTATAGTGTAATAGGAGTAATTCAGTTAATTTATGAATTCTGATAAACTGAGCTGAAATACTTTTTGGAAAATAAATATAATATAAATAATAAGATACTTTTTAATAAATAGGCACTTCATCATTGTAATGAATTATAATTTCATATTCTATTCATTATATCAACTCTTCAATTAAACAATTATACAGTAGAGCGTATCTATTATTAATCTTTAATAGTTTGCTATTTTTAGCCTGCCCAAATAACAGAAATGATTTGGAACCTTAAACGTCTTTTGACTACTTGGTATTTCATTGTACAAACCATAATTCAAACTTCAATTCAATCATTCTTTAAATTTTCCATTCACTGTTTGTTCTCGCAGTGAGTGAGACCAATTTCAACTCGATATTCTTATTGGTGATCATCGTGCTGTGGAGCCACACATTTTGAGCATTGAAAATGATTAATGTTCTTAGGCCAAATAGTCGAATAACTCAAACTGACCATAGATGAGGCAAACTCTATTTGCCCGGGCCAAACACACACACACACACTCACACACAATAATCATTCACTCCATAAAGGCAAACGATCACACGATGAGGTAGCACCGAAATTTATTTGCAAAGAAATTAAGATAAGACAATTTTGACTTTTTCGTCTATCTATTTCCATTTGTTTTTTTTTTCGGCAGATCTACGTGACATTGCGCTATTCCTTAATGTCGCCAACTCGTTTACAGATTTGATGATGTTTGTGTGTTCTATGTGTTCCATGTGTTTGTGGGTTTTGTGAGATGGGGCGATGGGCTGGTAGGCTAGCTGACTGGTGGATCTCAGTCGGGGGCTTTTGCAAAAAGTGGAAACACAAGAAATTGAAATCATCGGACAGTTCAGCACTTCCTTCTTTGTCTGTGTTAATCACTTCCTCATCTCTGGGGCGACGCGTGCGCCGTTCTAAGCGCTTCTCACTTTTCCAAGCAAGAAAAAAACTCGCTTTTTAATAAGAATTCTTGCGAATTCTTCGCAGCTCAGCTCGACTCGGTCTCTCCGGCTCGGAATCGGGCTCCGATTTGAGATATGCGAAGCCGTGATTAATATGCAGATAGAACATCGTCGCGCTCACTAAGGAGAGCAAGGGAGAGGAGTAGAGAGCGAGTACGATTGCGATTGTGATAGCTCGATCGAGTGCGAGAGAGAGAGCAAAATACCTTTCCGTTGCTGTCAGTTGTGTCGTTAGAATCGCGTTAGAAGACCCAAGCATGTCCAAGTCCAAGTCGAATCTAGAAACCGGCTCAGAAACCCGCTGCAAGCAGCTCCTCGGCTCAACTCGACTTGGCCAGAAGAAAGCAACGCGTCCAGAATGCGACATTAGAAAGCACATTATGTAATTTGTTATGTAAAACGAGACGATGGGAAAGTTTTTTGTTTACCCTACGTGTTATTGTCTGTCTTCCTTCTTCTTCTCTCTGTTTTGGTTTAGAATTTCACAATTTCTAGAAATTATTCAACTGGGCTAATGCGCAAATCAAATTTTGCTTCAAAACAAATTTTACGATCACCATCGAGAAATGACGCCTCAAAATTTGCCAGTTTTTGCCTATTAAGTTCGCATTTTTGGCAGTAATAATACCTAAAATGTGTGTGAATAATTTGCATGCCATAAGGCGAGTGATATATAGAATAGATTCGTTAGCAATCCATTGATAATTGAAATGCAACGTGCGAGCGAAACAGAAATGTTCTATCTATAGACTACTTAAGATCAACAAAGCTGGTCTATCTTTATAATTATTGTTGAATAAGTTTTGACAACTTTCAGCTTTTGGCAAGTCACAAAGACTAAGATCTTTTTATTTAAGCAACCTTGAACTGTATCGTTGTTGTCTTTATCTTATCGGGTAATAAATGTGAATTTCACATGCGGCTGGTTAATTTCCTTAAATGCGCAAGACAAATACAATTGTTGCCCTACCAAAAAATAAAATGCTTATCGCAACGCTCAATTACCATGCAATATTCGACGATTAGCGATTTTTAACTGACAATTTTGGTTGACTATACACGAAATTGAAGCATTTGATACGAACGTCTGGGAGAGGTTAGATCGCAGAGATCGTAGACCGGTTTGGCTTTGAATTTTACTTACTGTTCATGACTTCAATTAAAAAAGGCCTAAAACGAAATTTGCATAAAAACTTTGAAAAGCTTTCAATACGCCATAAATTAGCCAGACAAGTGACTAACTATATATATCGTATATATGTATATATTGTCCCTCTCCCGCACAGCGTCCAATGGTAATGGCCGTGATACTGTTGTTTGCCCTGGCACTTGTACTCGGTTGCTATTGCGCGATTCATAGGAAAAAGATCAGTGCGATTTACCTAAAGCCGTTGCTGAAGAACACCCCCTTCGAGACAGACTTCTACCATGCCACGCCCATCGAACAGCGGAAGATGCGCACCATCTGGGATATACCTGGACCACAGCGGATACCCTTTTTGGGAACTAAGTGGATCTTTCTCATCTTCTTCCGCCGCTACAAAATGACCAAACTGCACGAGGTCTACGCAGGTGAAAGACTCCAACGAATCTCACAGACCATGTGCTAATATCTCTCCCTCTTCTTTTTCTCTCTCTCCCCCTCCCTGCAGATCTGAACAGACAATACGGGGATATTGTGCTTGAGGTTATGCCCTCAAATGTTCCCATCGTGCATTTGTATAAGCGGGAGGATCTGGAGAAGGTGCTCAAGTACCCGAGCAAGTATCCATTTCGCCCGCCCACCGAAATCATTGTGATGTACCGCCAATCGAGGCCTGATCGCTATGCAAGCGTTGGCATCGTCAACGAGCAAGGTCCCATGTGGCAACGTCTGCGATCTTCGCTCACCTCCAGCATCACCTCGCCACGCATACTACAAAACTTCCTGCCCGCACTAAACGCGGTCTGCGATGACTTTGTGGAGTTACTGCGGACCCGGCGCGACCCACAGACCAATGTGGTGCCCAATTTCGAGGAGTTGGCCAACCTGATGGGCCTGGAGGCAGTCTGCACGTTGATGCTGGGCCGGCGCATGGGCTTTCTGGTGCCAAATACGAAGCAGCCTGAGAAGATTAGTCAGCTGGCGGCGGCCGTCAAGCAGCTCTTCATCTCGCAACGGGACTCGTACTACGGGCTGGGCCTGTGGAAGTACTTTCCCACCAAGACGTATCGCGACTTTGCACGTGCCGAGGACTTGATCTATGAGTAGGTATAAGAGCTTTGACTCGCCGCCCGTGCGCAGCCTTGTCTAATGCCTGCTTACAGCGTCATTTCCGAGATCATCGACAACGAGCTGGAAGAGCACAAGAAGTCCGCGGCCTGCGAGGACGAAGACTCAGCCGGTTTACGGAGCGTGTTCCTTAACATACTCGAGCTCGAAGATTTGGACATTCGCGACAAGAAGTCAGCCATTATAGACTTTATAGCAGCGGGCATTGAAACGGTGAGCGACAGTCTGTCCCTCCTACTTCCCATTTTCCTCCCTACAATCTCCAAGTCCTTCTCTCACTCTCTATTGCACTCTCTTGAGGGAGGGTGTGTTCATTCGTTATTGCAATTGATTACAATTACTCTCTTAATTCTATCTCTAGCTAGCCAACACTTTGCTCTTTGTGCTCAACTCCGTGACCGGAGAACCCTCATCCATGCCGCGTATTCTCAGCGAGTTTCTCGAGTATCGCGACACAAACATCCTGCAGGATGCACTAACCAACGCGACCTACACGAAGGCCTGCATCCAAGAATCCTATAGACTGCGGCCCACAGCTTTCTGCTTGGCACGCATACTCGAAGAGGACATGGAACTCTCAGGGTACTCGCTGAATGCAGGAGTGAGTACAGTCAATCTTTATCTTTGCGGCAATCTTTAATTATTTTCTATCTTCTTCTTGCAGACGGTGGTTCTTTGCCAGAACATGATCGCCTGCCACAAGGATAGCAACTTTCAGGAGGCCAAACAGTTTAACCCTGAACGCTGGATCGATCCCGCTACGGAAAACTTCACCGTGAACGTGGACAGTGCCAGCATTGTGGTGCCCTTTGGGGTAGGACGACGTACATGTCCGGGAAAGCGGTTCGTGGAAATGGAGGTAGTGCTGCTACTAGCCAAGGTGAGTTAGGAACAGAACAAAGTTTTTAGAACCCGCAAAACCTTTTTCAGAGAATTAATCAAGTGCGCGCAAAAGTATGCAAGAGTTTTTTCTTGCAAATTACGTTTATTATTATTTTATTATTTGTATTATTATTATTATTATTTTATTCCTTATTTTGCAGCTTGTTCTTGCTTTCGAAGTCAGTTTTGTGGAGCCTTTGCAAACCGAATTCGAGTTTCTGCTAGCGCCTAAGACCCCTCTAAGTTTGGTTCTGCGCGATCGAGTGATCTGATTGGCGTTGTATTTAATACAACACCGAAAAAAGTAAAAACGGATTTTCCAACAAAACTGTAATATGTATATATGGGAGAGAAATAGAAAGTAGTTGGTCGCCTTCATTTGGAAAATTACAGCATCTAAAAATCACCAAGAACATACTTCATGTTCAGAACTTTCATGAAACATGCTTTGAAAATCTGATAACTACTTAAAGTAAAGTAAAAAACTTTAATTACAACGCAAATAAAATGAAAACCAAACTTGTATATTACTTAAAGAATGAGATGTTATCTATAGGTCCCTAACTCACCGTATAGAGATGCATTTACTTGTTCCGTATTCGCATTCGTTTCTAATGTGTTGTTGTAATTAATTTTAATTATTATTCTTGTTTATCTTAAGTAGGGGCAATTATTTGTGTGCGTGTAAACGGAAAGACTGTATTTAAGTTTTGTTGTTTAAAGCGATGTAAAAAGTATAATATTTAAAATTTGTGTAGAATCGAAAACTAATGTGTAATACGCTGTACAGTTAACATTTACGTATTTATTCACGTTTTTCTAATTCTTAGTTTTTTATCTGTGTATATTTTTTGTTAAATGAAAAAAAAAACTAAACGAGAGTTAAAAAGAGAAAAAGAATAAAGCAAAGCTTTTGAACTGTGTTTATAAATTATTTTGTTGTCTTATTTGACCCATTAAATTTCGAAAATCATGGTGAACTAACACAGTTGTCAAATCGTGCGTTTTTACCGCTGTTATTCTACAAAGAAGCCAGATTTGGCGGGGAAAAAACGGTATCGGCAACACTGAGAGACAACGACAGAGCTGTTAACTCTGTAACAGTACTGTTATTGGTTGTCTCTGTCACTCTTTGATTTTAACAGTTTGCTGTTACTGCTTTAGCAGAACCCACAACCACTGTACAGTCACGTCTCACATATAAGTAATAGTTGCAGTTGCCAAGGTTTGTGACCAAAATGGCTAACTACAGTGCTGGTCAGGCAGTACACCTAGTATAAATTCCATAAAGTTAAAAGTTAAGTTTAAAATAAATAGTGCTATATAAATTTAAGGCGATTTATTGAGCTGCAAATTGCTTATACACAGGTTATGCTTCATATTTTGCCTATTTATTCAGCAGTTTATTAGTTGTGCAAACAGTTTGAAAAATACTTGGCTGGCTTTGAGTTTTTAAACATGTTTCAAGCGCTAGTTTCGCTCTCGCACACTTTGGCTCTCTCATGCGCGCTCTTTCTCAATCTCCCTCTCTGGGTTTTGGTGACTGCTTGGCGGGCTTAGGCCTCGATGCTTTGAGTCTTGGGTACGTTACAACAGTTGACGTTAGCGTGTCGTCGGTTTCAGTTTCAGTTGCAAAGTTTTTCCCGATTCGTGTAAAAAATACTTCAAATTGCGCGCTACAAATTCTGACTGTATCTTTGTCTGTGTCGGTCTTAGTGTTTGTGTGTGTTAAAAAAATAATAAAAACTAACACGATTCGGCTGCACTTTACTGCCTGCACTTCTACTAAGTATTCGCAATGTACGCAAATGCCGAAGATTTTGTAATACACAACACAGGATACTAATAAAAGCAAACCTGTTTGCAAGCGAACAATAATTACAAGTTTAAGAAAATACGTACAAATAACAAATGGTGTAACTAATACACTAAAATGCTGCTACGACTGCGACTGCAGCTGCCACTTCCCCACTTCAGACTTCAGAGTTGAAATCGGAGATCTGTTCTTGCTCTCGCAAGATGAAGCTCTCTCTCGCCGTGCAGCCCCACCCGAAAACTAATTGTTATTGTTGCTGCTGGGGCTGTTGTGGTACAGTACAACAACAATGGCTACAATAACAAGAGCGTAGCTGTGCTGAGTTTATTTTGTTAGACATGCTAATTCTGCACAATTTACACTGGCTAACAAATTGTTTGTTTAATGATTCATAGCGATTAAGACACTGTTCACAACGGGGACTAAGCTCAATTGAAGTATTTGTGTGTTTGTGTGTGGAAACTTGTTTGGTTTGTAGTTAATAAATTAGAGAAACACCTGAAAATACTATTTAAAAGCCAGTAAATACCTTACATATACCAGAAAACATTTAAATTAAGAAAATACTTATAGAAGTCTTTGATAGTACTGACATATTTCAATGAATAAGTTTTAACTCTTTGTATTTTATTATTATTGTATTACTTGCATCAGATTTCATTATTTTGTTTGGTATTTTCTTTAGTATTTTACTTAAAATACCTGCAAGTATTGATAGTATCAGATTTCGTTATTTATTTTTGGTAGTTTCTTTAGTATTCAACCTAAAAATAGTAAATACATACTATCGTAATAACTTCCTGAAAATATTAGAAAATATTGATTTCTTAAGATTTCAAAAGTTTGTCGTGGTATTTTCTTTAGTATTTTTCGCTTAACTTACACTTTGACCCCTAAAACGTAGTATAGTATAAATCGGAACATGTACTAGATAAAGAACATTTATGTTAGCACTGCCACTGACACTGACCTTCGACGTTGGCGTTGTCATTGAATCAGCCAACCCGTCAACGAGGGCTGAGCTGGGCAACTACCCTGTCAAGGCGCGATACAACCCTGCCCTACCCACCTGTTATAGTGGAATTGCATGACTGGACGAGGCTAGTGGGTGGGCCAGTTGTGTCGCTGAGTGTCGTGGGGTGTGGGTCCAAATGAGGTCAACAAACAGCAAAACACGTTGAAAAATCGCAAAGTTTCACTCGGCCCTTAAGCGTCGCCGTCGTCGTCGTCGTGGCAAGTACAGTAGGCGCCCGCGCCCTGTCAGGGGACACGAGTGTACCCAGAGCCAGTTTGCCAGTTGTGCATATCAATGCAGTGGAGCGCACTGTGTGGGCTGTATGAGAAGTGGGAGGGGAGAGCGCACTGTGTGGGAAGTGGGGTACGGGGCACATGCGTTGTAAAACGAGTTTTGTTATGTTTTTCAATGAGATGAGATGCTGCGCAGCTGCTGATCATGATCACAGTCACAATGATGATGTATTTCTTAAGCAATGGGCTGAGCCTCAACCCAAACTGAACTTCAATTAATTTAATTAGCCTGAGAAGGAAATGTGGCTGGAGCTGAAGCACATGTGGCGCGTAGGTTTTGTCTATAAGAAAGATAAGAATGGCGGAGCAAAACAAAACAGCGAAACACAAGACACACACACACACTCACACAACATAACTGGCAAGTCGATGACCCAATGCGACCCGATACTAACCAGACCAGTTATAGGGCTGCCTGCCTGACGGAAAGCGAAACGAGGTTAAAACACAGTGCTGGCCAAAAAAGAGTGCACAGACCACGCAGGCAGCTCTCTTAGAGAGAGCGTGCAAGTTTTGTGGCTGCGCGAGCGCAAAACAGGTGTGGCTCACAGTGCTCTCTCTCTCACGTGTCTCTCTCACAATCGCGCTCTCTGTCTTCCTCTCTGTCTCCCTCTCTTGCGAGCTTCTTGAAAACCCGTTGAACTGGTCAAGCTGTTTGTTTACATTTTTTCGTGGTTGTTTTGGTTGCCCCAACTCCGTTTCCTCCTTTCCTGTTATTACTTTATTTCTTTCTTTGCTTTCTTCTAAACTGTTTTGGCTCTGTCCAAAACGCAAAACGTGAGAAATTCGTTAGCAGCAACATGAAATCTGTTGTCGGGTGCTTCCCTATAACGAGTGCGAAGCTCAGGCCCGACTCGAGTTACCACCCCAAAATTACTTAACGGCAATTTTCAAGTTGTTTTTATCGCTGAGTCGTGAGGCGACAAATTGCTGGGGGTATTACGTTGCGAATACTGTGCCGACAGTTATTGTTGGCACACCAAGAAAGTTTAGTAAACATATTGGAAAGCTGATCAAGATGCAGTCCAGGAAAAGTCGATTTCCTGTTCGGATATTATACTATTTTGATTTGCAGGGTGTTTTGTTGATCACAATTATCATATTAGTTTTGCTTGCTCCAATCAAGTTGAACACGCAATAGTTTTCAGAGCCCAACACGTATTAGGTTACCTTAAGTTAAGGCAAACAACAAAAAGGGCGTCACTTGCCATCTCGAGGGAAAGTTGTGCAGCGAGTTCTATGTGTTTTTATTTCCCGCTTGAATTTTAATTGCTTATGAAGTCAGCCCTATAGGTTGTCGGGGGTCAACTGTGCGTGGCGGTGCCCCCTTTCGCGCTTCGCCACCTCGAACAGCCCCCACAGCCCACGGCTGTGCGTTTATGGGTTATATTCGTTTTTTAGTGTACGTGCCGTAAAGCTATAATGCAATTAGCTTTAATCAATGAGAGAGTCGCCAATGGGGCATGGAGCGCAACGACTACGATTATTGGTTGACTTATTGCCCAAACGAAGCAAAAGTGTCGCATTGTTTGGGATGGAACTGTAATTACCAGCACAAGGGTCATTAAAAATGAACGAGTTGGTATTAAACTGGGTGAACAGCTGTTGGCAGATTTCTTACCCCCCCCACCTAACTTAACTAATTCGTTTGCCAAAACGAACCTATTCGCAACTGCACCCACATCAGTTCGTTCTATTCGTGACATCATTCGCCAGCCCTTAAATAGTTTCGTCTCTCGGTACGATTTCGACGCGTATGTGGGAGACCTTCGCGGGCAATTGACACAAATTCCCAAGCACATTCTACACGCCTCACTGCGCACCGGAGTATCTAATGAGAATAACAAATAACTCAGTGCTAAAAATGGTAAAAAAAATGAAGACCGAACAGAACAATAACCCGAAGACCGTCTTGCCATGTTCTCTTTTGTAGATTGAGCGAGAGACCAGCGAGAGCTGAGCCCGAATCGAGTAAAATGAGTTATTTACGCTCGATAGGTACCTAATGACAAGGGGGGAATACCCTTGGCGGGGAGGGAGTGTGTCAGCCATAAGCACTATCTATTTTAGCTAGTTGTTCAATTAATTAATTGCTTTCATCTTGTTTCGCAGAAATCTCCCGAGTCGAAATGTCGCCAGCGGATGATAACTCCTTTGCCACGACGAGTGGCAACAAGAAAGCCACCTACACCCTGATCACCATCAAAGTTGTCGAATTGGTGAGTTACTATATATACAATAGTGATATATATGTCTGCATACAGTATGCAACATATACAAAACATATTTAAAAGGAATATATAGTACATATTAATATCAAATATTAGATATCTTATATTATAAATACTTTGATAATTTAATCTGCTTTGCTCTTCCTCGTTCGCAGTGCCTTCTGATTTGCTGTCTGGGCCTGATAGATGAACCTGCGAACAATTCGAATTTGCGTGTCTTCATCACGCCACGAGTTGTGGCGCTATGCTACGTGACCTTTGGTGCTCTGGCCATCTACACTGCAATCTACCTGATAATGGCGCTCTTCGGCGATCTGTAAGTAGAAATTAGCTAGTCAGACTTAGGATTTGTATTCATTTTTGAGTTCCTTACCCTCAGCACCCCCTGGCGTACGGCAACACTTTGGGCTCTGGTCGGATTCGTTTTGTATATTGCAGTGACGATATTTCTGTTCCGCGACTGGAGCAACACCAAGGATCGAAACTACTGGCATCCGAATATGCATCGCCTGGATCTGGTAATGGCCGCTGCATCCATCTCACTCGTTACCGCTCTGATCTATTTAGTGGATGTTCTTCTGACCATTCGCTTCGGCGTCCACGGTGATCTGGAATGACAAGATCGCGGACTATTCCGCCATCTGTAATATTTACAGAGAGCCTAGTCTTAAGCCAACCCCCCGTCCATCAGCGCCTGCTAATGCTTCTCTCACGCTGCTGATAATTGTAATTGTTCAAAAATACATATCAGAAACTGTATCATACCATATCCTATATATCACATACATTTGTATGTACATCATAATTGCCATCATTAAAAAAAGAATGTACAAAAAGCCAATCGAATTGTAGAGAATCTTTTAGTATGTGTAGAAGAATATGAGAATTCGCCTTCAGTCCCTGTTTACATTTTTTTGTTTTTAATTAAGATTATTGATTCACGAAACGATTTTTCTAATCCATATATAACATAAGTTTTACACCGATTATTTTTCTAACGATGGAAATAAATTGTCACCAAACATACTCGAAACCCTTGTGTATTACTTGTGTAGTGTATGTATATATCCCTGAATATACAGGAAATCAACGAGAAAAAGTTTTTATAGCATGGAATAGCGAGTATCTAATGAAAATACAAAATAACTCAGTGCCACATGTTAAAAAAACATAAAAACAAAAAACTAAGTGAAAACCAAACTCAACAATACTCTGAAGACCGTCTTGTAATATATTGAGCTGAGCATGAAACGAGTAAAATGAGTTATTTGCACTCGATAGGTCTTAACGGCGATAAACTTGGGAATGGAGAAGGGTTGGGGATAGGTTTGTGGTTGAGCCAGCGATAAGCTTTGCGTATTTCAATTGATTGTTCCATTATTTGCTTATTCCGCAAGAACTCGCGAGTCGAAATGGAGACGACGGACGAAAAAATCTTTTCTAAGACGAGTAACCAAACTAAGGCCACCTACACTTTGATATCCATCAAAGTTGTGGAATTGGTGAGTAATTATATAGATACATAGAGATGTATATGCATAAATCATTTATGCATTTGTATTTTATATATATTTTCATAATTATTGTTCCACCTACAGTGCCTTCTGATTTGCTGCCTTGCCCTGATCGAAGAGCCTGCAAACAGTTATCATTCACTGTGCTACGTGACCTTTGGTTCCCAGGCCATCTACACTGCAATCTACTTGATCATGGCGCTCTTTGGTGATATGTAATTAGAAAAACAAGGTGTGTCTTTGGGTTTCTATTTATTTTCGAATTCCTTACACGCAGCACACCCTGGCGTACGGCAATACTTTCGGCCCTGCTCGGATTCGTTTTAAATATTGCGGTGATGTCCCTTCTGTTCATGGATTGGAGCAACGACGATCGACACGGCTGGCATCCGAATATGTATCATCTGGATCTGGTAGTGGCCGCTTCATCTATCTCATTCGTTACCGCCCTGATCTATTTATTGGATGCTGCTCTGACCATTCGCTATGGCATCAGCAGAGATCTAGAATGACAAGATCGGACTTTTGCGCTGTGCAGAGAGGCTAGGCCTTGATGTTTTACCTCCGGCTTGTTTTGCAGAAATATAGAGTATTGAAATGTCACCAACAGATGATAAATCTATTTAATGCTCTATCATAATTCACTTGAATTCGCCAAACCTACATGAAATTCCCAGTTTAAATTCTAAATAAATATTTTTTAATTTCGCATGAAATTCAAAAAAATATCACATATTTTCATTCGGGATTTTTATATTTTATATATATATATACACATATATACATACAATACGCATTATACACAATTGCACAAGATAGTGTTGAATTGACTGTGGATTTTCCCTTATCAGCTCCAAGTTTTTCAGAATTCGAGCTTTGAAAGATTTCGACGTGTAGAACTTTTATTATTAATTTGACTGTAGTGCCGTCTGGTTTATGTTGAGCGTTAGCGTTCCATAAAAGTGAGCGACATGAAACACATTTATATCCTCATCTCCCTGGTCCTGGTCAAGCTCATAGAAGCAGCGGATCCTCAAACCGATGTGAGTATAATATTTATATATAAAGAGAATATTAAAAGTGATTTGTGTTTTATATAAGATTTGTCATATTTCGCTTCAGTTGGAGGAAACTTGTGGCGCGTACACTCACAAAATAGTGAAACCGATGTTGACTTATCTCGATGAAGTTTCGCAGAAAATAAAGAATAATGTTAATGAAATGGAAATAAGAAATAACAAAATAACGCAGCTCGAAGAGAAAGTTATGAAAGCTGAAAAAGAAGCTCAAATCAAGGAAGATTTAGTGAAAGAAATCAAATTTCAAAACGAACTCCTTCATGAAACTATCAAAAGTTTAATGAATCAGTCACTGGTCGATTGTCAATCAATTGCCGAAAATAAAAAGAAAGTTGACGAAATGGTTGCAAATTCGTCTGCTGAACATTCGTTTACTTTTGATGTTCTTTATGATTCTGAGATAAACGGACCTGGATGGATCGTGATACAACAAAGAATCAAAGGCAATGAAAATTTCTACAGAGACTGGGCCAGTTATCGTGACGGCTTTGGATCTTTTGATGGTGACTTTTTTCTGGGCCTTGAAAAAATTCACCGCATTACCAGAGAACAACCTTACGAGCTTTACATTTATATGGATAAGATCAATATTGATGGCACAATGGAACAAATTCAATTTGCCAGATATGATGAGTTTGCAATTTCTGGTGAAGAGGACAATTACAGACTAATTAAACTGGGTCAATACTCTGGAAATGCAACTGACCATTTGGATTATCACAGGAATGCACCTTTCTCAACATACGATCGTGATAACGATGAGGCTGTTGATGGCAATTGCGCATCGTATCGTCATGGAGGCTGGTGGCACAAACATTGTGCTAGTTGGTAAGAGTTTCATCTTAAAGATTATTCCTGAAAATGTATTAAATAACATTTATCTTATAACAGCAATTTGAATGGAATGTTCTTAACTGAAGGGCATCCATCTCATAAAAGTATAACTTGGGGAAAACTGGAGTTTCTAAAATTCGTTAAAATGCTTATTAAACCTAAAGCCAACTGAAGTCGACTACTAAAGAAATATTTTAAAATGTTCTCAACTCAAACTTATATTTGTTCTCAATTATTCCTAATTAAATAATGATCGATTAATGCGAAATCATTTAAATATGTATAAACATGCTGAATATATATACCGAAATAAACACATAAATATTAAACATTTCTTATACTCTTATTGCTACCTTTGGTTCTCTGACAAACTACGATCTATCTGCTTATGGCGGTTAAGCAGGCCTAGGCAATAAATTCATCATATTATTCATGATTATGGTTAGTAATATATCATTTTCAGAATGCAAGTAGAAACTTTATTGGTTTGCCTTGTTTATAAAACAGGTACAATAGATACAAATTTGATTTACATCCGAATCTGGCAGCTGATCTGTTCAAATGGATATTATATTTTGTTTTTGTTTAAGAATAATAATCGTACAACGATCATTATGTTTTATATGGGAAAAAAAAGTTAGTACTCTGGTTGGTTTCAGAAACATATATAACTCAAAAGTATAAGACTAAACAATATCCTCCGAAAGTTGAGGATAATTAACGAGAAATACTCCTTAGAACTAACAACATTATAAACATATTTTAAAGTTCTCATCCTACAAAGATTACTTGGTAATTACAAGAGTTTTCACTGTGGCAGGCTTAATCGTTTCCAAGTTTCAGATTGTAAAATATTTAACTTTCCATAAAAGAGATTTCATTTGATGGCTATGGTGAAATATTTCTCAATATCCTGATCGTTTTCGATCATTTTTAGACTGTTGAATGTTTCCTTGATGTAGCATTTGCACGCATCGCCATTTCCTATAGGAAATAATGAAAATGAAAAAGGTTTTTACTCGTTTATAATTCTAAATTTCTACCTACCTAAGCTGCCATCGCAGATGCGTTGTGTGATGAGTTTGGCCAGTGCTTTGAACAGTTCTTTGGTAGCAATCTTACGTTTGTAGTAGGGATTGAGCCACTGCACCACAGATTTGCTCACATCACTCTTTTGTTGATTACTCTTGGCAGGTTTTTCTCTGTTGGAAGCGGGCTGAGAACTTTCTTTGTCTTTGCTGGAGCCTGAATGAGGCTTTTCTTTGCTTCGTTCGGCTCCTGGTTTTTCACTGCTGCGCTCTGACCTCTCATGTCCTTTCTTCTCCCTTTCCTTATCTCTATCTTTCCTTTGCTCATCTGTTTGGGCTTTCTTTTCTTCAATCATTTGGCGTGCTGTCACAAAGCCACCTAAAGCAGTCTCCTTAACTTTCTCGTTTTCTTCTTTTATCGACCGTTTGGTCAACGACTTTTCTTCGAGCATTTGCCGTGCGGTTGTAAAACCTTTAAAATCAGGTGTCTCCTCCACCTTATCATCTGCCTCTCTTTCATTTTTATAATCTTTCTCTTCAGTTTTTGTTTGTCCAAAGTTAAATGTGCTGGTCGAAGGCTTTGCCGGTTTCTTTTCCTTCTCCTTTTCCTGATGAGAGACGCGTGTTTTGCGATGCATGTCGTAGCTGCCATCGCCATTTGCCTGCAGCCTGTACTTTCTTATTCCAAACTCCAGAGCAAGTTGTACTTTCTCATCTTCTTTCTGTTGCTTCTCTTCTTTAGTCAGTTGTTCGTCTTGGTCTTCCACCTTCACTTTGGCCTCAGTTGTTTCCAGATTATTGCTTGGCTGTTCTTGCTCTTCTTCTCCCGACATTGGCTCATCTTCTGTAGGAGTATCTTTTGGCTCTTCCTTAATAGTCAACAGTTCTTCCGCCGCTTCATCCTCTTCCTTTTCCTCTTGCACCTCTGTCTTTATCTTTGTAAAGAAACTAGAGATCGATGTCTGTTTGTTCTGCTCCTGCTTAAAGCCCTTGCGTTCCCTCAACGCCTTTGGTGTTTCCTTTAGTAATTGTGGCTTTTGGTCCTCCAGCTCCTTTAGCTTCCGTTCGAAATAGGCCACACTTCCTCCGGTCCAAGCGCCTTTAGCGCTTGTCTCTGGTCGCGGCACATATTCCGCTATGAACGGCATTAGCGTCGCTTTGGCGGTTTGTTGTTTGACAACCGAAAGCTGGAGAAGATCAATTGTTATTATGTGTACCGAGAGTATATAGGCAACTAACCCACCTGCTTGGCTATTGCATGTCTGTACATGTTTACCACACGCTGAGCTCGGAACACTTCGTACTCCAGATCGACCGCCATCGCCTCGTAGTCGTTGTGCCTCAGTGCACTTCTCGGCTGCTGCTCGGCCTCCTTCTCGCATTTGTGCACGTTGGCCTTGAGCGCATCGATCAGTGCATCCAAATACTTCTCACGCTGCGGATGCTGTAAGCCGGCAATCTTCGTATCCGTCGACTGCGCCTGTCGCACCCGAGCAATCTTTGTGCTCTTCTCCTGCTCCAGTTGGCGGGCGGCGCTGATTTGTTTGCGCAGCTTGAACTGCTCCTTGATAAAGTCCTCGGTGTCCTTTTTGGCACGCTTCGATAGAGCCGCATGACTTTGTCCGGACTCGTTGTCTGAATCGTCACTGGCGTATTCCTGCGCGGCGCGTTTGCTGCCTGCGCGACCACCTGAGCAAGGGGATGTGGAAGATGATTCAAGCAAGTCAAGCAACAGCACTCAAAGAATCAACTTACCCTCGTAGAGATCGGCGCAATCCTGCAGCGAAATGTGCGACTTAAACGTAGCATCCATGCAGAGTTTTTGAAACGTCTCCAGTGCCTTCTCCGCTTGCTTGGGTCGCTTGCAGACATCGCATTGCACGGTGCAGGCGGGCGCAGGATCACCAAAGAAGTCAGCGAACAGTTTGTGCCGGCAGCGCGTTTGTTCACAGAAATCCACAATTCGTTCAAATTGCCGCAGGGCGCGTTCCGTGAGAGCTTCACGATCTCCGCGTCCACGCGCACGTTGAGCATCATTCTGGAGTAGGAAGCGTATGGAGCGCACATCCTCACGTCCATAATATAAACGACAAAAGGATTGCAAGCCATCGCGACCAGCGCGACCCGATTCCTGGTAATATGCAGCGACATTTTGCGGCACATCCCAGTGGATGACGAAGCGTACGCTGGGCTTGTCCACGCCCATGCCGAAACTGTTGGTGGCACAGATGATGGGCTTATCGCCGCGCATCCACGACTCCTGCACCTCGGTTCGCTCTGCTGTCTTCAGACCTGCATGGTAGGCGACTGCGCCTACCCCCTGCTTGGACACGCCCACCGCGACGCGTTCCACCTGATCACGCGTGCGGCAATAGATGATGCCACAGCCACGCTGTTCCTTGGGCATCGCTTTGAACTCCTTCGCGTCGCCCAGACAATGTTCCGCAAAGGTTGCCAAGTGCTTAAAATCATCCTCTATGGAGTTCTTGTACACGATGTCATAGTAGAGATTTGAACGAAAGCTGGGTGTACTGAACTGTGCCACAGGCTGTCGCAGACGCAGCTGCTTATAGATATCCTCACGCACCTCCAACGAGGCTGTGGCCGTCAACGCCAACCAGGCCACATCCGGATACTTGGAGCGCAGCTCGCCTAGTTTGAGATAGTCGGGCCGGAAGTCATGGCCCCACTGGGACACACAGTGCGCCTCGTCCACGGCGAAGTAGGCCAGTTTCTTGTGCTTGTACAGCGAATGAAGCAGCTCCTGGAAGAACTTTGTTGCTGCCTGCTCTGGAGTTATGTAGAGGAACTTAATGTTTGTCTTGATCGCACGAAGATCCATTATGACACGCTCCCGCTCCTTGGTGCTCATCTTTGAGTTGAGTGAATCAGCCTGCACCTTGATCTTGGTCAGATGATCGATCTGATCCTTGATCAGAGCCAAGAGGGGGGAAAAACAATTGTCAACTGATTCTCACACATCAGGCCGGGCAACTGGAAACACAGGGACTTTCCCGATCCCGTGGGCATCGACACATAGACATCCTGTTTCTCTGCAAGATAAATATTTATTATCAAGCAATTCAAACTCGTTGGAAACTACCAAAGTTGTTTCTTACTTTTCACTGCGCATTTAATTGCCCGCTCCTGCAGCTCCGATTTGAAACTTTTGTGGCCGAAATACCTTTTCAACATCGAGCCAATGGCACCGGAGTCTGTCATTATAAAGCCGACACTTGAACACAATAACACATTATAAATAACAAAGCCTGTGCAAAAATGTTGCGTATTTCGTCGTGGAGAATGCCGCCAAAATCAGCTGCAATAGCGATGATAGAAGCGATAGCAGATTGTTTCGCAACGAGAGTCTGTTAATGATATCGATGATTTTAATAACAGCACAGCTGCCTGCTCCAATAAGTTTAAGAATGGCAATAGCAACCATTGAGTGAGAGACTTAGTTTTTAGTAAATTTATAATTATAAGTTATTTTATATTATTTTAAATATGAAAAAGTAATTTGTCATTGTCATTGCCAATCTTGTCTCATCGATTTTTCAAATTGCCGCCAACAGCTGATCTGTTGCCTGTTACTGCGAATGGCAACAGTCTGTTAATCTATTCGGAATTTGTGCTGCCAACTTCTTAAAATTGTTAACTGATCAGATATTTAATATATAACAAATTATATAAGTTTAATTTCGTATAATTATCGAAGATCATTAAAATTACAAACAAATTGCATTTAAATGTTATAGATTACGCTCATCAATAAGCATCGAATGCTTAATGCGCTCATGTACCAAATTCGGACAACGTTAACATTCGGAGAACATAACTTCATATTAACATGCTGTTAACTGCCAAGGCATGTTAGTTTCGGACCGAAACTTTCATTGCTCACTCTCTTAACATCAGTCCATTTCACGCGCTCGGTCAGCGCGCACGTATTAGTTCGTGTTGTATAATTTTGATTTGATTTCGTCGTGTCGCGCAACTGCGTATGCGTGTGTTTGTGTGCGTGCGTTCGACTGTGTGTGAGAGTGCGTAACGCGACGTTAATTGTTGTTGATTTAAAATAACTTATGTTGTAAACGAAACCAAAGAGAGTCTATTTACCGCCTGCAACTGCAATCCATAAAATGAACATTAGGAAACAGCAGCAGCCACAACAACAACAACAACAGCGGGCAAGTGCAATGCCGGCAAAAACAAAGTAATGCATCACTTTGTCGCGTCGTTGTGTGTGTGAGTTTTGTGCGTGTGCCGTTTCTCTCCTCTCTTTCTCTCCAAAAATATTTACCGTAATCACACAAAGCAAAGTGCAAGAAAATCAGCAAGAACAACTACAATGACAACCAAAAGCCGGCAAAAGGCAATAAAAAAGTCTTCTTTCTTCTCCGTGTTTCGATTGTGACAAACGTTAACAACAACAACAACAACATGGCTCCAAAGTACGCCAAGCTAAATTCGCAACAACAACAACCAGAAGCAGCGTCTGCTTAGCAGCAGCAGCAGAAGAACTACAGCAACAACAACAACAAATGCCGCCCAATTTGTGATATTAAACAGTCTGTTGTTCTTGTTGTTGTTGAACACAACACAGGCGCAACCTCAAATCCAACAAGGGGCGGGGCAGGCAGTCGGTGCCCCACAAACTGCCGCCCTCGCCGCCCCTGGACCCGTTGCCAGCCCTGGCTCATCATCATCTGCCTCGATCCTCGATCAATTCAGCCCCAACTGCAGCGCTGTCACCCACATCTTCCAAGCGCGTGGCATCGATGCCAATGAAATACCCCAGAAACCCAGTAACGGTAAGTGATAAACCAATAGGAATATAGGGAAGATTCACTGAGAAGAAAGTATAAATTGGGGAACTATTTTAGGAAAGTAATAAAGGGAGGATTCGCTGAGAAAAAAGTATAAGTTAGAGAACTATTCACGGAAAGGAATAAAGGGAAGATTCACTGAGAAGAGAGTACTAGTTTTAGGAACTCTTTACGGAAAGTTTCGCTTTCAGCAATCATCCATACATACATACATATGTTAAATAGTCTATAAAAAACTGCCTCGTCTATCGTAACCCAATTGAATTGTGGGCCCCAGTGGGTCTACAACTTTGCCGGCTCTACGTCAATTTGCTTATCAATGGTGCTTATCAGCAAATCATGCGTACCCAGCTCCCTCTGGCAGTCGCACCCACACACACACACAGACATAGACAGCCTCAGAAGTAACCTACTTAAATAGATATTACCTGGGTAACAAAGGTGCTTGGGCAAGAGAGTTGTCGATGTTCTTTAAAGACTCGGAATGAATCTCCATTCTCGATGCTCGCACCGTGAGGCAGTTCTGTTCTCAAGCTTTATCTAAACGCTGGCGCTTATCAGAAAAGAAAAGGTAAAAGGCAGGGCAGAGAAGCAGAGTAAAGAGAAGAGCAGGAGAGAGAAGAAGAAGAAGAATCAATAAAATGTATGACTCACGCAACACTCGAAGAACAAAAAGAACAAGAGGCTGCAACTATTTTATTTGGCTAACTTATCTAACCAACGAAAAGAAAGAGAAGCAAGAAGAGAGCGAGACAAGAATGGAAGAGTGTGCGAGAGAGAGAGAGAAAGGTTCACAGACGCCGACAGCATATCGATAAATATAAATCCTGAGCTGAACTCGATTCGATTGGAGTGCATAATTTAAACGATTTCAATGACACCTTGATTAATATCAGTATACCTGTTCGCCCTATCTCTCTCTCTCTCTCTCTCTCCCATCCCTCGTCCTCTCTTGTTCCACGCATTTCCATGAAATTATGAACGAAACAGAACGCAATGCAGTGCGTTGCATTTGACCAAAAGATAAAGAAACATTGGAGAGACAAGAGGAAGAAGAAATAAAAAATCAAAAAACGAAAAGAAAAACCAATCAAGTAACGTTGAAAACTAAAAATAAACAACGCAACACATAGAGGCGTCGGCAGGTAAAGCGCAAAGAGGGCACAGGGTAAAGGAAGAGAGAGGGGGGAGAAGGAAAGGGAAGACACGCTAAAGGCAGAGGCTGCAACAGTTTACCTGAAAACAAATCAAATAAACGTAAAAACCAAAGGCAAGCACACAGTGCACAGTGGGTCAAATTGCCAAAAATAATTGAGTAATTATTAATATGATTTGCTGCATAAATAAAACACGTTTTTATTTAAAATAAATAGATATAAATAAAATAAGTTGATAAACATATATTTGATTAATACAAAGATTACAAATATATACGTAATAAATAAAATAAATATAACAATACAAAACGAAAAATAAAATTAGCAGCTAGGATTATAAACTATTATCGTCCACTGTGCAGAGAGAGAGAATAGAGAGAGAGAGGGAGGGGGTTGCCAACTTATTGCAATTAAGCGTGATTAATTCAGGCTTTATACAAATTAACTAAAAATCTACAAAAGGAGCTGCACAGCCTCCAAGCCAGGCTTGGCCTAGGCACAGGCAACAACAACAACAGCAACAACAATAGCAACAGCGGCAACAAAGAGAACAAGAGTAACAGCAGCAGAGGCAACAGGGGCAACAACTGCTGTTGGTCAGTGTGTAAAAGCGGTGTGACAACATTTTTTTGCCTCGCTCCGAAACAGATTTCTTTGATTTTTGTTTTTGTGCCAAAGGAATTTCTTGAGAGACTTTTCGTTGTGGTGGCTTCTGCTGGGACCAGTCTTGAAACTGGTACCCTTTTTTATTTTTTGGTGAACCAGAGGGAGATAGCAAGCAGGAAAGAAGAGGAGGGAGGGGAGAAGGAGCCAAGCGATGATCAGTCGACGCATGCGCTAAACTCGCTGACTGGACACTGCCAAGAAAGAGAGAGAGAGAGAGAGTGAGAGGAGGAGGAGCGTCCCTCTCTCTCTTCTCCTCTGTCTCTCTCTCTTGCTGTTCCTGCTCTGCTGTAAAGTTATTTAGAGTTCAGTTTTTTTTATCGCTTCGTTCGTTTTCAAGTTGATTTGCGTGAAATTTTATTTCCTTCTTTGTAGAGGAGGATTCTCTTCTCTTTTTCTCTCTTTCTTCTCATTCTTCTGCTTTGCGTTGGAGTTGCAAGCATGAATCATGTGGCCAAAGAGGGTAGGCAGACAAAGAGTTATTGCCGGTGGAGTGTGCAAGTGAGACGGGGGTGTGTGGGGGGAGGTAGTTGCTCAAGTTATTAAATTACATATTTGCAAACTGTGCAAATATTTGAAAAATGTTTGAAGTGCATCGTCACTTTTGACTGATAAATAATGATGATAAGTTTGTGTTTTATTCACTTATGAATCATTTACTACATGTTTATAATATTATGATTATCAATCACTGAGAGAAATTTTGTGTAATCTTCTTTAATCACCTTGGCCAATAACATTTTGAAGTAGCTCATTTGGCCAACACTTTCCAAGTCATTCCCAGGGCATGCCTCACATTCCCACAACAACAACAACAGCTGCATAACACCTTCCCTTCCATGTGTGTGTGTGTGCCCAAATCGCTGGCATCATCGACTGCAGCAGAGGCGTTGGCAGGGGCAGTGGCAGGGGCAGGGGGCAAGTACAACAACTGCCACTTCAACGCTTCATTAAAGTTGCACTTCCTGTGCCACGCCGAGCGTGGTCCAAGGTACAAGAGACGAGCGACGGTGCCCCAAACAACATCAAAAAGCTTTGTGCAACCTTCTGCTACCTCCGCTGCTGCTGCAGCAGCTGCTGCCGTTGCTGTTGCTGTTGCTGTTGCTGCCTCATTGTGGCACTTAGTTCAAATTGTTTGCACAATTTAAGCAGTTCACAAAACATTAAATCGTTAAAAATAAAAGAAAGAGATGGGCAGATGCACACAGAGTGCAAGAGAGAGAGAGAGGAGAGAGATAGGAGGGAGGGGGTAGGGGAGTGCAGGGGTACAGGGGTAGGGCAACGGCGGCAGGCAGCTAAAAAATCTTTACTCACACGTACAAAATTCTCACAGTCAGAGATACAAAATCAAACAGCAACAACAACACAACGCTTGGCTGCCCCATGGACACTGCGCCCCTCCCTGCCTCCTCCCCCCTCTGCACAGCTGCTTCTACCTGCTGCTACCTTTGCCAAAGAAAATTTACAGCGCCGCACAGTGGTACAAACTGCAAAAAGGTCGAACAAAATGCTGCAAAGTTAAACAAATTATTTATTAAATTTATTTAAAATCTTAAAAATAAAAATGACAATTCCTTATAATGTTTTCAACTGTTTGTTGAGCTTTCTTAACCACTGTGCAGCGTTGATTTTTCGTTGCGACTGCTGTGCTCCACTTGCGGCATTGCATCCGCCGTCGTCGTCGTCGTCGTTGTCCGTTGCCAGGGCCAAGCCAGCAACCGCACGACTATTAATCATTTTCCAGCGACCAAAACTAAATGGCCCTCTCATTCACTGCCCCTCTGCTCCTTCTCTCTCTCTCCCTCCCTCTCCCTCTCTCCATCTCTCTCTCTTGCGATCTCTTCCTGAGTCTGTGCTGCATTTTGGGCCCTTTTTGCATTGTCGTTGTCGTTGCGGCTGGCCGCATTCTTCAGTTTGTGTGTGTTGCCTATGCGGCACTATATCATCATTATGCGGAATAATTCCTAAAGTTCTCGCATTGTTGATCAGACTGAGTGAGCGAAGGGGAGACAAGAGAAAAAGAGAGAGAGTGTGAGAGAGAAAGAGAGGTGAATCAGGTTAAAGGTTGCTGAATTGAGGCTTAGTCTGGCGACCTGTTAATCATTTGCTGCCTCAACCTTAACTTAATGATATCTTTTCAAGTTTTCAAGTGTTGCGACAATTTGTCAAACTTAATTGTGGGTTTGTAATCCTAAATTAAGTAATTAACTGCGAGTCAAGTATTGAGGAACTCTTTAAACCAGTTGAATGACTAACACAGTATCATTAGGCAGTTGCCACAGACAGTTTACACTGCAAAGTTTCTTTAAAGTTGCAATTATTTTTTGTTATATAGGATTGTAAACTAACATATTTTCCTATCTTGCAAAACTTTTTACATATTTTGCAAACTCACATTTGTTGTGGCATAATTCCTTTGGTTTTTCTTTAGTCGACACTCTCAACATTGTTGCATTTCTTGGCTGGTTCTGGTCCTTTGTTTGAATGTCATAACAATGCTGCTCTAGCTAGGCCTCTAGCCCCATGCGACGCATGCCTT
The DNA here is from genome assembly GCA_018903425.1 of Zaprionus nigranus. Taxonomy (NCBI): domain Eukaryota; kingdom Metazoa; phylum Arthropoda; class Insecta; order Diptera; family Drosophilidae; genus Zaprionus; species Zaprionus nigranus. Next base: position 307,933 of record JAEIGD010000034.1, on the reverse strand, counting down.
CTGTGTGTGTGTGTTGTGTGTGTGCTTCATTCATGTTGCAAGAGTTTTGTTGCTTTCTTGGCATTTTCCTCAAGTCTCAACAGTTAACCCCCTTAACCCCCCCGACATGCTTATTATGTAAATGCTATGGCGCCCACTCTCAACTCCCTAGACCTGCCCCCTACCCGTCGCGCTTATTACTCCCGGTGCTTTTGGACTCTATTATTATCTAGAGTCGGCATATAACTTTGTTTCTTCTTCTTCTTGTTGTTGTTGTTGTTGGTAGTTGTGTTGTTAGTTGTTGTCGCTTGTTTGTTCGCACGATTTAATGCTTCATTTGGCTCTGAGCTTCAAAGGGGCAGAAGAGACAAAGTTGAAGTGCTGCGACGCTCAACTGCTTTCAAGTAAGCCCCTAACAAGGCACTAGCTGAGGTTAGGCAAGCAAGAGGAGTGTGGAAAAGGGGGAGGAAGGAAGGGAAGAGGGGCGCAGTCTAGTCTCTTAACTCTTAACTACTTAATTATCTGTAGAGCTTCACTTGCTTGCTCCAAATGCTTGTGGGCTTCCCCACCCCTACCACTAAGCCCCTCCCTTCCCTCTCTATGTCTCTGATATATTAATAAACATGTAAAATGCAATTGTTATTTGGAGCTGCCGTTTTGGGGCGTGGCTAATTGCTGTGAACCAAAGCTGAAGCTGAAACTGAAGCCGAAATTGCCCAAAAACCGATGAGGCCACTGACTACGTAATCAGCTTGAGCTAAGCGTGAGAAAATGCTGCGTTACTCGCGCTATCTCCCTCTCTTTCTCTCCCTCCCCCTCTGTCTCTCTTGAGCTCGTTCTCAGTCTTAACTCCTTCAAATGCAACAATTAAAATGCATTTTATGCGCATAAAACATGAAACATGGACATGGAATCCATCCACATGCGACCGCCCAGTGACTGCTCCCCCCTCTCCCTCCTCCTCTGCACTTGTGCCCCCTTCTTGGCCATGTTCGTTCTTCTCCTGCAACGATCCTTGCATGTTTCGAAGGTGTTAAGGCACCGACCAAATTGGTATGCTGGTAAACGAAACCAACACAGCAACAACACGAGGCAAGAGATCGGAAGGAGATGAGGAGAAGGCAGCAGGAGGAGAGGGGGGGGGGAAGCGAAGCAGCTGCCCAAATTGGAAAACGCCGGCATCCCACAGCAGTCCTTATATGAAAGTCACTGCAAATACGCTGCCCAGTTCGGTATGAAGAAGGAATGCGCCAGTCTTGGCAACAGCTACAGCTACACTGAGAAAAACAACTAGCAACTTAAGGCTTAGACTAAGTAAGTTAACTTCATATGGCGCTCTGTTTACTATGGGGTTACGAACCTTTAACATTTTGCATTGGGTGAGATATGGATAAAGTAGATAATTGTGGCTTACGATCTAGAAGGAAATTTGTAACAAAAACAGTTATTTTGATTTTGTTTGGACTTTAATTGTTCTTTTAGAACTCACTTTGTGGGTTAAAAGTAGATTTTCTTTATCTCTTTTGAACTACAAGCCTATTTTGACAAACGGAACTTCATTTATGAAGCTGGAAATGTGTTTTTTGCAGTCACCTATTTAACAATGTAAATGTATCTATGCATATACTAGCGATTAAGGCGACTTTATAAATTCTGCGTATATAGAAATATGCAAAATATATACAAATTCTTCGTGAAAGAACTGTTCTTCTTCATTGACTGCGATGTTATCAAATTGTTGATAAAGTTCTGTAAAACTAAGATTTGCAAGATCTGCTCGGATCGTGTTAGACCTACAATAGTTCTAGCTATATGTGGGCCAAGTATATTTGGTTTTAAATCTCCTTTCTCTACACTAGTCATTATGCAAATAACCCAAACATTTCTCACAGTGTACTGCTGCTGCAGCTTCAACTTTTAGTTGCAGCTCTAGAAAAAGAACTTGTTTAAGGAGCTGCTGCTTTTGCTGCTGCTTCTGCTGACGCTACAGAAATTTTTACATTTCATGCAACGATCAGGCAGACAGAGAGACAGACAGGGAGAGAGACAGACAGAGAGACAGACAGGGAGAGAGACAGACAGAGAGACAGACAGGGAGACAGTCAGCAAGACGGTGAGACCACACAGGCAACACTGAGTTGGACATTGGGACAGTGGGACAATGCTCAACTCCTGTGTGTGTGTGTGTGTGTGTGTGTGTGTGTGTATCTTTGGGTATCTCTTGAAAGTGGCCACGTTTGACCTTTTTTGTTGCTGTTGCTGCTGCTGCTTCTCTCACACAGGGAATCACTGGAGGACAGGCCCTTGAAAAATATGCCGACCATGTAGGTTCTTTATGATCCCGTCTGGCTTTCGTCTCAAATATTTCTCTCTCTTTCTCTCTCTCTATATCTATCTCTCTCAGACAGTCTGGCTTTGTTGGCAACTATTTTTGGGCCTCAACACTTGTGCCCCGGCCTGAGTCCGCTGCGCTGTGGCAATTAAGTCGTTGCTCGACGGGATCTACCTTTCCCTGTCTGCCGTGCCTCTCTTTCCCTCCCTCTCTCTCTTTCTCTCTCTCTCCCGTTTTCGCATGGCGTCTACTCAGCATGATTCATTCTTAGAACCTTAGCTGAGAACGCTGACGAGGCTGCTTTGTTGTCATCTTTTGTTTTGATAGCGCGCGCGGTTTACTCACAACGTTTTTCTCTCCTTTTTTTTAGTGTCGAAACTTTAAAAAAGGTTGTGAAATACTTTGTCCAGAGAGATCTGACAGTTCCCGGCAGCGCCGTCATTTACTAATTGTTCAAAATTGCGAAATTTAACAGTTGCGGGTGTGAATCGCGACAAGTTCAGATTGTAGACAAAAATGTTGAGCAAGCTATAGAAGAGAGAGAGAGAGATCTGGCAACTTGATCTACATGATTATGCATCATGATTCATGACAGCTACTGGGGTCTTTTCTGGGAAGTGAAAAGAAGGTTTCTATCTCAAGGATCGTATGGGAAAAAGAGGAAAGGTTTGTGTGAAACTGGGGATTTATTTATGTGAGAGAATGATCGCATCTTAACACATTCTTGAATAATGAAAATATCAAATGGGAGAGAGCACTTATTCATGATCAGTGATCAGTGATCATCTTAAAGTTGTCTCGGCGCAGACTGTGCTTCCATTGTAGGCATAAACAAACTTAATAACAATCAACTGCGTTGCGTTTCCTTTGTGGCTCGAGGATCATTTCGTGAAGATCATATTAAGGGAAATTGCTCTCAAAAGTTTACGAAGAACGAAACACTTGGGGAGGGAGAGGGAGAGAGATAACTTTGGCTTGATGCCATGAAGAACTCTACACTTATTGCTGATGGCACTCCTGACTTTATAGACATGCCTCCTTAGGCGTGCCTCTTCAGCTGGACGCTGTACCACTTGGACACGGGGGGCAGAGGCAGAGTCAGAGGCAGCTTCAGCTTCAGCTTCACCTTCCAGTTTGCCCCCCGAGAGCAAACAAATTTGTTGCTCAGCGAATTTCCCAAGATGCCGCTGACCAATCGGCCACTTAAGCGAACCCCGACTGGGGCGGAACCAGCAGACGAAGAAGGGGCAGTGAAGGAGGGAGGGAGGGGGGGAGTCTCTGTCTGCCTTTAGTTATTTTGCTTGGGCCGTGAGTATGACGAATGTTAAATTGCTGCTGCCGCAGTGGAGTGTTGTGTAGTGGAGGCTGTGACGGACTGAGAAGAGTCTCTCTCTCTCTCTCTGTCTCTCTCTGTGAAGTGCAGCAACGCCCCAGCAGGAACATTGAAACGACCTCGCGTTGATTTAATTAGGTCACATGAAAGATTTGTTAATTTACGCCACCTACTTTGATGGCGCGTTTGTTGATAAGCCCCCAACAGCGCAAGATGCCTACGCCAAGGAATGTAGTAATGTCAGAGAAGTGACAAGAGAGGGGAGAGGGGAGACAGAGAATGGGAGGGGGGCTTGTAATTAATGTACGGCTTACATATATCTGCAATACGTGCGTATCTAAAAGTTCATTAAAGGCCGCGCAAAACTCTTATCCCAACTTACCCATCAAAGGTCGTTTGACACAGTCAAGTGTCGGCAGCGGGAAAAGCAAAGGCAAGGGCAAGGGGAAGGGGAAGGGGAATGGGAATGGGAATCGGATAGGGCTATGGCTATGGGAAAAGAAAACATTTGCGCTCGTCTTGAGAGCCTAAGCCTCTCTTAAATGCAATTGCCTCTGCTCGGGTTTCAATTTTCTACAGTTCGTTAAGAGGGAGAACCCAAGCCCATCCGTAGACATCATGCAAATCTTAGCGATTAACCTTGGCCATTTGTTTTGGCCTAATCTGGCAAATAATGGTTTTCAATTAGTTTGCCACGGTCCAGTTTCAGTTTCCCTTTTCCACTCTCCATTCTCTCAGGGGCAGCTGCTGCCTGAGTTTGTTGTTAGTGTTGGCATTAGCTCAAGTGGAAAAGCCGCTGGACAATGCACAACTTGAGCGGGGATTGCTGAACTCTGTTTGCCATAATGGTGTGTTCTGTTGAAGGTAGATTTCGTTGACATATTAAGAGAAGTGCCCTACGCAGTTTACTATAATCTTTATATGTTTTTCTTTTTCCAAATTGAAAATCAATTAAAACATCTTTTGGGTTTTCACAAGCATCGATGACACTTGCTGCACACACACACAGAAGAGCAATGTCAGGTCGTTAAACCACACCCTACAACCACTGCCAAAAAATAAAAATGGAAATAAATTGAAAGACCATTGAATACGCAGCTCCACACACACACTGTTGCTATAAAACCACTTTGAGTGTGTTAAAAAAAAAGATCAAACTAGCCACAGGTCATTAAATTTAGTGACAATTTCGTTAATGATTGTCGCGCTGGAGTAGGATGGGTCGGGCCCGGAGCTTTTGGCAGCACATTAAATATACATACAAATATGGAAACATGAAAATTAATATCTATAAAATATTATACAATAGGGAAAAAATGAACAAAAGCCCACACAGAGGCTGACAAAAGGAAAACAACAAAAGAAGAAAACATATACGAGTATAATACAAGTGCCAAAGCGTCGCTTGCTCGTAAATTCGTGGGTTTTATGGGCCAGGCTACCGGAAAGCCAAGACCCAAAGACCTGAGACCCAACACCCGACAAGACCTGAGTCCCATTGGCCGAAAGAGCTCAAAATGATGTCGCAAGCCGACAAACCCAAAACGATGATGTGCGGATGGATAATAAAATGAAAACTAATTTTGACAAGCTACATTTCAAATAAGATGCGAACAAAAAAGAGCATCAACAACAACAACAACAGCTTGGAGTGGAACTGGAACTGAAACTGAAATCAAATGCTGCGTAGAAGTCAAAAGCGATAAATTGAAGAGACAACAACCCACACGTCGACGACGACGACGTTGCAGGCCAGATGATGCTGCTGATGTGGATGATATCTATGATGTGGCTGGGGAAGTGGAAGTGGATGGCGGATTGGATGGAACCACATGCGATGTGTGTTGTCTTTGTTTGCCAAGCTACTCCGTTGTCGTCGTTGTCGTTGTCGGTAGCTCAAACGATGCCACAACAAGTTTTTTTTTGGACCTGCTGCCCACGCAGCCCAAAACGAGAAATCGCAGAGGGAGAGAGGAGAAGGGAAAGATCACTGTTTTAAGCTTTTTATGGCGGCGTCAGGGAAGCGCCAATCATAATCAAGCCATAAATTAAAGTCTTATAAGACATCAGATGACTTTAAAGGCTTCCTGACAAGAGCGCGTGGCATCATTGTGTGTGTGTGTGCCATAGATTAAATAGTCCTTAGTATAATGGGGCAACTCTGGGTTATACATGTGGCATATGGTGTAATATATAAACAGCTTAATATCTGGTATAATATATAAACAGCTTAATATCTTCTTAAACTCTAATTGCTGCGAGGAAATACGAGCTTAGTTCTCCTTTCTTTCTCTGAGTGCAATTTCCAAATATGTAAATGTTGCTCCACGCAGACGCCATTTAAATGTCTGTCTTCACTCCCCCCCCCTCTCTTTGGATCCCTGAACATACGTTTTAATAAACTTTCAATTGAGTCTGTGCCAAATCCAATAAGCAATCCACACACATAAATAACCCTTGGGACGAGACAAAGAGCCCAGACGACGCTCTGGCAAATAAAGACATTTCGGGCATATTTGCTTCCCCCCCACTCTCCTGGAGATTCCTTTGCTTTCTTCGTAGTTTGGGAAATTAGCCATACAAATACAGAAGGTTGCTGACAAATGGTTTACAATTACAATGCAAAGGGGGATCGATTGACGAGTCGAAGGAAAATGGGAAAATTGAAAGCAGCGTTGAGGGAAATTGTCCTTATACGATACGTAATGCGAAACTGAAAAGTAAATGTAATGATTGTTTTTCATTGCGTATCCCATAACAGTTGAGAAAATCCGCTTGAATGTAGCTAGTAGTACTATGTCTAGAGCACTAGCTGTATCTGTATCTCATGGACAGATGGCAGCATTTTTATCAGCTGTTTGTATTTGTTTTGTCTTTGCACTTGCAACATTTGCCGAGTTCATTGAAATCGAATGAAAAGGAGAACCCGGAGAAATCTCTTTCACCCCAACACGCTTTGTACTTTTGCCGACTGTTTGCCCTGTGCCTGTCCGTGCCTGTCTGTGCCCGTCTGTGCCTGTCCATATCCTGTCTCGTTCAGCTCTCGGTACCTGTTTCACAGTCGAGTGGACTCAGCTCGCTGCTTCGTCTCTCTCTCTCTCTCTCTCTCTGTGTCTCCGTCTCCTTATCCGACTCCAGCTCGCGTTGCGTTACATGCTTTATGGCCAGGTATCTGTACATATCTTTTGTCGGCATCAACGTACTAACTCATTTCATTCATGGCCGTAAATTGTGCAAGGATGCGTTGAGATGAGGCAAATTCTATGCCAGGCTTTAAGTTGCTAGATGAGAGAAAACTGAGGAAACTACTGAGTGCAACACAAAGTTGCCTTATCGCAGAAAAGCTGTGCAGGAACTTATATGTTGATATAGTATATTCTTGCCGGCCTGCCTGCTGTATATTTTCATAAGTAAAATACTCACACTTGCGATCGATCCCTCGATCTCTGCGCACTTTAGCCTGCACTTGAGGCCTGCTGTGGCCTCATCGATGACGACGATGATGATGATGATGATGAGGCTCACCCAAGTGGAATCGCATCGGGGCGACGGCGAATTTATGTGTTTCATTAAAACCGTTATGAGGCGCGTGTTTTGTGGCCATTAAGCTGCGAGTGAGAGAGAGAGAGAGGGAGAAGGGTGTGGAGTGTGGAGCTGGAAAAAAGGCATCCATTACAATGCCCAAAATTTAATAATGACCATCGACTCTTGCCTTGGCAAGTCAGAGTCGGAGAAGTCGCATGTTCCAGATTTCAGGCCAAGCATTCGACAGAATTTCTTCCCCCCTTCTACTTCTCTTCTTCTCCCTCTTCTTCTTGTACGATCTCTACTTATTTCATTTAATGTTGAAAGGCGTCTCGGACAATGCTAAATGCAGGCAGCTCCACTTTTTGGCAGAAAATTGCCAGAGATTTGGCAGAGAAATCAGTGAGTGGAATGCCGAAGGGGGAGGAGGCAGAGAAAGGTTGATATTTTGAAACAAATATAATGCTGTTTTATAATACAGTAATAATTATTATAGAATAATATTTAGTAAACAAGAGTTTTCTGAAAGAAATCAATTATCTGCACATTTGCTCAAGTTTCTCTCCACTTCCCATAACATTTATCACGTGAACAAATCATTGGGGTGTCATGTCATAAATGCTACCCAGTTAAAGCCTAAATAAACTTCTAGTAGCAGTGCTGGGTTCAAACTGAATCCATCCTGAACGAGAGATGCAAAGACTGAAGAGAAACTACAAGAGAATTCACAGGCACATCCCAAAGAGTGGGAACACTTTGCTTTGCCTGCTCTTGGCTTGTGGTAAGGAAATGTAAATGCCATGTGTGTGCAAGGTCTGTGTGTCTGTGTGTGTGTGTGTGTGTCTACAACACCTTTTACCAAGAAACAACAACAATTACAGCAGTCATCACCTTTGGAGGTTTCCAGTTGTTGTCGGCGCCTTGTGAACCTGCAACGGCAAAAGGTCTACAAACTACCTAAGCAGTTCAAAACTGCAACGCCGAGAAGCCTGTGCCACCGTTGCAAGTTGCAAGAGTGAGCGAGAAGTGTTTGAGCGAAGAAGAACGATATATATTGTTGTTTATTATCTTATGGCTTGGAAGTTATAAAACAAAGCGTCAATTGACTGCCAAGCAGGCTCTGTGCCCTGATGCAATCATCTCGGTAAAGTACGACTCTCTGTCTGTCTCGGGCTCTCTGTATTAAATTTACATTGCATACACACACACACACACACATTGAGCTCCTGTCTGTAAAAAGCCGCTAAAGAGAAAGGGAAGGGGGAAGGGGAGGGCTCACTAATAGAGGAAGTTCCGAAAGGCTGCTGTATAAATTATTTTTGTGAGTTCCACGTGAGTTAAATATGAGATAAGCTACAAAGGAATTCGGCAAAAAGAATGAAAAAAACAATAAAACTCAGTCATAACTCAGCGCAACTCAATGCAAAGATTATCATCGATCTTAAGTCGGACCACAGTACGATAATAGAATAGAATGTAAGCTAGAGAATGGAAGGTAATCACCTTAAGAACAAGATCTAAACAAACCCCAATTAATTTACAATGTCTAATTAAATCTAACGATATAAAGCCAATCTAAAACAATTTTCTCTTTGCTCTATTTACAGGTAAGTTCGAGACTTGTACCCAATACTATATAATCTGTAAGTAAGTTCGACCATTTCCTGTCACCCCTTCGCTGGCTTCCATTAGCAAATCAAATAAATATTTTTGCCTGCGGTTATGTTGGATGAAGAACAAGAGAGAGGGAGAGAAGGAGAGAGGGAGGGACAGAGAGAGACCAGAAGAACCTGCTCGTATAACAATTACCCGCTCGGCGTCTGCAAATTAATAATAATCAAACCAAATTACACAATGACACGCACTTGAAGTCGTCTCTCGACTCGTCTCTCGTCTCCTGTCTTGGGGTCGCTCTTGTCTCGTGATCGACTATCAATTAGGCACATCTTTCAATCAAACTAAAAGAAACTCGACAAAAAAAGTAAACGACACTCGAAAGATTTGTATGCCTCTCACAAAGAATTAGCGCTAATAATTAGAGACGCGTCTGCAGTCGCCGTCTCCATTTGTAAGATAAATATCTACAATTATAATTATTATCATCATCATCATCATCATCGTTGTCGTCGTCATCGTCATCGTCTTCGTCGTCCGCCAACGCTTCATCATACTCGGCTTGGGGTTCATCTTCGTCTTGGGTTTCTTCTGCTTCGTCTTCTTCTTCTTCGTCTTGCTGCCTTTTGAGTGGGAACTCTTGTGGCATTGTTTTGTGTCCTCCTGTCAAGTGCATAATAATCATAATTTATATATTTCTTTCTATACCTTGTCTGATATTTTCGGACAGGTGTGTGCTGTCTTGAGCCAAAGCAACTACTTTGTTGCGCCCCATAAAACTTGTGCGAAGAGTCGAGCCCAACCTCTCTGGATCTGCGTCTTGTCTCTGTCTCATTCTACAACTCTTGCAGGGAAGAAACCTCTCTCTTGTCCCTCTGTCTCTCTCCCTCTCCCTGTATCTCTGAAATTTATGTTAATCTGCCGCTTGTTGCATGTCATGCCACAAATGTCGCTTAATTATGTGAGGATTGAACAGCTTGTGCTGCGGCCTTCCCCTTTTGGCCCTCCCTCCCGACTTCAAGCACTAATCATAATCAGTTTTGACTTCTCTCTCCCTCTCCCTCTCTGCCTCTCTCCTGTTTATTCGTATTATTATTTATAGCACTGTAGTCTGATAGTTTCTTTTTGTTGGCTGCGCCGTTTTCGCGTGGCATGTGGAAAATGTTAATTAAATTGTAATTTATGTGACTGAAGATAAGTTAGTAGAGTAAATGGGTCGGAAAGGGAGTGAAATTTGTCTAGGGTAGGTCATGAGAAACTGCGAGACAGTTGAGTTCTCTGCTAAATCAGTTTACTAAGTTTATAGCTAAAGATTAGAAATAGATATTCAATGCTGATTCACTTGAGCTTAGGTCATTGTCTCTGTTTAATGTAAAAGATAAACCGATAACCCCAGAACATGATAACATAATAAAGTTGGTTCGTCATTCGACGCCTCTCTGGGCGAACCTTGCGAATTGTTTTATCAAGTTTCGCGCATCAACCTGAAGAATTGAAGAATTCTTCGAGCTACATTCCTTTCCCACGTACCACATTATATTACTATAATATATGTCTGGAGAAGTCAGGCAATTATGTTGCTAATTTGTCATTTGAAGCGTGTCTGGTGCCTTGTCGACTTTCTCATTCATTAACAAATTATGCAATAAATGCAATCAAGCAGCTCCAGCTAACGATGTGCCAATATAAAACCCGTTTCCCCCCAGTCCCTTTCTCTCTCTCTTAACTCTCATTCCATTTTAATTCCACAGCAATCCTTAACAACAACAACAACAACAACAACTGCCACTCGCACTTAATTAAGAACTTCATTTAGCACCTTTGACTCTCCCGACTCGATCGCGCCAGTTCAGCCGGTTTCATCTTCATCCTCCTCCTTCTTCTTCTTGTTTCTTTTTTTTTTTTTTGGGCTGACTCTCTCGTTTACTCTGGTATTCTGGAATTTTATCGCGCTTTGCATATCGCAGTCGCAGTCGCAAGGCAACTTCACCTTCGCCTTTGCCTCTGAATCAATATTTTGCTTTCTCACGCTATTCTGGAGTAGAAGCTGTGTTGCGCCTCTGGAATGCGGCGCAGAGCGCAGCAGAGTCGGTGCCGCAGTTGACAACAATTTCGCCTGATTGCACTGGCTTTTGGTCTAAAAGGCAGCAGCAGCAGCAGCAGCAGCAGGAGCAGCAGGAGCAGCAGAGGAGCACAGTCCCAGTTGCAGTTCCCCTTGGCAGCAGTCGCAGTCGCAGTTCGGGCTAAATGGTATCACATGTCGACAATGGAGTTGTCGTTGTCGTTGTCGGCAAGTCGAGTGCATTTGCATGCCCTGCCCTGGGGTATATTGGCACCTCAGTTATACCCTGTAAACACTGTATTTAACAGCCTTGCAACAGTCTTTCTTTGTAGCGCATCTCAGTGTCGACCTGTTCTAGTCGCACATTCCTCTGCAGCTGCTGCCGTTGCTGCCTGCTTGGCTGCATTTGATGATAAATAGGCGCAAAGGTAAAAAGCCAAAACGTGAATGCGAATTTCGCATGGCTCCAGTTGGCTTTAGCCCATGTCTACATACAATTCGCAATGCTTGTTGACCGTGCAGTGAGTGAGGAGAGAGGAGGCAACTGGGGGTTGCTGTTTAGGCAGGTGAGCTGCTGGCAGCCCCTTGCAACAGCCGGCAGCGGAACTTGGTGCGCTGCTTTCAAGTGCAACGCCAAGGCAAAGGCAAAACTCATTCAAGTGCCTCCTTCTACTGACTTTGCAACGGGTTTGTGCTGCCTGCCTGCCTGCCTGCGTCTCTTGTGCTTGTTCTTGTTTTATGCGCTGGCATGTTTGTTTGTCAACCTACACGAACAACGGCAGCAGCAGCAGTGGCAGCGACAGTGGCAGCGCCGACAGCAGCTGTTGCCGGCAAACAAGCCTGGAGAGAGAGAGAGAGGGAGGGAGGGAGGAGTGGGACAGGCAGGCGACAGCAGGAGAGCTTTGCAGTCAGTCAGAGCAGGCGCAGGCGCTGGCACATGGCAATATTTCATTACCCACGACTTACGCGACTGACACTGCGACTGCGACAGCCACTTGGACTCCGTCTCCGTCTCCGTCTTCTCCAAACTGCAGGTACGGGTTCGGGTTTCGTTTCAGTATATTTTTTTTGTGGCATTTGAGGCATGCCTCGAGAGGGCGAACCATTCTAGACGCAGCTCCTCGACGTCTTATCTACCTTCGGCCATAAAGATTAAAAGACACAAAGTCTCGTCTCGGTGGGCAACCAGACCTTGTCTCTGTGTGTGTGTGTGTAGGATAGCTTAGTGATACTGATAGCAGCTGCAACGGCAGGTTACACAGCTTGTAAATATCCACTTGAAGATCTATCACTGCCTCGTTGTGTCAATGATCCTATAAATACTTGAGAACTGCATAAACTGTGTGAATACTCATGATCCAGCATTAGTTTGTCTATTACATTTATAACTGCAATGTTTATAGCATCTTTATAGAGCTAAGCTGTTGTAAAGGCTTTTGGAATCATGTCTTTAAGAGTTTATACCTTTGTTATGGCTCTTTTTATGCAAATAATCCTTTAATTTATTGGTAGAACTGTGAGTTGAGCTGTAAAGTTCTTAACTGCCATTCTTTGCTAGTTAAGACTTTGTACAGCTGTAAATTATGCAGAAAACTTGGATCATACACTGCATGTATACTGTAACTGTCATTATCTATATCTATTATATATGATATGATGATATAGTTGTATATAAATCTATATTAACCTAAAGTGGTTATTTATTGAATATTTAAAATTTAGTATAAAGAGTTTTAAATATATTGTTGTACGTAATTATTGCTAATGTCTTTTAATAGCTCATAATTTGATTAGAGAACTATTTACCTTTGATTTTGATATATTTGTATCTCTGTTAAGCGCTCTTCTTCTACCTCTCTTGCTGTGCTCTCCCCTATAAAGTGTATGCGTAATTCGACTATACAGAGAGATGTCTCACCTGTCCGTATCTGCTGCTGTCTATCTATGAGTATGTTGTAGTCACCGAGACAGGTGGTCACGCTGCAGTTGCTCCCCATCTGGGCTCTCCCCCTCTCCTGGAACAGTCCCTAGGCTGTTCTTCATGTGGCACCTGGCATACCTTTTGCCACTCGCGAATAATTTCCATACCTTCGCAGCGACAATAAAAACGAGAAACATGCCAAGTTTTTTTTTATGGTTTTTTTATATCATGCTTTTTTTTTTTGCCTTACGCGCGCATCTGCAAATTAAAAACGCATTTTATTTTATACTAGACAGAGGCACACACACATACACACACACGCACAGAGAGAGTGTCTGCAATGGGTGCCTTTGCCTTTGACAATGGCACCACACACAAAGTGTGTGTGTGTGTTTGTACACTGTGCAGCACAGCATCGAATCTGAATCGGAGTTGGAGTTGGATATGAAGTTGGTGCTTGCAACATGCGCACAGGGTATGCAACATATGTTTCCATGTTCGCATTCTTTCGCCTGCTTTGGCTTTTCTTTTTGCGTATGCGTAATTATTGTGAAATTTGTTACAAAGTTTTTCTTGTCGTCTGCTGTGTGTTGTGTAGCTACACTTTAGACTTAATTGTTAGCTGTAGGACACACACAACATCAACGGCATCAACAGCAACAACAACAACAAGCACCACAACACACACTTGACACAACAACAACAACAACAACAAGAGGGGGAGCCCTGTTGAAATCAAAGCTTTGATGCCGACACAACACACGACGAATAAAGAAGAAGAAGATGTTGATGATGACGATGTTTCTGCTGCTGCTGGTGATGATGAAGATGATTATGTTTATGAGCAGATGATGATGATGACAGGTAGCCGAGTGTTTAATTTATGTCTTTTTAAGCACTTGCCACGCTGCATAGACAAAGTGAGGAGAGCCTCGAGTGAGAGAAGTCTGCACCGAGATATGCAATTTTAGCATACAGAAGTTCTCTCTCCCATCAGACGAGAAATACATATCTATTAACAAAGCCAGGAAAACTGTAACTGGCAAAGCTATCAGGCTTACTTTAGATACTTTTGTATCTTTGTATCTTTCACTGGCACAGGCGCCTATCTCAAGTGTTTTCAATTGCCTAACGACGCTTTCTCGACTTGTTTATCAGTGTTGTTAAACCAAAACTGAAAACGTGCCTATCGATGACACAAGATCTTTAACCCAAATCAGGGCAAGCTTGTTGATAGCTTCGGTAGAACTAGGCAACTATATATGGTTGATTTATGTGTATAGCTAATTGAAGGATTGGGGGGATATTTCATGTTAATCCTCCACCCTCAGTTATTGTGCCACTTTCACTTATTTTTTGTGGTATTTTTGATCGATTTGTACAAACAAAACGTCACAAGATAACACACACACACACACACATATATAATATATATACATTTATATATATAATTGATTAAATTCGGAATGCCAACAATAGCAAACAAAATGGAGATAGGTAGAACACATAAATAGAGCTCGTAATTCATTGGAATTTCACGTTGCGAGTCTAAATTCCCATTCAAAATTCATGTTCCCTTGCACAGACCGCACACACACACACAGATAAGATTACCCTGCAAATTGACACATTTTCTGACCAACAGACAGTCAGTCGGTTGGACAGAAGGCCTGTCAATCTGTCGAGATAGAGTGTGATATAGAGAGAGAGAGAGCGAGGTGGGCCTGGCTGGAATAATTGTCGCATGGGCGCAGCTCTTGACGCGATTCGTTGCGCATTTGCCACACATTCGATGCGGCAACTCGACGAAATATTATTGAAAAAAAACAAAGATTCCCGAATTTCCAGAATCAGCCACACGCTTCACATCTTTGTTCGCATTCCAGGCTCACAGTCTACAGTCTACAGTCTCTCTGCTGTCTGACTGTAGGTTCCCACTCTCAATGTGCTCTCATTATGCGTTACGCATTATCCTTTCAGGCCTTTGTTATGGGCTTAGCAACGCCCCTTCCTGGTAACCCGAATACCTTTTGATTTTTTTGTTACACCTTTAGACCGCTACAATTAGCACACTCACACACACACAGACAGACGCACACACCTCTTGGCAGCTGGGCAGCGTCACCTTTTCATCAGCATATCGCATGATTAGGTCTAATAATAATCGGAACGACCATTGAGTGTGCGCCTGTTAATGGCGAAGGATTTGCTGTAGGCGGTACCAGAAGGGGGAGCGGAAACAGAACGTATTTTACGGTATTAGTGTTGAAAAATGCTTTTAATGGAGCTGGAGAAAGAGCAAAGGAAAGAGAACGAAAGTGGGCAATATGATAGAAATTTGATTAATGCATGTTAGATTGTGGAAGGATAGCATAATGGCCACAGGAAATGCCTGAGGTTGAAAAGGCTCTTAAGACCTCTTTCCCAATGGCTTTTATACAGATTGCGATAGCGTATACAAAGTGAATTATGGTGCTCAGAGAGTTGCTATAATAGTATTAGCTATAATTATATAATATCAGCGAAACTCTGTTATAACACAGGCCAAATATGACTGATTAGATATGCGTGAAGTAGTCCTAATAGGTAACAATTATTAGCAAGCTGTGAAGATCGTAGATCGCAGATCGCAGATCGCTAATTTGCACAGATCAGTCTGTACAGTGTACAACACGAGTACTTGACTATATAGTACATATAAACACACCACACACATGCACAGTTTGATTACTCTACATTTATAGAACACGAGTGTGAAAATCATTTGGTGGCGTTGATCGCGAAAATACAAAGATCGCCAATCTGTGATGACAGCTTCGCTGTGCAACTGATGAAGGTCATGTTCTACACTTATCGTGGAGTGTGAAGTGATTGTCAAAATAGAGTGCTTCCTTTAAGTATTTACATTTTAATTGTAGTTTCTTAAATGATATAATATCATTAGGAAATGCATGCCTTATTCCCATTTCGATTTGCTAAGTTCTTGCTCAATTCCATCAGAGCACAGCTGGGGCCAAGTGATCGAAATACGTTTCCTTGTTTATTTGTCGATCTGTTGATATAGCGTACACATATTACTCGACTGCTAATGAATTAATTACCTGTCTATAGGCAATAAATTAAGCTAGGCCCGCAAAGTACGCACAACAGCAACTTTTATAGATGTATTTCGGTTGGTGAGTCAGACAGAGAAACAACAACTAACAATAAGTGTTAAAAATATGTTTACATTCCGCTGCAGTCTCATCTTCAAATAAAAATAATAACAACAGCAACAAGTTATTTTTTTTTTTATTTGATTTTATAATTGTCGACGAAATATTATTTCTATGAAGCGTTCACAAAAAGTGTTAATGGGTTTAATCGGATCTTAAAGATCTCGAAGCTGTTTTGGAATAGGGTCAGTGGCAGGAGTGGGAGCGGGAGCGGGAGCGGAGTTGGATGAGGTGTGGTTCGGCAATTTTCTGTTAATAACACACAAATTTGCCAAGTCATATCCTAAAGCATCGTCGCCGTCGTCAGCATTGGCTGTTATTCTGTTATTAGTGCGGCAGCGGTGATCTTATCAGTCTCTAGCCTGGCCTCGACTCTCGAATGGCATAGAGTCTGGTCTGGTCCGGTCTGGTTTGGTCTGCTGCTGCTGCTGCTGGAACTCGCGCTGAGCTAAGCCGGTTGGGTTGCTCTTTGTGTGTGCTATCGATTGTGCTACAACTTAATTTTTGGTCTTTAGGGAACCTTGCTCCATCTCACTCCCTCTCTCCCTCTCTCTTGCTCGCTGTGGGGAGCTGGTTGTGTGAATTGCAGCCCTGAATAGCCCATTGATTGTGCTACAAAATAGTTGTCTATCATCCAATCACGTCCGGTATTTGTTTCGAGTTTTCCTTTGCCATCCACGCCATCTTCATCTCTCCATCCCCATCAGCAACGCTGCGATCGCTGTGTGCTCCATTGTTGTTGCTGCTAACCTGCAAATTAGACTCGTTTTTAATGGCTTTTCAATTGAGGCATAAACTTGTTTATTTATTGCCTGCGTTTCGGGTGACATTTCTATCGTGAGAGAATTGAAATATGGAATTTATTGGCCCTCGAACTGCGCGATGAGTGTGCAAATTGCGGATAGATGAAGCAACGTGGGAAGGGATTAAAATATCATTTATCTTAAGATCTGTATAGTAAGTTGTTTTTCGAAATAAACATTATGCTGCGTGAAGGTAAATTCCTTATAGAACTCAGGGAACCTCCACAATGCCTTCGTTGGCATGAAGCTGCCTCAACACATCTCTCGCATATTTCAGCCTATTAAGCAGTGCACGGCAGGCTTAATAAACTAACACCCAGGCAATCCTGTGGCAACGCCTAGTACCCGATCCTAATTAGCCTGCCAGCACGTACAGCAATCCAAACAGAAAACACGTCAATGGATGATGCAGTTGCAGTTGCATGGCGATGCCTTCGACGATGTCGATGTGGATCTATTGCCCCCACATGCATGTCCAGCAACGCCCCGATGCAGTCATAATTGCCTGCAGATTGAAGACGAAGCCACTCGATGTGGCTATTTTATAATACCAACACGTTCAAACGTCAATTAAATAAATACAAGATACCAAAGCGTTGTAAACGCCCCGAAAGCCAACCAAGATCGTCGTTGCCTGGCAACACACACACAACACACTGCAGATCGACGGAGAACAGAGTGAGGTAGAGAGAGAGAGGGGGAGGGGCACGGGCTGAAGCTGAGGCAGTGACTGCAACCGAGGACGGGCCGGGCCCGGCCACGGCCTCGGCAGACACCCAAGCAAAAGATTCATTCAGGCTGAACGATTCATAAATTCACGTTGCACGTTGCACGCTGCAGGTTGGCAGCATGGAATGTGCTGCCAGATCTGGCTGTGGCCTGTGTATCCCATTCGAGTTATTTTTGGTCTAGAACAAGTCTGGGGCTTCGTTTCCTCCCCCCTACACCCGCTAGCCTCATCGTCTCCTGAGTTTTTTGCAAATATGTTAATGGCAGCTTCCTGTGGTCAAGCACTCCAAACAAATGAGGCCCACTCTCAAGCTATCTCTCTCTCTCTCCTCTCTCCGTCTCTCTCGTGTGTGTCTGTCTCGCCTTCTCCGATCTTCTCAATCTCTTAGCTGAAGTTCGTCTGTAGACTGAATATGCCGTTAATTGGTTGAGTACGCCGAGTTTGAGGATGTCATCCAGAACGCACTGCGGGAATCAGAAAATTAAGCAAAGTGCTAGAGAAACACAGAAGTGGCCACTCCAGAGAGTGAATTCTTCATCTCTCTTCATTTCTGCTTCTTCTTTTCGTACTTATTTGCGCACTCAATTAGTGTGGGGAGGAAGGGAAGGGGGGCGTGCAGGGCGTTGTCCAAGTCTTTGTTCTGTTCTGTTGCCTCTGTGTTTATTTGCTTTGCTTAGCTGCGGCAAGGGAGGAAATGGGGGAAAGGGGAAACTTTAAGAGGAATCTCCACTGTTGAGTGGGCCGTCTGTTTTGGCTCTTCGCTTCGATTTGCGCCTTCTGTAAGATGATAAATTAATGCTGCCACGCCCCCTGCCTGTGTCGTACGCCCACTTTTGACCTAATGTCCGGAACGCATTCATTGATTTCTTGATTTCCAGTGATTTTCTACGTTTCATTTAGAGAATTGTAGCCTATTAATTCTTTATACGCAGCCTAATGAATTTTTAATAATTTAACCTCCTTCTCCTCTGTTTCTCAATGTATATCTCTCTCTCTCTCCCTCTTATACTATTAGTTTATGCAAATAAATTTGACACAATTTGTTAGCCATATGGAATATGATTGATTTGAACTCACTGGGGTTAATGTTGCGGAAGTGGAATATAAATCGAAAAAGCTTCTTTGTCAGATATTGTAAAAATATATGTAGGTATATCTTTTGTACTTACTTCTCTTGCCATGCACTTGCAAAGGGTCTATAATACCTTTAGCTTTTACAGAAATGAAGTAAGATTATTTAATTCAGATTAATTTGCTCAATTTAAATTTATTTTATTTGAATTCTGATTGCAAAGTTGATAACAATTTTATATGCACATGGAAAATATGACTTGGAACATTTGAAAAATAATTAAGTGTTGTTTTTAAAAGACCTTCGGACGGATCATCATCTTCACGTGTTTCAATGCTATACGGGATTCCCAATGAACGCTTGTGTCATTTAAAACTGCACTTTCGAAGTATTTACCATTCAGATTGCTTTGAAAAAGAAAATGCATTAAGCAGATATAGAAAATATCTATTATTTTATTTGCCAAAAATAAACTTACCAAGTGGTACAATAGCTGTACCACCATCCAGTACCACCATGATATTTAGTCGCGCAATTCTCAATAAAGTTGTCGTTGTCACGTTCATATGTCGAGAATGGCATATTCTTGTTAAATTTCAGTTCGTCTTTCCGACCAGAGAATGTACCCAACGTACTGAGTCTGTAATTGTCTTCTTCACCCGTAATGGCGAATTCAGCGTATCTGGCAAACTGAGTGCTGCCATCAAAATTCTCCAAGTGAATATAAAGCTCACAGGGTTTCTCACTTGTCAATCTGTGTATCTTTTCCAGGCCGAGAAAGAAGTCTCCATCCCAGAAGTCCCCAAAGCCATTCTTGTATTCGGTCCAATTCCTTGTGAAATCTACTCCACCGTTGATCCTCTGCTGTATAACGGTCCATCCCTAGGCCTGCGATATCAGAGTTGCATTGTCCCTTAAAAGTGTAAGCTCTGTCAATGCAACTCATTGCATTCTTATTCGTTTGCATTGCTTTCAATTTTGTATCAGATATGTTAACTTGCGTTTCCATTTCACGTATTTTTTGCTCATTTGCAGAGTTTATTGCTTTTTGATTCGTATATTCCGTATCACATTTGTTCGCTTTATCAAGGCTTATGCTTATATTCGCATTCAATTCGAATATCTCCATGTTTTTCTGTTCATTCTTCAATTCGGATTCTTTTAATTTAATAATCTGGTTCTGATTTTCGCTTTCCAATTGTAATATTCTTATATCCTTTTCATGAATAACTTTTTTTATGCTTGACAAATTCTCTTCATATTCTATTAGCCTTTTAGAGTTTGATTTGATCTGCTCTTTGAGCTCATTTATCTGATTATTTTCCTTTTCCCACTGGTATTGTTGTACAATTGCTATCTTTTGGTTTTTAAGCTCTTCAAGAACAGCAGCCATAGAATCCTCTTTCGTTTTATATATAGTATTCTCTATTTGAAGCTTTGTAACCTTTTCCTGCAGCTGTTTTATTTCTTGGGTTTTGCTGTCCATTTCAGCGTCAAACTTAACGCTCTTCTTATTCATCTGATCAAAGTATGACATCATTGGTTTAACTATTTGATGTGCATACCTTGAACACTTCTCCTCGAGGTCATCAGACATACAAAACTGAGAATAAACACCCAAAAATCGATTTTTTCACTAAATATTCTGATTTTGATTCTACTTTGGTTTAATGTAACGATCTTAACAATATTTCTCTCACCTGATCGGATTCAGCAGTAACTTCATGCCGTTGCAAACCTTGCCACAGGATCAGGCAGAGGATAAGTTGGGCCAGTTTCATATTTCTGCAAGAATTTCGCGGAGCACAAATATTCATAAATATTCTTTTACACACCAGACAAAATCGTACAATGATATTTTCAGAGCAGACTCTGTGGCTTATATAAAGCTTTATATATATCCGTTGATTATGCGCTATGGGAATGCCCAGCGCTGATAAGGCGAATACAGATATCAGCGTTGAACTAACGTGAACCCGAGCTATATTTATTTTGCGAGTTTTCTGATCAGGATGTTGTGTCCACTTGGGTCATTTTGCGATTGTTTTATATGTATCAGTTTATATAGATTAGCAGCAGCTGCTGCATAGTATTTAAATAACATTAAAATTAAGTACAATCGCAACTCTACTATGCAGAGTGTTTTTACAAGTGAGAAAGCAACTGAATATATTGTATTATTCTGAATTAGCTATTTGCATTAATGTAGAGTCTTAACGGCTTCGCAAAATGCTGCAAAGAGTATCTAACAGTCTATGTGGCATTCGCTACATTTATGTTTATCTTTTATAATCATTTTACATTTATAGAAAATCAATTTTCTATATGAAACAGACTCTCCCATATGTTTGACTGGCAATTCCTGCTCGCTTCTGGCGCATTTCTTCAACTTTTTCTGGGAAACTTGAGCTGAAATCAGCAACAATTTTTGGTTTTATGGTAGCCTGGGTGAAATCTCTTTATTCGCCATTCTCCGTTGCGGTGCGCACGCTTCAATTGAATTCAATTGCCACTGATTGATATCGACAACACGATGCAGCTGGGCCGACTTGAGACTTGAGACTGCAACTCCCTGGCTAGCTGTTAATTAAAGCAAATGCAATTTGCGCCTAAACACTGGCAATTTCCTAATAATAATGTGCTATAAGCAAACTCTTTAGCCTCCCCTCGCAGCTAAACAAGCTAACAATTTATCAGCAATAAATTTGCGTGCTGCAAAGAGAGAGAAAGAGGGAGACAGAGAGAGAGAGAGAGAGAGAGGTAAGTGTGCATTGTGTGTGTGCTGCGCATGTAACGCACGCACGAGTAGGACAACGGGCCGGATGGGCCAGCCACGAAGTGGCATGTGGCAAGTGGCATGTAGCAAGTGGCAAGTGGACAGCAAGCAAACAAAGCAACTAAATTGCAATTGAATATAGCGAGGCAGACGACTTGCCAATTGTCAATTGCGAACTGCATTTTAATTTAAATAAATAACTTGGACACAGACCGAATAGATTGTGGGCTGTGTGGGTTGCGGCTTGTCTGGCAGTTCCCAAACCTTATGGTACAAAGAGGCGTCTCTCGCACAATTGTCAAAGCATTTCTCTTCATTTGTGAGTTGTGTCAACAACTTAAACTGCGAAACAACAAAGGAAACTACAGTGAATGCATGAGAAATTATGATTTATATTTATAATATTTAATTACTTTGGTCTCCTCTTGTTTTCATATATATTATGTGCAATTTAAAAACATAATTGAAGCAGCTGTCCAAGGGGCCCCTCATGATTTTGTGTACTCCCTGCTGGGTGTCGAGACTGCATTGCGATGAAGCTATTCGAGGGTATTCAACTATATAGCCAAGTATTAAATTTATTAACGCTTTTCCACGAAACACACACAGTGCGTGGATAATTAATTAAATCAATAATCGATTGTAGCCGAGAAAGAGAAGAAAAGAGCAGCAGGTTGGAACCAAGCAGAGACACATCGCAGCGACAGTTTTCGAATCCATGTGGACATAATCAAGCGAAAATTCCAACAAAATTAACACACGCTGTGTTAGACACAGGTAGAGAGAGGGAGAGACAAGGAGGGAGAGTCAGTGACAGAGAGGGATGACAAATTGGGCAACGCTTGAATGAGGCAGCAGGCAGCAGGTAGGTTAGAAAGGTTGGTTAGTAGGACTTCGAGGCTAATGTTGCGTGCGACATAATCCTGTTAGAGATGCGTGAATAAGAAACGAAAAGAAAAAGAACAAGAGCAGGAGGAAGTGTAAAAGTGAGAGAAACTCAAATTGTGGTTCAATGCGTCGTATGAGCAATCTTTTGCATGTGACAACATAATTTGTGGCATTGGTCGTCGTTGATGATGATTATTAATCATATTTTTCGTCGGTGTCTCTTGGGCTTTGCATGTCCAAGCAACCATTTGCTGGTCAGCATATTTAATGAGGTTTATTTAGGCAAATTAACAGCAAACAGAGGCGGCGGCATTCCTGCTTCTTAATGGGCTTTATTTGACATTTTATGGCCATTGAATGGCATATTAAACATTGGAATTGGAATTGAAATTGTTATGTGTATTTCTCTCTCTCGCGGACTCTCTCTCTCTTTCTTCTCTTTGTTTTTTATGACACTTAAAAACCCATCTCGTTGTGATCTTTATGGAGTTGCACCAGCAGCCAATTAGCGAGGGAGACAGTGAGAGGCATTTCGCCCACGCTGTGGCAAGCATAAATATGATTATATATATGGTGTCATAGCTGGCACTCTTGTTCAGATTATAAATTATATATAATGACAAGTGCAGTAAACTAAATAAATTGTTGTGCCGACTTAATAGCGCAATCTCTTGCATTCAACAAGTGGGCGTCAACGCTGAAAGTCTTAAACGATTTATGGGACAGAGGGATTTCTATATATACGTATACATATCTAAGGTGGTATACGATGTGGCACAATGGGCTCTGCTTGCCGCACAGCATTGTCTCAGTTGACAGGCAAAATTTGTGGAGCACGGAGAGTCGCTGTCAGCTGCTTTAATCTATTGTGGTTTATGGCATCGAATAGCTCAACAGATGATCCCCAATTGGGGTTGAATGAGTCATTAGCTGAGGCCAAATGCCGCAGCATATTTCAAATGCTCAGCTGGAAAGTGGGGGCATAAATGGGTGGCTCTTATTAAGAAATTTTCAAATTATTTAGCTTGCTTTATTTGAAATAAAATGCACTTCATCTCTATGAGAACTATTGGCATTAAGGCGGCGTTGGTAACGTAACAAGCCACCAGAAACGCAGTGAAGCGTTGCCTCCCAGATATACAAGCTATAGAGCTCTATATGTGTGTGGGTATGTGTGCATATATGTTGCAAAAGATACAATATCTTTTCATATAATGTCAATTGCAGCTGTGCGGGCAGATCGAGTTGGGGAAGAAGGGGAAACCACAAGCAGACGCTGCCTTTGTTAGCCCACATTATTTAAACCTTTTTTCCCTCTCTCTTTCTCTCTTCCCTCTCTATCTCTGTCTGTCTGCTGCTGTTGTTATTGTTGCCATATTGATTGCAATTTGGCTTCGATTTTTCACATTTCTTGCCATTGTTGTTGGTGTTTTACAGACGATTAATTTCAGTGCCTGTGGGAAGCGTCGCATCGCTAACTGCTCGTAAATTTATGAAATTAATTCATTTCGAGGCAAGCAGACAATTTTTCGTCTACTGATGAGTTTTCTGCCTGATTTTCATTCATATTTTGCGCAGAAATTGTTTTGCGGTTTACAGTAATTTCGGGTAACTTGCACACACACACAACACACACTCACTTGCATATATGTATGTGTAGAAATGTGTGTAATACGCCGGGTCCATGGCAAATTGAGGAAATCTCTGCTTTTATGGCTTTTGTGGTTTTCAAAAGGGTTTTGCGGCTGGGTGAGAGCTGAGACAATCCACACACACGTACACACACACACAGAGGGTTACACGCACACACATTAGTCAGCCTTAGGCTGGGTCTAAATGGCCTAAATGCTTTTTATGGCCCAGGTACATTTTTCAATTGTCGTCGTCAACTTAATTGGGCCACAAAATCAAATAAAAAATGCTGCTCGTGTTGCATGTTGACTGACCAAAGAGAGTTGACAGCAACACGTCGCCAGCTCCCTCTCTCTCTCTCTCTCTGTCTGTCTCCCCTTGCTTGCAAAAAAAAATGGTGCAAAAAAGCAACTCCATAACGTGGCAACGTGCTTTGAATAACTCGGCATCGACTGTGCTCCTCCATTTGCCGCTGTAAATCTCTGTCGCGCGTTTTATCTCGCGTCCAAAATCGAATTTAAATCCGAATCGCGAACAGCAGACAGACAGGACAGACACAGCGAGACTTGTTTCAATGGCTTTCGATCTGGCTAAGCGGCACTTTTGATTGCCCACCTCCCCTCTCCCTCTCTCTCTCTCTGTCTCTGCGTATGTGTCTGTCTGCCTTCCTGTCTTCCAATTTGATTTGTTTGATGGCGTGAAAATTTTGTTGGACTACAATTTTTATGAGCTGCAAAAATGCTCATTGGATTTCAAGTTTGCAGTTTTTGTAGCATACGCATAGAATAATAATAAATGCTTTATTATTATTATCAACTTTAATTGACAGAATTTGATTTTAAAAATACTTTAATGGAAATTAATGGAATTTAATGGACAATCTTGACAGACTCAAACAGATCTAATTAACAGCGACTGGTTGAACAGAACATACAGATCTAATTAAGTGCGACTGCTTCAACTGCTCCAATTACTCCAACAGCAAAAGACTTACATTGCGCATACGTCGCGTTGGCCAAAATGTTTTGTATGCGCTGCGTAAACAAAACACGGTCGCGAATGTAAACAGCAAACAGGTAAACCAAACTGACGATTGGACACGTTCTGTGTACCGACTCCTCCAACACCAGCAACATTCCCCCGTCTCCCCTCTCTCATTCACTTTCCGTCTCACTCACACATTGGCAAAATGCCATTAATCAAATTTTATTGTTTAATTAATTTCGTTTGAATGAATGCCAAGCGCGTTGCTGCAGGTTATGGAAGGGAGAATGAGAGAGGGAGAGAGAGGGCGCTGGCAAAACAAACAAATCGAGCAGAAATAGCTTCGCATTAGATTCGGATTCGATTAAATCAAAGGAGGCCGAAGCAAGCCAAGCTGAGTCGAGCAGTATTCGCTTTGACAATTATTATCGACATTATTTTGCTTATTTATGTGCGGTTTATTCATAATTTGGGGTTAAGATGATTTGTCATGGTGAATGTGTGTATGTATGTCTGTACCACGAGCATTTAATTAGCTGACAAGTTCTGTTAAATATTTGAACAGTGCCAATGAAAACGGATTACGAACTCTAATTAAATTGTGTATAATAATATTCCATATATTAATAATCAATTTAAATGTTATTAAATTCGCATTTTGTTTGTTTGTTATTCCTCTTCCCTTGCTTGGGCTGAGAGATCATAGATATGCATATGTTGATTGGGTTTGGTTATGAAGATAGCAGATGTTTCTGACAGTTTTGGCTGCTGCTGCTGCTGTGTGCCCACATGTCGACTTACCTCATCAATTGGAACATACAACATGCATATCACTGCCAAAAGGGGCAACGGCGAAGAGGGCGGCAGGGAAATGTGTAGAAAATACAAAACACAAACTGAGGCTGAACAATAATGTACATGAATCTCAGCTGCAGTTTCCCAAAGGCTAATTACGCCTCATAAATATAGTAACAGCAGCAGCAGCAAATACAACAACACATGGCATAGACCGACGTCGCTGCCTGCTGTGCTATTTTCGTGGAGAGATCTCTGTCTCTCCCTCTCTCTTTCTCCCTCTCTTTCTCCCTCTCTCACTTCATATTCGCATTACGCCCCGCGTGGCCTGATGAATTTTCGCACATTTGCGCATTGAGATTGTCACTCAGAAAATTGACGCTGATTGTCAGTCGACGAGAATACGAGCGCGGTAGGCGGTAGGCGTGGCTAGCCACAGACAGCTTGGCGAAACTGCAACAAGAAACAATGAAACAATGGCAAAGTTTGCCACATTCGTCGTCACCTCATCAGGCAAAAAGCCTCGACCCCAAGAAAGCAAAACCAGGAAGGAGTTCCCCCCTCCTGTGGCAAGCAACTTCAACTTCAACTCCGAACTGTGTTTACATGAAACGTGTTGGCAGCATAAACATTTCTTTCTCTTCTGCCTTCTGTCCCTTGTGCACCCTCTTTGCAGTCGAGTAATTTTAATTACGCCTAAAAGAGCCGCCCGTACGTGTAGAAAGCAAAACAGAAAGAGGCAGAACAGAAAAGTACAAAATAAAGAAAGAAATGTATCCCGAACCCACAATCTGCAAAGCAACTACAGACTCGACTCTCTGCCTGCCTCCCTCTGCTTTTGGCATTTATGCAACAACCTGGCACGACACATAATTACACATAGCACGCGCGGGGGAGGAGGGGATGGCAGCAAGAGAATCTGGCCAGAAGGTGGAGCATGCTAAATGTTGCATGCACCCGTTGCACATTAACAGCGAACGCCTTCGCTTAGTTCAGTTTGCACAGCTGTCTGTCCCGCTCTTCTCCCCTCTGCCTCCTGCAGAATAATACAACCTGCGGCAGACAGCATTCGAAAATCCATGCTGAATGCTAGTTTAAATAATTGCCTAAATAGTCCATAATACTTGGTATTTATTCTGGTTTTCTGGTATCTAGTTCACTCTGTTTGCTCAGCTGTTGAAATCATTGCGAATATCCCTCTCATTATGCTTGGCATTTGCGAAACTCCAACTGCAGTAATTCAAGTGAAACACGCAGACAAACAATAGAAAACAATTATAGATTCCATTTCTGGCATTTAGATTGGCTGAATAGCCGATCATTTATGAACTGCAGCAATGATAACAATGAAATTTGTCATAATTTTGAAATAACTCAAATGAAAAACCATTTAAGAGAGCAAATATCTTAAACCCGAAACTAATGAAGTTCAGAATTGATAATGATAGAAGATATAGTTATTTTAAATACTAAATAAGTTGAAAAATAATCAAATGAATGTTTTCATTATAGAATATTCAATTAAACAGTTAATATAGTCGCATTCTTTGCATGTTCTATGTTTATATTTATAGATTCTTTGTTTCCTTCTTTCCCATTTACATACAATATATGGAGATGCCCTGCATTTGTTTGTTTTTGGCGCGTGCTTCCTGTATTATTTTAAGTATCAATTAGCTTGGAATATAAACCCAAATAGAGTATTGCAGTGCAGCTAAGGGGGATTAGTATTCTATTAAGTATTGTGCAAGGTTTCCGCTCTGGCGGGCGGTCCCAGGCCCGTAAAATTAATGAAGTGCGAGACGTGGAAGAGGCTGCCAAATACTATATTGTTATTGTTACAGGTTGCAAGCTGACAGCGGGTGGCGGGATTGAGTTATGTGTCGAAATACGTATCCACATGCAGTCCCAAAAAAGAAAACTCAATGCGATTAATGTAAATAAAAAGAGCTAAGTCAAAATGTAGTTGGGTTAGTTCTTTAATTTCTGATAAGCAGCATGCTACGTCTGTGTGTTTGCCTGTTGTCCTGACCCCATTTTGAGCCTAAGCCATTATCACATCTCAACAGACCAGGCAGCTGTTGCCGCACATTACAAAATTTCAATTTTTCAGATTCACCATCCCGTCAAAATTAAAAGCACTTTTTAACACGCCCTTGCGGAAAGGCCTACGGGCTAAAATCTCAAACCCCCCAGGGTCTGACAAGCACACACACACACACACACCCCACATGCACACACGCACACTCTCTCAGTGGGAACTATTAACAGGCCCAGTTCGGGTGGTGATGGATGGTTCGCGGCGAGTGAGCTCGTTTTGCTGTGCGCCTAATTAAAACTCATTACCATAAGCATAAAGTTGAGCAAGGAACTTTTCAGGCAAACCAACAAAAAAAAGCAACCTATGAAAAACCAGAGCGGAAATTGAAGTCAAATTAATGGAAGAACAGAAGGTGGGCAGAGGGGGTAAGAGTAGCCAAGTCTCATCGGTTGTTTCAGGCTTTGTTGATGGGTGAGTTCGTCTTGTGCTTAGGCTGGCTTAATGCAATTTCCTTGCCAGACGGAGGGGGGTGGAGGAGAAAGGCGGCAGAGGTCGCCAGGAGTAGAACTAACCCCAACCGAGCACAAGGTGCAACCCCAATAGAAAGTGAAAGCGAAAAGTTTTGCTTCATGTGCGTGCAACGACCCCTTTTAACTGACTCTCTCTCTCTCTCTCTTATGCGCTTGCTCTCTCTCTCTCCATATCTCTCTCTTGGCTGTCTGGCTTGTGCCGGCTTGTCTGGCTATTTCCATTTCCCTTTTGCACTCTCAGCACGTGTGCAACAGTTGTTGCCTGCTGCTCGTTGCTGTGCGCCTGTTCAAGCTGCCGCCTCGCATTTTTGTTCCAAGCCAAAAAGGACGAAGCGATGAGTGAGATTTTTGCCACACTCTCTCTCTCTCTTCTCTCTCTCTCTCTCTCTGTCTCTCTGGCCATTGAAACTCAACTCAAACGTAAAGTTTTACTGAGGGTTGAGTGGGGCAGGCGGGGTTGATTTTCGCTTTTAGTTTTAGTCTCTGCTTTTGTCTCGTTGCAACGTTCCTCATTGTTGTTGTTGTCCTGCTTGTTGTTTGTTGTTGTTTGTTTTGGCTTTTCACTCGCAAACTGTTTCAAAATTGTGTACGTTTTGCGGTTTTATCTTCATGGGAAGTAGGAAGAGGAGAGGGAGAGTGGCAGGAAAAGGAAGTTCGCGCGTGTGTGTAAGGAAGAGCATTGAATGGGGCTGCTGAATGGGAAAACTTTGACATGAATGAAAATGGAGCAGGCAAATGTTGAAAAAATTAAGTAGAATTATTTGGCAGATAGTTAAAGAGCATTTTGGAGGCAACTGTTGAAGTTATTATGTCATTAAGAAGAAGAAATGCAATCAATATACAATACTTTATAATTTAGTTAATTTATAATTTTAATTTATTTATTTTCGATATTTAAAAGGAATATAAAGTTGATTGAGTTTATGCTTTTACTTAAAACTATAAATATTTATAATAAAACTATATGCACATATACGAGCAAAGGTCGATCCATCGAGAGAGAATTATAATCAGTAAAGTTGCCACTTATCCCACTGTAACAGCTTTGCTCTTTTTTTTTTTTGCACAGCTCAAAAGTTTTTTATTTGTTGGTTGCATTTCGGTGTCAAGCGCCGTTTTGAGTGTTTGCCAAGGGCTGCTTGAGGTTTTCGAGGGTTTTCCTGCTCGTGCAACACACACACACATACAGACAAAATATTTATGTGCTGAGCATTAGATGAAAAACTAAGTTGGCCTAAGTAGAAAGCCAACAGGGGCCAGAGACAGACACCTGCTAGACACAGCTGACCGCCCATCAAAGACTCCCCCCTCTGCGCGGCCACATCTTATCTCTCTTGGCGTGTAGCGTTGTTAAACTTTCGCACCCTTTTAACATTGTCCCTGTATGCTTCTGTTAGTGTGTGTGTGTGTGTGTTTCTGTGTGTGGGGTGTCGTCTGCTGCCTTGGGGGTAGTTAGTTGCCGGCTTGGGCCATGTCTATGGTCGCCGCAGGAGTCGTTTGTTGATCGTTACAGTAAATCATTCGAAATGAATTTCGCTCGAGCGGCTACAGAATGAACACACGCACACCCAGACAACGTAAGTAAATAGCGTGCAACAACAACAACAACTACAACAACACGTGCTCGGGGTGGGTGGTGTTAGAGAAATTGCTTTGCCATGGACTTTTCTATTAGACAACAGGGTGTTTTTTACGTACAGTCAGCTAAAAAAAACAAACCCGAAAAAAGAACAGAAGAAACTGCCATATCGGGTAAGTAAAGGTCATTTATTATGTTCATGACACCTTCCTTGGCAACATTTGTTATGCCGCCCCTCCTCCCTTTCTATTGTTGTCTGTATGTGGAAATTATGCAGCAATTCATACGAAATCGTGCTGACTTTAATACCTTAATGTTATTTGAACATCGATTTAGCTGCGGTTTATCGATTCGATCCAAAAGGTTTTCAGTTACAGCAACTATCATGTGAACAAACTACAATCTATGTCGTTATCCTTCTGGGCCATTTAGTTTTATCAAGTCTTAAGCACTTCATCAACTCGATTTCAATTAACTTGGATGCCAAACCTGAGGCAATTCTGTCTGTGCTTGAGTTGAGTCTGTCTGACAGCCCACAGCCACATTAGCCATGCCAGTCACAGCGAGGCAATTACTGTTAACCAGAGTTGCCACAATTGTTGCCTGTCGTTGTTGGCTCTGGTTGTTGCCTGTGGTAACAAGGCAATTTAGATAGGCAAGGCGAGCAAAAAGGCTTGTCTAAAGGCTGCTCCATGTATATGCCACACTTAATTCATATCTTGTGCAACATAACAATTAGTACAGACCATAAAACGAACGACTCTAGCCCAAAATGAAAACGGAACATCATTATCATCATCACCATCAGTTGTAGTTGTTGTAGTTGTTGTTGTTGTCAAGGGAAACGCACTGGAAGCTTTGTTTACAGAATTGTGCACTAAAGTAGCTAAATTTATATTAGAAATAAACAACACACACGCACAGAGCCAGGCGTCTATATGCACTCTAGATGATGCATTTAACTGGCTAACTACAGAATTTATGAGCCCAACAAGTCAAGTGCTCAGGAGCTTGAGATACTGACTTGAAATATACAAGGAACGAGAATCAAGAAAGAATCTGTGTTTACAATAAAGAATTCTTTAATTTATGCCAGTATTTGTAATGTTATAAGGCAATACAGAAAGTTGTCTGTAAATATAATAAAAAACCATTTAAATATTGTTTAATTTTTCATTGTTTTCCATCTTTATAATTCTTGTAGCACTTCTTTGTTTTTTAAATTCAGATTTATTGTTAGAGTATGGAGTTCTTTGTTGAATATACTTGATTTTCTTATACATTATTACTAGTATTATATGATCTTTAATTCGATAATATCATTTGCATCTTAGAGTATTCAAACATCGGTCTATGAATGTCTCAGCTCTGCGCCTTGTTTGCTTTCAATTAGTGTTCAACTTTTCGATTGTACACACACTCGTCCATATGCAGTCGACAGTACGAAGGCGGCACAGTATGCAACGCTCGTCTGGCCATTCATGAGAATTGTCTAAATAAACAAAAAACCCTGGAGCTATAAAACACCCAGAAGAAATGCCAGGCCCCCGACCCTGTTGTCAGATGGGCGCAGGGGGAAGAGGAATGCCGTGTGTCTGTTAAGGCAGTAGGAGGAAACGGGGGGACAGGGGGAGGTGCTCATTTTGGGGGCCATGATTATATCGTTGTTGCATGAAACTAATGCATAATTTTCCTCGCTCTTTAAAAAGTTTTCCCTGCTTGTTCGACAGACTACCTGAGAGTAACTCTGATCGCTATCGATAGAAATGTAAACGTGTTAAAAGTTTGCGTAAATATGCCCGGAAAACATTTAGGAATATCGTCTGTCGTCGCCTCAATGGGACTGCCACGCCCGTATTTGTGAGCTGCTCTCGGGTTACGGTTATACGGTTTATGGCGGTAGCAAATGCTTCGTTTGTTTTCTGTTGAAAAAAAAAGAGCATACAGAGAGCAGCCAGAGGCCTTAGAATGCTGCGCAGTTAGCTGGTTTTACTGGCCCAGGCCAACCAGGTTGGTTTCGGGTTTTTGGTTGCCATGTCAAGTGGCAAGTGGCAAGCGGCAGTAGTAGCAAACAACTGCGGCTGTGCCTGTGCCAGTGGCTGTGGCTGGGGCTGGGGCTGGGGCAGGGGCAGTTGCAAGTTCCAGTTCTTGGAATATGCATCAACTGTTCAACGACGAGTACACGCATATTTGTTGTGCCGGCAAACAAATGAAACGCATTCAGCAGGTCTCCAACCTTCTCTCCCCTCTCTCTCTCTCTCTGTCTCTCTGACACTCCCGTTCCACTCTGTGTAATGCTCTAATGTTCAAACAAACAAAATAGTATGGAATTTGTTAGTATTGCCATAATATGTGGGCTCTAATCAACAGCAACAATAACGACAAAGCAGTGCCCAGATCCTAAAATCGTTCAAGTAGCACTTGGTGCGGTCAACAAGTATTTGTCATTACTTTATTACTTCATGAATATTTTGACATTGATTATAGAGAGCGATTTCCTGAAATTCTTTATAGAGTAAACACAATATACCAAGTTGCTTTGCTTGCAAAGATCTTGTTACAGTTTTGATAATTGACTGAGAAAGCAAGGAGTGACTTTTTAGTTAACTAAACAATTAGAGATGCAACTGCAATATCTTTCTAATATATCGTATCTTTAATTATAGCTGCCATCCCTATTAATTGCCTGTATTTATCCTTCTCTCTCTCTCTCTCTCCTTCCATTGCAGAACGCGTGCTGCGCTACTGTGAATCGCCCTCTGTGGGCACCTGCTGCACCTACAACATGGAGACGCGCATGGCGGGACAATCGCGGCAGCAGCTCGAATGGCACACGAAGGAGCAGATCACGAAAATGTCTGGCCTGCTGGGCGGCAAGGCAGCCAAATTCAATGGTAAGCTAAACCCGAAATGATCCCTCGACAGCCACTTGAGGCGGTTAACCCAGAAACAGCAGATAGAAATAGGAATCCAAATCCGAAATTCGAATTCAAATTGAAATCGAAATCTAAATTACTTGTAGACAGCTCACAGTTCACAGATTTGTAGCGATTTGCAGGGGCGTCAAGTGGTTTCCCATTTGCCAGATCATGCGGGCTTCGGATTACATAGAGCAACTGAAAGATAGACAGTTGAAGGTACAGAGGCAAAGATACAGACACACAACGGTGGCTGCCCCTGCTACGATGCATTGTCAAGTCGCAGGCGACAATGCGGATGTTGAGATTCATTTGGTGTGTGTGTGTGCAGCGGATGCGCTGCTGGCTGCTGCTGCTGCAGTTGCCACAAATATTTCACGAGTGTCTCTCTAAACAACGATGATGCCGGATGTTCGCCATCTCTAGAATAGTTGCTTAAACTTTTCTCTTTTACTCACTACATATATCTCTCTCCTCCCTCTCTCTCTTGGCAGATATTTTCCGCAAACTGCTGCTGGAATCGAAGGGACAATTTCATACGATGTTTATGCGCACATATGGCGTCATCTATCAGCAGCATTCGTATGTGTTTTCGGACCTGTTCAACGAACTGGAGAACTATTATGCACGGGGCCGTGTCGATCTACTGGAGGTTATGGATAAGTTCTTTAGCACGCTCTATCAAAAGATGTTCACGGTGCTGAATGCTCAGTATGCCTTTGACGAAAAGTAAGTACCCTCCCCCCCCCTCCCCCGTCACTCCTTTGGTAATCGAAACCCAACCCTCCCCTTGCTTCACAGTCGTCTCTGTGCAGATTTGGAGCTAGAGACGTGTGAAACCGCAAAGTGTCGAGCGTCAACGCTTGACTGATTGCCTCGCTGACTGTCTGCAAGACAGACTGACAAAATGACTGACTGACTGACTGACTGAGTGACTGACTGGGCTGACTGAAAGGGCAAAGCTTGTTGTTGAAAGCTTTGAGGGAAACTTTGACGCGCTGACTACCGGGAGGGTCTTGCGACTTGGGTCTCCGGTTGAGACTGGTGTGCAATTTCACTACAGTCTGAATTGTGCTATTGTTTTTGTTGTTTGAGTGCGGTTGAAACGCTTAACTGGCAAATGGTAGAATCAGTCAAGACAAACAACGAACTGTAGATACGCTGCTGAGGAAGAAAAACAGAAAGCTTAAACAGGTTAAAGTGTGGTTAAGCATATATTCTGAACTATTTGAAGAAGAAACTCAATCAGAAATACTGCCAAATAATCTTTACTCTTCAGCAACATTTGCCTTAAGCCACTTCTAAAAGAGTTATCCCAGCTAAAGAGGCTCGACACAGCTGGCATGCAATCGGCTAATCAAACAAGTTGAGCACTCTCTCGACAGTCGTCTAGCCAGGCTGGGTATCTGGGTATCTAGCCTGCCCACCACAGTGGCACATGGCGAAACCCACTTTGCGACAGTTCCTGTGGCAGCTGCTCACATTTCCTGCACACCAAATTGCGCCCACTTGGCTCATTGCCCTGCCTGCAGCCCATACCCAGTCGAGCTTCCCATTTAACTTGGCGAATGGCTTCCCCATCGGCATCGGCATCGGCATCGAATACAGCTGCCCTGACTCTTGGCTCGGGCTTTGGCGGCATTGCCAGAGTCCCAGCTCCATTCCCATCCTCGACACGGCTCGTGTTACCCACGCGCTTTCCAATTGCTCCGTCTCCATTTGGCGTCGTCGCCTGCAATTCGTTTTTATTGTCATCGTTTTAGTTTTGTCGTACGTGCTTTGGCACGTTGTCCGTTTATTGCCGCAACGTCGGCGGCAACAGCAACGGCAACGGCAACGGCGACGGCATAATTGCTGCCACTTGCTGCTTGTTATTTGTTGTTTGCTGTATGCGGTTGGTCGGCGGGGGTCGAAGGGGTCGCGGGGTCGCAGCAGTCGCAGCCCCAGCTGCCAACGAGTGCGTGCTGCATTTAATGAAGGGGTTGCTACAGCAGTTCAGGGGGCGAAGGGAGGTGTGGCACCCTGTGAACTAGACAAGTGTCGACGACAAACTGCTTACCCTCATAAAGGCAGTTAACTAACCTAGTTGGCCTTAATCGCAGTTTTATTTAGCTATAGCCAGAAATCTGCTTTTAATGTAGCTGCAATTGGAACTGCTTTAGCTGCCCTCGCAGATCAAGAAGGCTGTGCCGCCAGCAGGCTGACGCTACTCAGGCAATTATCTAATCAATCCATGCCACAAGCCACGAGGTGTCCCCTCCAGTCAGCTGCCTTTGGCGTTGCCTCCGCTGCTGTCGACCACAGGCGGCACTCGCTAAATAGTTTCGCCAAATGGCAAGAGGCGACTCAAGCTGCAGCTGACCAACAACTGGTTGGGGGGCAACCTTACAAGTGCAACAGTGGCAGCACAAGCAGCTGCTGTCTTCGTGTGCATAGGTGCAACATGCAACGTGCAACATGCCCAGTCAGTCAGTCAACTATTTTTATGATTTTTCTGCGAAACAGCCGCAACAACATCACCAGAAGCAGCAGCAGCAGCAGACTCCACTGAGGCGTGCAAGCAATTTCCGCCAATGAAAATATTTTGCCAACAGTTTTCCACACACACACACACACTAACACACCCCAAATTTTGCATCTTTTGCAGATACATGCAGTGCGTTAGCCAGCACATGAAGGAACTAAAGCCATTCGGCGATGTGCCCGACAAGCTGTCCGTGCAAATCAAGCGCTCCTTTGTAGCCACACGCACCTACGGCCATGCCTTGGCCACTGCTGCCGAGATCTCCAAGCGGGTGCTCAATGTAAGTCTCATATATTGTTACGCCTCCAGTTACAGCATCACATCTCTCTCTCTCTCTCTCCTCTGTATCTCTCTTTCGCCAGATTCGTCTCAATCCCGACTGCACGGGTGCATTGACCAAGATGCAACATTGTGGCGCCTGCAAGGGCTACACGGAGAAGCCCTGCACCAATTATTGTGTGAATGTCATCAAGGGGTGCCTGCACTATCTGCACGAATTCGACGCCGAGTGGGAGAACTTTGCCCTGGCCATGGATAAGGTAGCGGAGCGTATGCTTGGCTCCTTTAATATTGTCATGGTTGTTGAGCCCATCAATATCAAGATCTCTGAGGCCATTATGAACTTCCAGGTGAGCATCGAAATTATAAAACTTGTAGAACATTAAATATAGCTAATATAAAAACAGAACTTCAGACTGAATGTGTAATCAAAATAGTAAATCTCTGTTTATGTGAAGGAAATCTTCTATAGTCAATCTCTTGCAGTTTCTAGAATACTATGCAGAAAGATGTAATAGATGCCACAAAGTGTATACTGTATAGATATAGAAATGACACATTAAAGACTGAACTATTCATGAAGATAGCCAATCAAATTACAAGTGCAGAGTATCTGCAAGTCTCTTATTATACTCTCCAGTGTTCCTCCTAGTTTCTCTATTGGTTTTCGAACAAGCAAACATTGAATTTTAGTTTATTTTTTTCGACTTATAAATTATCTCATAAAGCTGTCAACGGGGTTTATAGTATTCCGACCCGCTCATTTGAATAGCTGACTAACCCGATTGCAAAAAGAACGAAACTCTGGGAAAACCGTTTAACAAGTTTTTGTTTTAGTTTTAGTTTCAGTTTGAGTTTTGTTAAATATTTTAGAATATAATTAAGGCAACTTTAGATTTGATTAATTCTCTTTAGTATTCGGGTTTCGTATTCGCTGTTCTTTAGTCGTGTTGCTGTTTTATGTGTTCCTTATGAAATGCTTCAATTTACACGAATATTATGCATAATCTGTGCCGCAGAGATTTACGAATGAATAATGCTCATAACTTATTGAATTTTGATTAGGCCAATAATTCAAAAGGGCTAGGTCTCTCTCTCTAGCACTTGCTTGCTCTCCCATTCTACCTCTCTCTCTCTCTCTCTCTTACACATACTGGCGATTGTTTATCTGCAGCATTTCATAGTTTCTTTGGTTTTATTATTTTTGTGTTTTGTTTGCCATTTTAACGATTTATTTGCACAACATTTGGTTCCCATATGAATTTAATTTATATTTCCATTTAAAATTTTATACATTTTTACTTTGTTGTTGTTGTTGTTGTTGCTGCTGCGGCATTTGGCTTTTAATGTGTTTATTTGCGCTTTTATTTTGTGTTTTTCTTCGCAGTGCGGTGCGCATGAAAGGTTAAAAATGGCAAAAGGCGAAATAGTTTTCAATTTAATTCTTATTAGTTTCTTGACTTGACTCTCTTGCCCATTTAGCAGTTTATCATATCAGAGATTTTGGCAATTACAGTCAGTTGTGACAAATAGTCGCTTGGTGGGATAGGCTCGCCTAAGTGACTAGCGGTCGCTTTGAACTCAACTTGGAGCACATAAACACGACCCTTGCCCGACCCTCAACTGTAAATGGTAGTCGGAACAGTGTGAGGTAGTCAGCGTGTCAACAGCTCGCAGGCAATAGATAAAGAGTTGCCGATAAGACAGACCAGGCAGTCAGACAGACACCACTGGACAAACAAAACGGGTGTCGCTTTCCCAGGTCGCTTAGTCGATGACAAGTCAAGTGCTTGGTTGGGTTTATCTCTTGACTCTTGTTTTGTTATCTATAAATAGCTGCTGTAGAGCTTTAAGGCGAAGTGTTATTGATATAATCATTGCTGATATTATCTTTATGATACCTTTATAATAAGCTACATATATGTATATCTCTTACAGGACTCTGGCCAGGACATCACTAGTCGCGTCTTCCAGGGCTGTGGCAGACCCACTTTGCGACGCGCCAAGCGTAATGTCAGTCCAAAACTATTGATGGCGCCATCTTCTGTTGCGGTGCAGGAACTACATGTGGCCAGTCCCGTGGAAGCGGATACACTTGATATCGATGCCACGTTGGATGAGGCAATTGTTCTGCGCGAACGACGGGCTGCCGATCCTGGTTCACAGGAGACGACACAGTCGCAGGAACAGGGCAATGGCGATGACAATGGAGGAGGCGGCAGAGGCGGAGGTGGCAACAATAGACGTCAACAGCAGCAGCGTCGCAAGCAGCAGCAGCAACAGAGACGCAAGAAACAGGAACAGAACAATCGCAATGACAACGATGATGATGATAGTGACAATGGCAATGGCAACGGCGGCGGCGGCGGTGGTGGAGGTGGTGGGGGTGGTAATAATCGAGAGCCGATTCTGGACAAGATTGTGCGAGATATACGACAACGAGTGAAGGACTACAAGAAGTTCTGGTCGAACTTACCGCACTCGATCTGCAGCAATGAAGACATCGCCGCCTCGTCCGATGTGGATGGCATGTGCTGGAATGGACACACCATAGACAGGTAAGCTAAATCTTTTAGGTAGCCCAGAAGAGTCCTCTCTAATCCCCTCTCTCTATCTGTGCCTTGCAGATACATGCACTCTGTCACCACAGAGCATGGCTCGAATCCGGAGTTCAGTGGCAATCCGGCGAGCACACGTCAAACGGCGCAGATGTCCACGCAGCTGTTCCATCTGAAGAATGCCATCAATCACCTGCGCAATGCCTACAATGGCCAGGATGTTGACTGGAGCGAGCAGGGTAAGCGCTCAAGGCATATGGAACAACCTCTTAGACACACTACTAATGAGTTAACTCTTTCGCTTTTGCAGAGGAACCCTACATGGGCAGTGGAGCTGGCTCCGGTTCGGGCTCTGAGGACGATGAAGATGATGACGAGGGCTCCGGTTTGGGTCCATTCGAGCCAAGTAATAAACCTGACGCGGAACATCCGTCGGTGCATGTGGATGCCGATAACGATGATGATGAGGATACAAATCCGGCAGTTACAACCCACACAACGCGACCCAATGTGGATGATAAGAATCCACTGGTCCATACCACGCACGTGACACACGATCATAATGATCTGGGTGAGCCGCGCCATGAGGACGACGATGATAATAATGATGGTGATGTCGACGAGGATGAGGACAATGTTCACAACTCGTCAACTGATGGCGCCACTCGCACGTCCAGTGCACCCGAGAAGATGACGCTGCGTCGAGCTCTGTTCGTCTACTTGCTGCCACTTTATATGACGTGGTTCGGTGGCGTCTGCGCCGATTTGCTGTGATTATATTCAAACACTCTGCGAAAGCGAACAAGTGCAGTTAGACGAGAGAGACAGAGAGACAGAGAGAGAGATCGATAGAGATCGCGAAGGAGAGACAAGTTGAGGTGGAACATTTGAAACGACCGCCCGCCCCTCCAGCCCGTCCGCTGCACGCCCACAACTCTCAGTCATTCGTTCATGAAACAAAAATGTTATTAGGAACTTCTCTATATACAAACTGCAAGTCCAAAATTTTCTAAAAACTTTTGTCAAAGCAATGAAAAAGCAATCAGAAATTCAGCACCAAAGGTCAACGCTTTCAGAACGATCTATGCAGTGTATACATATATGTATGTTATACATCTATTATTATTGATACCAATTGAAATCTGTTGACCAACACTGGTGTAATGAAAGGAGCTCCCTGCCCCGCCCCCACTTAGTCGTTAAGATGTCCCCGCGCCCTATCATTAAGTGCGAAATTTCTAAGATATAAGTGAATGAATGACTGCGTGTGAATGCTGGAGAAGTGACTATTTGAGTGTCTGTGTGAGTGTCTGTTCATTGTGATCGTTTAGCAAAAATTAACTATAAACATTTAGCCCGTAAACTAAGCACACTTATATACGTATTATATACAAACACATTTAGGAATATATATATATATATATATATCATACAGATGGTATATACGTACATATATAGGGAACCGTATCAACCTATATACTATGTACGTATAGCGAGCGAAGTAAAAGTTGCCACCATATTTAAACATGTAACAATTAATACCAGGTAGAAGAGGATGAAAGAGGCGCAAGCAGCAATAACTAATTTCTAACCGTACTGAACTGTAATTTAGTAACTTAGTTGACATATTCGTATATCTTTTAAACAGATGATAGTGCCCAGTCAAATAACAGCCGAAGCACTTTTGACACATCTGGGAAGCAAGAACATTTATAATCTATTCTT
The DNA here is from genome assembly GCA_018903425.1 of Zaprionus nigranus. Classification (NCBI taxonomy): domain Eukaryota; kingdom Metazoa; phylum Arthropoda; class Insecta; order Diptera; family Drosophilidae; genus Zaprionus; species Zaprionus nigranus. The sequence continues at coordinate 268,118 of JAEIGD010000034.1, read as the reverse complement.
TATCTATACAGCGTAAATATTATATATGTATATTTATTTTTGATTTTTTATAATTTTTGATAATTGTATTATTTTTATGTGTACGTATTAAAAACAAATACAACAAGTAACAATGAAGAACAAATATACACAAGTTGATTTGTTTCAATGGGAAAGCTTTAAAATTTCTCTGGGGCTTTTAAAAACTAATTATACTCATAACTTAAGCTTGATGTATGATTCACAGTTTACCTCAAAAATATTTTCCTTATTAATCACAGTTGCAGAGGAACTAATTAAAATAATTACCGCAAACTATTTATTTTTATTTTATATATTTGAGAATTTCATTAAAATGTTATTAATAAACCTTGCTATCAAAGAAAATAGAATTTTCAAGAGAGTATAAAGCTATATAAAGCTAAAATACAAAGCAAATTTTGCTGAGTAGAAGTTAATTTTCCAAGTGGAAACATCTTGCTATTTAAAATGAACTCTATAATACTTTGCTTTCTTGTATGTGGTATTTTCAATCCATACTTGTCAGAGTCAACAATCGAAGGTTTGCTTATTAATAATAAAATGAAATGAGATGCTGTCTAACGAAACTTTATTGACAGGTTCCAATATTCGCATAGGTCAAAATTCGGAAATTCCTGAAGATTTCTTTGCGGACATCGAACCCTTTAAGAAAATCGGCTCCAAGTTTTATTACATTAACAATCAGGGCAATTCGAATTGGTACACAGCTCTAATGAAGTGTGGCGAAATGGGCGCAAATTTGGCAAATCTGCAAGGTTTGGAAGATGTAGACGCTATAAGCAAGGAACTGAAACGCGGTCACAAATATTGGATAGACTTAACAAATCTTCCGGAAAACGGAAAGTTTAGGTCGGTAACAACGGTAGAACTGAAGAACACATACCCAATATGGAATAATGGTAAACCCCAGGACGTCCAAACTGATGAACGTTGCGTCCATTTATCTACTAAAGAAATAGTGCAGTTATAGATGATAAACCCTGTACGTATCAATATAACTTCATTTGTGAAACAAATCTGCCTAGAACAATAAGTATTGTCCACTGGTGAATTCAATTATACTTTATACATATGTGCGATATATTCGAGCACCATTCATCTAGTCTAGTATTATTTATAACCGCGATTACAAATACAAATTGGTTCCACAAGAGAGTATAAAAAGCTGAAGTCAACTGGAGGTTGTGCTCAGTTTAAATTTTTTGCGATTGAAAATGTACTTCATAACATTACGCTTGGTTTTGTGTGGCATTTTAAGTCCTTACTTATCGGAATCAAAAATCAAAGGTATGCTCTGTGTTGTAAGTAAACTATGTGTAATAATTGTTTTACGCAGGCCTCGACACGCGCCTAAGTCAAGAGTTGGGGATTGCCAAAGACTTCTATGCGGACATAGAACCGTTTAAGAAAATCGGTTCCAAGTTTTATTACATTAACAACAATGGGGATTGGAATTGGTTTGCAGCTCTAACAGAATGCCACAAAATGGGCGGGACTATGGCTAATTTTCAGAGTTACGAAGAGGTAGATGCTATTAAAAATGAGCTGAATTCCGAAACAATGTATTGGATCGACTTAATGGATCTTCAAGAAAGGAACCAGTATCGTTCGATGTCCACGGGACAACTCAAAGGTGATTTTCTCAAATGGGCCCCAAACGAACCCAATAACGCGCTTCAAAATGAATTTTGTGTCCAATTATTTACTCTAGGCAGTGAGGTGGTTATAAATGACCACCCGTGTGCAACTCAATTCAAATTTATTTGTGAAACAAAGACACCTAGAACAATTAGTGCTGTAATCTGGTAAAATTCAATTAAATTATTAAATTCTCCGTCAGTTTTTGGGGTTTGGGCTGCCAGATGTTGCGTTGATGTTTGAATAAAATAATTACGCACCGTTGAACTGCTTTCCTTTGCACTGCTTGAATGAACACGCATATGATATCGATAGCAAAAACTAATTTATGCCTGCCCTGGGAATTATATGATTCAAAAAGGTATATATTTAGAGGTCCCTTTGTGTGCAACAGCATTCAGTGTTTCAGTTCAGAGAGGCTTTAAAATGAATTCCATATTTATATTGCTGTTAACGCTTATTTTCATATTATTTGAGCCCGCTCTTCCGGCTTGCTATAAAAGAGGTAAACAACACAGATCAATTGAAGTGAATTCTGATCGTCTACACAAAATATCTCAATTTAGATGCGTTTTCCACCTTACAACTGTGTGAATCAAATAAAGTTTCTAACGATTTCCAACCCGATAATGAGAATTTCACAAGGATATCGAATCTCCCAAAGTATTACTATATTGAAAGAAACAATCGCCTAACTTGGTTTGCAGCTTTACACACGTGTCGTCAGATTGGAGGCGATCTGGTTAACTTTGAAAATGAAAAGGAATTTGTGGCAGTGACAAATAAGTTGAAAAAATGGAAAAAAAATCACTATTGGATAGGCATGACTAACCTCGGTGATCAAAAAGAATATACATCGATGGGAACGGGACTGAAGCCCAGCTTTCTGAAATGGTACGATAATGAACCAAATAACAAGGGAAATAACGAAAATTGCGCTGAGTTGGTTACACATAAGAAAAACAAAAACAAGGCAGTGGTTTATGAATGACTTTAAATGCAACCTCCGAAATTATTTCATTTGCGAAACTAAATTGCCAACCCAAATAACAATTGTAGTTTGGTAAATGCGGCTTATAAATACTTATATATTCTTATCTTTCCATTTTATGCAATTTTCTAAATTATGAATCATTTGTTAGGTCAACATTGCAATTCCAATAGAAACTACCTCTATAAATAAACAATACATCAAAATAAATCGAATACTATATATCCCACACACATTCATTGAAGCGAAATGCGGGGAGTCCGCGGAAGTGCTGCCAACTCAGTTTTTTCCCGTGAAATGATTTTTTAGAGATTACCTAGTTGTACAGACACGATATTTCAGGGTATATCCTAATCAACACAAGGGGAGCTGTACAATAAATGATTAATTCCCGATGTTGATAGTCTGAACCCATCGATAAAATCGACCGCTCGTTAATCAGGCACAACCACTGTAAAGCAAGAAGATCAAGCAGTTTACATCTCACCTAACCGGGCACACGCGACTGTATCAAGCAGTGTAAAGGTCCATTGCGCACAGTGCACTGCTTGGCAAGCAGTCCACAATGGCTAGATGACTATCGCTACCCATCGAAAGATGGCGCTTTGCCTGAACATCAACGGAAATTTAAAACAAAAACTTAAAACTAAGATTATGTTAATTTAACTACTTTTCATAATATTTATACATTCAGTAATTTGTAGCGGTGAGGGCACAGTTCAGTGTTCTGGGTAATACATTACATATTAAATATTGTTTTGCTTCATATGCTCCTCATTTTAATCATCGTGAACATTCAGATCTATTTCGTCAAAGCTCTCAATCAAGCCATCTCCAGCATTCTCGAGTGGATCATCGTCATCCAGAAAGTCAGTCCCATCAATGTCAAAATCTGAGTATTCTGTCTCAGCCGAATCACCTTCAAAATCCCCATCGGCCAGATTAACATTGAGCGCCGCATTCTCATCGAATCCCATGTCATTGGCATCCATGTCCAGTACATCGTCCTTATTATTATTCGCCTCGTTAAGTTTGTTGAGGGCATTCTCAATTTTGGTGGCCCGCGCCAAGAGTTGGTTCAGACGGCGATCGATATTCTCGAAAATATCCTCATCCTCAGAGTTCTTATCCTGCTCGGACTTTGGCCCATTGTCTGTGGCAGACTCTGTAAATGGCTTTTTGATCGGCAAAGACATCGTTCTTACAATTTCACTACAAATACTTTTCAAGTTTGATTTTTACAATACTAGTTCAAGTACTAGGGAGTACTAGTTGCTGCCTATGTGGGGTGTTAGAAAAGGCGAAGCACACTTCGCCCGGGTCCAGCCATCTACTCGGCCCCCTCGGCCTACTCGACTAGAGAGGAAAAGTTTCGGCCCAGTGCGATATTAACTCCGGCAGCAGCAGCAGCAGCAACAACGACAGCGACATCGGCAGCACCCGAGACGATTCTCTGACGACGCTGATGTCAATCTCTGGGAGCGATCGCATGGGCGCACGGCGGCATTTTTTTAGTGAGCGCGCGAGCGGCAAACGGTAAACAGCAACAGCAACAGCTGCTGCCAGCGAGCCGACGAAGTAAAAGAAAAGCAACAGCAACAGCAACATAAGCGAAAGAAAATTACAAAACGTTGCCAAAGCGACCAAGAGAACTGGAAGACATCAGCGGCGGGGGAAGGCGGCTGCATGACGCGAATGTATCTGACGGATACGCGAATCTGCAGTGCGGCAAATTGAATAATTACGCAAGTGAGTCAAGTGAAAAGTGCCGCATACACCATCGACGAATATCTCCAGAGTAATTAGTGAAAGTGCAAAATGAAGTTAGACACGCCCCTTCCCTCCCCTCTACACTCTACAGATAAGTCTTATCAGCAATACCCGATATTATCTGCGTCTGATTTCTTCGCCTTGTGGATTTTGTGACTCACATTCGACTGAAATATCAAAAAGGCAAACAACAAAGCGAACTGTGCAGGCGTTTATTTTCTGTCTGTGTATCTTCTACGATTGCCTCGACCCGCCACTGGGCCAAGTTAAGGTTTGGATTTAGTTGTTATGCTTCTTGTTGTTATTCTTTTTGTTGTGGCTGATGCTGTTGCTGTTGTTTTTCCTCTTCATCTTCATCTTCTGTTTCATTAACTCTAGTTCACCTGGCCACCTTCTTCTTGTGCTGCTGCTGGCTCTGCCATGTGTTTACAGCTGTTTGAGGGAAACCAGTTTGCTCGCGAAGCTTGTTTAGGTGTATTTCTAACGTTATTTGTTTTTCGGCCTCACAGTCACTAAGCCAAAAAGTCAGATGTGAAAATACGCACACACATATCCCTGTAGAGTATGTATGTATATCATGCTTGCATACACATTTATATGTATTGGCGACTTGCAACACACGCTTTTCCGCATGTGCAGCGAGACTGATCGGTTTTGTTCGCTATACCTATAAGAAAGCTGTCTTAACAATAAATTTATATAAAAGTATTACTCAAAAGCTTGCAAAAAGGAGGAATGTCAAAAGTAAACATGAGTCTAGTGCAAAGTTGTGAATATTTGACCATAAAAGCCTGGTTATACCGGAAAGCGATGCAAACAAATCGATACATTATTGCATTATACACAATTTCTAATACATATATCATTAAATCGTTAAAAAAGGCTACATATACAACATAAAAATGGAATGCATCAACTTTTATGCAAAAAAAACATATTATGAACCACAACGCTCGCCTTAGTTCGATACTGTTTAGAGGTTTTGGCGCTTATTCATTAAATAATATCAATTAAGTGTTACAAAATATTTGGAAAATTCTGTTTCCCGCAATTTCTTAACTTATCCCGCAGTTGGCCTTCAAAAAAAGCTGGATTTCATGGGAAAATGCTAAGTTGGCAGCACTGAATACAAAGCAACTGCAACAGAAAGCAGTGTGAGCAAGCAGTTCAACTGGCTTGTGGTGTACAAGCAGTGCATAGTTACTAGGTGTAAGCTGCGCACTGCTTTGGCGCGAATATTTATTTTTGAATGTTGTAGCAGATTCTGTGAGTTTGATTCATGTACTAAGTACAAATCACTAGGTAATAGATCATACATAAATTGTCTAGAAACGTTCACTTAATCATAGCAGGCTGTAATTAAAATAAATCATACTTAGACTTGTATACTTGTGAAATGAATAAATTTCATACAGAACACATGGCAATATTGAATGAAATTGTTAAAGCTACGTAGACTCCACAGGAATAGATTGCCTAAAGTAAACTGTAAGCAAAATGTGTTGTTAATGTGAACTGTCAATTAGGAGAATTAGCACTAATTAATTCTATGAATTCCTATAGGAATTGTTCTTGTAATTCTAGAAAAAGTGCGACAATATTTGCGGCCTATATTAAACCAATAAAAAGCACACCGATCTAGCCTACATCAGTGTTAAGTTTATTCAGTTTTTTTGTGCTTTGTTTGATTTTGATTCGTTTATAAAAGTACAAAAGTAATATAGATATATGTATGTATACTATATATAGATATATTTGTATGCATAGGGATACGACTACAATTAGAAAGAAACTACAAGCTAAGCTGAAAGAGAATCGACGCGCTCTTAGTAATCCTCGTCGCAGAAGCAGCCATCCCGCGAGTTCTCCACAATCCAGTCAAGATATTTGGTCACCCTGGTGTAGACACCCGGGTAGTTGGGTCGCGCACAACCATTGCCCCACGAGACTATGCCGATCTGCTCGAAGCGTTTGTCGTCGGGTCGCAGGCGTACGAGGGGCCCACCCGAGTCGCCCTGACAGCTGTCACGCCCACCGACTCCCGGATAGCCGGAGCACATCATATTCTTAGTGATCATCTTCTGTGTGTAATTGGTCTGGGCGACGCACTCGTCGTTGTCCAGCACTGGCACCTCCACCTCCTGCAGCAGGCACGACGGCTTGCCATCCTCCTTCAGTGTGCCCCAGCCGGTGGCAATGGCGCGTGTGCCCACAAACAGATCATTACGTTGCTCCACACGGGGCAGACAAATGGGCCGAATGAAGCTGGTGATCGGCACGCGATCGTTGAGGCGCAGTAGCGCAATGTCATTGTCAAAGTTGGAGAAACTGAACTTCTGGCTAAAGGCGCGCAGCACAAAGCGCGTCTCGGGGCGCTCCTTGTCGTTGCAGCGATCGTGCTCGCCGAAGGTCACCTTGATCATGAACCACATGAATCCCTTGACGCAGTGCGCCGCTGTCAGCACGTAGCGATCGTTGATTAGTGTCCCTCCGCAGTAGAAACGATTGAAGTAGCTCAGACGGGCCATCCAAGGGTACTCGCTGACGCCGGCTGTGGTCCCCCCCACAATTCTTGACTCATCGTTGCGCTCTCCACATCTGCAAGAGAGGAGAGAGAGAAGGCCAAGAGAGTGGGTGCATATGAGTAAGCACAGTAAATAAAACAGAACCTAAGTCAATCGATTGCCAAGTCTTGCAAGATTCGTCTCTTAGTCTCCATCATTGATTAGCCCGGAGTTCAATAACCTCTGCGAGAGAGATTAACACGCTTCATAAAGAAAGTGTCAAAGTGTTTTATGAGCATTGCCGAATTAACCATCGGCTTTATAGAGACATCGTTACATTAAACTGGTTTTTAATTGCCAAAGCAACCAAGGCAGCTGTATCGAAGGGAAAGGAGCGTCAAACTGGAGCCAAGCAAAGGAAGCCACAGTTCCAAGTTCTTCTCCGTTTCGCACAATATCTTATACTATATTTTGGCAATATCAATTGGCCATTTTGTTGTTGCTCTTCTTGTTGTTGTTCTTCTTTGCTGTTCAATCAAGTCATTGCCCCAAAAATGGTGGCCAAGGCAAAAGTCCCGAAGTCGAGAGTCAAGTTGAAGCCGCAGACAAAGGCATGCAAAGAAATGTGCGACCCAATTCGACGATGTGCGGCGTTCCCCTCTGCCATATGACGCATTGGGCACGAGTGTCGTCGGTACACCTTATAGATGGAGCACAAAACATGTGGCCGGAATTCAGATACAGATACAACAGCAACAGCAACGGCAACAGATTCAGATACTTTTAATGACGCCTTGTCGGGTATATGTTATCAAATCGTATGCAAATCAGTTTCATTTCGTTTGAAACGCAAAAAAAGGTAAAATATATAAATATAAAATAAATTCACGTAGAGCAAGAAATGGAACGGGTTTTAGGCTTTTTTTCGAAATAAAACTTCATAAAAAAAGAGGCCAAGAATCGCTACAGGTTGCTTTCAAGCAATTTCTTTGAGATAAACGGGGAAATTTTCAGATAATTAAATAGACTTTTCAACTAATTAGGTTTCTTAATTTTTGAATAGAAATACAATAAAAATGAAACGAAACAGTTATCAACGATTTTCAACGTGGAAAAAAAGTGAAAATCTTAGAGATTCCATTGCTGTGGGAAAATCTTTGGCATCAGAAACTGACCTAACCTAATTTGGTTTATGCGAATCTATGCGATTCCCTTGAGATTCGCACAGAGTTGTTCATCAAAATTCCCCAAGTAACGAGTGTGCCGACAAAGTATTCTTGAGAACTCCCTGAAGTGGCGGGACGCCTATGCAAACCTCTGTCGCTGCCAGCAGCTTCTTCCCAGTCTGCTCAATACCCATGGGTACTTGACAATGCCCACGATGGGGGCCAACAGTCAATGGCCAATGCAATTTGTAGAAGGCATCTCGAGAATTCCTTTCAAATTCACAAGAACGCACTGGGGAACTGCGAGACTGAGTAGCCAAGACAGTGTGTCCAATTCAGCGCTAACCAAGTGTGGAGATGACAAATGTGCCGAGTGCATTCGAAAATTTAAGTATGATGCGCGAAATCGATAGGCAATTCCCTAAGTAAGCCATAAAAAGAGGGAACATTCTCCTTTGACAAACTTTCAACTTGGCAGAGTAGAGATGAGAAGAACCTTCTGGGTTCACTTGACAATCCTCAATTGCTGCTGTAATGGGCCACTTATATGAGAGAACTGCATAAACCTCAGTGGTTTCTCATGTGCCACCTCTGGGAGTGTTGCGTGCTGACACCAAAATCTGTATCTGTAAGTGTATTTATATTTGTATCTTGTATCTTGTAACTGTAACTACGATTTGTATGCCGTGACAATGACAACAGGCGGAATTGTTGCTGTTGCTGTTGCAGTTGGATAAGTTTGATAACTTGGCTAACTGGAAGTCGCCTGTCATGACCATGACAGCTTTTTGACGCAGAAGTGTGCAAGGTGGCAAGAAGCAGGGGGTGGGGGGGAGGGTGTTGCAACTAACCTGCATGAACATGTCGCTGTTTGGTCTTGAGCCGGCGGCGAATTATTACGATTAAAGACGCCAAACCAATTCTTGATCGGATTTTGCCGGAATACTGGTTTATTGGCATTGGCATTCAGCAGCGCACTCGAGTTGCTGCCACCTCCAACTCCACCTGCAGCTGCTCCGCTCCTGCTCCGGCTCCACCTGCAGCTGCTGCGCCAAAGCCAATGCGCAGCTTCTTTGGCTGATGCTGGCTGCCATATGCCTGATATTTGCCTGGTATGGAGGATGTTGTTGTTGATGTTGACGATGTTGTTGACGTTGTTGTTGCTGTAGTTGTTGCTGCTGCTGTTGTTGTTGGGGCGGCGACAAGGCAGGAAACGATGGCCAGTGCTAATGGCCAATGATGTAAGTGGAGCAGCAGCAGCATCTTCTACAGGTTTCGCTCTTTTATGCAATGCGATCACTTAGTGCGTTGTCGCTAGTTTGAGCCGTTAGAATATTTTCCTATTTTCCTAGATTCTTGATACTTGTCGGAGCATTAATTATGTTAATCACATGCATCGATTTCGTGTATTCTCTGTCAGTATCTCTTTCTTTCTCTCTCTCTCTCCTTCTCACTCTTTTAGCACATTATTCAAACTGTCAACAAGTCGCGCCCCGACAAAGATTTTCGTTTCGTTTCTTTCTTTTGTGTTTTGTACTTTTTTCTTGGCTTTACTTTACTGTTTTTTTTCAACGTTCTCACTCGTTCGCTCTCTTTCTTGCGCTCTTACTCTGTCTCTCTCTCACTCTCTCACTTGCTCTGTTTGGTCTCTTTTTTTTCGACCGCACACGCGAAAGTCTGCAAACCGACTGATACCAACAGGCGGGCTGGGCCGACGATCTTCTGGCCAAGACAAAGTTGCGCATGCGCCCGACGTTGACGTCGACTGTGGCGTCGACGCTGCGTCGCAGCTAACGCAGACGCAGACGCAGACGTCAACGTCATCGTCGCTTGACTGGCAAACAACGAAGCCAGCGCGGAGAAGTCGCATTTTTGTTGCCCCGTTGCGTTCTCAATATGCTAATGTGACAGTTTGCCATGGTGTATCAATGCGGTGGGCTCCTCAAGGTGAGAGTCCCCTCATCTCACCCCCCTCCCTCTCTTTTCTTCTCTCCCCCTCTCTCTCTCTCTTTGTTGGTTCTTGGTGCCTGGCCCTGGGCCTGGGCCTGGGTTGGCGTCTGTTTAACGTTTGTTTATTGTGCTTGAAACGTCAATACACCGTGAGAATTTAAATGATGGTTGGAACGTAACTAAAGATTTCGTTGATAACCTGTTTAATGGGCATTTCCTGGGGCATTATCTTAGTAGCCATATGGAAATCATTTAAGCTCCGCTGCCCGTTATGCTTGAGAGACAAAGAAGAAAGAGTCGAGCAATCGATCAATCGACTATTCAGAATGATTTGCAAGTTTCAATGCTCCGAGTAATGACAGATAAAATGTAGAAGAGTCTCAGTAACACGATAAATAGTATAATTAATAGTAATAACTAGTAACGACGGAAATATTACTTATAATAATGTATACAATAATAATGCTACTGATCGATTGTTATCGATAATAAAGTTACTGAAGTAAAAATAAAATATTTATTATAAATTAATTAAACTTTATGAAATATATAATAATAACTAGTAATTAACATATAATAAATAATAATATAAACAATAATAATGCTACTGATCGATTGTTATCGACAATAAATTATTTGATTTAAAAATACAATATTTCTAATAAATAAATTGGACTAACTAGGGAAAGTTCTAATAAAATATAATATCTATTTTCTATGCTTTAAATTTTGTAATATTTATTGACTTATCAAATGTTTATAAACATTAAATTCATCACACTGCTGACTTCTTTTGCCAGTGTAGAATAACAGATATAGACTATTTAACAAAGTTCTCTTGTTTTGAACTCATAATAGAATTGAAAAAACATAAACTCAAAGTTGCAAAACCTGTCCCGATTCATTTACGAAAACTACAGATTACTTAACCGCATTGAGGACCATGGAAAGCATTACAGAAAGCATTTGCATACCATATATAGATGGATGGATGGTGTGGTATACCAGTTGCCATAATTTGTGCCATAAATTGCCAAGCGAAATCCAACTTGGCCAACAGTTTTGTGGCTGCGAGAGAGAGAGAGAGAGAGAGAGGGGGAGTGTCGGCGTGTCATCATAACAATGATATTCCCTTTTGAACTCGTTAACCTTTGTCACCCAACGGGGGCCGTAGCCGTAGCACACTCGCATTTTGCTCCTCATTTGCTCAGCTTTTATGTTTTCCGACACTTTTCACTTGCATGCCATAAATGGCCTGCAGGGCAAAAAAGAGACAGTCAACAGCAACAAGATAAACACACACACACACACAACGCAGTGTGCAAAATTCGCATTTTCATGTTCATTTGCCGTTGCAGTTGTTTTTCTTTCTCTCTCTCTCTCTTTTTTTTGAATATGAATTAACAAAAATCTGAACGGGATAATTTCAGAGCGGGCAGGAAATGACAGCAAGGGGGGAAGGGGAAGGGGCAAGGGACAAAGGGAAACCCCGTGACAGCTGCTGTTGGAGCTGGCGGCGACTGCTCAAATAAATGAAACTGCCGTCGATGCTGGCGATTTCAAACTGTCACAGTGCGTTGCAATTATTTGCTGCCCACTTTCCATTGACTTGATTTAATGAGAAATAATTCCGAAACAGGGATGGCAAAGGAATCACGGGGGAATGGAGGTGGAAGGGCTCTCCGGAAATTACATCATTTTGCCGCGATATGCAAAGTGGACAATGAATTGAATGGGATGAATGGAATGAAGGCGAGAATTTCATGCGGAATAAGTGCCCTGGCGTATCAGCACTGTTAAAGCGCACTGTACTGTTGCATGCGTGACAGTGTGAGGGAGAGAGAGAGTGGCATAGAGAGGGGGCACTATCGATAGAACTTTCCGCTGCATGGCTCATTTCACGCAACTTTCCATATGGCGTGCTCTGCTCCTATCGACTTTCCACTTCCTCACCGAGACTGAGAGACGTGAGGAGGCAAGACAAGACGCGTTGCTCATATAGTCAACAGTCCGTGCTAGAAATTATGTGGCGCACCCAACGCCCAACGCAAATTTCCTTATTAATACAGTGCATGCAAATTCACTTCGCCCACTTCTTCTTTCTCCCGCCTCAGGTAATTGCAACTGTGCCAGCGCAGGAGTGCATAAAAGCGCAACTCGTCTTGCCCTGCAGCGGCCGCGTCATGCCAAGAGCAACAACAACAACGCAGCAGCAACAGCAACAATTGCAGCAGCAACAGCAACAACAATTGCATAACTGCGCAATCTGAGCAGATTTTTATGAGCAACTGACATGAGTGGAGCCTCTTTCGATCTGCTGGGTGCGCAGCCAACGAGCGTGGCGGCACGCCAGCAGCGACGCCGCGGCAGCAGCAGCAGCTACGACAGACGCTGGGCAAAGGCAGCGGCAGCGGGCGTACACGGCGGCAGCTCTGGCTACATTGGCAGCGTCAGCGCCGGCATCTATAAATCATTTCGAGAGCGTTTCATGAGCGGCGCCGGCTCTGCTGGCAGCGGCGGCAGCAGCAGCGACGTCGACTATCGTGTGCTGCGGCAGCGCGACGCAGAGGCGGGCAAGTTGAGCTCAAGCGACAGCTCCAGCGATGAGCAGCAGCAGCAGCAGGAGGAGGAGGAGGAGGGACTGAGCAGCAGCAGCAGCGTGGAGGATCTGTTTGCTAGCGAAGCGGAGCGCAGAAAGTGGCGGAGAAAGACGCAGCCAGAACGCAGGTCAACAACGAAGGGCAAAAGAAGAAGAAGAAAGGTAAGTGCAGCCCGGTCTGGGCCCGGCTTCGGCTTGGGTCTCTGCTCGGGCTTGGCTTTCCATTTCGCATGCAACTTACTTAGGTATTCCGTGCGGTGGCTTCGATTGCTACCGTTACGTGCGTGACATGTCGGAACTTGTCTGCCACAGCAAATTGTACACGGCTTATTTATGACGCGCATCGCACGAGCCGCGACTTAATTGCGGCCTCTATGCGCCTATTCCAATGCAGTATCCACTCTACTCCATCGGTTTACTTTCGTTCGCTTCCTCAGATAATTGCATTTATATTTAACCATTGTTTTTATTAGATAATTGTCGAACAATTTGTCACAATGTTTGGGGCCCTAGTTTCTGAAACGTGTTTCACGCTCTGTTTCAAATGCGACACATATTTACATTTCACTTTCAATTTGAGGGAGCCAATGGCAAATTAAAGTTTAATTAACTTCATATTGCAGGGAGTTATGTTTAATTTAAATTATTTAATTATTTAAGATTAGCTATGATGAGAGAGTATTATTAATTAAAGAGAATCTTAATTACAATTTAAAGAATATAAAACTTTTTATTTTGCATTATCTAAGCTTTATATTTGTAGAATATTTTTAAAATAGGTTGTGTTATGAAATTTGATAACCTTTCAGGAATGATTAAAATTCGTTTACTAACATGGCCTCTGCTCGTATTATCCTCCAATTATATTAATTGTTTGCCTCTAATAACACAGAAAGATGGTATGTCTGTTCATTGTTTTACAATATTGTAATTAATCTGGCTGGTTTACGGCTAAATTTTTTAAAATAGCTTTCCCTTAAGTTAATTCATTTCGGCTTAAGTGGAAATGGTAAAACATCAAATATATTATATAAAAGAAAATAAAATAGAAATATAATATAATTCATAAATAATTTTATATATATGCTATGGCCTATCAAATACCCCTTTATTATTTCATCTATTGTTTCTTTACAATTTCATTTATATTTGATGCAGTTTTAAGCTGCCCTTGCCCCATTGTGCTCTCAGCTGTTGCAAAGCTTTCGTTTTGTTTACAAACATTCGCAATGCCAACAAAAAGCTTCGCAGCACGTGCTGCCTCGCCGACTCAGCTCACTCACTCTCTCAGTCGCTCCTCTCTCTCTCTTATTCTCTCTCTCTTTTTCTTTCCATCTCTCTTGTTCTCTTGAGCGCATTTCGCTCTCTGTTTACGACTGCTTTGGCAATGGCCCTGTGCTTGGCTTTGCTTGGCTTGGCCTGGACTGGCCTGAGCTGCTGCTTTGCTTTGGCCGTTTTGTGGTCGAACAAATGTTTGGCCATTTTTTGGCTCAAATCTCGGCCAAGTCTTGTTGGCCATTTTGTGCTCGAATGGACTTTAAACTAAGGGCGCCTTGCCTTAAAGCCGTGTGCGAGTCTGTCGAATATTGTTTTTGTTTTTCATATATATTTTTGTTGTTGTTGCTGTTCGTTGGGTCGGTCCTCTTTGGAGTTTGCTCGTTTTGAATATGACTGTGATAACTTTGCTTGGTTTAGTTTTATTTTTATGCTGCTTCCCTGATGCTGCTATCCCACTGTTGTTATTGTTGTTGTTATTTCTTTTGCTGCGCTTCGCTTCACTGCACACGCTCAGCAGCGCATTTGGTTTTGGCTTTTTTTTCTAGCCGTATTATCCGGCTGCGGTTGTTGTGGGAATTATTTAACTAGGCGCATTTATTTCACACACACACAGAGAGGGAGGGAAAGAGAGAGAGAAGAAGGGAGAGAGGGAGAGGAAGAATGCTGCTGGGAGCATTCTTTGTTGTCGGAAGTAGTCGCTCCTTTTGTCGCTGTGCATGCGAGAAAAAAAAGAACGAAATGTTTAAAATAAATGGGCGAAATTGTGCGCCAGTTTGTCGCCGAAAATGCAATCAACAGACCCAGATCTATGACGGGAACTTGGCTGCGAGTCGGGAGCAAACACACGCACACACACACACATACAAACAGTGTCTGGTTATGAATGTGTATGCTCGTTTCTACGAATTACTCGTAATGGGCGCCACTTCCACCTCAGCAGCCGCAGCAGCAGCGCTGCTCACATAATGCCGCCCACATGTGCCGCCTCTCCCCTTCTCCCTGCCCCCTCAACTCCCTTGCAATGTGCAAGTTTTCAATGATTTATGCATGATACTTAATGCCTTCTTAATTACGTTTTATGTAGCTTCCTCCCCCCTCCCTCGCAATGCCTCATATTGTGTTGAAAAACAGCGGCAAGTCGGGAAAAAAGCGTCGGCGCATTTAGCACACAAATCATATTCAAAAGGAGCAGCCAAAAAAAAGGAATGTGGCAAATACGCAGAAATTTGTAGCAGCTGCGTAGGGCAAAGTGAGAGAAAGAGAGAGAGAGAGTGGGAGAGAGAGAGATGGGAGCACTTTCACTTGTACTTTCACTGCATGCCAGCAGCATGTGGCGCTACGTGCTGGGGACAGATACAAAAATCGAAACCATTTTGTGAGGTAGCAGAGGCAAGTGGGGCAGGAAGCGCTGTCAACACAACTTCCTACTCCTCCTGCTACTCTCTCCTTCTCCCCCCTCTCTCTCTCTCCCCCTCTCTATCTCTGTTTTTTCGTCACATTGCAGTTCATTGAAATGTGGGACCAAAACACAATTACACATGTATTCATGCATTGCCTCCATTGTCTCGTGTGCGTTGCCAGCGTCAGCTGGGATTTCAAGGGGAAGCCCCAAGAGAAAGAGACAGAGAGAGAGAGAGAGAGAGAGAGAGAAGCGGGCAGCGTAGATATAGTAGTTGCTTGGGCTGGGCAAGGCCAGAGCTCAGTTACGTGATGTTTTTCCTCGATGTTTTTACATGACATTGAAATTACGTGTAGCTCGACAAGGATATCTGCCGCAGGCGATGATAACACAGGGATTAAATCGAACACGGGTGACTAAGGGACTTCCTGTAATTAGTCGTAGCTCACACAGTCAAACACTACGCTGCAAACAAACAGGCAGAAATTGGAAAAAAGAGAAAGTTTGGTATAGATTGTTGTATTGTTAAAGGAAAGAATATAAATTTGGAATACAATATATATCAGGTGGTAAATATATAATAAATATATATAATTATTTAAATTATCATATATATATATTTAATAGAATTAAGAGCTTGATTAAGTATGAATTTATTTAAAATAATTTTAGATATCAATTGATAGAATTGATCATAATTAATATTTAATATACTTACTATGATTAGTGACTAAATCGAGGTGTTGAACAGCTTGAATATACCTATGCAAACGTCAGGCACAGTCATAACCCAATTTGCTCTGTCTCTGTGTACACAAACTGATGTGGGTAACTGTGAAGTAAATGTGTCTACAGATAACTAGAACTGCGATCAGCTGCCCAAGCTGACCCACTCAGCTTGGCTGTCAAGTCCGCATTGAAATGCCTCATTCAGTTGTTGTTTTTGGTTGCTGTTTTACACTGTAGAACAAATTAAAACACGTAGCACAAGGAGCAAGGAGTAAAAGCAGCAGAATCCTTTCTCCATACAAGTGAAAGCCGCAACAAGGGAAGCAGAGAGATCTACAGAGGACCTCCTGCTGCTTTTGTATTGCGGCCAGTTGGCAAACAGCTTCGTGTTGTTTACATTTAACATGCGGCCACATTTTCGTGTTTCTGGCCATTTTCAGCACTTTTCCTCCAGTCCCCTTCAGTGCCTCATTCCCTTCTCCATCTCCTTTCACCATTCTCACGCTTCATTTTGGGTTGTACCCTCGAAAATTAGCGTGCGGCGTGTGAAAAATGCAAATTCTCATTTCTCAGTTGTGCACAATATTTTGGGCCATGGCCGAACGAGGTGCAACGCGAAGGTCGACAATAATTATACAATTTATAATTTACGAAAAACAATTGTTTTTGACAAACTCTGAAATATAGTACCATTGCTGTTTCCCCTCACTCTCTCTCCCCATCCCCTTGCAAAGGGTGCAAGAGTTTTTGCTGAATGGCTGCAAGTTTTTAATTGAAATGCCCGAGTTGGCCCGAGTTTGTCGCCCCGCTCGACAATGAATTGTGCACAGGGTGGCAGGTCAAAGTGCGAGCAAGTGAAAATATATCTAAATGTGCAACCATATTGCAGATCTAAGCGGCAACCCATGGCTATATCTGCCGGCAAATCATAAGCCTCTCTGTAATCCTTTTAACCTCTCAGTTTGTCGAACTTGCCAGACCCCTAGCAACCCCCCTTGGCACTCAACTACCCTTCTACTACCCTACACCATAATCCTCTGGTTGCCTGGTCAACATAATAAACAAGTTACACAGCTGCTGCCCCTACTCAACCCCCCCCAACCCCTGGCCAAACAAAAACAAGCCCCAAATACCGTGGGGAAAAAAATAAGTAGGCGAAGAAATCGATTTGAGCCTCGGAATATTCAGAAAACATTTCGTAGGGTTTGAACACGTTCATTTCCCACACAATCGTCGAGCTGTGAATACGGAAAAAGCAGCTTGAAAAGTACGATAAAGAAGAATCGAACACCGAGTGAATAAAGTAAGCACGGCAAAAGTGTGCAGAGGAAACTGAATGTCCCTCTTTGAAAATCCCGACCAGCTGCGACAGCTGCAGGAATTGTTGTACCCCAATCGGAATAGGCGCGGCGGCAACCTCGACAGCAGCAGTGACAGCGAGGATGAGGGCCAGTCCCTTGTGGTCAACAAGTCGGGTAAGTAAATGGACTTTCCCTCCTCCGCTCAACTCACTCCTGGCATCCGAACAGCAGGTGGCCGTAAAGCGGATTGCAGTGCGGGCACGGCCGAAGCTGGTGGGCGTAAAAAAGAAAGTTAACCTGGTGGCAACGCCGCTGGAAGGGCCAGATAATTCGCAGCCAACTACGCTCGAGGAGTGGGAAGAGGCACAGGAGCGGGAAGATGCAGATGTTTTGGAGACGCGCAAGTGCCCCGAGTACACAATGACCTATCGCCAGGCCGTTGGTACAGAGGATGTTTTCCTGCAGGTGAGGCAACTCCCCCCCTCCCTCTCTCTTTCTACCTCCCACCTAACGCCCTCAATTTGTGCACCCAGATGGGGCAACGCACTGGTGCCTCGGCCAGCTGTGAGGATCTTGTGCTGGAGATATCGCTGCCCGGCGAGACCATGGAAGTGGATAAGATGAGTCTGAAGCTGCACGAACGGGATATTGATCTGGGCACCTCACTGTATCGCCTCAAGCTGCCACTGCCCCATGCCGTGGACGTGGATCGCTGCCAGGCCAAGTACGACAGCGAGCTCTGCAAGCTGCGTCTCCAACTGCGCCTGCGCCGTGAGTTTGACTACGTTAATTTTTAGGCGGATCATCTCCAAGAGGAGACTCATAGTCACGGGAGTGAAGGAAATTTTAGTTAAATTGGCAGTAACTAATTTCAAGTTTCTAACTGTTTCTTAGTTCAATGGGGTAGGGTGAAAACAATACACTAGAGTGCAGTTCGTAAATGTATAAAAAAATAAACAAAATTTGAATTATTAGTCTTAGCCACGGAAATCGAATCGAAAGATATTCCTTCGTTTGTTTATTTTGTCTGTATATTAAACTAAAATATTCTTTAAAATAATAATCCCACATCCTCTTTCAAGTAGTGCGATCTTGCTTGAGATTCCCTTTGGCATTTAGTGACCTACTTCAAGGCGGAACATCCTCGGCGTTTCTCTGCTCGTGTGCCTAGTTTGCTGCCAAATTGCGCTTACGCCGCATTGGCCTTCAGGTCAGACACAAATTGCGCTCAAACGAAGCATAAAGTATGCCTTACACAAGCCACACACACACATACACATAGACACACACAGGGGCGCATTAAATACACTGTCAGGATGCGCTGAGTGCCAGAGCGAAGGAGGCGGAGGAGGCCGCAGGCCAAAAGGACTCGCTGTCAAAAATCACTTAAGCTAAATATTTGTCAACTGCAGACGGCGTCGAGCGACGCACAAAAGTCAAATACAAAATTCGCCATCATTCAAAATTGAAGATGAAGAAAAAAGTCACTGGTTTCTGGTCTCTTATTTAGGATATTTTTTTTTGGCCTTCTTTTTTTTCAGCTCGCCAGGCTAGCAGGATTACGAGCACGGACCCTCCGCTGTGTGGCCTGCGGTCTGCGGTTTGCGATTTGCCTCATTTACTTTCTCAACTGATGCGGCCGCATTTCAATTTTTGCCTCATGCCGCATGCCGCAGCCGGTCAGCGACAGCTCTGCGAGACATGATAAAGTGTCCGTCTGTCTGTACGGAAAAAAGGGAAAGTTCACACAATTTGACATCGAATTTTCCTTTGGCCAGAAATGATAACGGCGCAAGTTTCCTCAGCCACAGTCCGAGCCGGCCATGGCGCGTGCCTCGCGTGGCGAGTAGTTTTGGGGGCTCTCCTCTTGTGGCTTTTAATCATTTGCTGAGCAAAAACTTTTACGGCCGTTGATAATAATAAATCATCGGAAGGCGACAAGTTTCCTGGTCTTGGGCAAACTTTAAAATTCAATTTAATGGCCACAAAATGAGCTGGCAGCAGTTGCTCACTTGGACAAATTATGCCAAAATTTTTGGATTGTTTACATAATCCGCCAAGTGAAACTTATTGAAAGAAATTACGAATTTCATGCAAGTTGAGCCAGCACTAATTGCGCATTACAAATCCTGCAAATCATTTTAATGAACTGTTTTTCCCCATGCAAAAGTTTGCTAATTTTATATTTACTCTTTTAATAATGGCATGAACTGTTGTAGAGAATGCTAGTATTTTGGTTCGATTTATTTTATTTTCCTTTCCTTATTTTATATTAAATAATTTTTATTTTATATGTTTTTAATAACTTAATTCCACTGTAATTGAACTTGTGTACACGGTAAAACATGTGCACTGCTTGCAATTGAACTGCTTTGCTTTGTGCACACTGCATTATTGTAGTTATTACTGTCAATGCTCCACTTTAAATTGCACTCACTTGAGTGAGAACGGGATAGATATATTTATCATTTAGCTCTCAGAGAGTGGAGTACGTGACCCAGAGAGAACGTCGCTGTAGTTGTTTCGGCAGCAACTGCGATCATTGCACTGAATAACTCAATGACAGAAAAGGAGAAAGACAGTAGTGAGTGCTCCCTCTCGCGTGCAAGATAAAGTCGGTGCTTTTTTAACTACACTTACAGCTAAACTTAATTTTAAACTGATACCATTGTTGATTTATTGCGAATACCGGTTACAAAATGTAATTAAAAACTTGCTCAGCAAAAATATTTAGTACTAAATTAAAATGTTAGTTAATCAACTGTTTATTAAGAGGTATTTGAGTTTAAAGCCAAGAAATTCCATAGATATTTATTTATTTAAAAAATACATATTCCTTTTCATTTTCAAACTATTTCAAGCTACACATACCAGGAAAGATACGCAGACAATTCCAAAGTAATCAGTGGCCAAAATTGTTGTTAGAAGAATGAGAAAGAGTATGATAGCGGAAGGAACTGCGGGGCAGGGGGAAGCAACAATCAAAAGCAAACTTACTAAATTTCATCTGCATTTAAAGAGGCACAACATAAACATGTTTTCTGTCCTTTATCTTTTCCTTCCTTCATTTCGTGCACAAACATGCGTTCAATGACATTTACCAGAGAGAGAGACAAACCTAACCGAAAATTGCACGAAATTGTTGAAGCAAAAACAACACAAAAAGAAAAGAATCCAGGAAAACGAATCTTTAGCAGAAAAGGCTAAAAACAAACAAACAAAAATATAGCTGCGTTGACACTAGATTGCGAAAAGCAAACAAAAAGCATGCCTGGAAATGCTTGAAAAACTAAAACAACAACTAAGAAGGGCACTACTTTCAGCTGATGACTGAACGGCATACCCTGTAAATGAAAGTCTTTGAGGGATAATTAATAGTAGAAGACGCATTAATAATAAGATCTCTTTTTACTTCGTGCAAAATGAAGACTATTAAATAATATGACAAACTGATTGTTTGCCTTAACTCAAGCTGCCAAGCATTTAAATAATTATTACTTAAATGTTCATTCAGCTCAAACTCTCCTAGGTTTGACTACCTTTCCCTCATATGATTCCAGGGCATACAAAAGGCCGGAAAAAAATAAATATCGTATCTAGTTTTTCTTGCCTATTTTCAACTCATTTGCACAAACGCAGGTTCCAGCTTCGTCGTCGTTGTCATCATGATCGCAATCCTTGCACATGACAGAAACTAAACTAAACACACACACGCACACACGCACAAACACACAGAGAGTTGGTGCAGGGAACTAGCTTATTTGTCGGGCCGCACCCTTTTTATCAACTCTTAGAAAAGTTTCATCAACACAAGTAGAAATTCGCATGCATATTCGCAGTGTTTTCCCATGTGAAATCCCAACTTTTGTGGTGTGTGTAAATCTGTCTGACTCCCGAAAGAAGCAACAGTGGAGCAAGAGGAGAAAGGGACTGTGAACAAAAACTTGCCACAATGAAAAACTTTGGATAATGTGTGAAAATTGTTTCTTGCTTTTGTTGTTGTTGTTGTTGTTGTGCCGTGTGCTTATCCCTGTCCATGTGCGAGTGTATATGTATGCAATTTAAATTGTGACATATTTATGACTGATTAAAAGTCCAGCCTTGGCCCGGGGTTACCTTTTAAGCAGGAGTTATTGTTGCTTAACCGCATTTCATAAATAATGACTGAGCCGCACTTAAAAACGTAATAAGCTGCACCACAAGTGTGCCAAGGAGGGACGAGGGCGATGACAGGACGACGCTGCGGCCTGGGGAGCATTCAAAGAGATCCCGTGACTTTTATTCATTTCATTTCAGCAGCACGAAACACAAAGATAGAGAGAGGGAGGGAGAGGGAGAGGAAGAGAGCCACTCGTGAGTACCAACGTCCACTTCAACTGCGAAATGGCGAACAGTTCTGTGGGCCAGGTGCGAAAAGGGAGGGAGGATGCTTCGGGTGGCAGGAAAATGAAATGTGTTGGAAAATATGCAAGTCAGTTGTGTGAATATTGAAGAGATTCCCTTGAAGCCAGTACTAAGGTTAAAGCATTCAGATTTATGTAGCAAAAAAGGGGAGAGAATGATGTTGAATAAAGCTGTATCTAATTAAATTTGTATCTAGATAATCAACATGCACCCTAAAGAAATATGAATGGAGCACGAAGCTCTTCTCTTTCTGTTCTTCTTTCTTTGTCTTTTTTTCTTCCTTCCATTTCACCAGCAGCTTTAATATAATATCCAAGCACTTCATTCCTTCATTGCGATTCTTTTCTGCATTCCGCTTAGTCAAATCCTTATTCCATCTCTCCTCCTTCTGCTCTTCTGTTTAATTTAATCTTTCTCGCCGCAGACTCGAGCTAATTGTCACAGTCGGCGGGTAAATCCAATTTAAAGCTTCACTTAATCTGGCAACAAGTCCGAAACGAAAACGAAATGAAACCAAACGCAAGCGACTTAAATATTTCATTGTACGTAACGAAACGTAACGTGACATTGCACAATGTTTGACATTATTTTTTTGCACCTCCACCAAAGGGTTTTCCGTTTCACATAAATCTGCGGTACATTCCGCTTTTTCCTTTTTAATTACCAATAAAAAAGGCGAAGGAGATTTCCATGTCGACGACACATTGCAAATGCAATGCGCAAATAAATACAATTTCACTTGATACTTAAGGGGGAATTCTGGCCCACAAATGGAGCAAAAAATAAGTGGTCGAAGGGTATAAAAATATAGCAAGAACAATTCCAGAGGCAGCTGCAACATTTGCAGTTTCAATTTAGAAAATTCCGAAACATTTCACTAGCTGCAAACGATGGAAACGATGCGAACGTTGTTTAAAGGGCAAACGTATTACACATACGCCATGTGGTGCGCAATGTTTTGTGATTCCAGCAAGCTAAAATAATAAAATCATTGTGGAATTTAATTAAGGCCCACGCACAGCACTTGTCTGTGTGCTTGTGTGTGTGTATGGACAAGTATGCGAGTGTGTCTATGTGTGTGTGTGTCAGTGTGTGAGCCATTGGCAAACAAGACCATTAACACATTTTTCAAGTTTAATTCAACGTAATAACGAATTTGTAAGCTCTGCTCTAGAGTGCTTAAGAGTGGGAAAGAAAGACAGAGAGAGAGAGAGAGAGAGATGTGAGCGTGTTAAAGAACGAGAGAGAGAACGGATGCGGCATATAAATTGCAGAAAGTCATGTACAGCATGCGGCAAGCGGCAAGTGTTGTGTCCTCATGTGTTGCCAGAGCACACACAGACACACGCACACAGACAGACACGGTTGCCACACGCGTTTTACGCCTATGGCTTTTCCTCAAGTAGCGGCAGAGCTTTCCTTTTCCTTTCCGTTTCCTTCAATCCCCGCTTCTGGGCTTTTCCCCTGCTCTCCCCATAATTAAGACAAATGTAAAAACTACTAAAAGACATGCCAAAAGTCACTTTCGCTGTGCAAACAAAAGCAAAGCACGGCAGCCAGCCAGGTGCCACATGCCACATGCCACTTGCCGCGTGAAACTTGCCAGTTACTGCCTCCCTTTGCATCTTTCCTTCTGTTGTCATAGGGCTACATAATTTCACTTTATGCTTTTGTGTTGACATACGGCATTTTTGTCCTCCTTCTTGTGATGGTGTCACGTGCTAAGGCCAAAAACAATAGGAAAAGAAAAACAAAGAGGTAAGCTGTGCAAAGGAAGAGAAGGATTGGCTTGAAGTTGCCCTGCAAGATGAACAAGGATTAAGTTGAAGGAAGTTTGTAGCCTCAGCTAGCTGAGAATCACCTGCCATTCTCACTTTTCCGTTATGCCACTGATATATAGCGCTGTCTACAGGGTATCAAGAGTAAAGCAAATGTCAATGTCTCGTCCAGTGTGAGAGTGGTCCCTCGCCCGATGCTCGCATGACCTTTTCGCATTAATCTCGAGTGGATGGCATTATAATGCAGCCGTGTGGGCGTGCACAGCTCGTTATGGGCCAAGTGGTTATCATGGTTATTTATCGTGTCGGAAACTACGCACACAGCTGTTAAGGCCACACATCAAGATGATGCCCCACACACACACACACGCATTTGTATGGTGTGTGTAAGGATTGACAGACATTCAATTAGATTGATCAATTGGTTAGCACATGAAATGGAGTTTTTATTGAAATTATCTCTACTGAGGTTCACTTGAGCGCATAAAGTCCGTTTGCTTATAGAGTAAATCACTGCACAACACTTCATTGTACGCTCAGCAACACTGGCAAGTGGCAGCGAATAAATTGTTGCCTACTTATCAGGGTAGTGAGTTGCGAATGATTGCGCAAATCGAATGCGATCTCAATTCCATTTGTTGCGTCTCCCACTCCCACTCTCTCTCGCTCTCTCTCTCTCTTTGCATATAAAACACATGGCATGCAATTTATTTGACTAGACAAAAACTCATTTCGTTTCTTCGGTTCGCTTTTTTATGCATTTCGACATTTTATGTGCATGTCGATGCTTGTTTTCGCTTTAAGAGTCGCAGCAGAGGAAGCACATCCTCTGTCGATTTATTGCCTTATGATGCTGCAAGGCAACACACACACTCACACACACAACAGCAGAATATGTGTGGCTGTGTGTGTGAGTGACAAATACTCATATTAAGCATATGGCAAACCGACAACGACGGAAAACAGACATTGAAACTGTTTCTCAAACAGGAAAAACGAAGTAGAAAGACAGTAAGCGGGAATGAGTGGGAAAGCAAGAGGGCATGCTGCATTTCCGCCTTTTGCTTTTTGCCTTTGTCTTCGGTGGCTGCGTTGGCGCCTTTCCCTTCCCCTTCCCCTTCCGCCTTTTGCCTTTGCCAGATGGCTCCAAGTGGCAAGCGACGCTTCCGTTTCGTCTGCTCCCACCCGCCACCGTCGTTAACTTATAGACTTTGATTTCGTTCTCCTGCCCCAACTATACCAGAGATTTATTTGCCAATCTGTCGCTTTGGCTTGTTGCGAAGAATTCCTCTTAATTGATTTGCCATTCAATATTAATCTTATTCGTGTACAACACAAATCGAGGCAGGCCTCGACTTGGGTATGCTCTGGAAGACTTTTGGAAATTCTCATTCTCCGAAACATCTTTAACGTCTCAAGTACTCCGTAATATTTTAACTCTTTGATTATTCGAGTTTATTTCGCAAGAAAAAATGTCCGAAGGATCGAGTGAAATTAGTCGTTCTGCCGAAATTGATAGCGGACGCAGCGAGGAGGAATCCCACTGTGATGCCTCGGAGAGTGAGTCGACAAATACAATTGAATGCTGGCAGCAGCAACAAAATGAATTTGAAGAAGGAGAGCAATGATGAAGGTGCTTGCGGGGACTGCATCGTCCATCCACAAAATGAGCCTGGGAACCTTGTCGATCTGGCCGTGATTCAAAAGCGTGTAATGCGTATTGTTAAACGAGTAAACCTCATCTCGCAGTGTCTTAAGAATCTGCACAGGGAGCTAAAAGAACGTGGATCAATCTACAGAGAGGAATCATCAAGCAGCTTCAGCGATGAATGCACTGAGGAGCCCCCAAAGCTCGAACAAGCAGTAAAGTGCATCGGGGACATTGATACTGGAGAGGATTGCAAGCCAGTGCAATAAGGATTTTAAAATACATATCAATTTAATGTTCAACTTTTAAGATGACGACCTTTTAAACACAAGCCAGCCAGCAAGTGTTTTATCTAAATTAACTGTGGTGCAACAAAAACAACAAAATACAAAGAGTAAAAGATATTTTTCAAAATTTCATTAAACAAATAGAAATATTTTCTCTATCTACGCTTTGTACAGACTTGAATTCAATCGCATGACTTTTCATTTGGAGGAATGGCATGTGGGAGAAGTTTCATGTCATTAAATTGCCCCTGGCAACTGTCAACGTCTGCAGTTTGTCGTGGGCAGTTTGCTTTGCAAACTTTGCGCAAAGAATTGAGCCCAACAAACCCGCAAATAAGTCAAAATTGATGCAAATTTGCATATGACTTATGCCCTTTGCCCTGTGCTCCTTGTCGAAATATAGCTTGAAGTCGGATAAGTCAATTTGTTGTAATGGAAGTCGAATGGTTTCCATTGCACACTCTCTGCTCTTGCTTGCAATTTTATGCGGAAAATCCCTCAAAGACAACAAAGATTGTAAAATTTCTCCACAAACTGTGCGAGAACTTGAAATTATGAAATATGAAGTTCGGCTGTCTGAGGCAATTTGTCAGCTGGAAAATCTCAACAGCAGCAACAGGAAAATTACGTTTATCACTGGCAGTTGTTGTTGCTGTTACTGCTGGTGCTGCTGCTGCTACTTCACTGCCGGCAACAGTTGCAGCTGCTGTCATGGCATGTCAGAGCGGCATCAGCTTTACCCTAGACTTGTTCAAGCTAAACGAAAGAAGAGCAGAGAAAACTTTGTGTAAATAATGCAAGCGTAAGATTGTGGGCGGAACTAAAGGGAGAGACTTGGGCTATAAGTCCTATCACTGGTAATTAATTCACTTGAATTTTCTAACAAAATGAATAGAGTTGCTGCAAAAGAACAGATATCCAGTTTAGTGAGTGCTTGTTTTATACAGAAAATGTTCAGGATTGTCCAGCAAATTCTTAATTAAATAAGTTTATTCTACAGAAATCCAAAGTGTATATTAAATTTCCCCTTAAAAGCGTACTTTCATAACTATATTTATAACATAATAACCAAACCAGACACACAACAAGAGATAATTAAGGACAGTAATTTGAGTGTTGAAACAAAATCAATTAACAATTTGAATGCATAACAAAATCAAGCCGTGTTGAATTGCAGAAAATGCAGCGAATGAAATTCGATTACAAACTGTCACACGAATCAGATACGAATTTGTGGAATGTCAAAGGGAGGATGAGCCTATCTACCACCCACGGCTGGCAAACAGTTTAAAGTATCGATGAGCGTACTTCAAACACGAGTGTTGAGTTCAAAGTAAACGCCAGAAACAGGAGGCAAACTAATAACATTTCTGATATAATCGCACGCACAGGAGGCCCTGAGAAATGCACATTCATAGAAAATCAATTGAAAAGCAAAACGAAAACGTAACGAAACGAAATGAAACGAAATTGAAATCGAAAGCGCAAAACGAAATCGAAATTGGAATTGAAACTGAAACTGAAGCGAACGATGATGATAGGCGGAAGTTGGCTGATGAGTTTTGAGAGGAAGAGCACCTTCGGAAAAGCTGCTCTGTCATTACGCTGCGAATGACTAAGTCGGATAATAGACAGCCTGGGAGACATGCCAAACAGACAATCTCTTGTTCCTTGTCTAGTTCGCCATTTTCCTGCTTATGGTAATCAGCCGCAAAAGTTCTTTTGTTGTCCTTCCTGTCGTGTCGTTCGGACTGCGGAATTAGCATTTCAATCAAATCAATTTGATGTGTCTGACTTGTTTTACGCCTCACCAGCAACACAATCATGCTCAGTCCGTCCCTCCCGTATTCCCTACCCGTCATCATCGTTATCTTTATCGTTATAGTCGTCGTCATCATTGAGTTTATCGTCGGATGAGAATGTATCATTTTGTGTATTTACGACTCTGACGAGCCAAAAGAAATTGCTGAAATTGATTGATTAAATATTTATTCATACGGAAGTGCTTAGCGGCTCCCGAGGGACCTGTACACGGTTATGACTGAATTGTCTGCGAAATGCCACACATTCCGCACGGTCTGTCGGCCTGATGCGTCATTAATTTGCTCATCAAAGGCAGAAGAACTGAGCGAGCTATATTTGGAACCAGTTGCAAACAAAGAAAGCCATAGGAACAGCACAGAACTAACTTAAAGACCTTGAGTTATAAGAGAAACTGTAGTGTAGTAATTGGTAGTGTAATTTTCGACCACTAAATGAACTAGAATCATTTGCAAAAAGAACTAGTTCAATCAGATACACAGTCTGTTTATTTATACGTTTGTGAAGTACAAAACAAAACATGAAAACTGAAAATAAACTGCTGGAGAACCAGTTCAAATGAACTAGTTCAAGGATGAACATATAAGTTTTGGTTGATTGACTCTTTATTTATTGCATACATAAGTAAATATTAAGAAAACGCATGACCTAGTTTATAGTTCAAGCAAAAGAACTAGTTCAAGCATGAACATACAAGTTTTCGATTGACTGAATGTCGCATAAGTAAATACAATCAAAACCCATAAAAAAGTTTAAGTAAACCAGTCGTGCTTGAAAGAACTAGTTCCAAGGACCACAAACGTGCGACCTTTTCTTGATTGAATATTTATTTATGCCCAAATTTCCTGAGGCCTGCTGCATTTAATTTGTATTTATTAAACCGTTGTGTCATTAATTCGGTTAGCCGCAGGTTCTGCCGAACAGACCCAGCTCGGAATTGCACACTTAAAGCGACCACACAACTGAACCAGAGAGAGAGAGGAGATAGAGAGATGAGTGAGCAAGAGTGAAGACCCGCAGGAAATCTTAATTAAACAACTTGCATGGCAAGTCCTTTGTAAATGGCCAACAAAGGAGCAAGGCGGCCTGTTGGTTGGCCCGATCCTGGTAAGGGCAAACAAAGGCACAACTCGATGTTGGTATTGAACAAATGCCATCGCTGGGACTAAGCACTAGCCTGCCCACACACACACACAGACACCTATTCGCACACAAATACTCACTCATGCTCGCAAAGCAAGTGAAAACAATTTGGCGGTTTTTGCACATTTTCGACTTTGATTTCAGCCTAAAACGTCGACTCACTCTGCTCCTCCTTTTGCATCCGCATCCTTTTTGTTTAAACAGTTCAACGGGTTGGGCTGAAGCGAAGCAAGAGCTGGAGCTGCCGCTCAATGGTCCTCGGCAAATTAGCAGCCACTGCAAGTGCTCTTCAGCTGCAGTCAAGTGGCGACTTGGAGTACTCCACTTTTGGGAGCCCCTAACAGCCTCGCGGGGCCATTAAAGCGCCAATAAATTTGCAGATCAATCGATGCTGGGGCAAGAGCGCCATAAAGCCATTTTAATAGCACATATCAGAGGCAAGTGTGTGAGTGTTTGGTGTGTGTATTATAAATAAAAATATTGACAGAGCCAAGAGCACATTTATGGGCGCAAACATAAATAAAACGAGTTGACCCAATGCATTTGGAGACATTGATATGTGAAACCGTTAAAAATCAATTTGATAAACCCGCACAATATTCCCATAATGTTGCAACAGTTTTATTTGATAGCATAATGAATCACATTTGCATCGTTATGGTCGTTTTTACAGTTCTTTAACGTCCTTTCTCTGCGTTTCTCAATAAGGGAAATCGCTCTGGGAAAATGCCTTTGTTTTTATAAAGTTTGAAACACAGCAAGAGTTACTCTAAGGACCCTAATAAAGGCCATACATAATTTAGTGGCTGTAATACCTTTTGCACTCACTCGTTGCTGACCTTTATTTGTTTTGAATACGCATAACAAGGATGTTATCCCTAGGGTTATAATATGTTTAATAGCTGCGACATACCGACGCCAGCATACCCTAGATTGGTTAAACTGTACAGAGCACACACCTAAAGAGGGTGAGTAAACTCACAGCTCAGATCACGAAGCAACAAAGTAGGAGAGTATACCCTGCAGTACTTCTCTGCATGTAGATAGGGTATCACATTGTCTAACTACAAGCAAACCTTTCGCTGTTTCTGCTGCAGCAACTTCACGTAATCTCTCTCACGGCAAATATGCAAAACTTCTGTTTCATGTTCTTGGAAATAGTTGTTGTATATAAACACACACAATTTTTTTTTTAATATATGACATGAAAAGGAGGTGGTAAGTTTTTTTATGAAATGCAAAATGAACTAAGTTGGAAATGTTATACACAAAAGTTACGTCCCGAGCCTTGGCCACTTTTCCATTACATTATCTCAACTTTGAGCTGGCAATTTCTCATGCTTTTCTTCATATTTCATCTAGTTATTCTCTTTTTTTTCTTTCTTTCTTGTTGCTCGATGTCCTGTGCCGCGTATTTTCTCTACTTTTTTCGTGTTTCACTCTCGTAAACATGTAGCACAGTTGTTGCTATTGCTGTAGATAGGAACATGTCGCAAGTGCCGCGCTTTGTCTGCCTTGTGTCGCATCCTTCGGTTGTCCTTCGATGTTGTTACTTGATAAAAGTTGTTGCCTCATTTTCATGTCAAGTCAAATGAGTTTCGGGTAAGTTGGCCAAAGTTGATTCTCAGCTAATGGTGACAGTAATTTATAATAAAAAGCTGAAAAGTGCCAGTATGCGTCGCGTGCGAGCTGGTCCTCGAAGAAGCTAGAGGGACGGAATTACAGCAAAATGGAGGTACAACAATAGATTAAAGCAGAACGCCAATACAAAAAACATAATTAGAAAAAGATTTCCTTCAATCGCATCAATATCTGCATCCACAACTTGTGATGCTTCTACATCTGCTTGTTTTCTTCATCTTCTTCATTTTCTACTGATCACGCACTAATGCTTTATTCCCGTCCGACTCAAATTGTTGCCCCAATGCTTGCAGATCAACATCCTCGAAGTCTGCGGATCGCGCAACATCAAATGCTGCACACGCCCCTGCCGTATGCTGCACTCTGTAATGCGCTGCGCATGCGCCGCCGTCGCCTCCAGCTCGCGTCTCAGTTTGATGCACTTGCTCTTCAGATTCACAAATATGGTGTTCAGCTCGTGCGACGTGCGTCCCTCGATCTTTTTCACTGCCACTCGACGCCAAACTAAGCGTCGACATTGACATCTTGGTCGACTTGGCCAAGCCGGGGGCCAACAGTATTGCCACATTTGCAGATCGCCTGGGTGGTTCGACTGTTGTGTCCCGGTGATATGGTCGCTTCTCTACATCGTAGGTTCCATAACGATCGGGCTCATTGTATTTACGATTCAAACGCTGAACAATATTAACGCAATTTATCAGGTCACTATGTATATGCTTACAGAGCTCCAGTGCACGATCTATTTCCCGATCTTCAGTTTGGATCATTGTTAGTTTACGTTTTGTGTGGGTTCTGCTTTAAAAACTGTGGCACACAAAACAATTTAAACACCCGTTAAGTGTGATTTTCAAAGCATACTCAGTGAATATTCATACACCCTATTCTATTTTATTTTATATAAAACGATCTTAAATCACAAACACGAGATTTATTTCACACCATTTCGAATGTAGCTAAATACTTAACATTTTCTATGTCGAATATTTAACAGTTTCTCTATGGAATTGAGTTCTTGAGACTTTCTGTAATTGTCAACTTTACTTGACTGTGCTTCGAATGGTTTATTGGCATTCTGAATTCGAGTTAATCGTTTAAGAACAATTCTGCAGATCTTTACTTTGCATTTCTCACATTCATAAGTTATTGACCTAAATCACGTTTAAAGTCATTAATTGATACAAAGATATCTGTCAGCAGCCAACAAATCAGCACGTTGCGGCAAGGTCGCGCAAATTAGTGCTTGATGGATTTGATCATCTATGATTCTATATCTTATAAGTCTGTTTCTCATATTTTCTCTGTTGCCTTTTCTGTTTTCCAAATTTGACAGCGCTGTCCGAGCAGCTATTAAAGAGACACTGTAATGCTTCCGCTCGGCAACACGTTTTGCTAACTTCAACCACACCCACTCTCTCACTCTCCCACTCACCGCTCCCCTGGCCCAACATTAGTGGTAGAGCAGCGTAAAAAAGTGCCATCAAGCAATTTTGAATGCCCAGAGCAGCATTTACTCGTTAGTATCTGCAGGTTGACATTGCTCGGGGCCACTTGAAGCAGACATCCCTCGTCACCCTCGAATCCCCCATGGAACCAACTCTGCAACTGTCTCGCTATCCGTGCATTTCTTCCTCTCTCTCTCCCTCTCTCTCACTCTGGCTGGCAACCTCAAATAGAAAACAATTTCAGCTACGCAAACAGCAAACAGTGCACCGAAAAGGGAAGCCAGCAAAATTAAATAGCAGGCGAGATGTCAAAAGCGGGAAGAGCGAAAAAAGGATAAAGGAAAACTTTGTTCATGCTGCGTTTGTCAAATCGCAGGTGCAATAATTCGCCAAGCGACTTTCCAAGGTGCTTCGGCACTTACTTTAATTAGCCAACGCTGCGTATGCGTAATATGCAACGCGTATACGCCAAGGGAAACGTGTCGAGAAAATCAACGAGTGAGAGCGAGAGAGAGAGAGAAGTGGAAAAATGCTGAAATCGAAGCACGCTTGGGCACGTAATGCGGTCGCTGTTGACACCTGTGCGACACCTGCGCGACAGCAGCAGCTGCACTCGCTCCTTCGAGCTTGTCGAAGTTCTTAAGGAGCTGCATAGCTCAGGCGAAACTGAGCTAAGCAATCTGAGGGAACTCGTCTAATGAGTAAAGTTTCGTCGCCGGGGTTGGCCAACAAACAAGCAAGCAATCTGGCCAGGAACATATTATAAAATACCTCGAAATTATTGAATCTTAACGAAATTCCTCAATCAAAACAGGAAAATTAATAAAATCGTTTCAGTCAGCTGAATAAGTGAAAATCGTTGCTGTTTTCTTTTCTTTTCTGTTCGTTTTTCAATCGAGCATGGCAAATGAAAACCTTTTCGTTTCGATGAGTTTTCATTCTTAGCTGTTCGTCTGGTGGCCCAACAAAACCTTAGCTATTTGTGCTGTCAATGGAAAAGTTACTTTGCCAACCAACAAACTGAAACTTTGCTCTGCCTGTGAGGGTGTTGCATGAAAAAGTTCTTGATTATATAATAACTTGGCTTAATATTTCATTCTCTTCTTATTTCTAGGTAAGCTCTCTGCACAACTCTCTGCTCCCTGGGTATTCAAAGGCATTAGCAGGTAACGCATAACTATTTATTATAAAAACTTCAAGTCTTTTGGCACAGACATTAAAAGTGGCTAGTAAATGATACGTAAACTTTGGATTCAGCCAACAACAATTAACAGCTTAGACAACAGTGCATTAAGTGTGAAATTTAGTTTGTAAATGATCATTATTGTATTGACCTTGTGTCTTATTTTGATGGAACATCATAAGTTCTAAAAACTCTACAATGAGTGCAAGGATTCTACTTATGTTAAAACAATACTTTAGTTTGTAAATAGCTTTTATTGCTCATTACTTTTAAGTCTATATTGGTAGTAGAATGTTTTCATAGATGCTTTAATCTACCTTTCTTTTACCAAACGTATTCAGCTGAACAATACTATAGAGTTTCTTTCAAAGTGCCTCCCTGTGTTTGGTTTCAAAACTCTACCCTCGTTTCTTCTTCTTAATTAGGACAAATAAACTCATATCTTGTTACATTTTAAATAATTGATTTTCCACCTGCTGCTGGCTGCATTTAACAGAGCTGCTACTGAAACTCTTTCAAAGCAGAGGCTTAAAACTAACGATTCAATGGCCCATCAATTGGCAGCAGCTACTTAAGCCGACTATGCGCATCGAAGTCAAGTCAAGGCACTAAGCCGATTTCAGCAGGAAAGTGCCGCTCTATGGCACAATTGTTGGCGCATTATCGGCTTACTATATGCTTGACTGCAGACGCAATCCCCGCCACACACACACACACACACACACACACACATACACACACAAAAATGTCAGTTATAGAGTGACGGCATTAGCACATTTTTCGGCAATTTTCGCTTTGTCGAGCAGAACTTCAAAAAGCATTTAAAATATCTGCAAAGTGCGCGACTAAGGATTAAAGATATTTTCAAAGTGTTTAATGCATTTAAAACTTTAACTTATTACTGCAAAAACCAAGCTTATTTAAGCTCTAAGCTTCTCTGCTCTGTACATATTTGCAATCAATTTCTGAGTACATAACAAAATATTTTGCAAACATAATTGAAGGCAGTTTGATTGATTGGCCCACAAAATCCAGTTAACTAAGATAACCGACGTGCCCGGCAACCCGTTCCGCCTCTTTGCGAGGGGAATTTGAAATTGATGTGCGGTTGAAATGTGATTTATTTGTTGTAACTAACGGGTCCTGTTGCGAGTCCTGTTTCCAGAGTTTTCATTATGCGACGAAAGTGCGTGCTCAGCTCAATCACCGAACAGTGCTCGGGCATAATTGATGATTTTAGGGTCGCCGTAAAGGTTGAGAGTCAACAATGTTGATGAGCTGAGACGCAACTACAGAAAGGTAGTTCCCAGCAAGTGAGGCATGCCACGTGCCAGACACAATGACAAGCAATTTTAAAAGCACTACGAGAAGGACTCGGAAGAAGTTTTCCTTCAAAATAATTCCAGTGTAGATCTTTATTTTTATTCATTTCATATATGCAAGAAGTAACAAATTAAAACAACAAAATATAACTGAACCATGCTACCACCAATAGATTTAAGAACACTAACTACTACCTAAATATTGTAACTATTGTAACTCTGAATGATTTGCCCACAATTCCTAATCGAGACTTGACCAGTTGGTCACGTCGTCCACGTCTCTCATGCAATGCTGGTCTGCCTCAACTGACTGTTCGCTGTTTATTTGCTGTCCCTCATCGAGTTGCTCAACTTCTTGGGCGTCCTCATCGGCTTTTATGACGTATTGTTGCTCCACTTCATTCAGGAATCGATCTTGGTCTGCCTCGCTGAGTAGCAAGGCACTTCCCACCGACTCCTTCATCTCGTTCAGCTCGTCATTCAGCTTGCGAATCTGATAGAGATTAATGCGTGCCTGGACAATGGCAGTAGATATTCGGTCCCGAATCCTTTGTTGCTCGATGCGCATGTTTGTTGCATTCTCCCTGAGGCAATCAAGGATATTCAGACGTTGCTCGGAATCATTGAGATCCATATTGAGAGAGAGAGCAAGTCAGTTCCAGTCAGTTCTAAGGCTGTTTTCATGTCATAACTCCCCCAACAGGCTTGACTGGCTTTGACTTTGATGGCAGAGCAGGCTTGCACAAGCACAGCATATTATCCTCTCCCCCTTATCCCTGCCCCCCCCACTACTTATTTGATTGATGCCATTTTAGTTAATATAATTATCGAAATAAGCCGATTAGGGGCAGAGCAGACAATAAGCAGCAAAATTATCATTCTCTTAATTGTCTTCGTAGGGGATTAAAGTTCGGAACAGCTCAAGTATTAAAGCCAAAGTCCCCTCACCTACTCCTCGCTTTGGCTGTGCTCTGCATTCATAATTGATTATCCTGTGGGCAACGCGTGTCCTTGTCTCGCATTCCCTGGCGTACTTCGTCCTTGCCCACTTGCCTTCCCTCCTTCCTTTCCCCCTTCGCCGGCCAAGGGACAAGCATTTAAGCTTAATGATGTAAAATGGTTTAATTTTCATTCAAATTGCGATGACGTTCACTAAAAGGTTTCCATTTCGATTTTATCTATCTATCCTTTATTCTTCCCCCCACCCCTCCCTCTTTCCCAGCTCATTTTGCATGCTTAAATATTTTAAATGTGCAAAAATGTTAATTGCACAAAGCACTCGATTTTGGTTTTCGAGCTCAAGTTTCTTCATTTTTTTG
Source organism: Zaprionus nigranus (assembly GCA_018903425.1). Lineage (NCBI taxonomy): Eukaryota > Metazoa > Arthropoda > Insecta > Diptera > Drosophilidae > Zaprionus > Zaprionus nigranus. The sequence goes on along the minus strand of JAEIGD010000034.1, from coordinate 232,784 downwards.
CCCTTCTTTTTGGTTTCTTCTCTGTACAATGTCCTGCCACGGAGAGTGTGGGCGGACGGAGAACTCTTGTTTGACCTAATTGGATTAATTGGCATGCTGCGGGTTTGGTTTAGGGGCGGCTGAGGTCAGGTCAGTGTCAAAGTGATGAGGGCATTTGGGATATTCATTAATTCGAATCTCCTCCACTTTGTGTCCGGTTTTTTGCTGACCGACGGCAGTTTGCAGGACAATTTTATTGGGGTTACGCCTTCAAGGGATAAAACAATGACTGGGTTGAGCAGATATTAAATATTTAGCTTTCTCACAGTGCATAGGAGTGGGAGATTAACTCAATTAAAGTAGACAATAATTAAACTAGTTTCTTTGACCTGCTTTAATATATTTGGAATTATTAATGCATATCTTATACATTCAGGTTAAAGAGGAACCTTTTATTGAACTTTTATGGTATATCAATAAATAAACTTACCCAGCACTGGAAACTTTACTCAAGTTATGAAAGCCATAAACAAATCATCTTCATTTATGAACAATAACTCAATGGATGAATAATTCACAAAGAACCGCAAGTTTCTTCTCCTCTTTCCCTGCCCCCCCCCACTGCCTCCGCTGAGTGGCATAAAATATGCATGACAAACTTCGCTTGAACTGAGCGCTTAATCTGCCGCATTTCTCTTTCTCGCAACTTTCGCAGTGAAATTGACAAAACGCATAACAGAAAACACGGAGAAACTAAGCCGAACGCAAGAACTAAAACAGAACTGTAATCCGACTCATGAAACTGACAAAGCGCGCAAAACTCAAATCCGTTTCTAAACAATTTGTCGACAATTTGGCCACACACTCACGCACACACAGACAGACACAACACATACACACACTGTGACAATCGCACGCAGTGCAAAAACACTCTTTTGCCGTACACTGGCGACACCTGTTGCCTGCCTAAGGCAACTAAGCACTCAATGCGTACACTCACTCTCTCATTTCGCACTCTCTTGCTTGCTCTTATTCTTGCACTCTCTCTCTCTTCTCTCTTTTATGCTCACTCCCACTCAGCACGCCGTTTGTTGTGATCTGCTCTTTCGCCGGCAACAACAGACGAGATTTGGCGCCATCACCAAATCTGGTTTCTTTTCACTCAGCTGCTTTGTGCTCAGCTTCTCGCTCAATTCACTCCAACTGGCTCTGCCGCTGCCGCCGTCGCTGCTGCTTCCAGCTGTGCTTGGCTGGCTGCCTTGACTCAGTTTGCATTTTAGTTGCCGCTTGCTTGTCGCCACGTGCGGTTCGGTTTCGGGGAATTCGCTGTGTCTCCCGCACTCTCACTCTCACTCTGACTCGTTCGCTCTCGCGTTTTCTTTCGTCTCTGTGTTCGCCCCGCTCTCTTTCTCTCTACAGCTGTGTGGTCAAATAATACGCGAAGCATTGCGTGCGTGTGCACGAGTGAAGCACTGCGTGAGTGTGTTAATGTATGTGCGAGTGTCATTCGCGTGCTTTAATAATCAGACAAGATTCATTGGCAAAGGGAAAGGCGGCAAAGACGATAGCGCGGGAGGAAGGCGCATATGTAGACAAACCGGCAAACAGAGAGACAGACAAACAGGCAGACAGACAAACTGACAGACAAACAGACAGATAAACAGAAAGACAGACAGAAAGACTAACAGACCGACAAAAAGAAAGACTAACATACAGACAGACAGACAAGAATATAACAGACAGACGGAGAGACTAACGGAGATTCGTTTACATTGCGTTGGCGTTTGCATTTTAGTTGCGTAGCCGTCGCTGATTTTTCATTAGTTTATGCAGCGCGATATGCGTAGATGAGTTTTGCATTTTTTTCCATGTTTGTGCGCATTCACACACCCCTACCCCGTTCCCCACTCACACACACACATACATACATTCCAGCACAGTTTCTGTGTGTGTGTGTCTGTTTGTGTTTTCCCTCTCTCTCTGCATGGCGACCGCGAATTTGCAACTGTAATCAAATTTCACGTTTCGTTTACAACTTGTTATAATATTTCTATTTGATTTGCGCTCGCCTTGTTTGTTTCTTATTTATTTTCCGCCTGTGCCGCCCGTGCTGCCGTCGCCGTTTTGTCTATGCCACAAAAACCCAAAAGAGAAATGTGAAAGAAATTATGAAAAAATATCCCAAGCATGCAAAACTCTTGCCAGCAATATTTGTATCAGCCCAGCGAACTGAATGCTGAGTTTTTGTTTATGCAAAAAGAAAAGAGACGGAAGCAGAAACAAAACAACTGAAGAGATTCATTCTCCGTCCATGCAGGGCGACCTGGCAGGCCCCTTATAAAGTGTCTCCCAAATTTGGCTTCCGCAGAACTTAACGTTGCGCAAATGGCAAAAGTCTTGATTGGCCGCTTGCCGAATTGACTGAATGATGCATTAAACTAATTGCACAACCGCCAAACTAATGTGCATGTGTGTGTGCCAGTGTATGTTTTTCAAGTGCAAGTCGGAAAATAAACTCACATGACGCGCGAGTAAATGCAGTTTCAAATAATAATAAAATTTAATAATCTCCATAGTGATGTGTGTTAACAGAGGCATAGATAAGTAATTAATACAACAATTTATACAACCAAATACAATTTAAAAATAAATACAATTTAAATAAAATAAATAACAAAGTAAGAAAATCAAATCACACAAAAATCCTGTGATGGCTACATTTTAAAAATATCTTTTAACCATAAACAACAGACATAAATGTTAATAAGTAAACTAAAATAATTCTAAAGTCTTTAAAGTGTCTAGCAGATACTCGAGTGTATTTGAAATACTCAAACAATCAGGTAGAATGTTGAGTAACTATTTAGTAATCCGTATAGTAATGCCCAATAGATTCCTCGCTGTTGAAATAAGTACTTACTAAGGGAATACCCCTACTTATTGTACTTTACAAATTTATTATTTCGTTTTTCGTATTAAATGTCCGGAAATAGGGTAAAATGCCACCACATCGTTTACCAGTTAGAAGAGAATGGGCTACCCATAATTAGAGTACTTATGTAGGTACCCCTGCACGGGATAGAGAAAGGAGTACCCACAATAAGAGTACTCTAGAAGGTACCCAAGAATATTAACATCTTACAAAAGTATCTCTTGACTAAAACACTATTTAGCACATTAATTAGTAGATACAAATATGTAAACAAAACAAGTGGTACTTGTTTTAATCGTGCTCAACACGTCGCACTTGTCTACCAGGGTATCTGTCAGTCGAATTCGTTCAACTCTTTTGCATGACGTAGTTGAAATATGCATCAGTGTGATGCGATGGCGCTCTAAAATTAATCGTTTAATTACTCTCGAAAAGTATCTGACAAATCTGCATATAGATCTGTGCATATGGTAGCAGCACTTTCAAAGCGCAAACCAATTTACATTTTCCCGCATATTTACACGTATTTTCCGGGAGGGGGGGGTCACCATTGACCGACATTGTCGTGTTGTCCACAATATTGTAATTGTTTCATTAATATTAGCGCAAAAGTGCAACAGACAAATAAATGCAATCACACAGTTCATCACAACTTGCCAATACCCTGTAGTTGCATACTCATTCGCACATACCCCGCCTGATGCAGGGTGTGCATAGAAAGCAGAGTCATAAAATCGCAAACAGCACAAACATTGATTTCTGCAGATATTCAAAAAATCTCTCTACAAATGGAATATTCATAAACGAGCAGAGAAGCGCATAAAATGTGGGAATAAGAATGCAAAAGTAAAAAAGGGTAAAAAAACGCACAAAAAGGGTTTATTGAAAATGAAGTCAAGTGCGATAAATCGGGGTGAAATTGAAGTGCCCGAAAAAGGTTGATTTATACACACTCATTTTGTGCCAAAGAGTAAAGATAATACAAATTGAAATACGATCATGAAACAAATACATACACATGCACAAACATACATACTATATAGATACAATCTATATATATAATATATACATATGTATATACACCTTGAGCAAGTGCGGCCAGGCAGCTGTCCAGAATTTAGGCCGTTCAAAATGTTCCACGTTTTCAAAACACACACACACATATACATATATATTTATTCCCATGTGTGTCTGTGTGTGTATTTTCGTCTATTTTCGATGCTTTTCTCTGCTATATTTAGCTGCATTCTGCTTCGACAGACAACGTTGCGTATGCGTAATTTTTAATTGGGATATCGATGAAAATTTGCAAAACAAATCAAAAGCGATTTAATTAATCGCAAACTAACTTATTGTTGATGCACATTTGGCAATGCAGTAGTAATCGGGCATATACGACTAAAATATACCCTGTAATTAATTAGTTAATTATATGGGAAAATACATGAATAAACTTTCAGCTTCGACTAAGTTTATAACTTTTATGTGCAGGATATTCAGTAGTCTGTGAAATCGATTATACTCATCGTACTCACACAAGCAAAGTTAAACACTTGTTAGACGCTTTTGTCCAGCAATTGTTTATACTTTATAATCGATTTGACTGATAACCCGACACGCCATAGCAATTTCCCCCTGCCTGAACAATCATTTAATATTGTTGAACAAAAAACCATAATAAAACTGGAAAGCAGTAAAAATCAAATGAGTTCCACCATTTTTCAATGTTCTAAAAAGGTAAAAATATAAAAATAGCAAACACAAAAACTCAAATTGCAATGGAAAAAAAAAGGCTGCAATTTAAATGCAATAATAATGTGCTTGACTATAAAAACAATTTGCAATTAGTTGATAGCAAATGAGCACGCACTTATTTAAAGGCAATTAAACAATGAAACAAGCGTGCCTAATAATAATAAATTGTCTGTCATATGAGTATGACATTAATATACAGCGGAAATCAGGTCAAATCTATAGAAAGAAGTTCTGCATAATATTTCATATTCAATTCTTGCACAAAGAAGTCTGCTGAGATTAATCAAAGGTAGCCGAAATTTGGAGAAATTAAGGCAGAGCTGCTTCAATGAATTTCACCGAAATCAAATTTTATTATATGCCTATCTGTCTGTTTTTAATAATGCTGAATTCAGCAATAATAGTTACTCATGTAAACTTAAGCATTCCTGCTTTTGTCTTAACTCCCCTTTGAATCTCTTAACACACTCAATCGGAAATGCTTACAAAAGCTTTTCCTAATTAAAATTTTAATACTTGCAGTACAATTGGCTTATGCATATGTGTATATGAGCGTGTGTGTGTGAATTATTCGTAAATCAAAGAAGAGCAGAGAGAGTAAACAAAAAGTAAAATTAATTGATTAAATTTAACGAGCTGTTGCCGCGGAGGCAGAGTGGCCACTTAACGGGACAGCGCAGCCCAGCTACAGCCACAGCCACAGAGAATAAAGAGGAAAACGGGAAAATTATAAAAATAATTAAGCCGCCAACAGCAACAAAAACAACGGCTGCGAGCCGAGAAGGCTTGACAAAACTTGACAATTTAATGCTGTTTTAAAAGCCGACATCCGACTTTTTGTGCCGCTTAATTAACACTTCTGCAGACGGAGCAGAAGGATCAGGGGCATTAGCGGTTGGTGCCATCAAGGGGGCGTGTCACGACCGAATTGCTGTAGCATATCTGCGGGCTGTTGCACACTGAGATTTCTGTGTTTTTCTGAATTTTAAGCCCAAGATTTGCGCGATAGTCGAGCGGAAATTTTTGTTTGAATTTATGCAAAATACGCGAGTTTGTTTTTTCTAGTTTTCGGCTTTTGAGTGTTGCCTTAATTTTGTTTTGGTTCTGCCGGAATTTTGTATTTTCTATTGGAGTTTTGCGGCAAACTTCATTGCGCATTCAAGTGGCCCCGTTCGGCAAATGAAAATGAAAATAAAACCAGAACTTGTCTACATGCCCAATTGGGCATTTAAGCCATTGCTGGCCTTATTTGCCTGTGCGAACCTCTCTTCTTCTATCTATGTCTCTCTCTCTCCATCTCTGCCTCTTTTTCTTGTTCACTGCCTTGACAATTGTGCCCGAACCGCTCTGTGGGAATCCTTTGAAACGACATTTGCAGCATTAACTTCGATTTCTAATTCACGCTAAATGCAAAAGAAAAGAAGCCAAATTCTCAAGCAGACGCAGCTGAAAGTGAGCCACTCTGCAGGCTTCATTTTCATAGCATAACGCGTATCGTTGCCAAATTACGTATGCGCAACGTGTTACGCGCGCGCAGTTAAATGCAAAAGAGCAACGCGTTAAAAGCCAAATAAACAAAGGCAAATAACAATATAAAGAGCAACAACAACAGCAAGCAGCAACAGCGAAGGCATGGGCTCATCAAAAAGGTAAACAGCATGCGCTGCAAAAGGCAAACATTCGCCTGCGAAATGAGCTAATTATAGGCCCATTAAAATGCCATACAAATTTGCTGTAGATTCTCCTGGCCAGTCCCTTGTGCTTCCGCGTTGAGTGATTAATTTTCATATTAATGCGAGCAGGAAAGGTTAAGGCAGAAAGGCAAAAAAATATGAAATGAGATGGACCCAACCCGAAAAGGTCGAGCAGTGCGCGGAAAAAAATAACACGCTCTCACATTGATGTACTTATATACAATATTTATGCATAATGAGAGTGTCGACGAGTATAATTAACATTGAAAGCAAATAAGAAATGTGCAAACATGCGTCGACCTGCTCAACGGCCTTTCACACACACACACACACACAATATCACCTGCCCACGCACACTCCAACTCAAGCATAGCAACATGTCTACGCACACCTTATGGTATTTAAATTAAATGCCACATTTATATAAAAAAATATAATCCTTGATGTGGTTAATGTGGCAACTTTTTCTGCTGCTGCGAAACTATTAGTTAATAAGTTGCTGCAGCTTTTAATGGCTTTTCATTTGCCAAGCCCAAGGTTTTTCATTTGAAAAAGCAAACAAAAAAGACAGTAAGTTGTGAGAGTGGTTCTAATATGTTAGCCACCACTGTAGTGTATCGTATTATGCGGCTAGAAATTGTTGTTCATTATAAAATTATCTCACTTAGCTAATACCTATGCGTCAAATCTGGTTAATAGTCATACATATATGTATGTATAGTGTGTGTGCATATTGCATTTACACAGACATACACACCTGTAGACAGACTACTGTGTAAACAATTTAATTACGTGCATTCTGCGGCTTTTGGTCGGCGGTGGCAGCATCGGTTACCCAAAACTGCAAAAACCCCTATTCATGTGTTCGGCATTTTGTGTTTATCGCAAAGCCGCAAAATGACATCAGTTGTTGCTTAAATCACACCCCTTCTGTAGTTCGCAAAACAATAAAGCAATTATTTTCAACTTAATTAGCATGAATGTACTGAAAATGATTGCAACCCTGAATATTCTGGTTTGCGGGAAGATGTAAAATGAGAGCTATTTTCTATTAATGAACTACATAAAAATGTTATATTATATTGCATTGCACTGCGATTGTGTTAACAGTTACAGTACGTGGGAAATAACTAAAAGGGTCATTTTAGTTAACATAAGATATATATACATATATCATATGTAATAAAACTATGTTGGTTAACATTTATTCAATTAGGAGTTGCAACAGCTTCAATTGAGTAGTGTATTTAATGTGCGAGAATCAGGAAAAAGAGTAAAAATCTTTATTCTATTTCTTTTATGCATTTCCATTTGCTGAATCACTTGCTTTGCGGTTGTTCTCAACTAACAGTTAATTTATTTCGCTTGCAATTTATTGGTGAAATCAATTAGCTGCAGCAGCAACGAAACTGGCGACTATCGAACTTGTTGATTCTATTACCAGTTTAATAGAATCAACTGGTTCGATAGTTGGTTCTATCGAACTAGCTAATCGCGGTGGATAAGTTCAAGTGCTGTTAAAATGCTAACAGTGCTGGCAGTAATGTTACTGCAACGCTGCCACTGATGCAATAATTAAATAGAAAAGCGGGGGAAAATCATTGGCTAAGTGCTAGTGGGACATTCTGTCTGTGCAGCACTCCGATAGACAAACATACATTTACTTTTTGAACCATAAGTAAATACTATTCTACTGCAAAACTAAAACACAGCAGCAGCAAAACTTTTTATTTAGCGTTTGGAGTGGCGGGACAAGCTGCAATGTCCGTTTGCTCATTGATGGGACGTGTCCGTTATTGTTCTCCCTTTTATTTTTTTGGCTTATCCTCACACACAGACAGACTCAGCACACTGAGTCTTGCGTACGTATATACTACAAGTGGCACTTCAATTAAAATGATTGTTCTTAATGTTGGAAAACTCAACACAGACTGAGAGCTTGATAGTGGATAGTGGAGCAGGCAGTAGACGGAGGGGAGATGGAGGAGAAGGAGTGGGCGAGGCTGAGAGGCTATTACAACGCGTCGAGTTGATTCAGTCGCTCAGTTAGTCAGTTGTGCACAGTTTGCTATCTCTCTCACTCTCTCAGTCGTTCATTCATTCATTCATCATTGTGAACGCGGCAACAATAACGGTACTTAATGTGCTGAAAATAACGCACTTGCACGTTCTTGTCTAATTTATTTGATTGCGCTTACAATTACCGTAATTTTTATTTTTTCAATTATTTCGTAAGCTACTCAGAAGAGTTTCTTTCCCCTTAAGTTGCGCAACAGCTTCAGTCGTAATCTAGTTAGATTGTTTATCCCGTCTAATTATCAACTTCATAATCGACTGCAAGTTGTAATCTTATCCCAAGGCGACTTTATAAACGCCGCAAGGCAGCCAAATTTATTTATGACTTTGGTGAATTTACGTTGAAAGTAGCTAAAAGTGCACATCTCTGAGGCCAGCTAGCTTTTTTCAAGCCGACTTTGTTGAATTAATGAGCTGCATGCTAATTGGCTCGTCGCCTTATCAGCTGCAACTGTGAACTAGTTCCCCTCGTGTACTACATCACAAACTTACGCACATTTTACAACACTTGATACTTTTTGCATTTGAATTAAAGTTTGTTCGCCAAGTTGCCAAGCTTGAATTTGAATATTTAATAAGTTGCAAAGTCTTGGCGAACTCATAGACTAAGCGTACTCCTTTTCTTTCGGCCATAAAAAGGCCAAAGAAGTCACATGTCCACAGGTCAATCGACAGACGGAAATATTATTAGCCACTTAGGGCTATTAAAAATATCATGTGGATGTGATTCGATAAGATTACGCAGCGTGTGCGGTTACAAAGATAATCTATCTTATCGCAGACTTGTCCATTTGTCCAACTATACATAGATGCCTTAAGGTGGCCATAACCTTATCGATTCGGTTCTTTTGCAGCTGCGAATGTGGCCAAAATGTGAGCCAAAAGCGAACACAAATGTGTTGTATCTATTTGCATTTGAAATATCTATGAAATTTTCATTAGGCACGCAAATTATGCACAATAGACCGAGCTCCAAACTGTAACTGACGTTATTCTGGCAGTGCTCCTACCTTCACATATCTCTGTTGTTCTCTCTCTCTCTCTCTTTCTCTCTCTCTCTATCTGCTGCTCACTTCATCTCACTCTAGAGCGGAATGGTAACTGAAGTGTTTCGTTCGCCCGAGCAAACAAAAGTATCCCGAGCATGTTCACAAACTGGACAAAGACAAAGGCAGCAGTGCGGGCAGTGCTGGGTGTGTGGGGGGGAGGGAGGGGCGTGGTGGTAGCCGCATTATTTGCACCTTTTCTCAAGTCGTAAATATTTGTTAAAGCCTGCACGAGCATGGCTACAAAATCAATATTTAAATTTCAACCGCAATGCTTCTTTTACGGAATCTAGAAAAATGCGAATTTCACACGGCTGGGAGAGCACATATAATCATTATTTAAGATACATATGACTATCTGTCCGTTCCCCTCTACCGTTGTCCGGCTGAACAAAAGGACTTGAGGACCTTGTAACAGTTTGCCTTGTGTGTGTGTAAGCCTGAGTGTTAGTGTGTTTGTATGCTTGTTGGCGACGACTGTTGCTAATTTGTTGCTTTTGTGCTGCTTGTTTTTTATAGCCCAAGCACTTTGATATTGGCCGAGTCTTTTATGTGTTGTAGTAGTGCTTGTTGTTATTGTTGCTGTTGGCATTGTTGTTATTTCTATTAATTAATAGCTTTGCCGGCGCTTGGTCGCTTCCATTGTCATTCGGCAATGGGCTGCGACCAAAGGCTTTTGCTTTGATTAGTTCTAAATGAGCTTTAAAGAGAGCCAAGGAAATTGGAAAGCTTAAATAAATAATTGAAAAAGCTAAGAAATTACAATTTTTGAGATTTTATACCCTTATTTTATATGTATTTAACTGAAAAATGCATCAAGCGCCAACAACAGAATAACAACAGAATTTAACAACTCGTTTTAAAGCTGTTAAGCTTCTCGCTGCTGTTAATTAACCTATGTTATACGTGCTGTTATGAAATTAGACTACAGTCAAATCTATTCTAATTATTTAAATACATTGTAGTGAAATATAATGAAATTCCATGTACGATTTTATTGATTTCAAGTAGGAATTTCTGTTTCATAACAGTCTGTCTTCAATTTATTTTGATACCCTTTATCTACTCAACTAATCTGACTCTAATCGCGATCTCGAATAATTGGCATCACAAGCTATTACTATCAAAATCATCGACCGTTCGAGCTTTCCGCTTATCTATAAGTATTTCATCGCAAACTTCAGCTTAATGGCTTAGAGTCTACTTATGGGTTTCCCTTTTTTCGTCAACACTCGACAAGTCAGTTAAAGAGCAGAAAAAAGTTATACCATCATCGGATGTTTTTATGAGTCAAACAGCTGCATCAAAATAAAAAAATTAAAAAAAAACATAAAGTAAAATAATACAAAAGTTGCCACAGCAAAAACTTCACTTTCTGTTATATCAATAACAGACCCTACGAGCTAACTACCAAATAGGGGTAGGGAAAGCATCTAACAAATTCAGCCACAGCAGTTGACGCATGTATACTGTAAGAAAATGTAGAATAAGTTAAGCACAACACAAGAAGCACTTTGTACCTCGTGCTTTATTGCCAGGTCTTTCTTTCTGTGTACTTGCACATTTGTTGCACGTTATTTCATCGTGGCAAGTTCATAAATAAGCATATAAATTCAATTTCATGTACGAATAGAGGCAGCAACAATAGTTGTCAGTGTTTCAGCAAGGCATCACACTAGTGTGTGTGTGTTAGGACAATGCTTATTAATGTCAGTCATAAAGCAGATTGCAAGTGCGTCCATTTAATAACCGAGCTGCCGCCCAAGGTAATAAAAACTTTGGATCAAGTTTTTCCAGCTAAATTAAAAGCTCCTCTACACGTAGTTTGTAGTCATAGTGCCAGTTCTGTATGTGTGTAAGTGTGTGTGTGTGTGTGGAAGCTAAACTACTTTTAATAATGTGCCAGGCCAAAGTGAAACATAAAAGTATTTTATTAACTTGAAGTTTATGAAAACATCAAAGCGCCATAAAGTGGAAAGCTACGAAAAGGCATTAAAAAAAGTCAAAACGTAAACGAAACTCCTGGAAAAACTGTTCCAAGAATGTGTATAGGGGAGTCATTTAAGAATCAAATATTTACTATATTTATTTCCTTTTAGCCGGTATTCAAGGCTTATCAATGACATTTTATTTTTGTTCCTTTGCTGTATTTTTTTGGTTCTTGTGGCCGCCGGGTGAAAGTTGTTTGCCAGAAAATATTGTCCTTGTTATGGCACGAACAACAAATAAATAAGTATGGAAATAAAAAGCTCAAGAACGGGCTTAACTTCAGGTCATATACTTGAGTAATTTTCTGTTTTGGCCGAGTGAGATTAAAGAAAGACCCAAAAGAGGGACGACAAACCAAGCCACAGAAGCTGCTGCCGCAAAGATGGTGGCGAGAGAGGAAAATCAATTACTGTTTCTTGTACAAGGTTTCACATTTCAAAAAAGGAAAACCAAAACCAATGGGACCAAAAGCAAAAGGAAATGCTGTAATTTATTGTAATATATGGCAAAGCATTAAAAAAAGATAAATAAGTTAAAGCCGACTGTATTATTGACACATTAATATGTACACTTTTGGCGCTTTTTATTGGGTGAGGAATTTAAATTTGTTCAAAGAGACACTAAGAAGAACAGCATTTTGTTATTAACATAGAAGGCTGATCTGATGCGTTTAACATATTAATTCTACTTAAATCTACAAAAGTCATACAGATCTCTGTTATTAACAGAGATAACCAAATATGCTTTACTGGAATTTTACTTGATATATGCATAACTGCCATTTAAAATTATGGGAATTAAATACATCTAATGCGCATCTTTGCTCCTCATATTTATATTGCTACATATAACTGTACTTCAAGCAAAATCCTCGCACATAAATCTGTTATTAACAGAGAGAACTTGTCTATATAAATTTAAACGATTCTCACTGAACTGGAATCGAGAACTGTCTATTAAACCTAACTAATGCGCTGCTCTGCTCATCATATTTACATTCTTGCAATTAATTCAACTTCAGCTGATGATTTTGCTTCTCCAACTCCTTATTTGTTAATTAATTAAGCTCAATTAAATCTAGACTCATTTATTATTTACTCTGAATCCATTCGCAGCTGAAAATTAATGCAAATGATAGTTTAACAGGGCCAACAATGCGTACTTTGCTTTTCGCATTATTCCGGCACTTGAATCGATAATTTATGCAGCTTTCACTGGGCATATTAAACAATAATTATGGCCGCAAACAAGGACCGCCTGCTGTTGTCTAACAGCAGCTGAATTTATGTTCCCTACAAACCGACTTCGCCCCCTTCTCCGCCTCCGCCTCCGCCTTCACCCACTCCGCCACTTTTGTTGGCTTATCTACGCACAATGACTGGGCCTGTCAACAAATTGCCAACATTTTGCACTGAACAAAGTCAAAGTTGTCCTCCCCCCACTCCACACCTTGGGCAGGCCCAGTCAACTGATAAGCGTTGATAAGCGTCCAAAGACGTCCCAAACTCATAATGAGAAACGCCTTGAGATCACGCCAAGGTCGCAGCATCCAATGGAATTATGTGGCAAAAATAAGCAACAACTGCGGGAATTTTTGAACTAAGCAATTGAGGAAATGCGGACTAAAGGCCGAAGGGGCGAACAAGAGTGCCTTGGCTGGGGCGCCAGTTGGCCTACGTAGTTGGCTAATTGGCTGGTGCCATAAAACTTTATTACTTTCGAATCAGTTTCGTTCACAGCGCAGTTTGAAAAAAAAGCGCAAAAAGAACGAAAAAAAACTGCTACGCACAAGTGGACCAAAAACTTGAGATTTATTCGCCGGCAGGCGAGAGGAAACGGAGCGAGAAGCCACATTAGTTCAGTTGAACTGCTGTTGTTGCGCTGTTGTTGCGTTAACATTTTGTTGTATACTTCTAAGCGCTACAGAAGGTGCGAACGCTAGAGATGAGCTAAATTGAAAATTAATCGTACTTTCAAGTGAATTTAAAATATATTTGTATTCAAAATTAATGCATTATTCATTGTTTAATACTAAGAAGCTTAATTGTGGCATAAATATTTAACTAACTTCACACTGTAATCATCTCTGATTGGCAAACTACAATACTTTGCAAGCACTACTAAATTCGAGATTAACAATTAAATAGCAAATTTGGCTGGCATGTATATTGCGGGTTTTGCAGCTTAATAAACTGAAGCCGCAAGCACAATCGGCACTTTGCTTTGATATGCCTCGAGTATGCTTGCATCATCTGCCAAATGCATTTTGTGAGCATTGCATTCTCCCAGGCGTTCTTAATGGTGCCACAACTCGTTACCCGCCTCTGTCTCTCGCTCACTTACTCACTCGCTCGATTGTCTGTCTCGCTCTTTGATTTCTGGCTGAGCCTTTTAGGGGCGTGTCTGCAATGCGGCGAATGCACTGAAATAATTTTTATTAAAATGTCAACAGTCTGGCAATGAGCAGTGAAGCCTGCCAAGAGCTGAAATATTTGCCAGCACATTGCAGTTGTATGCCTGCATATGTGTGTGTGTGTACATGTACGTGTATGTGTGTGACTGTGTGTGGACAGCACAGAAAGGAAACGAGACAGAGCGAGACTAACATGTCAAACAGAAGTTACGCTGGGCGTTCATATTGAAGCCTTCAATGCGACAGGAGTGTAGAGTTAACTGCGGGCATTGACGAATTGTGCATACACTACAAAAAATTATAATGAAGTTCCACTTGCTAAAGGTTTAATAGAGCATGAAGTAGGTGCATATATCTAATTAATCAAGTATTCGATCAATTTGTTGTTTTATATTTAATTGCAACTCCGAATACTCTTATTAAATTCAATAATATGAACTAGTATATTATATATTCTCTTACATGCCTTCTTTGCCATACACCACTTCATTTTTAGGCGCACGTTTCGTGTGGCAGATACATAATGCGAAACGTGCGGCAATTAGAAGGCAATGATAATTCTTGTAAGCACATGAAAGTTTGCCGCACATCGGTGCATGCTTTTAGGCGTATTACAAAGAAGAAACCAGCAAGTAGCAGGTATTCTTCTGCTCCTGCCTGCCTAGCTGGCCTGCCTGGCCGGCATATCAATGAGCGAAGGCCCCCCAAAGGCAAGAACACGTTTCATTTACAGCATTTTCTTCTTTTGCACGGGATGCACTCGGAAAATGTTTTTAACCAACTGTGCAGCGTTTTGTTGCAGCAATTGTTGTCTTCCCTCTCTATCTCTTCCTCTATCCCACTCACTATCTCCCCCATCTTTCTCTGCTCGCATTGCTGCGGCAAATGCGGCGCTCACTCGTGAACTTGCAGCTTAGTGCAAGCTACAAAAAACCTCCAGGAGCGCAGAACACAGAGTGCAGGAAAGCTGGGCAGAAAATTCTTTGGGGTTTTCCTAACTGGCCAACTTCATAAGTACGCACTTCAATTAACTGTACCAGCGAAGTGCCGGCATGGGGAAGAAAGAAACTTCAAAATTGCCGATTCCCCGTTTTGAAAAAATAAAACTTTATGTAAATCGTTAAAATTTACGAGACAAGAAGTCAGTTTCGATGTCTGTTCAACTTAACTGAACTGA
Source organism: Zaprionus nigranus (assembly GCA_018903425.1). Taxonomy (NCBI): domain Eukaryota; kingdom Metazoa; phylum Arthropoda; class Insecta; order Diptera; family Drosophilidae; genus Zaprionus; species Zaprionus nigranus. The sequence continues at coordinate 217,723 of JAEIGD010000034.1, read as the reverse complement.
GCTCAAATTGAACTTCTTATTGTGTTGTTGTTTCCCTCATTGTTGTTGTTGTTGTTGTTATGGTTATTATGTTTGCTGCTTGTATGCTGGCTTAGCTGCGGTCCATGGCGTCTGAGGGCAGACGATAAAATTGGAAATTTATATGACAATTAGATGGTTCAATTAGGCTACACTTGGATTTGTGTTGAGTTATTTGTGGTTTAGTCGAGGGTCTGCAGCAAATGTTATTTAAAGGAGGTTAGGGATTAAAGCGTAGATTGTGTGTGTGTAAAGTTTGTATGGCAAATGCAAGAAAATCTAGTAAGGGGAGGAACTATGACTGAGATATAAGCAAAACAGTTGAATTATAGATTACAAATTGTTTGATAGAATTACCTGTTATTAAGCCATTAAGTCCATCTACTTATTACTGCAGCCCTGGTAAGCTTCGCTGGCATCGCAAATTAAGTTAATCAGCTCGAGAATAATTAATTAATCATCTCATTTGCATGTCCCATAAATTCGCCTTTAATCGAATTATACTGTCAAGTCAATATTAACAATTTATGCGGTTTTTTTTATAACACTAAAAAAATACTAATAATAGAAGCGTCAGCTGTCACCACGACTGAGAGATACCCTGTGTGCAGGCAGCATATATAATATTCTCCTCTGATGTTTACTACTATTGTTTTATTCCCTCAATATTGGTAGCCCATAAAAATATATCCAAAACGCGCTGACACACTGAGCCTCGTAAATTTTCGCACACCCCCAAGTGGACAGCAACATTTTTTTACCACCCGCACAGCGGACATAAAATCTGGACGACAAATGGGAATAATACGAGTATTCGAAACTGGAATGCAATAATAAAGACCGAATGACAGGCAGAATGAGAAAATATATATACTATAGTATATATGTATATCTATGTATTTGTACACGTGTCTGTGTGAGCGCATAAATTGCATTATCGTTGATTTGTAAATTTATTGCATGTAAACAAATTGCCAAAGCAACAAATCAAGTGTTGTTGCTGTTGCCATTGCCATTGCTGCTGCGATTGCTGCTGTCCTTGTCAATATCAAAGGAATTGTAAAAAGGAACGAAATCAAAAGGCAATCAAAGCGCAGAATGCGCAGAGACAAAAGCTTTGGCAATATAATCCAGTTTAAGAGCGCATCTAAAAGTGAAGAAATGTCTGCGAATAGAAACGCCTTTCACGTTGATTGTCTTTTATGCGGGTGGAATTAGTTCGTAAGTGAACTTCTTAGAAGCAACCCGAAAGTAATTCGTGCACTTACAAATAAGTTCTATCAGCTCACGCTAATCTATATGATCAGCATGTTTTGAAACTTTGATTGCGTATTGTAAATTACACACAATGATATCAGGGTTAATCGTAGATTCAGTTGAGTTTTTATTGCGACACTTCATAATGCTTATAGTTCAGATAAGCTGGGATATTTCCACGTTTTCGACTATGTCATTGTCTGCCTCTATTTCGGGTCTTCGACTAGTTCCAGTTCCAGTTCCGAGCAACCCTTTGCCGTTATCCATTAAATTAAGGGAGGAGCAGAAAAATGTACACTTCTTGAATGTTTCCACACAGTTTGCTTCTGTAGCACTTGCACTTTTCATTGCCCCGAAAAAGTCGGAACTAATTTTTAATGGCTATCGCTTGGAGAAGGGCAAGAAGGAGGAAAAGGAACACTGAAACAGCAGCACCAACAGCAGCAGGGGCATAAATTCGTTTGGCTGAGCACGCACCAAAAATTAAAAAGCAGTGAAAAATCGAGGAGGCATCCAAAGGAAAACAACAGAGCAGGCTGGGTGTGCTTAACGAGGAAATACCCTTTAGGCAAAGCATGAACAAGTTTGTAAAGAAGAAAGAAAGGTTTCGGCAGACTTTGATAAATATTATTCATGTTAAATGTTAAATACAAAATATTTTTGACAATCCATGAATGATATAATAGTTTTTGCTATATACAAAATTTCTACAGTATTTGAATATATACTATGTTTACTTGATTCTTGTATATATTTTTAAATTAAATATATCATCTTCATTTAAAGTCTTCTATGCCATCTTTAAACCTTCATCTATTTCTTTCCTCCATTTCCTGCTGTAGACTTGTGTCTCCAGCACACTTTACCTAGTTATAGGGTATGTGTAAAAGGCAAATAAATTAGTGCCCTACTGCAGGGGGGGTAGGGGAAGTGAAGGGGTTGGGGCTGATGTTTTCTGCCTGGCACTTAAGACTGCTGCACAACAATTTGTCTCGGCTCGAGAGCATTTTCGGCAGCTGATTACGAATAGGGAAAGCCAGCTGATCCCTCGTTAGGCGCACGCCTTGGAAAACCGAATTGACACTGAATTTAATTTCGCGAGAGTGAAAAGGGAGGGAAAGGGCTGGCAGAGAGTGTGCAGATGGGGCAGGGCAGGGAGTGGGAGTTGGAGGTACGACTGCTCTGACATTTGAATTGGTAATTTTCGTTTCGCTGAATACCAGCGCATAAAAACTACGCACACACCGAGCGAGCGAGACAGATAAACTGTAAGAGAGAGAGTGCGAAAGAGAGCGGGAGAGGGAAAGAGGGGGAGAGGGGTGCGACACACTCAGTTTTAGTCTTGTTTACGCCGCAACGGAAATTGCCTTTTTTGCGCCCCTTCCGGCCTCGCAAGCATTCGCATCAGGCTCCGCCATATTTGCCGCATCGTTTGGCAGCCCCTTCATGTCTTTAGCTCAAACTGTAACTGACAGCTCTAGGTAACTGCACCACCAGCAGGAGCAGTGGCAGCACCCACGTAACGCCAGCCTCGGCATCCGACACCCGACACTCGGCATTCCACGCATAAAGCTGTCAATGTCAATGTAACGTGTTAATTTCAAAGTGGTTTAGTTTGTTGGCGCAGCTTGTTAGGAAGCAACCGAGTCTGGCTCGAAGAACCTGGCCCCAAGGCAGTTGCCACTTCTGTCCCCTCCCTCTGTCCCCCTCTGTTCCCTTCTGGCATTGCCTGGGGCCCATTCTCATGCCAGCCAGCTGGGGCATAAAATGTTTTGTGTTAAAGCACATGTGGTTTTTAATGCCAGCAGTGGCAACCCTTTTTTTTTCTGTGACATTCCCTCCTCCACTGCCCCTCTTGCTCTTCTGCACCCTCGGGAGATCGTGCAAGTCCTGCGACTCCTTCGACTGTGGCTGCTATTGATGATTTCTATCGTGGCATTTGATTGATTGAAGCTCTTTCATGCTGACTGTGTACGTTGTTTGCCTTTTGCCCGGCCACATTTAGCTTATTGATTAGCCAGTGGCGTCGCACGAGAGGGATCGCAGCACACATGCACGGATATGCTTCATTTATGTGTGTGGCCATTGAAATATTTGCATTTTAAAATGATTAATTAGGCTAATGAAGCACATACCACAGGCAAGGCCAGACCAAGGACTCATGCAGGACTCCCAATCTATAAATATCGAAGGGGGAATGGAGGCATTTACAGATAAGCTGAGGCAGTACTTCATTAGCTAATGTGCATTAAATTTAAATTTGCCAGTTGCAGTACTGACTGTTATATATACTCTAACTATACATAGACCATTCCTGATTATACATGTATTATACAGTAAATACTATTATATATATGGCATATGATACAATAAACAAAAGAATCTTATGCGTAGCCCTCGCCAGTGCTTAACACCTTGAGAAATGCAAAGTTAGCGTAAATTCGATGCCAAGAGGCAACTATGGCTGACAAGCCCTGCTACACACACACACATACACACACTCACACACAGTGGAGCGACACACAGACACGGAGTAAAAAGAATAGCAGTCCATATAAAGCCCACATTAGCAGCTTGTAAAAATGTATAGCCTCATCTGGCGCAGCAAAGCCAGGCGGGTTTACTGATGATGCCACTCCACTCCACACCCCCTCCCCCCTCGCAGCACTCTGTCTGTTTAGCTCATTACAAGCTGATGCCGCGCCTCGAAAATGCCAACTGTCATGTGGCTGTGGGGGAGGAGAAGGCAGAGAAGGAGGAGAACCCAGAGTCGTGGCAGAACTTGTTGTGCGGCTCGATTCCTGCGCCTTGTAATAGCCTGACGTTAAGCGCCATAAAAGCTGGCAGCAGACTTGGAGGAGAAAGAGAAGGGAGGGGGGGGAGGCGTGCTGAGGCTGCTGCGGCAGCTGTGAAGTGCCAGCAAATTCGAGCATAATAAAATTTGAGAGATTTTGCACGTTGACAAAGCACGGCATGGCCAGAAGACAGGCCAACATTCTGACATCCTGCCCCATAAACCAACTACCAAAGACCAAGGAGCGAGGACTGGCGGGAAGGGGCGACTACAATAGGCCGCCCAGCATGAATGTAAATGTGCTGTGGTTTTGGACACTTGACTGCAGCAGCAGCAGCAGCGGCTGTGACAGTGTGTGTGTGAGTTTGTGCGTGAGTGTGAGTGTGAGTGTGTGTCTGCGCGTATGCTATGCACTCCAATGATCCAAATGCATGGATTCATCCTAACATGACCAAAAGCTCATAAACTTGTTAAACGAAAATTCGCCCAAATGCGAGCAATAAAATTTTGCCTGTTGTCCTTGCTGTTGTTCTGCCTGACAGCGTGTGTGCACGGCATGTGTGTGTGTGTGTGTGTAGATTGTTCATCATTTTGGCAGCTGCTACAAGACAATGGCCACACAGCAACACCAGCAGCAGCAGCAGCAGCAGCGCCAGCATTGACAAGCTTAAACGTGCTTGTTATTTGTATGCAGTAGGTGGGCAATGGCTTTGTTTATGTGAGCAGCGCTGGCGAAGAGTGCAAAAAACGAGATAAAGGGAGAGCAGCACACTGGACACGGTTACCCAATTATACTGTGCCAGCCAGGCAGCGCATCCTAACAATGCTAGCGCCAGCTGAGTTGCTGTGGTCAAAAAGTCAAAAGAAAGCTGCTTCCCGCTTTTCGTAGCATACTTTTTAGGGCAACGGGCCGTTGCAGATGTCTCCATTCCACAATGGAGAATGGGAGGTAGTTGGAGGTATGGCATAGGTGGCGGTGCTACCCAACCATGCAGCCACGTCATATATCAATATTTTCTGTGCGCAATTGATTCTCAAGCGGAATGCCTTGGCTTCTTGTGTCCACCTAATGCCCGCAAGTAAAAATGTCATAAATCTCTTTTCCAAAGCATTTTAACTCGAGCTATTTTCTGCAATTCCAGACGCAAGCATTACAATTTGCGAGCAACAGACATATGTGCATGAACATACCCTGTAAATAGTTAAGTCTGTTAAAAAATAGTCTGTTAAATGAAATATTTCTCAGAACATGCGACATTTCGGGGTCCAAACACTCCCTTCAGTCACTGCCCTTACAGGGTATTCGAAATAGTTTTTAACCATATAAAACGCGACAAGCATTTGAAAGCTCAACCCCAATTCATAGTTGACCGCAATAAAAATATGCTGGCAACATGGCGTATGCGCAATATAAATAACTGAATGAATAAGAGACTGACAAGTGAACTGAGAAACGGACTCGCAGACTGGCTGACTGGCTGACTGACAGCGAGTGAAAGTGGCAGTCCATATATGCACTTGAAGCAATTTGTCTTGTCGCATACGTGACTTTTGCTATTCTCTCACTTTGAGCATTTCATTTCTTTGTCTCCCTTTCCCCCTCTCTCTCCTGCTTTGCCACATCTCATGTCAACGCGCAGAAATGTTTCGCTAGTTGTTTTGGCTGACATTTTATTACATTGCTCATACGCCGCGTGTCAAGGTGCGAGTGAGGCGAGGTCAGCAGTTTTGCAGCAGAGTGTGAGGGGGAAGAAAGGGAGAGCAGGAGGATGCCGGTGATAAAGACAGAGCGTGCGGATGTCGCGCACTTGACTGGAATGTTGAAACGATTGCACAACATGACACAACATGAGCACTGATATGGTTAACGGTAAATTACAGTCGCACTGTTGTTGTTGTTGTTGCTGTTGTTGCTGCTGTTGCTGTTGCACCTGCCACCATTTCCGGTTGCGCGTGCCGCCGTATGTCGTGTGTCAGCTAAACGCCGCCATCATTTGTCAGCTCTGCTCCTCATCGTCGGCTGCTCATTAGGTTATGCAAGGATGCGACACGAGGCGATGCACATAATGAGCGGATTATTAACGGCAGCTCAATGTCAAGTGCTCAGCGAGCACAGGATAAGCCGGAGGCAGGGGTGAAGCGGTGGCCAGGCCCAAAGTGCGCTTTAAGTCAAGACAAACTTGGCTGCGGATAACTTGGGGCTCAAGAAACACTCGGGCAACCAAGAGAACCTGAGAACTAGCAAGCAAAGAAGTTGAGCAAGTTGAAGCACAAATACGCTTTACATTGATGGAGTTGTGCATGAAGAGGGGTGGAGAGCAAGGGGAGAGAAGAATGAACTGAGCAAGAAGCTTGTAGTGCCAGCTTGACTTATGAGGCTGTGCCACGCCTACTTTAAAGCATTACACACTGTCTGACATGGCACACACACACACACACACCACACTCCCTCGCTCAGCAGAAAAACCACACAATGCCCTTAGGTAAACAGTCGACTAAGACAGACAGCGAGAAAGAAGGAGCAGATAGCAGACTGCATCTGCCACACAACAACAGAACAGTGGATAGAGGGGGGAGGAGTGGGGGGCGGGGGGTAAGTAGTGCGGCCACTGGATGCATGTTACTGTTCAAGATTCTGCGGTGCATTTGTCTTAATTCTTGACAAACGCAAGACAAGCCAGAGCCGAAGTAAACAAACAAAGCGACAACAAGCTGCTAAGCAGAGGCAAGTGCGGCAACAGCACACAAGGCACACCCACACACCCACACACATACTATATGTGTGTACAATGGTAAAATGCGAACTTTGATTTAACGTACATTTTGCACTCTTTTTTCATTAGAACTTCATCGATTCACCTAAGAGACTTGCGAACTTAAGTAAGGGATAAACGCAAGTTGCACTCTGGCACTGGGTCCCGTCTAGGTTCAATGACTACATCTCTCCCTTCCTCTCTCTGTCTCTGTCTGTCGTGTCAAAATAATAACAATGTCAACTTTTGAAAATAGTTTTTAATTAATAATTATTTCGGTCAAGAAAACACAGAATATCTAGATATAAACAAAAGACTGGACACCTCGTACTGATGGCTACCAGCAAGGAAAAGCCCAAGAAGGTGATCACAGTGGAGTCCAGGGAGGACTTCGATCATATTGTCGCCGACGCTGGCAACAAACACGTCCTGGTCGAGTTCTTTGCCACGTGGTGTGGTCCGTGCATGATAATTGGGCCATATATTGAGAAATTGGCCGATGAGTATCAGGATTGTCTGGTCGTTCTCAAGGTCGATGTGGACGATCATACGGAGCTTGCTGTGGAATACGAAATAAATAGCATGCCCGCGTTTTTGATCATCAAAAACAAGGTGACCCTGGAGCACTTTGTAGGCAGCAATGAGGAAAAGGTGCAGAGTATCCTGCTTAAATTCTGCGGCAAGCCGGAGGATCGTCCCGGTAAATCGCAACCCGAAAAAAAAAAAAATGGCAGCAAATAAATTAGACAGACCTGTACATAATTGGACACACACAGACCTATATCTATAGTATATAGCCGCAGGCCAAATTAACAGTGTGAAATTCGAGCAGCAAGCAAAAGAGCAGAACAAGTCGAAGCAGAAATACGCTTTACATTGATGGAGCTGTGCATGAAGACGGGGCCGACTGAGAGAACAATGTCAACTTTTGAAAAACGTTTTTAAATGTATATTCACTTTTATTTCGGATACCCAAACTGGAAAATACAGAATATCTAGATATAAACGAAAGACTCCACACGTCGTACTGATGGCTACCAGCAAGGGCAAGGCCGAGAAGGTGATCACTGTCGGGTCCAAGGAGGAATTCGATAATATTGTCGCCGATTCTAAGGACAAGCACGTCCTGGTCGAGTTCTTTGCCACGTGGTGTAAGCCGTGCTTGAAGCTCGGGCCACTCCTTGAGAAAATGGCCAATATGTATGAGGAGAATCTTGTCGTTCTCAAGATCAATGTGGACGATCAATCGGAGCTTGCTGAAGAACACGAGATAGATTTATTGCCATCGTTTATGATCATGAAAAATAAAGTGAAACTCGAAATGTTTTTAGGCAGCGAGGAAAAGGTGCTGAGTACCCTGGAAAAATTCTGCGGCAAGCCCGAAGATCGTCCCACTAACTCCAAGTCCGAGAAACAAACAAAAAAATAAGAAAGACCTATACATTTCACTGGGCCCTCATACCTCATACCTATATCCGTATATATACTCTGTGACAGCCGAAGAAGTTACTGGAGTTCGGATCGATCCCAGGCCAGTGACCGAAAGGAAAAAAACTGAGCTAGACGCTTTTAGTGCCAGTTGACAATTTCAGCTTTTGAAAAAACGTTTTTAAATGTATATTCACTTTAATTTCGGACAACTTAACTGAAAAATTCAGAAGATCTAGATAAAAACGAAAGATAACTCCACACGACAAACTGATGGCTACCAGCAAGGGCAAGGCCAAGAAGGTGATCCATATCGAGGCCAGGGACGAACTCAAACATTTTCTCACCGACTTTAAACACAAGCTCGTCCTGGTCCAGTTCTTTGCCACGTGGTGTGGTCCGTGCATGGTCATCGGGCCATATGTTGAGCAAGTGGCCAATGAATATGAGGATAATCTTGTCGTTCTCAAGATCAATGTGGACACACTACCCGAACTTGCTGATAAATACAATATAAGTGCCTTGCCAGCGTTCCTCATCATCAAGAATATGTCGACTCTCAACACGTTTGAAGGCAACGATGCCGAAATGGATGCGGAGTGCCCTGCAAAAATTCTGCGGCAAGGCCGAGAATCGTAAGTTCAAGTCCTAGGAAAAAAGAGGAGGCACAGTAGAAATCGAAAATAACTAAACCTTTAACTGGACCCTCATACCTTTATCTATATATCTTCTGCTGGCGTTCGGATCGATAATAGGCCAAATTTGCAGTTTGTAATTCTTGTAACTCTTCCGAGAAACCGAAATAAATTAACTGTTTTAAGTTATTGAGAACTTCAATCTATGCTAACGAATAGCGATAATGCCGTACAACATAAACCATATATCAACATGCTATTTCTCATGACAGCGCTTGTAGAGAACAGCGACAGTAAAGCTTCGATAATTGAAGCACTTTAGATTAGTTATAAGATATTTCAACTTATCAGAAATTGACACCATAAATTTTCGTTTCTATCGAATTCAATATCTAATCTAATGGAGGAATACCTATGCAATGAACTAATGGTTCAAACGAATTCAATTGCTGATTCCTTTCATCATTTTCATATTGAATTCTGGGGGAGCCTAGCGATACCATTTACATCTGTGTTTATCTCCTACATTGTTCTATTGTTCTGCATAACTCATTGTTCCAACTGCAACTGGCATCAATTTTCGATTAAATTAATTACCTAACTAAACTACGGGACAGACTGAGCGGACATGTGTAACTTGAGTTAAACTGAGTATGGAGTTAAGTGAATGTGTGTCCAAGGAACAATTCTTATGAAATTCACATCGTGGCTTTTATTATCTTCTCGTTTATTGAAAATTTATTTGCCTTTTCGTTTATTTTCTTTTCTTTTCGATTCTCCATTTTGTTTTAGACTCAATGGTGAAAAATCGAAAAGTTTTTACCCAACGTTTAATATGAGAAATTGCGCTGGGCGATGGGTGACTGGGTGACTTAGGGCGGGTCCGTAATGGGGAAGCTTTGGCGATGTGGCAGAGGGGAAGGGATGCCATCGTTTCGTTCCTTGACTTTGAGCCAGAGACATTTGCATTTTTATTAAAATGAGAAATTGCAGCAGTTGCAGTTGACTGAAACGTTGCCTTCTGCCGGCTTCAGTCATGTCACGGATGCATTACGTACCAGCCAGGGGGTCAGAGGTCACAGTACACAGATGGGCAAGCTTATCCCCAAGCTGGAAGATACCAGTTTATTGAAAAATAAACTGTCATAAAAGACAAGGTGAAACAAATTACAATTCACAAAAGAGTTTACAAATTATTAAAAGGAAGTGAAATTTTTCGTTTTTGATATGCGCATTTGAACAATAATAATACAATATAATACAATAAGAGAAATTGTACAGTTTAAAGCGCATACAATGAGCACAGTAGACATAAATATAATATAACTATATTTATGTTTTCTTATTGTTTCCATGAAGCTCTCTGCAGACAGCCAAACACTTTCTCAGCCGTAACTCTCGACCCCCGATCCCCGAGGCCAAGTGGGAAGTCTCTTCCAGAGCTTTTATCATTTGCCGCCATCGCCCAAAGCACGCAATTCTTTTCACGGCTTTCCATAAAGCGCAATAGTGAGAGCACATGAGACAGAGACTGGGAAAGTGGGAAAGTGAGAAAGTTGGAGTGAGTGCAGAGGGGATCTTTCGCTCTGCGCTGCTTATCTAGAAGTACTTCATATGTTGAGTGTTTATACAGCCCGAGCTGAGGCGCGTGTGGAGCTACTGCAGCAATGGCAGCTGCTACCAGTTGAGTGGGCGTTTGGGGAGAAATAATAATGAATTTGCGGCATGCCGCACAAACACTTTCAGCGCCAACGCCAACGACGACGCCTCCGCACAACATGCACCAGATTTAGCCCAAGCTATCAAGAAGATGCACAGACATACATCAACTCTGGCCGGAGCCGGGTCGAGCCGCAGCCCGAGCCCTTTTTCATGCCACACATGGTGTATGGCTGTATGCGTGTGTGTGTGTGTGTGGGAGTGCGGAGGAGTGTGGCAGCTAATATGTTGGTTGTTTCGCCTCTCGCAGCTGCTGAAAAATGCAGTGACATGTGCTGCAGCTGCAACAACTCCCCTCCCCGCTCCCCGTCGCGGTCTAGCGGCGGCTGCTCCATTGAAACAAATGCGTTGGGCGTGTGTGTGGAGCGGGAATGGGAGTGGGTCGATGTAGAGCTTTGATGCGCAGAACAATAGCTATAAAAAGGATTAACTTGCATAACAAAGAAGTGCGGGGCCGCATGTGTGAGTGCAGTTATGTATATATGTGTTAGTTTGATTGTGTCTGTATGTGTATGCGTGGGAAGGCGGACAGCGCTACGACAGGCAGCTGGCAAATAAATTTGCCAGAGCCAACCAAGTGCCAGGCATTGTTCCATGGGCTAGCAGACTTATAGTTTACCCAAACACTCACTCTCTCTTTCTCTCTCTGTCTCTTTCTTGCCTGCATCTCATTTGCACAATCTCCAGCAGAGATTTGTTCTCTGCTCTGCCTCCCTTCCTGCACGTTGTTTGTTCTGGGCTTCATTTTCCGATTGCTATTATTTTAAGCCAAATTTTTCGACCAGAAAAATCCCTTAAAACCTGAAAGGAGTAATGGGATGGTTAAAATGACAAACAATAGTGTCACAGTATGAGTTTCAATTAAGTCAATATCTTATGGGAGTTTAATTTACGAACAATACCAACAATGAGGAACTGCTCGTCCACTTGTTTTTATTACTATTATCGATAAGTGGCAGATTGCAGTTCATGTGAACCAGTCAAAAACAATAACTTCAATACTCTGTTAACTTAACAGAGCTAGGCTGAGGAGCAGAGTTGCCAGACGTTCTGCTAATTAAATACATTTGAAATAACTGAAAATACTACTATACAAAAAAAAATAAATTTTTACAAATATAAACTTAACTGAAATTTGTATATAATATTCATATATTTTCTACTCTATTAGCTTTTAAATTAAGCTACATCTTTTTTAGAGCGTCTATGACATTTTGCACATGCTGTTGAAGATTACCCCGCACAATAATTTGTTAGTTTATCTAGATATAATTAGGAAATAAATTAGTGCAACTTGTTTTCGGGCTCATAATCGCTGCTGCACTGGCTGAGATCGCTGACACTGTTGCCGCGTCGCGGAACCATTGCTGGCGGCTGCAGCGGTTCCTCCTCCGCCTCCTCCGAATCCGTCTCGATGTTATAATACACATAGCTATCGAATTCGGGATCGTAAACTATGGGCGTTGGATGACGGTTACGCGGACGGCCAGCACAGAGCCGCTGTACAACTGGCATTTCAATGCCAGCCGTGGAACGGCTTTGATTCGTTGGGAACGACAATCGTCGGGCGCGGACACGTGCCTGATAGGCACGCCAGCCGAAAGTTGGCTGGTTTGTTAGATCTATTGAACCTGGTATGGGACGTAGATCAAGACATTGGTTGGCCTGGTTAGCTGTCGGCTCCATAGTGTCATCGGTGTTTGCCGGTTGTTGATAGTTGGGATTGTAAAATCGAATTCCATTCAGGGGCGCTGCATCGTCAAACATATAATCCAGCTCCGATAAAGAACCCATATCTGATTCCTCCTCATCACCCTCGAGCCACTCCATGGTGGCATCCATTACTGAGGAAGCCGGAGAGCCTCCAAGTCGCCAATTGGAGTGCCTGTTGAGCAGGGCATGAGGCGAAATGGCTTCACCGTTAATGGATGACGGATTCTGATTGAATGTTTCCAGCATAACTGGAGAAATGGGCGAATTGAAATTTCCATTAATCTCACTCGACATTCCCGGCTCCAGCATCAGATCCTCATTCGATAGAGAGTCCGCATCAGCCGGTTCGCTCCCATATGAATTTTCGCTGCAAGTGGGCCAACAACATGCAAAACCCCTATCGTTAAGATTGTTATTGGTATTATCAGACATTTTATTGTAATTGTTTTGAGTCTTTCAGATTGTTTTAAGTTAAACAAATGTATAACACGAAGTGCACACGTGACAGCTAGATCAAAGTTTGACACAAAACAGAACTGCCAGAGTTTCCTAAGGTGCGATGGACGGAAATAAAATGATTAAAAGATAAACTATACTCATAAAAATTATAACACAAATAAATAAAAAGATGTAACATACAAAATATTTTATTTTTTATATTTGTCATTTATATGATTTATGTTTAGAGTTAAATGTTATTACATCGATGATTTTGACACTGCACCGGAACGCATCGTTAACATATCGATAACTGCAAACTGGTTCGCGATTGACTCCACAGCATTATCGCCTTTTTTGCAAGACCTTCATGCCCTGGGACCCTTTGGCTTTTCAAGTTAAGTGGATTGTGTAAAATTGATGAAAGTTCTCTCCGGTCAAGCTGCTTTCTCTTTGTCCTGCCAGAGCAGAGGACATGTCCTGCTGTTTCCGCTCGTTCGGTCTTCGCTTTCAGCTGCTGTCAGTCGACAGCACCTCCTCCGCCTTGCCCCACCCACTTCTCTTAGCGAGTTGCAATCTGCAATTTGCCACTTGCCATTTCTGTTTTCGCTCAAATGACAAATGCACAAATGAAAAATCAAACAGTCAGACTGTTCGAAGCTGCCGGTTTAGCACAATCTGTAAGTGTAAAACAGACAGACCCCCCGCTGCCTCTTCTGTACTCATGCTGCTCATATACGGGGGTATCCTTCGCTTTGCCTGTTTCTATGTCGACCTTCTCGCCTCCCCCGCTTAGCGTGTCACAATATCAATAACAAACCGATTTGTCAGTTGCGAATGTTTAATTTTGCTTGCGTTGCGACAAATCGCTCTTCGCTTTTAAGCTCATTAATATTTAATGAATTTACGCTAAGCAACAGCTGAGCCTAGTTGCCATCAGCCAAGAAATCTACGCGTCCAAGAGGGGACCGCAAGCAAACAGTTTTTGGTTGCCAGGCAGACACTTGCCCGGTCATTATAAGAACCTCTGATTGATGGTCGGCAAGGAATTTTCCATTGAATTACACGAATTCCGAATACACTCAAGACAGGGGAATATAATATTAATATTAACAATATTCATGAATGGATGAATGAATATTTAGACTGGCTTAAGAGGTGTTGGTTCACTGAAAACAGTTTGTCCCTTTAAATGAACTAAATAACTGTCCCTGCATACTTAAGTTTCAACCAATTGCAGTTGAACTGTCGCTGATTCACAAGCACCTCAGCACAAAGTATACACCACATTTATCTCATGCATATGTTATATGTAAATACCATATATTTACTTATATGTACATATGTGTGCGTATTCCTTTTTTGGAGCAACGTTTCGCGCTTTTATCTCGTTGTGCGACACAATTCTTACTTACTTTTGACTGTTTATATAAGACACTCTGTTTCTGTAGTCCTCTTTCTCTCTCACTTCCTTACTTTTTATGCAATTTCAATTTCTTTGGCATCGCATGGTTCTTATTTACGTTTACTTTGGGCCTGTCCTGACAGTGCCACCGTCCCCGGCACGGTTTGCTTATTGTCTACCACAGTCGCTTGGCGCTGGCAACGCGGCGTATGAGCAACGAGTTATGTGAGACACGACAAGACACCAGGTGCACTCGTGTGTATGCGTCTCTTTTGGGGCTTGCCTCATTGCCCTCTTTACCTCAAATTTGTATACGACCTTTTTGTTTATCTCTTTAAATTGCTTAATTTGCATTAAACGACAAGCGACAGTTTCCGGTCTCGAGACAGACAAATGGAAATGCGGGTGAACAAACAGAACAAATTGCTTGTGTTTAGACATGCATTCTGGGATTAGACGCACAACAAGTAAAAGACAAATAATAATAATAAACCCAAACGGAGGTCTTTATGCCCCTTGCAAACCTAACCATCTAAAAAGGAACTGCAAAAATGAACCCAGTGAAAATATTTACCGACTTGCCGAGGAGCCAAGAAAAACATATATTGAATAAATCAACAAACGTATCAGCATCAGATGCGCCTAAATGCAAATGCAATTCAAATCGCCAACCGAATTTTTGTTAACAATTGCGAACAAAAAGTCGAACAAAGAATGCGGCAATAAATCACAACACAAAATGTTGAAGTGAAAAAGTGCGCGCAAAAGAATGCAAATCGAACATTCTGCAAACAAAAAACGCCCATAAATAACTCTAAAGAACTCTTAAAAATAAAAATAAAATATAAAATAAAAGTGAAATTCAACAATTATTTGATTTTTAATCGTGTTTACTTTTTAATACAGTTACCAAAATCCTTAATTTATGCACTCGTGAGTAAGTTCGAAAAAAGAGTCGATTAAAATGTCTGGCAACGATGTTTCGGTGACCGAAACAGCACAGAGTGATCAGGTATGTATCGAAAGGATGAATGAAAGTATATCCTATAGAATACTCTCAATACATGAATCCACCCCAGAAACAAAACCAAACGATTCCCTGTTCCATTTACCAGTTAAGCATCTTCATATTTTGCATTTATTACAATTTATTTCCACTATCGCGACCATATTGCGGTAAATTTAGTGTGACGCCATGTGTTGCTGCCTTTTGTTTTCCCTTTTCGCATTTGCTATTTTCATTTCAACAATTATGCGTCGTATTTAAGTCTATTTTGGGTGTAGCTGCCTTTACAACTTTGCATTTTTGGGTGTGCTTTCATTAAGCCAAACAAACACTCGCACAGACATGCAACACACACGAACACACACACACGAAGAGAGGGACGATTTGCACGTGTGTTTTTGGCATGTGTGTTTTAAAAATAATATTTATTATGTTGGCGCATTTGAATTTCTGTTACGTTATGCATGTACAAAGAGGGTGGGTGGTCTGCCCTGCAGGTGTAAGTAAATAAAAGCATAGCATGCTTTTCTGCGCCAAATTTATTAGCGCTTTGCGGTTGCACAGCCCAACCTGCTGCATAGTGCTGTACTTTTTTTTTGCGTGACTGTAGTTAACCAAAGTCAAATCACAAATAGAAGTGTCAACTATACAAGACCAATTAGCCCACAATGTCCCAGCGGCATTTATAGATTCTCCATTCAAGTCTCATTATGAACTCTCTAATTGCACTCATGCTATCCTGGCAAAGCTCACAGCCACGTTGCATACTTTTTAGCGCATCGATCAAGCACTAATCAAATAAGGATTCGCAACTGAGGCTAGCACTCTTCCCCCTACCCCCTCTCTTTCTCTCTCTCTGGTATTTACATATCATTTGTACTGCACGGCAGAGAAGTGCCAAACTGTGGGGCAGGTGCCCCTTCCCCTTCTTCTTGCAGTCTCTCACCGTCCGTCTGGCATTGGCAAAAGTAAAAGCATCGCTCATTACAACCAGACGACGAGGAGAAGGAGCAGCAGGAGGAAGTATGGGGTGCACATGACACAGTTTGGGGCCGACAGAGAGTTTCCTGGTGCACTGCCAAGTGGGCTAACGATTTTTGTGGGTCCCTTTTGTTGCTGGCTTGCTGCGCATTTGGACCGTTATTTGATCATCATTAGCGATACGTATCGGACCGAGGTCCCGAGCTTTGTAGCTCTATAGCTTTGTGTGACCGCCTGCCCTGCCAGCATGCAGTGCACACACACACACACATGCATGTATATGTGTATGTGTGTGTGGGCGACATTGGGGCACTGATGACGTCGCAACACACACACAGAGAGAGAGAGAGCAGGCAAGTGAGTCCCTTTTGTGGTTGCGCCGGCACTTTGCTTGGCTGCCTGCACCGAAAGTTGCAACAAAAGTTCGCTCGCTCGCTTTGTGTGTTGTGCTTCGTCTTGGGGTCTTTTGCCTCTTTGATTAAGCCCCCAACAAACGGGGAATCCAGCGAACAAGTAACACAAACAACCGACTATCCGTCTGTCGTCCGTCCGTCCGGTTGACTGTGTAATTAAATAATTGCGGTGAGCTGGCCACCAAATCGAGCTAATGCATTTGGCTCGAATCTCAGTTGATGTTGGTTATGACTTGCTCGGCCGCAGCCGGCCACGCAGCTCAGCTTGGCTCTCCTTTTATTTGGCAATGTGGAAATTGCATTTCATAACTGAGTTTGTGTACTCTTGCCACAGGCCATTGGAGAATGTCGTCTCTCGATTCGCTTGCAAAAGAGTTTCTGCTGTAACATGCTTAAATAATTATGGCCATTCCCAGCAGCACCAGCAACGTCAGCAGCGTCCCTTTTCGGAGTGAATTTTTATGCAATTCTTATGTAGTTGAGTTTATTCCAAAAATGGTTTTAAACATTAAACTTTGCTCAGGTTTTCTTATCGCTTTGTTTGCCATTGACGATTTGCTGAAATTAGAAATGTAGAACACCATTATAGATGATATGAATACACACATACATATATATACATACATACATATATATATTTGCAGGCAAAATCCATAAGTACCTGAACAATGTTAGTTATTATATTGCTTTCCATAATGATGCATACAAAAAGGGATTTTTATTTAATATTATTTAATTAATTAACATTATAAATATATACAATCAATAAACAAGTAAAGTACATTCTCAAACCGCCTAGTTTAATTTAATTATGTTAAGCATGTTCTTAGTTATTATTAAACTGTGGCAACTATTGCAATTATTATTTGCATGTTGTTGATTTTTGAGTAAGTTTCGATTAATAAAGCTGAATGCGCAAGTTCCGCGTGCAATCGATAACTCAAAAATATAATAACAGAGCACACGAGCACGAGTTCCAGTTCCCGATTCTCTGCAACTGTTGATCAAAGTTGTGAAAGTTGTCAGTCTTTCTTCCTCTGCATAATTAGATTTTTAGTTCTATATCGAAGTTTTGTTTATGCTTGTTGCGTCCAGTTACCGCTTTAACTTGTGTTGCCACTTTGGTTTTACTCCTCCCCCGCCAACGCCCAACGAAACCTACAGCAGTTCCCCCGCCAAGTACTCAACACACAGACACACACAACAAGAGCGCGCAAGATGGAGACAATACAATTTTTTATGGGCGCTTTTCTCTTTCATGGCCAAAGTATCTGCCGGCCAGTGCAACCACAGCGTTTCATCAATATTATCGCTACCACAACCACATGCAGCCACAACAGCAGCAGCAACAACAACAACAACAGCAGCAGCAGCAACAACAGCAGCAGAGTTGCATGCGACACATACCACAACAGCATCGACAGTTGCAATGGGAGCAGCAACAACAGCAGCAGCAACAACAACAGCAACTACTGAACAGCTCGAGCGAATTTGACGAGTTCCACTGGCCGAGCAAGCAGCCACAGCAGGGCGGCAAAATCTATATAACACCCGCAGACATACCGCCGCCACCTCATCCGCCCGGCGGCAACAATAGTCACAGCCATCACAATGGCAACAAGAGTCGCCACCACCATCAGCATCAACACCAACACCAGCAGCAGCAACAGCAGCAGACGACGTTGATGACGACACCGCATCGCACGCCGCCGCATCGCTGTAAATGCGAGCATCCCATCGAGCTGCTGGACTATGACTATGAGGATGCGGCAATGGCGGCAGCAGCGGTGGCCACATCCGCGTCCGCATCAGCAGCGGCAGCTCTGCACGCGCATAGGCACCAGCACCCGCCCTACTACTACAAGGCAGCGAACAGTGCGGGCCCTGCCATCGCAGCCAGCAGCAGCGGCTATCAAATGAGGCGCCACAGTGCCAAGCTGCACGAGTCCATGCTGGGTGGCATCGGTGGCAGCAGCCTAGACGATGATGATTTGCACAGCGCTGGGGGTTTTGGTACGGGTGTCACGCGGTTTAAGGTAAGCCACACTCCATCCCCAAACACACACACTCACAGACTGGCACACACACACACATGGACACAATATTTGGCCAGACATTGTTGCTCTTCAATTAAAATTGATATGGTCAACGGGCCCAGTAACCAGTGGCCAGTGGGCGGGATTGCTGATAAAGAGAGCCTAATTGAAGTTGCTGATAACTTGTCAAGTGCCCCTCGATACAAGGCAACGACGACAGGTCGGTGCAGGTCAACACGTTTTCCCATTATCAGCGCGGTCGCTTTGTTGTGGCGACTGCATGTGTGTGTGTGCGCGTGCATGAGGTGTGACCCGTGTGGGGCATGCAACAAGTTAAAGCAAATTACAGAGAATTAATTTGAGGCGAATTCCATCAGCAGTTTCATTGTTGATAAAGTGAAAACGCTGCAAATGGAAAAGTTTGTTAAGCTGCATCAGGAAAAGCAACAAAAGAGAGCAAAGCCGATAATGAATGAAAACAAATAAAGCGTACAATCTATGAATAAAATGAGTGGGATAGAGAGAAGATAAACTAATATAAATAGCAACTGAATATAAACAAATAAGAAATATAAATTAGATCATTTTTTAAAGAACATGCAAATTGGAATTCCCTTTAAAGTCTCAGAACACAATAAAAGCAAAACAATAATGCAAAATAAATAATAATTTAAGATTAATTGAAACCAAATATTATCTATAAATCAATGCAAATGAATACTTAAAGGTAATGCTATTTGAATGAAAACGTGGAAAATCCAATCAAGGAAGATTATATTCATTTAGAAAAGGAAATTAAATTTTGAATATCTCTTTCATTTCTAAAAACACAAACTGCACAAAAGAAGCAAGAAATAATACAAAATAAATATTAAACAAAGATAAATCAACAGCGAACTTAATCGATAAGTCAATAAAACTATAAATATCAAAAATATAAAAAAAAATTTTAATTGGAGAATCCGAAATAATATTTTAATAACCAAAAATAATATTTAGGAATATTAGAATACTTGAATAAGAATATGAAAACTCGCCATAACTATGCAGACTAAGCAAATAGAAGAGCCAAACAAAAGAGAAAAGAGAAGAATAAACTTAACGGCACTTGTCGCATCGCAACGCAATTAACTCTTCCAAAATATTTCTTGGAAATTCCCAGACCACAAAATGGGAGTAGAGAATTTATGTGTCTCATTTGTCTAATACACTTAGCCGAAAATGTGTGCACAATTAGTAAAATTGTTTTAAAATGCCGGCAGCAACAGGAATAGTAGCGAAGGAGGAGAAGAAGCAGGGTAGAACAACAACAACTAATTAACTTTACCAGTTTAATGAAAAACTAAACGACAAATGACAGGCCCGGAAGAGCCCCAAGGAGGCGTGCCACAAAAATGAAATAAAATACAGCGCAGCGGGACAACATCACCCTCATCCTCTGTCCGCCTCGGGGTCATTCATTTTTTAGCAGCAGGAAAAGGCAGGAAGGCAGGAGGGAAAATGGCAACAAGCAGTAAAACAAGTATACGACATGTGGTGCAACATGAATATAAATTCCTTTTAACTTGTCTATCCGAACTCGCCTAATTGCCGGAAGTTCAACTGCAGAGCAGAGGCAACGGCAAATACCCTGAGACGAGGAGATGCGTGGGTGGTTGGCAGAGGCACCACCACCACCACGTCAATTTGCAGGGGATCTGCAGGGGCATCTAAAAGCATTCGGTTTCATATTTATTCAATGAGTTCGTTTGGCTGTCGGCTGCGGTTCCCACTAATTGCGCCACATTGAACGATACGAAAATGCTATTCACAAATCCCCGAACAATCGCCGACTGTGCCAAACTATCTGGGTGGTTTTTCAATTTTGCACGCCAACGGAACAATTGAAGCGCACCTAGGCGAGGTTCAGGGTCGACAATGGAATACGCTAACAAGGCCAGAGGAGAGAAGCAAGTTGAGAGATGAAGGGGAAATCGATGAATGGAAACCAAGCTGAAGACTACAAATTGAACTGACTGAAGTCAAACTGAATCAGTTAGTGCATATGCCCAGCCTTGCCTCAGCAGCAAGCCACCATGAAAGCCAAATGAGAACTCCTAGCGGGCCGAGAACAATTTCAATTTGATCTGCATTTATGAAATGCGCCACACCCGAGCACCTTGCCCCCGTACCTCTCGCCTTCTTGCCCCGTTAGTCGGGGAAAAGTCAAATCATTGTAGTACCTAGCGGGACCATATTTTATAGCTGTGTTAGCCAAAAAATCGTGCAACTTGTAACTAAAATGTCTTCGCCAGCGCATTGCACTTGCCCTCGGAGGTGCCATCTATTCTCGAAGCCACTGGGGACTACGCCCAGCACACATGCTGCAGGGGCATGATGGGGAAGGGGATGGGCATGAGGATGGTGGCAAGCTCGGTTTCGATTACTTTTTTGGCATATTTTAATGGCAGATGTTGTGCGTATTGTTGACTTTGTTGACTCGATAAGCAGATGAGTATGTCGTAAGATATGTACATAATAGATGTGTATGTACACTGTACAACATGTTTGCGTATGTTGGAAAGGTCAGAGTTGAGTTGAGACAGCAGAAACCACATTAGAACCGGCTGTGGAACTGGAAATACTGAGTTGGTCTACGACTGGTTGCTGGTTATTGAAGTTGAACTAGTTAAAGTGATTTTAAATGTGATATAAAATATAGTTAAAGTAAATTTAAGATCTATAATGTGAAATTGTCAATAACTTAGCATATTCAATTATAAATCATTATAAATATAATAAATAATATATAATTATAACAACTTCTAACAAAAGATGAACTCTGGTCACTTTATAACAATAATCACTATAATAACATAATAACTTTATTATTGAATCTCTCAACTCAAGTCAAGCTAAGCTGCTTTTTGTGGACTATTTCCAACTCGACTTAGCGTCTTGTGATGGCTATTGTTGTCTATGAAAGTCGTCTAACCTTGAGCTGGACAACAAACTGCGCAGCTATCAACAAACTGTCACGCTGTACGCGATTTCTGACAGACCCATTGACACACTAATAAAAAATAAAGAGACCACATCGGTTTGTTATGCTTCTTGTATCTTGTATCGCCAACTCAATTAAACGAGCAACGCATTGGGGATTTTGAGTCTTACATAAACAGCAATATCTGCCTGGCTACCTGTTTAACGTTATTGTGCGCTTACGTCATGCCGCAATTACCAGTCCCCCTTTCTCTCCATCTCTTCAAGTCGCCACTTTCTGCACACCCAACAACAGCAGCAGTAGAAACCTGTTTCGAGACGAGTCTGGTGAAGAAAACTACTTTCATTTTCAGTCGACGTTGGACTTTGGGCTCATTTTGTGCGTGTCTTATGCAGTTGCTCCGCTCCCTTTCTCTCCCTTTATCCCTTTCTCTGTTCAGGTATGAAAAGAAAAAGTCATTGAGCATGCGCAGCGACGCTTCAATTGAATGAATTTCTATGCAAAAGTCTCTTCTACTGCGACGTGTCTGGGATTCTTGAATACATCGCCGCAATCGTCATCAGAAAACTAGACACGCAATTGTCCAACGCCGCATTAAATTTCAGCTGGAATTCCAGTTTGATTAAGGCAGCTATAGAAGGTGGGGGGCAAATGCAGAAAACCAGTAATAATTAAGGAAATGCAAAGAGAAGGAGTGGGGGGGGCACTTCAATAATCAAATTGTCCCCTGAGCAGGAAGAGTTTGTATGCAAAACCTGTTTGAGATCAGTTAAGCGAAATTTGTTTTGCCATAAGGAAATCTCTGAGGCAATAAATCTTTCATAATGCATCGATAGATAAGTCTTGCCAAATCTGAAGGGAATCGTATGTTAAACTCAATATAATTCTGTTATAAAACCTTACTGATTTATCTCTAACTTACTCACGAACAGAATCTGATGTACTCCAAGGAGAAGAGACGCCGTGTACGCATCATTCTGGGCGTTGTTGGTGCTCTGGTGGCTATTGCACTGATTGCCACCATGGTAGTCTTCATTGTGGGAAATGACGATGACGACGGCAACAGCGACAAGCCCTCAGATAATGCCATCGATCTGGAGGATGTGCTGACGGGACAATTATACGCAAAGCGATTCAATGGCAGCTGGAGCAGCGGCAGCAATGTGATATACAAAGAGGGCACGGTAAATACTTAGGGAATAATTAATCCAAATCATCTTATCAATCTATGTATCTATATGACAATTCTATCTCCTGCAGGACATTGTGGAGATGAATGTGAAGACGCAGGTGGTCACCACGCTGCTGGCCGGTGCGCAACATTATGTGCTGTATGAGAAGTCGGCGGATGGTCAGTTCCTGCTGCTGGCCAAGAACTATAAGAAGAATTTCCGCTATAGCTTCCTGGCCCAGTACGATATCTATAATCTGAACACAAAGAACTACTCGGCTGTGACCATTAACAATGAGCAGGTCTATCTGAGCATGGCCCAGTGGTCACCAGTGGGCAATGCGCTGATCCTCAACTTCGAGCGCAATCTGTACTATAAGAAGAGTGCTGTGGACAGCGAAATAGCCATAACCAGCGACGAGAATGGCATCTTTCTGAATGGCATACCCGATTGGGTGTACGAGGAGGAGGTGTTCAGCTCGAATGTGGCCACCTGGTTCAATCCGTCGGGCACACAGATTGCCTTTTATACAGTTCGATGATTCGCCCACGCATACCATCAATTTCCCCTACTACGGCGAGGCAGGCGATCTGCGCTTCCAGTATCCGCTGCACCAGGAGATTCCCTATCCCAAGGCAGGCTCATCGAATCCGCGTGTTGTGCTCTTCATTGCCGATCTGGAGCGAGCTGTGGCCGGCAGTGATGATGTGCTCACCTCAATGCCGGTGCCAAGTGCACTGAACACCGAGTCCGATTACATTGTAACCGTTGTCAGTTGGCTGGACGATCATAATGTGCTCTCCATTTGGATGAATCGCATACAGAACGCTGCCTATGTGGTCAGTTTTGATGGACTCAGTCGCAAGCAGGTTAGTATGCGAAGGAAGGAGATGATTAGAGCTTTCCTTAATCAACTATATCTTCAACTCCTGCAGCACTACAGTGTGGAATCCAAAACTGGCTGGGTGGATCTCTACACGGCTCCGTTCAAGAACCGCGATGGCTCGAAATTAGCCTTCGTCTTGCCACACGACAATTACAAGCAGCTGCAGTTGCTGTCCACAGACGTAAGCTCGGCCACGCTAGAGCCTCTCACCACTGGCAAATATGTCGTTGATAGCATACTCCATTGGGATGTCACGCACGACGTCATCTTCTACACAGCCAACACGGAGGAGCATCCAGAGCAGTTGCATCTGTACGCGATACCCGCATCCACCACGCGCAAACAGACGCCAACTTGCCTCACCTGCAAACTGATGAGCTCCGGTGATGTCGAGCAGAACTATTACTCTGCCATATTCAATGACAATAATCAGATTGTGATCACCTCCCTGGGACCCGGCATACCCACAACAGCCGTCTACGAGTGGACATACTCGAACTGTAAGTCGTCTTAGCTCTGTGTTCGAGGTTCTGGCTTCTTATGTTGACGTTCTTTCAGCTCAAGTTAAGCTAGAGAAGCTGCTGGATTGGGAAAGCAATGCAGCGCTGCGTGCCAAGCTAAAGGGCGTGGCACTGCCCACACACAATATACTGACGGTTAATATCGATGGCGGATTCCAGGCCAAGGTGCTGTTGCAGCTGCCCCCTAATTTGGATACCAGTGGCAACACTAAGTACCCCATGCTGGTCGATGTTTACGGCGGACCTGACTCCTATTCCGTATGTGGCACAGCATTTCAGTAATCGTTTAATCGATCGGTAACTAAGTTATCCCTCTCTCTCTTAGGTGACAACCAAATGGATGATGGACTGGGGCACATATCTCTCGTCAAATCAGTCTGTGATCTATGCCAAAATCGATGGACGCGGCTCAGGGCTGCGTGGCGAGAACCTGCTGCATGCCATCTACCTGCAACTGGGCACTGTCGAGATAACGGATCAGATCAAGGTTACGCAGTAAGTGACAGCACATTACCTTAGCCAGACTAGAAGCACATATCCTATGTTTGCATCTGTCTAGAAATCTGGCGACAAATTACAAGTACATTGACGCTGAGCACATTGGCATTTGGGGCTGGAGTTATGGTGGCTATGCGGCTGCGATGGCATTGGCCAATGATGACGCTGGCGTATTCAAGTGTGCTGCTTCCATAGCACCCGTTACCGATTGGACGTACTATGGTAACTACTATTGATTCCCCTGCACATGGTTATAAATAATGCGAGCACATTTCTTTCTTAGATTCCATCTACACGGAGCGTTACATGAGTTTGCCCGAGACCAATGATATTGGCTATTCCAAGTCCAGGCTGAGCACGCGCGCAGAGCAGCTGCGTGGCAAGAAGTATCTGCTGGTGCATGGCACCCTAGACGACAATGTGCACTATCAACAGGCCATGATATTGGCAAAGAATCTGGAGCGACACGACATACTGTTTAAGCAGATCGTAAGTCAAACAATTCACTTATATATCTCCCGGATTCGTATTCATCTGTTCTTTACCCCTTGCAGAGCTATGCCGACGAGGATCACGGACTGGCCAATGTGCGTCCGCATTTATATCATTCGCTGGATCGTTTCTTTGGCGAATGCTTCGCCAGCAGTCGCCTCATGAAGAGTGCCAAGTAGACGACTATATCTTAAAGAGGAAACTAGTTTAAAAGAATTTAAATAATGCTGATGCAGATGCTGAGAGAAGAAGTTTGCAGCAAAGCCAAATTATCGAGCTCACAAATTAATTGGTACTTAAAAAGTTGAATTTCAATTAAGCCAAGCCACTCTTACGCCAAATCAATTAAATATGATGTAGTTGTTACAAAACAAAAGAAAAGAAAAGAAAAACAGAAAACATGCTTCGTAAAACTCACAACTAATGCAGGTCCAAAAGTGTTATAAGATAACTTGGAACAATAATCTTTGAAATTGCATTTTAAGACATTTTAAGCGTATAGAAGATTTTAAGCATATTGAAGAACCCAACATATTATTAAAACATCAAAATATTTATAGAGAAATCAAACGAATTATTAACTAGCTACACAGACCATGTCTAGCATTGTAGTTAGTGTCTGTTCAATAAACAAAAACCATAAACAATTTCACAAAATTATATAATGTCGATAATTCCTAGATATCTATGATAAGGCTATATATATATATACATATATAAGCTGAGCAAACTTTTATAAACTCTGCAAAGCTAGTGAAAATAATTTGCATGCATTTTTCATGACCCCAAGGGAGTACTCAGCACTTCGGCAAGTCGAAGATTTTTCTTTTAACAAATAAGAGAATTATTTCTACATTTTGCCAGCTGAACTTTTTAGCTTGTAGTTTGTTGTAGCTCTTTGATTTGCAGGCATTTGTTAGGAACGGAAATTGTAAATAAAAAATGTTGTTAAAAGGCTTTTGTAAATTAGATGAAACTTGTGTAGAGGCAACAGTTAAAAAGGCAAACTAAATTAAAAATAAATAAATACGTATATTCAATAAAAAGAAGCACTTTGTATATTTTAATTGGGGTTCTTCGCCTTGTTTAATATGAGAAAAAACTCGCTTTGCATTTATTCCTTTTAGCTCTCAGTACACAAACCGGCTCGCTTTATTGCCTTGGCCCCAAAACTGGGTTACATATACAAATATATCTTATATATCGGGAGAACTTGCACGTCCCATAACTTTCTTATAAATTAACCGGTTCCCGCGTCACATTGTCTTAGATTGTCCTCGAAGTTTGATCGGGTATCTGAAGTTTTTCTGCAGATTGGAATACCAGGTTAATTTGGCAATTCTCCCCTTGGACTTTGCACTCCCGTAACTTTCTTAAAACTTATTCCGATCGTAGTCTTGGACTGCGCTTCATTCTCAGCTCGGACATCTGGCGTTTTCCAAAAGTTTTCTTGTTTTTATTTGAAATATTCAATATATTTTCTGCATATTTTGATGTACTTTCGTTTTTAATCGGTTTCTCTATGGTTTGAAATCTGTATTTTACAATTGATATTGGATTAAGTTTAAGCTGACAATAAATAATTGTGTTTTCGTTATATATTCCATATGCTAAGAACTATGCAATTTGATCTTTACTTGTGTTTGTATGTCTCTGGATTTATTTTGAAATTCGAAGCATAATTCATTTATGGTACAAAAATATGTTTCCTTACTTGACTTAATGTCTTGCAACAATTTTAAAAATACGTTCTTTAATCTGCGAATATTCTCTTAAATCTATTTTATACTTTTTACATATATATTCTGATCAATCATTGTTCAAATATGCAATTTTACATTATCTCTATTTATCTATATACAATTCGATATTCAATTCATGAATAAGTACAAAATAATAGTTGGAAAACAGGGGGAGGTTCTCTTTTGTGAATGTACATGTTGTAGAGACCCCAAACTGATGTTTTACTTTATATCTATCGGAATATTTGAATAGAACTTCAGCTGTCAAAGTCTACTGCAGATATACCTCCTGCACCACGTCGTGGTGTTGCTGCTGCTGCTGCTGCTGTGGATCATGGTCCTGCAGATCCTCTTGTAGCTCCAGCTGATGGTGCTGCTGATGCAGTTGATGATGATGCTGCTGCTGGTGTTGCTGCTGTTGATGTTCTTCGATGACAACACCCTCACCACCGTCGTATTCGATTAGCTGATCATCCGCATCCGATTGCTGGTGATGATCGATGATAATGTGCTGCTCCTGCTCCACCAATTGCTGTTCGTGCTGATACTCGTGTTGCTGCTGCTGCTGCCAGCGCAATGGTGGCGGTGTTGTTGGTGTTGCAATGTGCTGCACAGGCTCATGCATTTGGCTTGTGCTCGTCGATGCAGTTGCTGCTGCTCCTGCACCCACCGATGTTGCTGCTGATGTTGTCTGATATATGTTTTGCTGATTCCTAACAATATGACCAGCGGCTGTGACATTTGTGACGCTGGCACGCTGATTGGTGCGCGTCAGGGTGACAGTCACCTCAGAGCCAAGGCCAGCAAAGGAGACAGACGGTTGTGTTGTTGTACCTGCTCCTCCCACAGCACCACCCGATGTGGTTGCTGATGCTGCTGTGCCGCCGGCTGCAGCTTGCACTGCTGCTGCTGCCGCTGTGGCTCTGGCCTGGAGGATCTTGCGTGTGGGCAACTGTGTTGATGTGCCAGCCGTGGAAGTTGTTGTCGATGTTGTTGCAGCTGCTGCTGCTGCTCCCGTTTGTGGCACATAGTTGATGAGCAACACTCGCTCGCCGCTGGTTGTTTGCGCTGCATGGCCGCGTAAGACGCGACGTTGCAAGCTTCCGCCAGGTGCAACACTTGATGTTGTTGTTGCTGCTGTTGCTGCGACTGTTTGAGTGTTGTTGCTGCTGTTCACAGTTGTTGCCGCGCTGCTGTTGTTGCTGCTGCTGCTGCCGCCGCCGCTGTTGTTATTGCTGCTGCTGTTGCTTTTGCTGCTATGCTGCTGCTGCTGCTGCTGTTGCGCCGGCTGCCCACCGCCCCCGGATGATCCTGCACCTCCTCCAGGGCCGCTGGTCATATCGTTGGCTCATCATTACGTATTATTACCGCCTTTCAAAATGAAAACCTTCTTTACCAAAATGTTCTTGTTGTTGCCCTACAAACGCAATGATTGATGAATGATGTATTGATGGATTGATGATTGATGGATTGCGGCATGAGTTGCAAGATTATTTCATTAATTTTGAATTGGTTTGTGGTTAGAGGTGGTGAGAGTGATAACAACAAGGCGGCGAAAAGAGAGAGAAGACAAGATAAAAACGATCGGTTAATGATGTTGCTTATGGCCACCTTGAATATACGTGTGCAAGTGTGTGTGTATGTGAGTGTGGACACAATGTGAGGATCTCTTATGAAATACAAATCTCAATTTCATAGTTCAAGGTATCCTCAGTGAGTGAGTGTGGGTCTGAGTGTGTCATGTGGATGCGTTGGGTGCAGTAAGTCATTAGTTTTAGTAGCGAGAAGTTTCTACAGAACAACACGAAATATGTGTGGTTAGGTTGAACAAAATGCAGTCTACAAAATAACAGGATTAAAGATATAGATATATATTATAAATGTGAACCAAGAAAATTAGAAAGTTTACAACAGAAATCAAGTAAAAACCAACACCAAATACTCAACAGAAAAGAATTTCAAATGGATTTTGTTTTTTGGTTTATTGATTTATTTTCCATGTTAAATAAAATTAAATTTTATTTAAGTAATAAAATAGTTAAGGTATTTCTCACGCGCATAGGTCAAATATTTGCGCAAAATAAGTGTTGGTAAAGGTAACAAATAAGTGTGAGAAATTATATATGTATGCTATTTATGCTGGGACACAAATATTTGACCTTATGCAAAGTGAGGGGACTTATTTAAGAATTTGCAACTATTAAAATTATGAAATAATTATGTAAATATATAGATTTTTTTATTGTTTTTTGTTTCTGTTTTGTTTTAAATTAAATTTAAAGCGCTTCAGTTGTGTTTTGTGGGCTACAACAAAAGAGTAAAAGAAACTATAGCTTATATAGATATATGTGGCTTGATTTTTAGCAAAGTTAAGGCAATAGTAGGGGAGTAGGGGCGGTAGGGAGAGTTCTGGGATTTACGTTTTCTTTCTTTGATTTTTGCCTATTCAACAATTAATTCTACAACATTTTAGAAAAAATTGCTAACAACTGTAAAAGAAACAAACTTTTTTGAGCGCTGATTCTCTCATTGCATTAGTTTTTGATTTGACTAGGATGCCTAGTCATTCTCTGCTGTTTCTTCTTGTTCTACACATACACATAACAATAGATATATGGATAAAAGGGTAGGGGAGTGGGGCACTACAGAACATTACATAGTCCAATTACCATAGCGCGCACTTGACTTAACTAATAACTATAGCAAAAACGAAATTAAACATAGCGAAATCAACATTTAAATTTAAAGAATTGTACAACAAAATTGTTTATAATTAAAACTAAAAGAAACCTGACGCGCATGCAGAGCAAATTGATAGAGCCTGCCCAACACTGGCTAAGGTATAATAAGAAGGGCCACAGAATATTGAAAGGTCTTTTAAAAAAGTACAAAAGCTCTTCAAAAGAAAGATTTTGTATAAGGATTTTGATGAAGGATATTGCACATAAGGTTTCAGGGCCAGCTTGGCAAGCAACTTTACACCGGATATAGAAAGCACACTTGAAAGTTCATATAAATAAACTTTGAAAGAGCTTTTAGCAAGTGTGCAGTAGGCTTTCAACAGTGTTTAGGTTAGGCTGCTCTGCATACGCGTCTCATTTTTATAGTAAAGAATTGACTACACGCATTCTGTGGGGTGAGGAAGATCAAAGCGTATAAGGATACAACCAACTCAGGGGGGGAAGGTGTGTTTGCAGGTGTGAAGTTCTAGGCGTCGGTCCGTGTATTCTGTTTTATTGTTGTTGTTGTTGCTCCTCAGAGCGTCTGTTGTGGTTGTGTTTGTTGTTGTTGCTGCTGCTGCTGCGGTTGCTGCTGTGGTTGTTGTTGAAAATCAGTCATATTCACCTGATTCAAGTTGCCAATTATCTGATGACCCTGCAACGTCTGCACCTGCGCAATTGAGAGCGGTGTCCCGCTCTCGCTGCCATCGGACTGCGCCACCAACTGTTGCTGTTGCTGCTGATTGGCCGCCTGTTGCTGCTGTGCAGCCGCCTGGGCACTAGTTGTCGGCGTTGTCAGGTTGCCTGACGAATCGATGATCTGATGATGCTGCAACGGCTGCTGCTGTTGCACCTGCACCTGCTGCACCTGTTGCTGTTGCACTTGGCCGCCAGCTGTGGTCGTCACTGTCATTGTTTGCTGCTGCTGTTGCTGCTGTTGTTGTTGCTGCTGTTGTTGCTGTTGCTGCTGCTGTTGTTGTTGCTGCTGCTGCTGTTGTTGGGCATCGGGATCCTTCTTGACTTGTACACCCTGCAGCGGATGCAAGGATTGCACTGTCTGCACTTGGGGCACTACTCCACTGGCACTCAGGCTGCCGCTGCCTCCCGCACCCGATTGTGATGCAGATGTGCCGCCTCCGCTGCTGCCTGCAGCTCCACTGCTGCTGCTGCTCTTCTTGCCACTGGGTGCTGAAAAAAGTAGTTGGAAAATCAGTACAACAAGCAGAGGCAACAGATGGAAACAACTACGCTGCGGGCGACACTTGCAAAGGTCGAGAGTGAAGAGCAACAACCTCTGGCTACAACGACAACGACAGCAGGACTACAAAGAAGGTGTGTACAGAGAGTAGAGTGTGTGTGCGCAGTGGGTGTGTGTGTGTGGGTGAATGTGTTATGAAGTGAATGATTAGTTTAAACTTTAGATTAGTTGTAAGTTAAGTGAAAATCAAAAAGAAACTAAGGCATACAGATTAAAGAACATAACTATAGTTAATAATCTCTCAATTTCTGTATCGAACAGTATAGATATATAGTACAGAACATATTTAAAGAACATAACTATAGTTAATAATCTCTCAATTTCTGTATAGAACAGTACAGTATTTTCTTGCAAACAATACGCACACAAAACGAGGCCAATCAAATAACGATAAACGATATTAACAACAACAATAATTAATAGTAAAAAATTTTGGTTATATAAAAATGATATACGTATATATTTATTAAACAATCTGCAATATATATATATAATTATATATTATTTAAAGAGAAACTTAAAGTGATTTTCTTGTTAAGCAACAAAAGAAAATTTACATTACATATCAATATTTGTTAAGTTTTTTCTGTTTATGGTTTTGTTTTTGTTCTTGTTGGGTTTCTTTTACAGCTTATGGTTAATGACGCGACATTGGGGAGTTTCCTTCTCTCTCTCTCTCTTTGTTTAAGTAAAATAACTGGAGTATTTAGCGTTGATATATGCAAGAAAATACTGCATAAACTTTGATTATGTTTCCTTTCGTTATTGTTGTTAAAAATGTGTGTGATTAAAAGCGAAACGAAATTATGAAACTTACAACAGAAATTATACAAAATGAAAGCAAAACATTCATTTCCTTGACGGATCATTATTTGTTATTTACAAATGTGTGTGTGAGTTTGTTGTGCGGGTAAAAGTGTTGAGGGAGTGTGCGTGTGCTGTGTGTGTGTGGTGCGGGTGTGTTTAAATGGAATGATTTGGCAGGCGGCATAGGCGGCAGGCAACTACTGCGGCTGCTGTTGCTGCCGGCAGGAAGACTTGATCGCCCACAATGTGGATGACATTTTGCATTCCTTGCTGCTGCTGTTGTTGTTGCTGCTGCTGTGCTGCTGCATTGCCGCTGCCACCAGCACCGCCAGCAGCAGCGCTACTGCCGCCCTGCCCTGCCTCATGCTTGATGCTGACGCCCATGAGATGCGCTTGACCTCCACCTTGCGCTGCACTGAGTGTTGATGTGTTTAAGTGGTGTTGCTGCTGTTGTTGTTGTTGCTGTTGTGTTGTTTGATGATGCTGCTGTGGCTGCTGCTGTTGCAGTTGCTGTTGCGGCAGCACAGTGCTGGCCATAATTGTGTTAGCCCCACTCGTCGTTGTGGATGCTACAACTCGTGTTATGGGCGTGGCATGACCAGCACCAGACGCAACGGACGTCGCTGCCGAAGGTGTTCCTGGTGTTGTTAATGTGCTAATGTCGCCCTCCGCAGTTGTGTTGTACTCGGCGCTGGTGTCTAGTGTCGTATCGTTACCGGACTTACTTTTCTTCTCCTTTTTGATGCCCGGCTTGGCGAAGTGCCTCAGCTCGAGATGGCGCCGCAGATTGCGCGACTGACGTATGACGGCATAGCAAATGGGGCAAGTAGCAGGTTGTTCCGATTGAGAGCGTGATCGTGGTTCTAAAACAGGTAACAGATAACAGATATATATCAGTTTAGTTAACCAATATTCCTAATACGGATAATGTCAACTCACTTTCTGTGCCAGGCGGATGTTTGGTTCTTTTCGCTTTGGGCGTGGATGTACTGCCACTGGCACCACCAGGGGTTACCGTTGCACCAGTCGCCGTGGTTATTTCGCCCGTGGATGCATTCGCCGAGGTAACAGGTATCATATTGTTGGGGTCCATGGTCACAATCGTCTCAACCTTCTGTCCTTCACTCTTGATAATCGGTGTGGAGGTCAACATTTGTGTATCGCCACCATTCTCGTCCAGCACCTGTCCCCCTTGCCCAACCACTTGCAGTTGCTGTGCGGCAGCTGAGTGCGACGATGTCGGTGTGCCCATTATCGATTCCATGCCTTCAGTTTTGCAGATTTTCGGTGCCGCTGCTAATTAATGAACAACAACAAATATTATTCTATATATTCTATAAAGATGCAACGATTTGTTGCAACTTACGTGACATTTTCTTGACTCGCGGTTTGCGCTTGCGTGCTGGTAAGAAACTCTGAATTACGGCCTGATCATGTTTAGATGCATCGGTGGTCACAATCGTTTGCTGATGTCCGGCGGCATTGGTTTGTGTGGTGGCCTGCAGTATCTGTCCCTGGTGGTGTATATCCTCGACAACCTGTGCGTGCACAGTCTGCTGCGGGGCCGTGGCTATGGTCGCTATCAATTGGTCCTGATCATGGTGCTGTGGTATCATATGCTGCAGTTGTATCGAGTGCGTCGTATAGTCATCTTTGGTCACTGTCTGCGGTGCCAGGCCCTGTATGTTGAGGCACTGTGCCGCCTGCAACAGCGACGGCAACTGTGCATGGTCGACACTCACCTCGCCGCGATAGACAAACTCCAACAGTGCCTCCAAATCGTTGGCATTCACGCCGGCCAACATAACCACGGGATGCTTGCATGGCGTGTTCTGAAAGCAAGCAGAGAAGAGGAATACAGATTAACATACTTGTGAAATGAGATCATATTAGATTGACAATTAATTAGAGTGATCATCGGAGATAGTAATAAATTAGAGTAGTTCCCCATTATAAATACATCAAATATAATATATATAAAATTTTTAATTAAATCAGTTCTTATCGCCGCATTTTGCCAGCACAGCAGATTATCAACTCGTTTTCTGTTTACAATACTTTTGCCGGGTTTTCTCTTTCGGGTTTCTCTGGCAAAATACCGTTTCGTTTTGGCGCTCCAAATACAATTTTGCCGGCTGCGGAGCGCGCTGTCTCTGCTGCTGCTGTTGCTGCTGCTGAGTGCGTCAATTCATAACAGAGACAAAAGAATTGACCATCAAGTGAGACAACCAAAACAAACGGATAAACACCAGAGTCGACAACAACTCATGCTCACACGCACACGTGCTCACACACATACTGACACGCACACTCTCGTGATAGGAAACCGGCTTTTAGTTTTGTTGTGCGCGCTCTGCATTCTGCAGCAGGCAGCAGGACTGGAGATTGCTGGAGATGCTGACAGAGCCGCCTATGACCGCCGCTCAAGAAAGAGCACTCCTCTCTCACTCTCGCTCACAGTCAGTCAGAATAATACTCGCACCACACACACAGACACACACACACACACATTTAATTAGCAGGCAAAGTAGAAAATTGTACTGTCAGAGGCGCGCTTAAAACGCGCTCTCCCCTCTTACTCTCACTCTCTCTCTCTCTTTCTCTCTCTCTCTGCCTGTCTGTCTGTCTCTCACTCTCTCGCTCTCTGTGCACCCTCCTCTCGCTCTCTCTCTCTCCCCGCACGTTTCCTGTTGTGTGTTGCCTCTCACCCAATCTCTTTAAATGTCATCTACAGCGCTCTGTCGCACTCAAACCAGCAGCAAGGCCGCGTACCGCACGCTCTTTGAACTCTACACTCCCTTCTGACATTCCTCTCTCTCCTCCTCCCTTTGCCTACCACTTCTCTTTTCCACATTTCTCCCTCTGCCTGCCACTTCTCTCTCACTCTCCCTCTCCCTTTTCGTCTGCCTGCCTCATCTCTTGCCGGTTTGCTGCCTCTGCTGACGTGCGCTCATCGATTTTTTCAGAGTGCTCGCTGCATTTGCTGTTGCTGAGGGAGCGGGAGCAACAAAGAGCATTCTCTACGTGTTTTGCGTGCGTGTGTGAGTGTAACGAGATCACTGTAATGCGACTGCGACGCGTCTCTTCTTGCAGAGTTCACACACAGAATAAAAGCCAAGCAATTTTTGACATTTACCCGAGATACCCCGAGAGGTTTTTCGAGCTCTGAGCGACGTTTTTAAAAATTACGCTCTGTTTACTTTTTGAACGGGGAGCGCGTAGAGCCAGCGATGCCAGTGTCAGGTGTTTCTACGCTCCTCTCTGCTCTCCTCAGCTCTGCTCTGATTTCTGCGCTCTGTTTTGGTCACTTTTTGACATGTGTTGGCAGTGGGTACAATAATAACAGCAACAACAGTAACAGTGACAGTGGAATATCTGATTGGTGATGATCGTTGAAGGTGCACAAAGTATATTTATTGCAAATACTAAAACAATTCATAGCAGAACGAAATGAAACAAACAGCGCTAAAATAAGTACAGTACAGCACACACATCAAATTCAAAATGTTAATATACAAAATCCAGCAAAGGCAAATGCAAAGGCAAAGTAAAAGCAAATGCCAAAGCCAAAGCAAAAGGCAAAGCACAGTACATAATAACAAGCAATATATATGTACATAATTTTGATATGAGCTGTGTACAACGTACAGTGGAACTTGTTTATGACTAAATCAAATATACTAATACATATGTGCATATGAACATGTGCTTGTTTTTATCTAGAGTTGAATTTATTTATGGAAACTAGCATGACAAATGTATGAAATACTGAAATCGCCACTTTATCAAGTCTTTTGTTGGGCTGCTCCCCATTTACTGTTCCACATGCCCCATAGTCAATATCAACTGTACACTGTGCACTGTACAGACACACATACACACACGCGTACACGTTGAGGCACACAGACATTCGCTCACATAGGCAAAAAGAGGTCGCGCTCGTGTGCACCCAACAACAACGACAGCCCCGTCACTTGGCGCTCTCGTTTGCGCTCGCTCTAACACACATACGTACCGAAAGTTGGCGCAACTTGTGCTCCCCCTCTCACACTCTCGCTCGCTCCCTCTCTCTATGTCTTGTGACAGACCTCGCTCACTCTCTCTCCCTCTCTCGCTCTTTGGCACTCATAAAAGCTTATGGGGTTTTTTTCGCTACAACAAACAAGTCGATAAGCAACAGGGAAGGGAAGGGAAGAGGGAAGGGAAAGAGAGAGAAGGGGAACATTGCCAACGTCAGCGCAAGAGTGCGCAACTCATTCAACTCAATTGACAATGGAAAACTTATACGCAAATCTCTAGTCAACTAAATAGAGACAACAAACAGGAGAAGATGGTAAATGCTGCACTGCTTTGCCAGTCAAGCCAAGCCAGGAGAAGAGCAGAGCATGCCATGAGTGCACACGTCTTCAACTCACACAGACAGACACACGCACGCAGCATGCTCAGCCAACAGTTGAGTTGGGAGCCAAAGCTGCTCCACACACACACACACACACATTAACCTATTTGGTTTCTCTGTTTACAAACTGTACGCAGCGCATGTTAAGAACATTGTTGAGGTTATGTCTGTCAGTCTGTCTATATATAAGGGAGAAGGGGGAAAAGCAGAGAATTCTTGCGTACTCACTTTAAGCAAATCCAATAGAAACGGCGAGGCGGCACAGAGCACAATCTTGTGGGCCGGAAAACTGCGTCCA
This sequence comes from Zaprionus nigranus, assembly GCA_018903425.1. Classification (NCBI taxonomy): domain Eukaryota; kingdom Metazoa; phylum Arthropoda; class Insecta; order Diptera; family Drosophilidae; genus Zaprionus; species Zaprionus nigranus. The sequence goes on along the minus strand of JAEIGD010000034.1, from coordinate 181,351 downwards.
CCGGCTGCCAGGGTGCAATCGACCAGGTCGCCATGGCAGCGCAACAATTGTATAGCCGAGACCAGGGAGGTGCCGTAGTCACCCCAGGTGAGTGAGTACAGCGAATTCATTGGCAACGACATTAGGGCTGTCGTGTCCAAATCCAACAGTTGTTCTCCAGCGTTGTAATTGTATTGCGAGCTGTTTGTGGCCAACACGACGAGGCTGTTATTGTTGCAACGTTACCAACAAGAAATATATTTATATTCAGTCAGCTAATAATCTTTAGCTGCTCCACTGTGCTCCACGACGAGCTTTCACGACGACTGAATGGCGCGCGCTGCTTCTTATCGCTGCTGTTGTTCCCCCTGAAAAAAGAGTAAAGAGTAAAGAGCATAAATGGAGAGGCATAACTCATGTGCTCTCGCTCTCTCGCGAGAAATAGTTCGCGTATGTGTCTGTGTGTGTATGTGGGGGGAGGGAGAGCGAGAGAGAGAGAGGCAGCGCCGACACTGGCGCATGAGCTCCATGCGCGCTCCGTCTCCCCCCTTCCCCCACTTATCTGCCCACTCTTCCTCTTCGCTTACTCACTGCTGCTGTGAGCGCGCGAGAGCGAGACAACAAGAGAGCAAGTTTTACAGCTCGTATATGAAATGTGGGCCGTACCACCGCCTGCCCCCCTAACCCCGCTCCACCCCACACTACCACCGTATGGAAATGCATGACTTTAGACTTGGAAAAAACACACAGTGGCAACAAATAAAATTTGTTCTTTGAATTTTAAATAAAAATAGCGCGCTAACACACACACACACACAGACACACACACACGTATACAGAGTTATATAGTGGCACAGTGAAATATGCATACTATGTTCGGGTTTTTCCACTTATTCTGTGTGTTTTTTTTTCTTTTCTTTGCTTTGCCTTTACTTTACAGTACAGTTAACACACTTCTTTTTGCACTATGCATTTGTTTTATAACAACACAATTTCATTCATAATTTATCAATGTTGTTGTTATTCTGTTTGTTTACACGCCCGCACACTGCCGCTCCGTCACCCGCTCCGGGGGAGCGAACTGAATTTTATGCATGTTGTGAATTATCTTCTCACCGGAGCGCAAAGAAAAATCTGCTGCTATTTTATACTGCTTTCCCTTCTTTGCCGCCGCTCACGGCTGCTGCTCTTGGTTTTCAGTTGCTCTGCTCGCCAACGTTGAATAACTTGAACTGAGCTCTGAGCATTCGCATTCGATCGAATTACGTTCTGCCACGACGAGTTTTAGTCTCTATACGGAGAAAATTTCTGATCATGCGCGTAGAACCGCTTTCTGGTGGTGGTTTCGTGTTATTCTCTGTGTGTGTGTGCGTGTCTGTGTGAGCAGCCATTGTGTGTGTGTGAGTGGGTGACACTGTTGCTGAGGTGAGCGCATGAGAGTGAGAGAGATGGCTGGCAGTGCGCGCTCTTGAAAGTACAGTTGACGTACAGCGTTACCAGATGTAAATACATTTAAGTGAAACCCAAAATGAAAGAGTATTCTAGTTGAGTCCAAGAAAATGATAAAATTAATTATAAAAAATATATATAATAAATATTTTCAAATTCTTTTTTTTTTATATAATTATGTATATTTTTTATTTAAATATATATTAAATAAGTAAATACATATTAATTTGTGTATATGAAGTTGTCTGCCTCTGAGCTCGTGTCCTCTTTGAACATCACGTTATCAAATGATCCTGACGAAAAGCCGGTTCGCTCTTACGAGGCTCTCCACCCGCTACACTACATATTCTCTGCTCTTTGAGCAAGTTCAGCCCAATCACCTGTTACTTTTGACATTCATCCCAGAGACAGCGCGACCCTATTTTTATGCAGATCAAGTCCCGCTTAAGAGCAGAGACACATATACAAATACAAATACAACAATGTGTAGAGAGTAGTGGAGGAGAGTAAAAATACCAGGGAGAGTTCTATCCATGGTGCGTCCAAATTACTCAGAGAAGTAGTGAAAATAAGTGAGCGACAACAACAACAACAGAGAAAAAACAAGGCAACGCAAGATTACAATTTTCTCTGTTTTGATTTTGATGCTGGACACGAGAAATGTTAATGCTGCTTTAAAAGTCCAATCAGCATTAAAGCAGTGAGCGGTTCTCATGCCTGGCAACACTGAGCAAGAGTAGCAGTTGGGTGGTGGTGGAGGTGGAGAGGACACAGGGGGAACAAGCGAAAATTGCGACTGTGTGCGTGTGTGTGTATGAACTGTGCACAGTTGGCCACGCTGTGGTAGAGCTCAAATCAAATAGACATGTATGGCAATGTTTGCATTCAAATTGGGTTTGTGAGAATATTGTTATATTATCCTATTGCTGATTAATGATGATTAAAAAATATATTAAAATGATATTGAAATAACATCGCGATATGGAATATCGATTTTTTGATTATATAATATATTTTTTACAATCCTAACTCAAATGCTGATAATACCACTGTGCGATTGGCTGAAATTCGAACGGCACGACATTGCTTGGCCTCGCCGCTATCTCCGCTTCCCTCCCCACCCCTGACTCAATCAAACCACTATCGCTGGCAGCAACCTTATTATTTCGTTTTTGTTCTTGTTTCTGTCTATTTAAAAAAAAAATTCCAAAAAACCAAATGCTTGAAACGCAGTTCACGAAACATGCTAAAAATTTGTTCAAAACGAATAAGCAAACACAGACACAGATACGTATTTACATACATATACATATGTATATATATATATATAAATATTTGTAGTATATATACATTTATGGTTGCTGGTTTGCACATTTCACTAATTTCATGATATATGAGAAAACCTTTCCGTGACGGAACAAAACATCTCCACGTTGTGAATGTCGTCGCTATAATAAACTCACTTTTTACATACAAATTTGAACCTGTGACTGCTGCCGCGACTGCTGCGACAGCAGTTTCCCTCTCCTGCTGCTGCTGCTGAGATACAAACGGAGAGGTCTCGACGCCTCTGAGAGGAGAGGCAAGCAATGCCGGGCCGCGCGTACTCCAAGAAATTTCGAAAAGCGGACCAAACATTGTCCAAGAGTTTCGTTTTCATTATTTTGCTTTCCCACACAATAGTATGCATGTGTGTGTGAGTGCGCACTCACTAACACACTCTTAAAGACGTACTCACACACTCACACATGCAGAGACACAGAGACAGTCACAGAGAGACGGGCGAGAGTGCAAACTCATGCAACGCGCTTCCCGCTCTGTTATTGTATCCAATTTCCTCAAATTGAAATCTTCTGAAACTGCAACATACACAAGAGATCTGCGCTTTGCTCTGCGATTGGGAGAGGGGAAAAGAGAAAGATAGAGAGAGAGAGAGTAGGAAAAAGAGCAAGAGAGGGGCACAGGAAGAGCGGAGCGTAGAACATGGCAAGTGCAAGCGAAGTGTGAAGACCCTATGAGGGGTTTTATATGAAAAACAGAGAGACCGGTACAGGAAGTCTTTTCTCATAAATAGTCAATTGAAAATATATGTTATTGTTAATGAAAAGGGGAATCTGTGCGGCGAACTATAAGAAATATTGTACAATCAGTCTACTGTTTCACTGCTGAGGACTCACCTGCCTTTATTTGCTAAGATTGCACCAGCTTATCGTTTGATATGCAATCTCCCTGGATTCTCCAGTTCCTTCATAGGCAAAAACGCAGTTCTTGTTGACAATCACCGAGAGACGAACCTTGGAAATAAGCTCCAAGGGACGTATATCTGGCGTAGGTTGTATAATAACAATATGCGAGGCATGATAAAGTAATGGATCGCCGGGATATACAAGGAAGTCAGCCCCAAAAGCATCGCCCGGAGTAATAAACTTGCCGCGTTTCCAAAGATCACGAAAAACACGATATTTCAGTGAGTTGGTATCAAAAACGGGATCAGTGCAGAGCTCAGCAACTGTAAAAAATAAACATAAAGAAAGTTAGGAACATATAAAAGAATCTTCATTGGGTTAACCCTACAGTGATCTGTCATATGCAAAGAAGGCAATTCCACAAGAGCATTTTGACGATCAAAAACGAAGCTGTCCGCAATCTCCCGAAGAACATCGTTTGAGGTTAGGGCAGCAGCTGTGGGAAGAGAGAGAGAAGGGAAGTTATTAAAAGGAGACAGTGGATTAGAGACTCTTCTACCCACCCTCGGTGGTTTTTCCAAGCTTCAACAACTTGTTGCGTTTACCCTTTATGATTTTTTTCCACATGACGTTCAGTTTCCCTCAGTTTTTCCGCCTTTAAAGCATCTGCCTGCGCCAAGAGGTCCGCTTTAAATTTTAACTTATAATTCTGCAACATTTCCGGATCAGGTGACGCCGTTAAAGCTTTAGCCTTGCTGACCAAAGTAGCTATGCCTTCTTCCAACAATAACTGCGTCTCGCACTTGGTCAACTCGACTGGAAGAGCTGTAAGAATGTGGTAACGTATAAGGTGTAGTGAATGAGTTGACTTCTGAGTGCTCTCTGCGTTTCTTACCGGCTTCACTGGCGCTCCAGCCTTTGCTGTTGGCCGTGCCCACGAGAGCACCCACTATGCGGTGCTTGCTGCGCAGCTCCATGTAGTCTACCGAATGAATGGCTTTTAATAATGTTAAAACTGTTTAATCACTTGCTTACCATCAACGTTGAAAACGTAACCTGTTCCATTTAATAGAGTTAATTGCATTTTCTTTCTTCTGATTTATCGTCTTAACCAAGCAAAACCATCTGTTTTTCCATCAAATTACTTGTCATTTCGCTGTTGCTGTTATTAACATTGTCTGTTCATTTTTGTTCTGTAAACATAGCCGTTACTTGTTTGAATTTTAGTCAAAGACAACATAATTATGCGCTGGCTACATTATTGAGATACAGATATTAACAATTATATACAACTATGCAAATAAAATATAATTACTCACCATAAACATTGACAATTCGAATTATTTTAAAATTTGCCAATTGCGGCAAACCACTGTTAGATAGCAGTGGTGTAATTGGTTCATTTCATTTTCCAACACTGTTAAGCAATTGGAACCGAATTGGTTCTTTAACACAATTCACATCGCTTGGCAGCACTGTTCAGTGCAGTGTGCATTTGCCAACACTCGCTCTCAGTTGAATGTTGCTTATTGTTGTTATTGCTGCTCGCACGGAGGAGTTTACTAACTTTTCCCACATACTTATGCATATTTAGTATCGCGAGTGTTGCAATAATTACCCAACTGCATTTACATAACAAACTGACCAACTGAAACAAAAATGTAGCCAATTGTTTAGTTGAAAGCACGCAAATTTGCACAGCGTATGGCAAAAATAAGTGGCAAATGACGAAGACGGCAACGACGACGACGAAGGCGACAGCGACGAAGACACCACCCACAAAACATACAAGAAATATAAGTGAAAAACAATCTGTGCGTTTGTTTTCTCACCTCATCAGTTCCTATTAGCGCAATTGCCGTGTCATCTAACAAATCTTGCGTAAATTGCGGACTGATTGTGCGTTACTTGTGGTGCCGCAATTAACGGGGCAGAAGGTGCGACAATTTTACCTAATAATATGCAATGGTGTGTGTGTCCGTGTGTGTGCTAATGTTGTTTATTTATTTATGTTTGCTCAACGCGTTTGACTTTTTTGTTTATTTCCCACATATCGGCGTCCAAGTCGTTAATGTTCACACACGCGATATTACTCTATCGCTATAATGTGCAAGTGTGTGTGTGTGTATGTGTGTGCAAGTGTAATTTATTAATGGATTGAGACTTATCAGATTACTGTATAATGTTTATTTGAGTAAATTTAATTTACCCAACTCTGTAGTGAATTCTGTTTCGCGGCAGTTTTCAATCTGCCGTGAACCGGTTGGGAAACCAGCCCAATCTCAGTTTAGACCGATTATACAGACCGATAATAGCCATATAATTGTGTCTGACGAACTTCATAATGAATTAATGGCAATTTTAAAATATCTGGCATTGATTATAGTCGCAATAGTCTCGTAGGTCGTAGATATTGAGTGAAATCAATTGTTTCACTATAGACTCGAGGTCTACTATAGACTCGAGTGCTCTTCGAAGTTCGAACTTGGTTACGAAGCGGCACATGGCCTAATTACAATACAAATTTGTTCAGTTTCCGTCTAATATAACATTGGATATCGTGTGGCAGCAAGGGGTTCAGCTCATTAACGCGAATTAGCTCATTTATTTACCTTTTTACCCTCTGTGCTTTTATCTTCCTGTTTCAGAGCTTGCACACAACCCACCGACTACGTTTAGCACCGGGCAAACTACGGACGAGTACCATAACAACAACAGCAACAGCAACAATAGAAGAAACAACAAATATAATAACGTCAACGAGAGGAACAAATAGAAGGCATTTTGGCGCCCGGCCATGTAAATAGTTTTTCTTCTCTTCGCATACTTTCAGTATACGCGACATTCTATATACATACATACACCATCACATGCATATATTGTACATATATTATACAACTATTGTTGCTTGCAGGTCAGGCGGCGGGAATAGCGACAGCTGCCACACAAAAGACGTTAACAACAATGTTCAGGGCTATGCGGCAACAACAACAACAACTAGAAATATAGTAGGAACTTAGCTTGAAACTTGTTAAACGTTTCGACCATCGCACCGGCCTGGCCTGACCCCTTTGGACCCTTGGCAAAATGTTTCGTGGTCGTGCAACCCACTTATATTGCCGCCCATATTAGTCATCGGAACGTGCAGTAGAAATATGTAGATTGTGCACTGCGTTGGAGACGAAAGCAGTCCCCAGTCGAACAGAGCAGCAGCGATGGGGCACCGCAAATTGCGCAACGCAGCCGAGTAGCAATAAAACTAACAAGGGTAAACATACAACGATATATTGCCAATTTCAAGCGTTAACTATCACTCCAATCCTATAGAGAAATGCTATATATATATGTTCTAACTTTAAACCTAACATCATCATGTGAAATATTGCGCTGAAGGTGTTGCGTTTGCTTGTGTGTTATAAATACTTTATATGAATGATGTTCCACTAATGAGAAGACAGGCAACAGTTAGATAGTTATATTATATTATAAAGACTTGTCTATGATGTTACTAACATATTCCATCTCTCTTGCAGGGCATTTGCAAACTAATGAGTTTTCTGTCCGAGTGCAACAGTCAAACAGGTACATCGTATTTATTACTTATCTCCCAACTTATATTTAACTAATAATTAATATATTTCTGCTTTCTTACAGGGCATCTGAAAGTCGCAGTTGGTAATTTGCCATTGCGCCGCCTTATCTAGCAACATTCTGGAGAGCGTAAAATGATTTATGAGATTGATATATTCGCTGTTTATCTACAATCTCAAAGACAAACAGAAATACTCTACGGTCCCGTAGCTTAGTAATCGTAGCGTAACAACAAGAGTAACAACAACAACGAAGTACGCAGCAAATATGTTTAAGATTCGTCAAAGGAATTGCATGCTAATTGCCACAGTGCTAATACTGGCACCCTGTATTGTGATACTGATGATCTTGGGTCCAGAACTATCCACCGAACAGTCGCTGACACAGCGCCTGGCTGAATGTCATATGCGATTGCAGTACCTCGAATCTATGTACCGTGCCCGCCAGGAGGATGTCTCCCTGCTCTCCCAGTACTTGGGTCAGCTGCAGTACACGAATGGCAGCAATGTGACCAATGTTAGTCCGCCGCCACAACAGGTGGCCAATTATCTTGATGCGCTCAGCCCCGAGGCACGACAATTGCTGCGTAATGCCTCCCATGTGGCAAAAGGAGGCGCCGCTGCAGCATCGCGTGGCTTTGTGCCCGTCCAGAATATACGTCTACCAAATGCCTATCACTTTCTGCCCCATTTGCTGGACGATGCGGGCTCGTTGCGTCCAGCCTATCTGCAAAGCAAAGGTCGCAGTGATGTTAGCATTGTGTTGGGCGTGCCGACAGTGCGACGTGAGAAGCAATCATATCTACTGGGCACGCTGCACAATCTGATCGAGAACATGAACGAGGAGGAGCAGAACGAGACACTGATCATTGTGTACATTGGCGAAACCGATTTGGATGCCGTGCAGCTAATAGCCAAGCAAATTGAGACTAGTTTCGAAATGTATTTGGAGAACGGACTTATTGATATCATTGCGCCAGCGCCAAGTTATTATCCGAACTTCGAACGCCTGCGTATTACCCTAAATGATCCGTTGGAGCGTGTCAAGTGGCGAAGCAAACAGAATCTGGACTTTGCCTACCTAATGGCATATGCTCATTCGAAGGGCACCTTCTATGTGCAGCTGGAGGATGATATATTGACCAAACGACAGTTCATTACGACCATGAAGAAGTTTGCACTTATCAAAAGCGCTCTAACGAAGCCCGATCAGCCGGCTTGGTTTGTTCTTGACTTTTGCCAGCTCGGCTTCATTGGCAAGATGTTCAAGAGTGCCGAGTTGCCTTATCTAATAACATACTTTCAAATGTTCTATAACGATAAGCCCGTCGACTGGCTGCTCACATATTTCATAGAGTCGAAGGTGTGTCGCACGGACAAGGATCAGAAGCATTGCAACATTGAGAAGGCAAAGTATTGGCAGCATTTCCGTAAGTCCCTTTTCCAGCACATTGGCACGAGTTCCTCGCTGAAGGGCAAGGTACAAAAGCTGAAGGATAAACAATTTGGCAACAAGGTGCCGGCGTTCTTTGCACATACTCATAATCCGCCGGCTCTGGTCAAGTCGAATATAGCACCATATCGAAACTATCTGCTGAAGCGGGCCTATCGTGGGGAGACATACTTCTGGGGTCTGCTGCCGCAACCGGGCGACCTGGTGCAGTTCATTTTTGAGCAGCCGACGCTGTTGCGACGATATCTATTTCGCAGCGGCAACTCGGAGCATCCATCGGATCGATTCTATAATACCACTGTGGAGCTGCTGCCGGCTGATAGCCTAAGCGAGAATTCTTCGGTTTGGAGTACGTACAACACAACGACGGACGGGTATCTTGTTGTTGGTGCTTTCGATGGCCTCGGCGTAGCTGAAGGTGCAATAGACCCGAAAATCGGTGCCATTAAGGAGCTGCGTCTACATGTGCACAGCGATAGCGAGAATTGGGCACTGCTCAGTGAGATTGAACTACAGGAATTAAGTAACAATGAGAGCAATTCTCAGGCGAATGCCGCCAAGCCGCGCTATGTTGCTGGCAGCTGATTGCTACATCGTCATAGGCAGCTGAATGAGGATCGAGAAGGAGGAGGCGGAGGAGGAGGATCCTTAAACTAAAATAGAACTATTCCTATTTAAGCATATGTAACTCTCCCTTCCCAAGCCCCTTCTCCTTGTTCGTATGTGTGTTTGTCTGTTGTAAATTTGTGTGTATATTTTTTCAGCGCTACTTTTAATGGCTACCATCTAAATGTGTACATACTTAACACTATATCCGGGCATCTGTATATTTGTATCGATCAATTGTAACTACCAAACAGTACTGTAACTACGTGTAACTACTATTAGTACATAGATTTGTACATTTTTCATACGGAAATTGAAAACGAAACGAAAAACCTCGGCAACAATTGTCATGTGTGGGAATCAACCTGCAAAGCAGCGACCACATGTGACCTTTGTCTTCCGGGTTATCACTCTATCTCTCCCCCTCTCTTGCTCATACTAAGCCACATTGAATTGAGGTAATAAACGTGTAGGCCCAACTTGAACTGTACACGCTTATTGCTAACCACTTATATACTCTGTAATTGTTTTTCCCAACTCACTCACAAAATTGTAAACATATTTATAAGTCTTGTATCTGTCGTCTATTGCTGTAAACCAAGTGCCCCCTAATTGGTTCATTGTACATTTTATACACAACAAGAAAGAAGATTTATCAGAATGTTGTGCTATGTAACTGAGCGTTCTTTTATTAAGCATTCCCTGTCGGTTTTTATGTTACTTCCTCGCATTTCATATGGCATTATCTTTAAGTGTTATCCATGTTAATTGGCAGCTCTTTTAATCGAAACATTCCAATTGTTTTCGCTGAATTCTATATACATACTTTCTAAGTTGACTTTCCTCTTGTTTTAAACTATTTAGATTGTTTACATTATTGTTATTTCGTTGAAGCCACAGTTACATACGTAATTCTAAACTCCCGCCATAACAATCGAATAAGTATATAGTAAATGATGAAGTACTTTTAGCATATATCGTATACAACATATTCATCAAGACATTAGCGTTGTTGCTTTTTACTGTGATTTGTTAATCATTTTTGCATTAACCACGAACAAACATGAACAAATAAATTACAATTAAATATGAACTATGCATAAATTTTAACATAATATTGCTGATTAGTTAACTAAATTTCAAAACAAACAATACAATTTTGTACTAAAATTAAAACCAAAATTGGATTAACAATTGGATTGCCAAATTTATTATAGCAAATTAAAGAGAAACGACAAATGTTTACACTTGGTTCCTGTTAAACAAACAATATTGTTAGTTATAGTCGCATATTGGTTTTTACAAATTACTCTCATTAGGGTGCTCGACAAATTATATTTTTGCCATGCCAAATTTGCAGTTAATTTAATAAAAAAAGACATTTTATTAGACTGCTTGACGGTAATTCGAAGGAGGTACCGAAGTCACATTATAATAATTTAAATTTGTTTGTTTTCTAATCGATGTGCATTAAATATATACATTTGTAAATGCATAAAACAGAATGAAAATTATGCACATTTAATTTATAATTGAATTGGAAAATTCTGTTCAATTGTATTAGTTTTAAATGTTGACTAACATAGCTAAATATTTACTTACGACGCGTTCACACACGCACACGATGAACAACAAAGTTAGCTAATTATTTATAATAAATCTATCTGTTTGTATTTTACACAAGAACAAGAAACAGACGAAGACGATGATAAACACGTTTGTAAAACGTATTTGAAACGTGTAATATGTGTATAATCTGAATAAATCAAACTAAATGAACAAAGTAAACTAAACAATAAAGTATTTATACTTCCCTCTCTGCTTATGCATAACAAAGTATGCATAGGCGAAAACTTAAACTGAAGAACAGAATATATAAAGTCTGTTAAAGTCGCAATATTTATTATTTATAGGAGAAAATAAATAGGGGAAAAAACACTAAACTCATCATTCATTAGAAACTATCCCCTTTTTTATACACATCGACCATTGGAAATCAGCGTATCCTAAAATATATGAACACATCACACTAAACGTGGCATGACGGTTATAGTTGATATATTTTATGAATAATACAATTTTTGGTATATATTTTAATCCGTCTGTCTGTTTGAACGCCCTGATATTTAACCAATTTGAGGTCAGAATAAAATACTCAACCAACTACTCAAAATCAACTAAATAAAATATGACGGCTCTTGTGCATTGTGGTTTAATAAATTACAATCGAATTCCAGAATTTTAACAGTTCGTGTGCCATGCGGGTATTTCTCTAGCTATATAAATAGCAGAAAATTGAAATGCTAGCAAAATAAGTTTTCAGTCTTAGAAGCATGAAGGCAGCAATAAGTCTCCTGGTGCTTGTGGCATCGGTATTGGCTCAGTCTCAGGAGTTTGAAGAGTTCCGACATACCTACAACAAGATCTATAAGGATGCAAACGAGCTACAGACGCGTCAAAGGAACTTTGAACAGAACAAGAAAATAATTGATGAGCACAATGCGAGATTTGCCAGACGCCTGGAGACCTTCGAGATGGGTGTCAATAAATTTACAGATCTTCCGTCAAGTGAATTCGACTTGAGAAAATACAAAACAGGAAAAATCGATCGAAAGAATGATCATCTCAATTATGATTCGTCTGCAAGTGTGAATTTTCCCAAAAGCATTGATTGGTTTAAAAAAGGTGCTGTTACTGATGTCAAAGATGACAACGACTGCAATTCGGGCTGGGCATTTGCAGCAGTTGCCACTCTGGAGGGGCAATACTTTCTCAAAACTAAAGAGCTGGTAGAACTCTCTGCACAGAATTTATTGGACTGCTCCAGTAATGAGAAGTACGGTAACGAGGGCTGTATCCAGGGATGGCCATACTGGGCTCTAGAGTATGTGATAGATAATCAGGGCATACAGTTGGAGGAAAAGTATAAGTACGAGGGATATGAAGGACCCTGCCGATATAGGGAGGAATATCGAGAGGAAGTTGAAATCACAAAAATCAAACAAGTTGAGCCTGGCAATGAACGTGTGTTGGCGGCCACAGTTGCTGGAAAGGGTCCCATTGCGGTCTCCTTTGATGCATCACATTTGCGGCCATACAAGAGAGGAGTTTACAACATTCCTTGCGATGAGGGATCAAAGACAACCCATGATGCTACTATTGTTGGATATGGTCACGATACCAATGGCGGCGATTACTGGTTGGTAAAGAATTCCTGGGGAAGTGGGTGGGGGAGAAGACGGATACTTTCGCATTGCCCGTAATAAAGGAAACATGTGCGGTATAGCAAATAATGCGACATATCCGATTATAGAGTAATATCTCGGACTATTCTTCATTTAAATTGTTTCTAACTTGTTCTGTTTAATAAACGGAAGCAATTTATTCTGTTTTGTTCTTTATACCTTATATAGATTGTAGGTTTGGATTAACATACATGCATACATACAAATGTCATAAGTAATTGACCTAATTGTTCGTCTATTAAATACCTGCCAAATCTGAATCTGATAGTCAATAAACATACCACATTTTGTATTGCATACTTGTAGGTGTTGGAAATCAGTTCACCCACCAAAATTATTTCTTTAATAACTTCCATGTGATTTATCAGTTCAAAACTGTCTTTTGGACGAAGATAATTATAGCTCAAATATTTTTTCAAATCGGTTTTTATAATATATGTTTCTGGGATAGGTTTTTATACAAAAAAAACAAATGGACAGACAGATGAAAAGGATATATCATCACTATTGATGGGAATACCTTAAAGTATACGAACACATTTAGTAATATTTATTTATTTTATAATTTTAGCTTGCAGTTTGACTTGTTGTTGCTAGTGTAGAATCCTCATCCATCATGGGTCGCGTCGTTGTGTCGGCTGACAGGGCACAGGCCTTAAAAGATACCACCTGGCTGGTGCAGAGCTGAGTTAGTTCGTCGAAATACTCCCCGTCTGGGCACTTTCCCTCGCCGATAACTTGTCCGTACTGGCATAAGGCAAAGCCGGTGCATCCATCGTCGGATAGATTGGCCAGCTGTATGCTGGAGTTGCCTATATTGACGCAACGATTGTACTCGCAACGAACCTGAGTACGGGGCATACAGGTGCCTCCGTTGGCAGCATGGAAGAATCGTCCATCGGCACAGACACCGTGCTCCATAACCATCTGCCCCTCGGAGTCCCTGCGGCACAAGTAGTACCCATTGCACGTGCTGTCGTCTGATACAAAGCTGCCCGCCTCAGGACAAACATCCGGTCCGGCAGTCGGCGGCGGCGACGGAGTGAAGGCACACTCCACATTCTCAGCGTAGTCACATTCCCCCAGGCTGGCACTGAAGTAGTAGCCAGTTGGGCAGCTGCCGTTGACAATCTCGCCGCGCCAGCACATTTGCCAGCCACTGCAGCTGGAGGCATCCTTAATGAACACGCCGTCGGCTAGAATGTTGCACAGACTGTCGGGATTCTTCTTGGCGCTGCACGGTGCGTCGCGTATACAGGCCTCTGTGCCTGCATTGTAGTTCAGTCCAGTGTTGCACTCGCCCCGTGTACCCGTCCCGTTTCTGCAGTAGTAATAGCCATTGCAGGAGTACGGATCGGCGGTAAAGCCATTAGGCGCCGCTGCGCACGGATCGCTGGACAGGCATGTCGCGTTCTTAGATGACACACACGTGTAGGTATTACGATCATAGAACAAGTCTGCGCCGCAGGAGCCGGCGACGGGCTCGCCATCGATGCACTGCGTCCAAGTGCTGCAGGCCCGCGGATCGTTCATCTTGGTGCCATTTACCACCAGGCTGCAAATCAGCTCCGGATCGAAAGTGCTTGCTGCCGTGCACACCTCAAGCATGCACAACACAAGCAGCAGCTGACAAGGTTTATTGCTTAATAGATCTGCGAAAAAATCGGATGAAATAGACTCTCTATATGCGTGCTTAACTTTAAAAATTTATGTACGCACTCATATCTGCAAAATATATACCGATCCCGACTACTTTCCACACGATCTGCTGGAACAATGGCAAACACTGAAACTGATGAGCAGCCGAAATGTGCGGGAATTATATAGAACGCGATATTGTCGCATTGTTTATCAGTTTGCGAATGCCAAAGCCTTATAAATTAAAGTGATTAATTAGGGAACACCGGGGGAGATAATCAAATTGGAGAATCGTTTATAAATAATCAGCAAAGAGTGAGTTATATTATGAGAATGTTTACTATTTTTATGCACTGTTCTCATGTCGCTAAACTAACATAATATATATCTCTTAGGGTATCTGCGTCAATTCTGTTTACATCATATTTGAAGTAGCTTCCGTATTCAATACTTTTTATACCCTATATAGTAAAAGGGTATACTTTTTTTGGCACTGGAATATAAGCATATAATAATTATTATGCCGCTCGCTTCGTCAACTTCCCAAATAGTTATAAATATGATTCAAGATTTTATCGGACCCTCAACTTTCCTCTTGAAATCGAAATCAGAAATTCATTTTCACACGTGTCGTCCGACTTCTGCGGTTTTATTCTAGTGAAAAAATAAAGTAAAGCATACTGGTAAAAGGGAGTTTATGTCAGGGTCTACAAACTGTGGTTGATTTTGTTAATTCGTGTACCATACGGGCTATTTTCTGGATTTATAAAGAGTAGAAAACTGCGGAGAAGGCTAGATCGGTTTTCAGTCTTGATTAATCATGAAGGCAGCAATAAGTCTTCTCGCCTTTTTAACGTCGGTGTTGGCGCAATCTCGGGAGTTTCAAGAGTTCCAACTTACCCACAACAAAATCTATAATGATGAAAACGAGCTACAGACGCGTCAAAGGATCTTTGAACAGAACAAGAAAATAATCGATGAGCACAACGAGCGATTTGCGAAAGGGCTGGAAACTTATGAGATGGGTGTCAATAAGTTCACAGATCTTTCGCAGAGTGAATTCCAAAATCGAATGTTAAGAAACCACAAGAAAAAGAAAACCGATCGAAATAATAGCTGTAAAAGCCATTTCAATACTTATTCGCCAACAAATCGCGATATTCCTGAGAGCATCGATTGGGTAAAAAAAGGTGCTGTTACTCCTGTTAAGGATCAGGGATATTGCGGATGCTGTTGGGCATTTGCAGCAGTTGGCACTCTAGAGGGACAATACTTTCTGACTACTGGTAAACTGTCAAACTTCTCCGAACAGAATTTGCTGGATTGTTCCAGTAAAGGAAAGTACAATAACGATGGCTGCAACGGTGGATTTTCAGACGAAGCCCTACAGTATGTATTAGATAATGATGGTATCCAGACGGAACAAACGTATAAGTACGAGACACGTGAAGACATATGTCGATATAGAGAGGAATACAAGGGAGCTGAAATCGAAGATTATGTATATTGTGAGCCCAACGATGAAAATTTGTTGGCGCACATTGTGGCTGAGATAGGCCCCATTGCGGTCTACATTAATTCAACATTTTTAAAGCAGTACGAAAGGGGCGTCTATAATGGTCCTTGCAATAATGTTATGAATCATGCGGTCACTCTTGTTGGATATGGTTACGATAGCAATGGAGGCGATTATTGGTTGGCAAAAAATTCGTGGGGCAAAGATTGGGGAGAGAATGGATATGTAAGGATCGCCCGTAACAAAGGAAACATGTGCGGCATCGCCACCGAAGTGACATATCCAATTCTGCCAAAGGAATGATCCTAATTCAATTTACTACATTTAAGAATTGTTTTAGCTTTCTTCTCGGATACGAGCTTAATGTTTAAAGGTGATCAAAGACAATAAAATTGTATTAAATTGTGAATAAATGTATAACGTAAGAAATATATGTGAATACATACTAAATACAGTAGTACGAAATATAAGAAACCTCCCCTCATTATTTTTAAACTAAAAGAAGACTATATTCGTTTTGCTCGTATAGCCAAAGATGAAATTTGTTGATCAAGATTCCTAACCGATATATGATTCATGATTTATCGACAACATTAACCAAAAATGGGGTCACCTCTTACGCGGTTTTTATTGTAATGGAAATAGTATAATTGTTTCCACATATTTCGATGTATTGTGTGCTCTGAGGGTATATAATTATAAATAATTGCAGAGTGAGATTGATCAAGAATATATATAACTTATGGGGACGCAGGTGTCGCCTTCTTTGCAAACTTCTACCCAAAAAAATATAAGGGAATACAATTCTGATGTAGGAAATTAACAAATTAATAAGCAACTTGTAGCATTTTAATATCATAAATTTATTTCGCTTTTATCTTAGTTAGATACCCAATGCAGTTTTGTAAACGTTCGAGATATATGTATGTATGTCTTAATTTGTATATATTGTTCGGCATAAGTATACTCAGCATCAATACGAACATCACGATAGTTTGAAATATATTTCATTTTAACAGTTAATAGAGGGACAATACAATTTAAATGTTTCAATACTTTCAATACTCTTTCGTATGCAACAATTGTCAGATCTGTTGAATAAATATATATTGTATATGTTAGAAGAAGTTCGACAGTTGCAGTTAATAGTTCTGTATAACTTATAAATACAACTTTTTGATTAAAATGTGTGTGTATGTGTATGATCAATAAAGCAATTTAGCGATGCACATCATCAGTCGATTATTTCATTTTCCACAACGCATCCAGCTCGTTTAATGGATCCTTATTCTCCTGCTGCTCCTTG
The DNA here is from genome assembly GCA_018903425.1 of Zaprionus nigranus. Taxonomy (NCBI): domain Eukaryota; kingdom Metazoa; phylum Arthropoda; class Insecta; order Diptera; family Drosophilidae; genus Zaprionus; species Zaprionus nigranus. The sequence goes on along the minus strand of JAEIGD010000034.1, from coordinate 164,383 downwards.
GCGTTCACTTGCGGTGCCATTTTCATTTGATATGAGGTCATAATGCCACCTAAAAATCAACAGACCATTAGCGCAACACATATTGAAGAAATTGAAGAAAAGAACTTACGCTTATTAAGCACATCATGAGCATGACTCAGTATAATCTGCATGGACTGCTCCAGAATGGCGGCATCACGCAAAGAATTTTGACGTTGCATGCAAATACGAGACCAAACGTCGACGACATCTGTCAAGAGAATCGATATATTGCAATGGAATAGTTATGTATATAGTTATGAGTAATTACTTATTAGAATGGGTCGTTTGGTTTGGGTACCCATTAATGCGCAAATTCCAATGGCCACTAGTTCCGACCGTTCCGAGCCTGTCAAACAGTTCATAATGAGCGGCGACATCGGCGCATTGGCGGATAGACAGCGTTCTTGATGTGTCTGCAGTGCATTCTGCGCTATGCCCAGCAATTGAGTTGGTAACCTGCAAATAATTTGAGCTATAAATCAAGTATATAAATAGAGTATTCGGTATGCGTACGCTTTGGTCCATTGCTTGAGCTGCAGCAGGGATAAATCCAAGACAGCATCGGCACCATGCATCGACAATTTCAATTGATATTCCGTGCAGTGGCTGAGCTGTTGCTGCTTTACGCAGCTCACCGTGAAGTCGTCGTAGTGTGTGGGCTGATCCAGCGATTGTGGCCAATAGGGATCAAAGAGCTAAGCATAATATAAGTATTATGAATTGAATATAATATAATGAATTGAATGAGCTCACCTCATTGGGGATGTGCAGACAAACAACCGTGCGCGACTTTTCCGACCAAATCATAGACCAGAAATCGTTGATTGTATTCGCTTGTGGTGTTTGGGCCACAATAAAGTTAGGACATCCCGCGCTCAGACTCTGTAGGAATATATAAAGAGAGATGTGAAGTGCTTGCAAAGTCAATTGTTGTTTTACTTGCTCACCTTCATGTAGGCCGCATTAATATAGTCATCAGTTTGCTTATCCAGCTTGACGCGCGCATGATCATAGGGCAGACAGTCAAGTGAGCGATTCTTCTCGGGAAATAGCTTTGCTATGGTCGTCGTACGTTTCACTCTGGTGTCCTTGTCGAGTTTCTGCTGCAGCTCCTGCCATTTGGTCCCCAGTTGCGTGTTGCCGTTCAACATCTTAACGTGCAAGTTTTCAACCAGCTTCTCATAACTCTCCACCTCCTTGTGGAAGTACTTCAGGGTTTTATCATCGTTGAATGGGTCATGTGGCCGCATTTGGAATGTAATCAAGGGATGTCCATTTGTGTTGTGATTAGTCTGCTGCTTTTCGCTGGCGGAATGTGTCAATGAAACCGAGTCCCAGTCAAAATTCTCCAATGAACTTAAATCGGAGCAATTGGAAAGATTGTCAAGGCTATTTTTGCGCAGCGAAACATTCGCAGGAGCTGGAGATGCCATGGGTGAGAGTGTTGCTATTGGTACAACTGCTGGCGCACTGCTGGCAGCATCCTCCACCGTTGCACTCTCTACATGACTCGCCGGCGGTGTTGGTGTTGCCACAATTTGAGGCTGCAGCAGTGGCAACGGTACAGCTCCAACATAATCCAAGTCAAGGTCGCTAAGCAGGTCCACGTTTGTTGCCTTTGTCTCGGCACGCAGTGTCGATGAGGCATAAGGGGCACTGCTCGATGTGGTCTGCGTGTTGGCAATGCTGCTGCCACCGCTCTGCATATAAAGCGATGGTTTCTGATTGGGCTGTGGCTCCGCTGATTGTTGTTCATGCTGCGGCTGCTGCAGTGCTTGTTGTGGCTGTTGTTGTTGTTGTTGTTGCTGCTGCGGTTTATTTGTCTCTCCAGCGGAATGATACCCATAAGGCGGTGTATAATAATTGCCCACAATGTCTTGTGGCTGCAGTGTAGCACTCGTCTCAGCTGCTCCTGTTGTTGTTGTTGCTTTAGTATGCGATACAATGGGTGACTGTGTGTCGGAGAGGGAACCACAATTAATATGACTTGGAGAGTCTACACAATTCAGAGTACTCACATCGAATCCTGTGGCCACATTACTGCGATGAGCCAGCTCAGAGTCTGTGGTGCCCACAACTGCAGCCTGCTGTTGTCCGCTCTGTGTGTATTGGCCACAGCCATGTGAAACCTTTGAAATGTGACCGCTACCATTCTGATAGCCGCTGCTGTAGTCGTAGCTACCCGTTTGCGGATTGAAACTGTAGCCTGGATGGTTCGAATAGCTGAAGTAGTTCGAGTCTGCTGCGCTAGTGTTTGCTGAATACTGTGGCAGAGACTGTGCCTGCTGTGGTACAGGCTGACCCTGCTGTGGCAGAGGCTGAGTTGGTGTCTCCTGTGGCAGAGGTTGCGGCTGCTGTGGTAGAGGTTGCGGCTGCTGTGGTAGAGGCTGTGCCTCCTGTGGCAGAGGTTTGGAGCCTGCTGTGGCAGGGGCTGTGCCTGTTGTGGCAAAGGCTGCGGCTGCTGTGGCAAAGGCTGCGGCTGCTGTGGTTGAGGCTGCGGCTGCTGTGGTTGAGGCTGTGCCTGTTGTGGCAAAGGCTGCATCTGCTGTGGTAGAGACTGCGATTGCTGCGCCTGCTGTGGCAAAGGCTGCGATTGCTGTGCCTGCTGTGGAAGATGCTGTGACGGCGATCCAACTTGAGAGGGATACAAAACCGGTTGAGGCAACGCAGAGCTCGATTGAGGCGCTTGGGGTTGAGGCTGGGCATAACTGGCTGCTTGTTGAGGTGTCTGAGATTGAGGATAAGCCACAGACTGTGACTGAGCAGTTTGAGCTGGCTGCATGGAATAAATACCAGATTGTTGACCATATACTGACGTCGCTGGTTGAGAATACATTGATATCTGTGGAGGCTGCGACGTTGCAATGGATTGGGGATAAGACTGTGTAGCGTTTGCCTGCTGAAAGCTCAAGGGCTGCTGTGCCACCTGTTGCTGCTGTTGTTGTTGTTGAGGATACCCAATGGAATCGCCTGTCGGGGCTGATAATGTGGCCACATACAGGGGCTGCTGATAGTTGTAGTTATGTTGGCTAGATGCAGCACTAGCTGTAGCTGGATAAGCCAAAGGATAATTGTAGCCAAAGCCCAACTGCGACTGCTGACCATATCCAGTTGGAATCTCTGCTTGGGGTTGCACTTGCTGGAGTTGTTGTTGTTGTTGCTGCTGCATACTGAGCTGTGCCATAGCGCCTTGCAGTGTTTGGGAATTGGGCGAGGCCTGCGCCTTGTAGGCGGGTGGTGCTATATGTTGCTGTTGCTGCTGGTACATAGGGTTGGTATAGCCAGCAGCAGTGGGATCATAATATTGCTGCTGCTGCAAGCTGTACGGTGGTGGGGGCTCGTTAGGCGGCGGCGCCGTTGCATAGGCTGAAGTTGAGCAAGCTGCCTGCGTTGGATTCTCCGAGCCCACAGGCACGGGACGAACATTAGGCACATACGGTGTGGCATCCATCGAGGATGCTGCATTCTTTGCTTTAAGATAATCACGTAGCTTTGGAGTGGCACTGGCTGCAGTGCTTATCTCTGGCTTGTTAACTGGAGCCACTGTTGGAGCTGGTGTTGCCTTGACGCTCTGCAGACGTTGCTGACGCTCCTCGGATTGCACATCTCGTGCGGATTTGAAACGTGTCAACAGTTTTTGCACATTACCCGCCAGTTTCTTATAGAACTCTAAACCCTTTGCAGACTTGGCTAGCAGATCTTCGTATACATCATATGATGCAGCCAAAGAGCTGTAGAAATGCTCTCTCTTCTGCTTGACATCCTGCAGAGTTTTCAGCACTGGCGCAGCCCGTGCATAGGCTTCAGTCAATGCCTGCAGAATGTTCTGTTGAGCCAGCAAATTCTGGTCAAGCAATTGGGTGATTCGCTCGTGCTTCGCCAATTCGGTGGCAAAGAGCGCTTGCAGACCCTCCTGTCCGCCATGGGCAATCACCTTGGCTGTAATATCGTCCTCGTTGATGGCGATGCGCAGATCGGCATGGAACTGAGCCCGCTGCGCCTTCATCTCATTTACTTTGTTCACAATCAATTTGACATCCTTGAATATTTCCGTCGTGTTCAGCTCAGAGCTGAGCTTGGGCATTAGCTGCTGGATCTCCTGCAGTGGACGGGCTAGGATCTTCAGATTATTTACATGCAAACTCATTGCCTTGCGGAGTGTATTGTTCGATTCACCTGCCCTGGCATGGGCTTCGCTGTACTTCTGAAACTCGCGAGTCAACTCCGTGATGTGAGCATTTGGTGTACGCTGCACCCCACTGGCTGCTTGGAACTCCCGTTCCGCTTGACCCTCAGCCTCCAGCATGTGTGTGAGCTCGGCCAGATTTGTTTCCACATCTGCCGTAATCTCGGCCAGCTGCGACATGGACTCAATCAGATCGCTTATAGCCGTCTTATTTGCATGCAACGCTGCACAGCGATCGACAATGCCCTGAGGCAGCTTATTGGCCTGTTCCTCATTGATATTGAGATTGTCCAGAGTCAGGGAACTCATATAGCTCTCTAGCTGTGCATCCTTCTCCTCCAGCAATGCACCATACTTGCGCAACACTTTCGCCTTCTCTTCGCTGTACATGGAGCTTGCTTCGTGTGCTTTCATTGGCACCAGTCGGGAAAAGAGATCGGTGCCGGCGAACTCCTCATCGGTTACAGAGAATCCAATGCCGTTGACCAAGTTGGCACCTTGAACAGCTGCTATGGTAGTCAACTCGGGCACAGCTTCGTGGTATATAAACTCGTTCTCGTTTTTAGCATTCTTCCGTTTCGCCTCCACAACATCGGCGGTAAAGCTTAAAGATTCGTTGATTTCCTTTTGATCAGGCAGTCCTTTAGACTCTTTGCGTGCTTCCTCTAGCTTGTCCCAGGCGGCCTACGAATGTTCAGATATATATTGTAGTATTATGTGTATTGTGGTTATAAGAGCACTCACCTGATAGAGCGTAAGACGTTCTCCCATCTTACGCTGCTCCTCGGCGTGCTGTCCCTGGTACAAATATAGAATGCAGTTGAGATAGTTGATCTTGAATCGCACATATTTCTTCCACAACTTGTAGACGGAACTATCGATGACCTGAGCGACGGGACCATCATCGCCGCCAGTCAACAGGGCGGCCAAGGCAGCGCCGTAATAGACAACAATCTGTGCCGTCACCTTAGCCACAATATGCGGCTTGCGATTATCAATTAGTGACTTCTCCAGTATACATTCCTGTGCCTGGGCCAGCGACACTTGCTGTTGGAAGACCAAAAGTTCGTTGGTCATGAAGTCTCCGCCGCCACTCACGTTCGCATAGCGTTCTCTCAGCTCATTGTAGGCCCAAGCGGCAGCCTAAAAAATCAATATATTATTATCGATTTGTTTTCAATGTCAAGGAGCATAAGAAATGGTGGGAACGACGCTTCTTGAAGCCTCTTCGCTTAATTAACTTACCTGAAAATGCGTGCAGGCCATCTTCATGCCGTCAACATCGCCACGCGTCACTGAAGCACCCGACTGGGTGTGTGAAGCGGCAATGTTGAAGAGAACAGCGGCACGTTCGTAGCGCAAATCGCTCACCTCATGCACCGTACTGTGATAAAGATCCTTCCAGGTGAATGTGAAGATGCTGCGGTCGGCCAGCTGCGGAAAGCGATTCTGCAGTGCATGCAGCTGGCAGTAGTATCGCTTCATTATGGGTGCCCCATCCTTGGTGGTACGCATTGCCTGATTGCGCAGTGTTTCCAATGCATGCACCTCTTTGGAGTATGCCTCGGCATCTTCATGATAGAATTCCGCTATGTACTGAGTAAGCAAGAGAGAGAAACAGAGAGTTAATGATTTGTTGTTTATTTTGCAATTGCCAGTGCTAATCAGACATTAACTGCGACGGCAATTACGATGACTCAGCCATAGTAAGCGCCGTCGCCGTCGCAATCGCGCTACCTTCGTCCCCATGCCCCTGCGGGAGGCTCGCATAACAAAGAGTTTACGAGAAGCTGCTCAATATTTATGTGAATAAGAGCGCTACACCTTCCCTCCCTCATGCTTTATAATTTGCATAGTTCGTCGACCGTCGCTGCGTTTCTGTCAGCGTCGGTTTTACAGCCGCAATCGAGTTGCAGGTTCTTTGTTGCACTCACCTTTTTCAGTGCCGTAAACGATGTGCCCTCTGGACTGGACTTTAGGGCAAACCATAGCATGTGCAGACGCGGCACGGCCTCCATTGTCTTCTTTTTGTTAGCCTTTTCAGCCTATTAGTAATTTGGAAAGGTATTGCAAACGAACGTACGACAGAAAATTGCACTGCAAATGCAGTGTGACCGTGGATGAAAATGAAATAAATACCAAAATACAAGACAATGGTTGTTAGTATTTTTCGGAATAGCAGAAAGAAAAATACAAAATAGGAAATACTGAAATGTGCGGAGTGTTTTAATTTTTGTTAAAAAATCATGAATTTGATATATTAAAATACATACGTATATCTTTTTAGTCCTAAATGTTTTGAGCTCGGATTTTATTAACTCAATAACAACACAATAACCAAAATTTCGCATATTTGGCTCAGAAACCCTAAAACCATATAGAAAAATTTAAATATTGATCCAGAATCGAAATTTATACTTCAACGACAGCGGGTACCTCGGAAAAATGTTTATAACTAAATTCCTTTATTTTTGTCGTAGCTGTATGACTTTACTCAATTAAAAAGCAGCGTACATATAAGAAAATGTTAATGCTAAATTAAGTTTTACATAATATACAGAGAAAGCGACCACATAACTAGTTTGTCTGAACAAAACCCTAAATACTCTTTGGAATGCGCCGCGGGAAATGATGGCAAGTGCGATTGGCATTCATCATTCTTATACAACGCCGGTGGGTCGGACATTTGTCGGTGGCGCGGGTGCAGCACTGGGCTTGGTCATGATGTCCATAGCGTTCTTAAATAGCTGCGTTTTTACAAAATCGGTTGCGGCGCTGTTCAAATCTTTGCTGGCTCCATAGTTGCACTTGATATATCCATAGAGATTGGCCGCGTTCAAAGCAATGGCTATCATGACCAACAGAAGCCACTTGAACTTCATGCCAAAGAGAGCCATCAAGAAAAACAGTCCCCAGAAAAGGGGGCACAGTATTAATCCCAGCCAGAAGATGCGCTGTTCGTGCTTGTTGACGCGACTCTGGTAGGATGAAGACTACGTTACAATTATCAATGTTTATCGCTTACAATCAGTTTCAAGTGTGTGTGACTGCGAATAACTCACGTTCTTTGACTCGAATACCCAATGCGATTTGCCATCATCATCTACGTAGTTCCACCAGCGGAGTCCGACGAGCAGGCGTCCCGAGATATTCTTGACAGTCCAGAAATCGGCAGAAAGGAAAAGCACAACGAATACAAAGCTGGTGATGAAGGAGTCACTGAACCAGCCGCAGAACATGTAAATGACAATCGATGCTCCACGGAAAAACAGGTGGAAGAAGGTGACATACGGATGCCTGCCAGCAGCAACAGAAGAGAGGGAAAAGGGGGATGAATCAGGTGACACACACACAAACAGAGCACTTGCTTACGTGTATTTCTGAGCCGGCACACTGGGATCGCGCATTTCATCTTCCTCGCCGAATGGTATCGTATCATCGTCGAGTAGTGGCACCTGAAGAGCAACAAAATATTATTAATTTAACAACTGCACCTGGGTCAATAGGCGAAGGTTTGATATTCTTGTTAGCGTTTTTTTATTTTACATTGTTGTTGTTTTTGGTATTCGATGGCAGTTGGAAATCGAACTGCAGCGTATTTGTTTGTTAGTGTGGCATACATACATTTCTTACCGTTGCAGATGCCATGTTTGTTTTTGGGTTTGACTAATTTCCGACTAATTTAAACGATTTATTAAAATAAAACCAATTTTAATGCATATTTTCTACTTTGCTCGCTGTCTGCCTGCGTAGCTGTATATCGCACAGTGTCGCACTTAGCTATCGATACATACACAAATCATCGATAATCGAATGCGCTGGTCAGGCAACGCCAATGTCGTAATTGTTTACTTTTTTGCTGATAATAAGATGCAGAGAGCGGTTACCTGCAAGCAATTAGTGCCTCAATTGATTACATAAATGAGCGCGATTGATAAGAAACGCTAATAGACGCATCTCAAAGCGAAGGCGCCCAACCCGCATATAGTTATTGTAGTTAGCTATACGACCGTTTTGACATTGATAAAGAGCGCCAGCTGATAAGCAACATACGGAAGGAATCAAGAATATATACATATGTATGTATGTTTGCATGTGCATACGTATGTGGATGTTAAAAGCGCTCAGCACAACAACAGAGATCAGTTGCGAGCTAACTGCCCAGCAAAACAGACGTACCAAAAAAAAATCGCCAAGTGCCGCGCAAATGAATGAATGAACGAGGAAGGCGGAGTGCAAGAAACGAGTTACGATAATAGCACACATAACACACAGTGAAGAAGATTTGGAGAGAGAGAGTAAGAGAGCGAGAGAGGTCAGCGATCTTTAACCAGCTTCAGCTAAACAGCTAGCAGACAGATCGCCCGACCAGACGCCCATGCCAGGTGCGTGTGTGTGGTTAAACAAAACAAAATCAACAAATCGATTTCAAGGGTAGCCGACGTAGCAGCACCAGCAACAGAAGCAGCAACAACGCGTGTCATCGGGTGAATCAGAGAATCTGTTGTGCCTGTAATTATTGTGTACTAAGGTAAGTGACACACATAGTAGCACACAGACTCACACATACACGTGCACGCAGACACGTAAACACTTTGGCAAGCACAAGCACCGTTAACTAAGCACAATATTCTTGCCAAATCGTGGTGAGTGCGAGTGTGTGTGAGTGTGTTTTGGGAGAATTTTTGTTGACGTCAATAAGAATTTCGCTTCAATTGGCCCAATTTTCACTTTCCAGCTCCAGAGAGCGATCAATCACTTGGAAGCAACAGCTTGCAGCGGACGTACAGAAGAGCGAGAGATACAGAAGAATGGCACCACCCACTGTACTGGTCACCGGCGGAGCTGGCTACATTGGCTCGCATACAGTGCTGGAGATGCTCAACGCAGGCTACAATGTCATCTGTGTGGACAATCTATGCAATGCGTACAGCGGCGGTGCATCCAAGCTGCCCGAGGCACTGAGCCGGGTGCAGGAGATCACCGGCAAGAAGGTCAACTTCTATCGAGTGGATATCACGGATCGCGAGCAAGTGCGCTCCGTTTTCCAGGAGGTAAGTCTCGAGTCTTGAGTGGCACGTCAGCAAAGCATTTAATGGATTTCGTATGTGGCATGTTTCGAGCACGTTCTATTCCATCTTGTTCGCTTATCGCAATTGCTCGCGCTATCAACGTATTGTTTACTCAACTGCCGAGCACTTCCGATGCCCTCGCTCTCTCCCGCCCGATTCGTGGTCGTGAAGCGCATGACGCGACCTCGGTCACATAACTTGGTGTGCTGGCAAGCGACGTCAACATTGACGTTGCACTCGACGCAGCGTAGCACCTCCACCAATGTGCAGGGTAAACATGCCTCCATTAATTGCATCACGTGGCAAAGTTTCCACTGGGATTATCCCTCTTTTGAGTTATCTCTCGATCCATTATGTTTTGCTTGTGGGAAAGGCACGTGGAGAATATGGAAGATTCCATGTTGTATGTCAATTAAAGGGATAGCCTAAGTCTTGAGTCATAGAGGTTTTACATATTATTATAATTCTCTGTTCCATCTTGCCTTGCAGCACAAAATCGACATGGTCGCTCACTTTGCTGCACTGAAGGCTGTGGGGGAATCCTGCCGCATACCCTTGCAATACTATCACAATAACATGACCGGCACCAATGTCCTGCTGGAGGCCATGGCCGACAACAATGTCTTCAAGTTTGTGTACAGCTCCAGTGCCACTGTGTACGGAGATCCGGAGTTTCTGCCCGTCACCGAGGCGCATCCGACAGGAAAGTGCACATCCCCCTATGGAAAAACCAAATATTTCACAGAGGAGATACTCAAGGATCTTTGCAAGTCGGATAAGGTGAGTTTGCGTCTCTCTCTCTCTCTCTCGATGGTTTCCTTTCTTATGCAAATCTCTTTTGATTGCAGCGCTGGGCAGTTGTCTCACTGCGTTACTTCAATCCCGTGGGCGCGCACATCAGCGGACGCATTGGTGAGGATCCCAATGGAGAGCCCAACAATCTGATGCCCTACATTGCTCAGGTGGCTGTGGGTCGGCGCACAAAGCTCAATGTGTACGGCAGCGATTACCCCACCAAAGACGGCACCGGGGTACGTGACTACATACATATTGTTGACTTGGCCGAGGGTCATGTGAAGGCCTTGGACAAGCTGCGCAACATTGCAGAGTCGGGTTTCTTCGCGTTCAATTTGGGCACAGGTGTAGGCTGCTCTGTGCTGGAGCTGGTGCACGCTTTCGAGCGTGCCTCCGGCAAGAAGGTCGCCTACGAGCTGGTCGATCGTCGTGCGGGGAGATGTGGCCACCTGCTATGCCGACGCCAAGCTGGCGGAGGAGAAACTGGGCTGGAAGGCAACGCGTGGTGTGGACAAAATGTGCGAGGACACGTGGCGCTGGCAGAGTCAAAACCCCAATGGTTATGCCAACAAATAGTTACCATTCTGCATCGATATCTATTCTTCTTCTACGGTGTGTTCTCTTGCCTCGTGCGTGGCAACCTTATCTCTGCATGGCCACCTCCGTTTCGTTATACTTCTGTTATTCTTCCATTTCTTGCTGCAAGTTCCTCCACTATGTCCTCTGGTAATCAGTTATTTGTATTTAATTATTCTAATTAGCTAAATGCTTGCGTATAACTAGTTATGTATAATATATATTTTTGTTTTTGTCAAATTGAATGTGCAACAACATTTTATGTACGTGTACGTGTATTTGTATGTGTATGTGGACCCAAAGTACTATGTAATAAACAGAATATCAACCAAAACAACATCACAAAGATTACATTCGATTGCATATTTACAACCTCTGATTATGTCTGGATCACAAGGTCAAGGTCGCAGTGAAGGTAACGAAATGAAAACAAGTTCTTCGTCTCTAGAGGCAAAAACACATTTATTCAATGCAATTTAACATTTAAAAACTGATTTTAAAAATACTTAAAAAATGCTTGTGTATTTCTTTTAAATATTTAAAAAAAAAACAAACACATCTTCTGCTCAAGCAACGGCGGTTATCACAATCATGTACTATTTAGTTTTCAACAACTTCAACGAGTCTTTGCGATTCATTGCGTTTTTGGAATGCTGCTGATTGAATAGGTGAGAGGGATCTTGTGTTCTATTAATATCTGATGCATATAAAAGTACAAAATCTTCTATATATGTATATATATGGTACACCTAACATGGTAAGGAGTATGAGGAATATTTTCGGTTTGAGATTTACACATTTCTGATGATGAACTTGGCTTAAGTTTGCTGTGCTTTGTGACAGAGCTATCGATACTTAATTGATATAATATATAGTACTATATTCTGTTTTGGCAATGGGTACTTCATCCAGTTTCTTGGCAATTCGTACAACAAGTGAGGGATATAACAACCAAGTCGAACGTAAATCAATCTAACAAGAAGCTTTTGCTCTACACAGATTTACAATTCTAGTTAGGGTACGCGATATGCATAATGTTAAGGTAAATATATATATATAAATGTATATGTATATGTAGGTAAAAATAAAGGCTTTTGCATAAATAAGTATTCGATTATTTTCCAAAGAGCGCTAGCTTGAGAGATCCTTAGCAACGAGAGGCAGTGAAGTAGTATGGATAGTAGTTTATATACCGCTTGAAAGCTCTGCTCCAATTCCCCAATTTAATATCGTATCCATATCCAGATTATGTAGATGTGACACCCTTGCGAGCGATCAGCATATTGAGTATGGGATTCTTGCGTATATAGCTCACAGCCTTTTTGTGCGTGACCATGGTGAAGTCGTAGCCATTGCACTGAAGTATCTTGTCGTGGATGCGCAGTCCAGCCCTAGCAGCGGGACTGCCCTCGTGCACCTCCGTCACGTAGATGCCCTGCAAATGCGGATTAAACATATCAATTTGTTTAAATATATCAAAGACATCTCCAACTACTCACATAATCCGTATAGCCTTGCGGACTCTTTTTGTAGTCCTGATCGATGCCACCTCCGATTTTGAAGCCACATTTGAGTATCTCCCTGCCCTCCGCGTCGTAATCCTTCTCCTTGTGCAGCGTTATGGGAATCTGTATAGGATAAGTTAGACAGTGTGTGAAAGTTTATTTACGCCTTTTCTTCTATGATATTCGACCCAATTTCACGCACTCAAACAAACCACTACACACACAGTAGGAGGAACGCTGTTGCTACCTGTGCGTGCATGCGTGTGTGTGTGAGTGCGTCTGCGAGTAAATTAACAACTTACACTCAAACATTCCATTGCCGTGCCGGCCTGATGCTGAAATGCCATTTTCGCCATCTTGTTGATATTTTATTTAATTTACGTTTTCAGAGATAAACAAATAGGTTGTTAATTGGTTTTGGTCAGTCTGCACAAATGTGAAAATGAATCGCTTTCGTCGCGTACAAACACAAATTGCTTATTCTTTCTACTGCATCACAAGCGAGCAGTGTTGGTAAACGCCGAAAGTGATCATTCAAATTGTTTTTTATTTTTATTAAAATTTCCATAAATAAACAAATGTTTGGAATCAGTTTTTGAGTACCTAAATCTAGGATCGGCGCATGGCCAGCATTGTATTTATTTCCCATATTATAATGCGCGTTCTATCAATAATTTCACGCAATTGGCGGTTTTTCAGCTTGACTGTTTCGATGAGTTCCTGATTCTCCTGCAGCACTTTGCGATATTCATCACATTGCGAGGGCTCTATGCGGGGATCGGGCTCATCTTTGTAGGGTATCAGGCTCTCGGCATTCATGTAGTCCATGCCAGCATCATTGCATTTCTCGTAGATGATGCGCACCCGCTTGAAAAGCAATCGAATTGTTCGAAAATATTCTTGCACCTTCTTCTCCGTGTTGTTGTCCCTGTGGGAGGGGGACTGAATGTTCTTGAGCGCAGAGAAGACCTCTTGGAATCGGGAGGCTATATCCTGCACAGTTTCTTGACCCAAGCGAGACAGCTGCACTATGTTGATTTCCTTATGGGTATTTGGTTGGGATATGGCCAGCATATTATTGCCACCGCCTCCACCGCCAGCCGCTCCTGGGACTGGATTGTGCTGTTGTTGTTGCTGTGCTAGATTTGGCGGCATTTGCTGTTGTTGTGGGCCACCACTGCCTCCTGCCATACCTAGACCCTGTTGTGGACCCATCATTTGCTGTTGCATTGGGCTGACTTGTGGATTATGCATCGGGCTATTGGACATCGGCACTCCAACGCCGCCTTGCATCATTTGTTGCTGTTGCAGTTGATGCTGTGGCGACATGCCCATTCCTTGCATAAGACCAGGTGGTCCTCCGCCAGCAGCGATATTGGGACTCATTTGCATGCCGCCGGGTCCACCAGGGCCACCGACGCCGCCCATCATATTCATCTGGTGTTGCTGTTGTTGTTGAGGCGACATATGCATGCCCGTGTTGCCTTGCATGAAGCTACCCATGGGCATCATGTTTGGCCCACCACCACCACCTGGTGGTCCTTGGTTCATTTGATTTTGACCATATTTCCACATTTTAAGAACGACTTAAAAAACAGCAAGCAGCAAGCAACAAAACAATTTCCAATCACGTTTACCAATACTGAACGCACGAGTTGCCAGAGAACAGCGAATCGTAGAAGGTGAATGACAATTGAGTGTTGTAAGTGCGGTAAAACATATGAAAATACATCGGTGTTATCGACAATCGTTATCGTGCACTGGGCTAATTTTAAAGTGTTTCAAATTGTTGTCGTAAAGAAAGATTAACTAATAAATGCGTTTGCTGCAATGGCAGGCGATGATGACAATGGATTTGCTGACTGGGTAAGTGGTGGAAGTTATTTATGTAATGCGTTAACTTAAGAATGTAATTACAGGGCGGCTACTTCGAGGCCAAAAAGTCCAAACTTGAGGAGCAATTCGCGGCCGCCAGTGATCCATTTCGCAAGTCGCATCTTTTTGCCGGCATTTCAATTTTCGTCAATGGGCTGGTAAATCCTTCAGCCGACGAGCTCAAGCGTATTATGATGGTGCATGGCGGCACATTCCATCACTATGAGCGATCACATACGAGTTTCATCATTGCATCCAATTTGCCGGATGTGAAGGTGCGCAAGATGGACACCAGCAAGATAATCAGTGCCCTGTGGGTTGTAGACTGTGTGGCACAGATGCGCCTGCTGGACTATAAGCCGTATCTGTTGTATACAAATCAGAAAACAACTCAACCTCGGTTGAACTTCGGCAAAATGAAGAGTAGCAATGATTCCACAGTGGCAGTTGATGCAGAATGCGATGTATTGGAACGTGAGCTGGGCGGCATACTCAAGGAGCTACAACAGGTTGTGGCTACTTCACCGGACAAGAACTCCAGCAACATAACCAATATATCTGCCACAACATCCAGTGGTAACACCAGCAACAGCGCCAAAACTGCCGTCGATCCAGCATTTCTTGGGGAGTTCTATAAGAACTCACGGCTCCATCATATTGCAACGCTTGGAGCAGGTTTCAAGCAGTATGTGTGTGAGCTGCGTCAGGCACATGGCAACCAGTCGTTCCTCAAACGTGCTGAACTGCGTCGTCAATTAAAGTCGAGGACATATCCGATAATGGTGGCCAATCGTTATGTGATGCACATAGATATGGATTGCTTCTTTGTCTCTGTGGGTTTGCGCAATCATCCCGAGTTACGTGGCCTGCCTATAGCTGTGACACACTCCAAGGGCGGCAGTGCAGCTACCGATGTGCCTGTGCATCCGCAGGCTGATCGTCAGGTGGAACAGGAACTGTTTGCGAAACGTTTCGAGCAGCAGATGCATGACAACAGTCGCGTCGATAAGGTGCGCAGTGGCTTCGACAAGAAGATGTCCCTGTCGGAGATTGCCTCGTGCAGCTACGAGGCACGTGCCAAAGGCATTAAGAATGGCATGTTCGTTGGCCAAGCACTCAAGTTGTGTCCCGAACTGAAGACTATACCATATGACTTTGAGGGCTATCGTCAGGTTAGCACGAATATACTTTGTATCTCAGTAATTTCTAGCACGGTTTGCTTATCTTCCCAGGTGGCCTTTGCTTTGTACGATACTGTGGCACAGTATACCCTCAATATAGAAGCTGTCAGCTGTGATGAAATGTTTGTAGAACTAACCGATCTAGTGCAGGACCTACAGGTCGATGTCATGACCTTTGTGACCCATTTGCGCCAGGAGGTGCGAGATAAAACCGGCTGTCCCTGCTCTGCGGGCGTGGGTGACAACAAGTGAGTGTCATCTGAAATTGATTTGATTCTTAAGGGACTGAATAACTTCTTCACAGGCTGCTGGCTCGTATGGCCACCAAATTGGCCAAACCAAATGGACAACATCTACTGGAAACCGAAGATGCGGCCAATTATATGTCTACCCTGGCACTGGACGTGCTGCCCGGTGTGGGCAGCAGCATGACCTATAAGCTCAACCAGGCGGGCCTTAGCACATGCGGCGATGTACAGCAGGTATCGCTGGTGCGTCTAGAAATGTTGATAGGCAAGAAAATGGCCCAGACGCTGTATCAGAATTGTCGTGGCATCGATCCACGTCCCTTGGTCTATGAGCAAGTGAGTTGGAAGTTCCTGTGAAGCCTATCCCAATCCCTAATCTCTCGAACTCCTCTCGTAGCAACGCAAATCCGTCTCCGCTGAGGTTAACTATGGAATTCGCTTTAGCAAGTACGAAGAATTGGAGAAGTTCTTACAACAATTGAGCGTGGAAGTGCACAGTCGTCTCGTAGAGATCAAGCGCAAGGCCAAATCAATTACTTTAAAGCTTATGGTACGTGCCGCCGACGCGCCCATTGAGACGTCCAAGTACATGGGCCACGGTGTCTGTGATAATCAAACAAAGTCCACGCTGTTGAAGCAGAGCACAGACGATGTTTCCATCATAACTGAGCACGTGTTAAAGCTGATGAAGGAGTCTGGGTTTCCGCCACACGAGCTGCGCGGCATTGGCATCCATTTAAGCAAGCTGGACGAGATTGGTGATATCAAAAAGGAGAACACCATCAAGAATATGTTTGTCAAACTGTCGGAAAAGCAAAAGGGTGTGGAAAACAGCTTCAGATTCATAGGAAATTGATATTTATTTGACATTCTTCTATTATAGAAAAGCCCGTCAATTCTTTTCAATCAGTGAAAGAGTCCGACGTGGAGACGAATCCGAAACCAGCTGGAGTTAATGTGCTTAGCATGCTAAAGAACGGAGCCAGCAAGAAGCAGACTAGCCACGGGGCGAGGAATGGAGAGGAATCTCGTTTGGCGCAAGCAGAGACCAAAGCAAAGCAGAACAGAGACGTCAATGTGCTCAGCATGCTGCGGAACGCTGCCTCCACCAGGAAATCGTCGAATTATGAGTTCATTGCGACCGTGAACTCCACTGTCAAGGAGAGCGTGCCCAGCTCATTTAGCATGTTCGATGAAGATGTGTTGGCTCAGCTGCCCGATGAGATACGTCGCGAGATACTCAGCTATCCGGATGAGTATTTGCGCATAACAGAGAACGAGGACCATGAGAACGACAAGAAGAGAAAGGAGAAACGCAACTCAGCAACGCGTTCTCGATCCCGTTCGCATGTGAGTGCCCGTTCACGCTCTGAGACACCTCCGCCGCCACCTCCCTCAATGCGAATTGTATCGACGCATGTGAGTCCCCTCAATGAGAGTGACCTGAAGCCATCGACCTCAAAGGCAGCCCAAGTGAAGCACAAGGAGCGCCAGAAGCGCAATCATTGCCGTGCCGATCAAATTGTTGCCGACTATGTGCAGGAGCTGCCACAACATATGTATCCTGCCATCTTGCAGTATCTCACAGATAATGAGACAATCCCCATGCAAGATGTGCCCAAAAAGAAGCCCAAGGAGACGGTGACGACGACGACGACGACAACCAGGATGACAGTGGCGAACAATGTGTTCATCGATTCCAATTACAAATCAATGCTGGCCACGTGGGTCAAGTCGGAGGATGTGCCGAAGCCAGCAGATGTGGATTTGATGTATATGAACATCTGCTGCCTGGTGGAGGATAACAAAATGGACGACGTCTACGAGGTGATGAAGTACTTGTGTCTCCTCATCAAGGCCAAGCGAGCGAGCTGTTGTCGCTGGCACATGGCCTACAATGAGATCGAATCCAACATACAGGAGAAGGTGCATGAGGTGCTGGGCTGTCACATCTACTTCACGGAGGCCATCGATTGCTACAAGTGTGCCTAGCATGGAATGTTATTCCTTAGATTATAACTGTATTATCTAGCGTATTATAAATACGTCTATAGCACGTATAATCCCGTGTCAGCTTGGCTAATTTATTTCTTACAGTGGCGGGCAATTAATGTGGGACGTTGATAACTTTATAAAGCCAAGGGCGGCGCTCTGGCACTCTGGCTCAAAGACAAATAGGCCAACTCAAGAGCGGGGCCAGGCCAACACCTGGCGGAACTGGCGAGTCATAATTTGCACTTTAATGAAAGCGACGTCGTCGCTGGAACAGGTAGAGTCACCGCAGTTAATCGCCGACGACGTCGATTGCCGCTCGCAATATGTAATTGATTCGCATGTTCAGCCCCCCCCTACCGCTCCCTCCCGACTCTCTCCACTCGCGTTCTCAGCTCCTCCATAACAATTACATTGCCCCCGTGCAGTAGCTATTGCTGGGATTGCTGGAAGAGCAGCAGCAGCAGCAGCTGCTGCGCTGAGCTGAGCTTGCCTCACTGGGTAATTAAAAATAGTCAAGCTGCATTTCTTGCTCTCCTCGCATCCGGTCGTGGCCAGCGTCGCCGCCTCGTTGTGCCTGCCATGCCATGTTCCGCGCTGGATTTACATGAGCTGCGCGCTTTGTCTGATTTAATTATGTGCGCAAAAGGCGTCGTTGTTTCATAAATTTTATGCATCCTGTGTGTGTTGCACGTTGCACGGTAGCAAATGGAGGGGCAGTTAAGGCCCCGCTCACTCCGCCAGTGCGCACTCCTGCTGTCCCAATGCTTCAACTTGAGCAAACTGGATGCAAATGTTGTCAGCTTTTTGATAGACTTGTTGGCAGCCTGCCGCGCTCACTTGTCAACATGTTGCAAGGCAGCGCAGTGCAAAGGCAGGGAAGGAGGGATATATTTGAGTATTTGACTAGACAGTGGAAAGCACCTGAATATATGGAGACTATATAATTCACTGATCTGAGTAGTTCAGCTTCAATATTGAGTGACAAGTGGAGGCTTTGTAGTGCATCAATATGAAGAGTAGAGTGTTGAGAGTGAAGGTTATATAGTGGTCTAATCATTAACTGCAGCTGCCACTCCCTTCAGATGTACCTCTGCCTTAGCCCTGTCTATATAACTGATCTTGCCTCTACCCCTGTCTTTGTCACTGCCTTTTATCTGTTGCTGCTTCAGTTTCTACCCTAGCTCTGCCTCTGTCCCTGTCCCTGCTTGTATCCCTGCTTTAGCTCTACCTCTGCCTTGGTGCATACTCAGCCTCCGCCTTAGCACTGCCTCTGCCTCCATCTGTACCTTAGTTCTCCCTCTGACACCCTCTCCTTCGTCTCCACCTGCACTACCCCAGCTCCTGCCCCTCCCTCCCTCGCCACTGCCTTTTTGGGCCACATTTGACTGTTCCCACGCTGCTGCTGTTGCTGCTGCTATTGCTGTTGTTGTTGTTGTTGCCAGACAAGCACAGTAGCTAGCGACGTCTGTCGCGGCTAATCAGACGTGGCACTCGCTGCGACAAGATCACTGCCAGTCTGGCCGGGCCTAGGCTACGGCAACATGTAAATATGCATAAGGCACGGCAGCAACAACAACAGAGGCAACGAGGCAACGGGATTGCCTGTTGATAATGGGTCGCAGCAGCAGCAGCAGCCACTGCAGCAACATCAACAACAACAACACACTGAGCACTGTTTGCTATTTGAGATTTTGCCGCCAACTGTTGCAGGCAACAGTTGCAGTTGCAATTGCAGCTCGCGAGTTGCGTCTATGTAAAACTTCTATCCAATTAACTTGGCGGCAGACGAGGCCGCAGCGGCAACCGCAACAGTTGCCGCCGTCTCTGCTGCTCTTGCTGCTGCTGCTGTCGACGATTCTAATCATAAGGCACCAGCAACGCAACGGCAGCAGCAGCAGCAACAGCCAAGCAAAGCTAATGAACCATGTTGCCGCTGATGAACCCGAGCTGATTAATGATGCCTGCCTGGCGCGGCTTGGCTGCCTCCTTTTGGCTGGGCGAGGGAACTTGCCACTGCAGACCGGCAACTTGCGGTTGTGCCTCCCCGAGGGCAGCTAACAACTTAACTAGCTCGGATGGTGGGCTTAGGGTTGTGCCGGCAAAGAAGGCCACAGCACAAATTTTGGCCAGCTAAGCAAGAAGAAGAAGAAGAAGCAGAGGAAGCTGAGTCCAAACAAAAAGGCACAAGGCGCGCGCACCTGAGAATGTTGATAGCCCCGCATGGAGCCCGTTGGGCAGACGAGAGGCCAAGCAGGCAAGTCCAAGTGCAGGCCGTTTTTTATGCCACTCAAGACGACGATGCGACGACGACGAAGGCGACCAAAACAAGCAGCAAGAGTGAAGAGGAGCAAGGCAGAAAGAGAAGGAAAGGCAGCGATGGGAAGGAAGAGAAGAGGAGAGAAGGCAGTGCGAGAAAAGAAGAGACGAGGTTGCAGGGCAAGCTGTGGAGAGGGGGCTGGGCAAGGCAAGGCAAGACGGAGCAGCAGGGCAAGCTAAAGCCAAGCCGTGGCAAGGCGGGCAGGGGAAACGCAACGAGAGGAGGTTAAAGTCGTCGCCGCGTCGGCTCGTTTGCGGGCCCTTTATCACATCCGCACATCATTTGCTGGACACGAGGACGCGCAGGCTGCGCTCTGCACTGGAGACTGCACTGAGAAGAGAATCTGGCGCGGCTGCGCACTTTGGCAATTGTGCTTTAAAGTGTTTGCGTCGTGACAAAATCAATGTTGCTGCAGCAGCAGCAGCAGCAGCAGCAGAGGCTGAGGCAGCCTGACTTGGAGTTGCAGTTGGAGCTGGACCCAGTTGGCAGTCGGCGCGCCTTGACAGCCTCTTGGACAGTGATTCATGGTTTAT
Source organism: Zaprionus nigranus (assembly GCA_018903425.1). Classification (NCBI taxonomy): domain Eukaryota; kingdom Metazoa; phylum Arthropoda; class Insecta; order Diptera; family Drosophilidae; genus Zaprionus; species Zaprionus nigranus. The sequence goes on along the minus strand of JAEIGD010000034.1, from coordinate 144,079 downwards.
TAAGCGCATTATGCCGCAGGACACTTTGAAGTTGCCAGCGAGACGAGGAGCAGCAGCAGACAGCAGCATGGCAGCAGACAACAGTTGCTGCACGTGTTTTCAGCCCTTTTCAAAGTGCCCAACTGTTGCTCTGATCCCCTGGTGCCTGCTACTCCCCTTCTCTGCCTGCTTCTCTTCCTGCCCGTCCTGCCCCTGCTGGCATTGGCAATGAGGCACTTGGAGCTGAGGCTGCTGCAGCAATTGATTACTTAACATGTTTTATGCGTACGGCAAGTTATGCAGCAACTGGCGGCGCGTTAATTTCAGTCTGTTGCTGCTGCTGCGACGGCGGCAACTGTTGCTGCTGCTGCCTGAGCTGGCCTTGGCTGTGCCTCATCGCGTTGTGTGCCTTGTGGCAGTCAAACAAATTGCTGCGCGGCAGGCGCTGGGCCGTAAATCAGCGCACAAGTCAAAACACATCAACGTCAGCATCGACAGCAGCAACAGCAACGACAACAGCAACAACAGTAACAACAACAGCAGCAGCAACAACAACTGCAGCCATCAACAGCTTCCCAGGCTCACTGTCAATATCAACAGCAACACCCACATGCCGCCAAAGTGGGCGTGTCTCGCCTTCGCCTGCGACTTCTTTCGTTTGCATGTGCAAAGCGAATTAATTACGGCAAATGGGAAACGAGAGGGAGTTGGCAGAGGGAGGGGGAGTCTGCACATTTATAGCCAAACTGTAAGTGGCCGCAACGAAAAGCAGCTAAAATTCACATCCGAAATCTGAGCGTGCTTGAGAACGAGATGAATTGCCCGAGCAGGCAAAGCGATGAAGGCGCGCGATAAAAAACGCGTCGAAATCGCGTCGGCGCTGTTGATTTATGCAACATGAGTGCTGTTGCCATACCCTGTAATGAGACAAGCAGGAGGAAGGGTGAATCGAATAGAAGTTGTTGTTTATTTTAAGTAGAATTGATTAGTAAGTTCAGTTGTTACAATGGTAGTACGCATTGCAGGGTATCTGCTAGTCGGGCAGCTTTTGCTACTCAATTAACTTGCATTATAAAGAAGATTAATGCTTAGCTTAGCTATTTCGCTTCATATCAAGTTTTTTTTGGAGCTACTTCCTAACTTTTTACAGGGTATCTGTTAGTCAGTCTCACTTTACTTGCATTATCAACAAGATTATGCATTAGTTTAGCTATTTTCCTTCAAATCATGTTTGTTTGAGCTGCTCTTCAATTTTTTACAGGGTATATGCTAGTCGAGCAGCTTGTAATGTAGGAAAAACAATAACTAATAACTCAGCAACTCAATTTTACTTCAAACTTTCCTTTTTCATTGAGTTTTTATTTTCCACTGCACTTACCACTTCCCTGCAAACTCTTTACAGGATATCTACTAGTCATGCAGTTAGTATGCCAACTTGGCATTTGCATTACGTATGCCAAAAATATGCAAATTGCCAATCTGAAGTGTGAACGCCGCCAGTGGCAACAACAGCAGCAGCAGCAGCAGCAACAGGGCAACATCAGCAACATTGCCAACTTTCTGTGAATTATGCCAACGTCGACTGCGACTGCGACTTCGCTGCTGGCGTCGCTGCACTTGTCATTAGAATGCAATCGAAGCGTCAGAAACAAATTACAAAACCATGTAAAGTGCACACTGGACACCCTGCCCCCACTGCCTCCCTCCTCCTGCATACACTCTGCCTCCCTCTTTGATGCATTTTATTCTCGATTTATCCAATCTGTTTTTTCTTTATTTATTTATTTTTGAGGCGACTCCGTAATCGCATTTATGGCCAACATAAATCTTGGCTAACAAAATTTTGCATCGTTGCCTAACAAAGTTGTCCTTGTTGTTGTTGTTGTTGCTATTGTTGTTGCTATTTGGGGTTTCTGCTTGAGCACTTTTATCAATTGGAGCCGCCACTCGCCGTTGCTGGAACTGGTCCACCAGCTCCAGTTCTCCACTTCTCCAACTTCGTGCTCCAAGCCAACTTTGATTTATTTCTCGACGCGTCTCTCGCAGCGCTGGCGATAACGTAGCGCGCTTTCACGCATTTTTAATTTGCCCCCACCCGCAAGGCCCCGCTCTCCGCATCCACTTACACCTCTCCCTCTCCACATCACTCCCCCCCTTTTGTGCACCTCGCAGACCTTGTAGATTTACTATAAACTGCAATCGCGTCGCTTAATTGAATTGCTCGCACGAAATATGCTAAATATGCGCGCCAACATGCCACGCCCCCTCTTGAGGGGCTTAGTTTGAGCAGCAGTTGACAGCATGGACAGGTGCGCAGCCAACTGGCGTTCCAGCTGATTAGTCAGCATCGTGTTAATCAGATCTCAGATACAATATCGCGACACAAGCAACGGCATTACATCAGCTCTGATCAGCTCCGATCGGGAAGCGATTACGTCTCATTATGTTATAATGCTCGCGAAGGCAGCCAGAGGAATGCAGATCACGCGGCAGATCACTGGGCAGATCACTTGGCATATTGCATGACATATATTGTATGGTATGCCTGGCATGCAGAGCAGTTGGAGGAGGTTGGCAAATATCTGTGGATAAGGAAATCGTTGAGAGACAGAGAAGGGAGTGGGGTATAGTAAGGGGTTAAGATTGTTTACTGGATATAGGGAATATAGTAGTTGAGTAGTTGAAACTGACTAAGAAATAAGGTATTCCATGGATTATTCTACATATGTACATAAAGCTAACCAGAATTCAGGTGTCAGTAAAGAAAAGGAAATAATTATAGAAAGGAGGGCAGTATGGCATTAACTAATCCGATACTATACATGAAGCAAAGTAAGAGGGGTCTATTCGGTTTATCAGTGATGTATTGGAAGATCAATCTTTAGTTGAAACATGTGAAAAGTAGAGGACTGTAAGTGAGAAGAAGGAAAAGGCAGAAGGTAAGTTTGGCAAAGCTTTCCAATATTCTACATAAGGATAGGCAACATTTTTATTAATCTATTGATCAATAATAGAATCTTTAGTTAAAAGGATAGATCATCAATACAGAGTCAATTTTAAGGGATTTTAGGTACTTTTATTAAGGAGGAATAAGCAATTAAAAGAAGCAATTGCCTCTATTAAAAGCATAGTACAGATCTATAAAGGGATACATAGATCATAAATATAAATTTAATTGTAAGGGATTTCAGCTATAAATAACTTATTTTCTTCTAAACACTAAGCACTTACAACAGCATTTAATATTAGTAAACTAATATCATAAATCATATATCATATATAAGCAATCATTAAGTGCCCACAGTAGACTTGCTCAGGGGGTTTTTCCCCTATTTAATAAACCGATAACTTGCGCGATTGCAGCAGCTGTTACATTTGTAATCCATTTTCCAGTTGCTTGTCACTTTCCACAGCAACTGTTGCTGGTGCTGCTGCTGCTGCTCACCCACTATACTCGACTCGGGGTGCACAAGCCCATGCAAAAGCCAATCACCAGTGCATTTAGTCATTCCAAATGCTACATAAACTGACAGTCTATTTGTTTTATGTCAAGCACGGGACTGAACTGCAGCAGCAGCGGGAGCGGCAGCAACAGTTGCTGCCGTTGACACGCCTGCAACTGCTGCTGATATGAATCACGGCGCAAAGCTGAACTAAGTCGAAGTCGAAGTGGGTGAGAAGTGGGGCGAGGCGCGGCGAACTGAGCATTATCTAGATAAATAATTATTCAAGTTAAATCGAAATCGTAATGAATTTTTCGCCGTCGCTTTCGCCGTCGTCGTCGTCGTCTCGCCTTCTCGCCGTGCGGGAGTGTCAAACTGACGTCAGTGGTTCGTTAGCAATATCGTTGGTGCTGCTACGGCGGCAACATGTTGCTGCCAGCGCATGTTGCTTGCCTTAATGGAAGCGATACAAACGCGCCGAGAGTTGCGAGTTGTGATTCCTTTTGCCGACTTTGGGCAAGCTTGGCCACGCCCAGCGAGAAACACCTGCAACCGTTTACACGTCGACTCGAATCGGCTAAAGGCTGATGGCAATTTGTCAAATCTTGCCCCACTCCGGATGAGGCTCAGCTCACTTAACGCCCCGAAAAGACGAGGCGCAATTATCCTTATTAGCTCAGCCCGCGTGGCATAAAACATGTTGTTGCCTGTTTGGCCGTTGCTGCCGCCAAAGGGCTTTTTGGCCGGATTTCTTTGGGGGATTTGGGGCAGCGCAGCAGCTTAACGCTTGTTTGCACTGATAAATGCGCAGAGCGCAACACGGGCAACACCTCCCAGCAGCAGCAGATCCCGAATCGCTTCTAATTGCAGCACCGAATCCGCTTCCAGGAAGGCCAATTTCACACCAATTGTGGCCCTTGTGGCTGGGCCTATCATTAGAGACGAGACTGCGCTCCAGACTTGGACATGGACATGGACATGAACATGGAGTCGGGACAGATTCACCAAAGCGCGCTCATCAATAGTTTGCAGCAATTATCCCTGTTTTCCTCTCTGTCTGGCTGTCTGACCTTGTCTGGCATTGTTGGGGCATTTATGGCGCCGCATACGCCGGCAATTAAACAATTCGCCTGGCAGCAGCAACTGCTGCTGCTGCAACTACGGCAGCAACAATGCCGCCTGCTGGCCAAATTAAGCGACCAAGCGAGTCGCAAGTTTGGCCATAGTTGGTCAATGGAATCGAGACAAGTAGCAAGCGATAAGAACGTTGCCATTGTTCGCCTGCTTGTTGTTGTTGTTAGCATTGTCGCTGCTGTTGCTGTTAGCATTGTTGTCGCCGTCGCCGTCGCTTGTTATTGCCAGCGCTTTGTAATTATGCACATTATTGTTGCTGTTGTTGTTGCTGCTGTTGTTGCTGCTGCTTTACATGCTGTAGTGCCTGCGGCATGCTGGGCAATCAAAGAGGCGTTGCCACATTCACACACAGCTACCGAAAAAGTGCAACAACAGCAGCAGCAAGACCTGTAACCTGCAACCACTGCCTGCTACTGCAACTGCCAACAACATTCGCAAACGAGCTGCCGACGCCGACATTGAAGTGATCCCCGATCGACACCTGCGCCCAACGAGCATCAAATTACTTGCAATTCCCAATTCCAATTGGCCATAATTAGCTTATGCGCATTGCAGCAGCGACTAGAATTGCCAACTGTTTTGATTACCACAATATGCGCGATAATGATGTCAGCATAGGGAGTTATTATCAGAATCTTTCAAGTCTCCACGTTAACTGGCTCTTGTTTCTCTTTAACTGCAGCATTTAATGCTACCAATTGGCAGATCTTGTTCCAAATTGGCCTGCAAGTCAAGCTGATTCAGTTTGCAACTCAATCAGTTGCAATATTGAATTATTTTTAGAACAATTTAATTATCTGGCAACCTTCCCTTTGCTTGCGATAATTAGAAGGTGTTTTCTGCAGCGATAAATAAATTTGCAAGTGCATCGATAGTTTTGCCAAACAACAGAACTGTTAACGTTTAACATAGGAATGTTAATAACAGTTTTAAGCAGTTTTTGCAACGATAAATTCGTGACAAAATTCGTTTACGAGAGGAAACTTTCCTAGTTAAACTAAAGAGTTATCTTCCCCCTATTTCCCACATTCTTTACCTCAGCTACGCCTGCTGACCCTGCCCGTCTGCATTTTTCGGAGTCCCGTCTTGGCGTTAGGTCCCCATTCCGGGCGCAATTACTGTACCCATCAGTCGTGATTTATGCGCTCAAACAACGCGCAACAACGTGGCGCATGCAGCAGCAGCAGCAGCAACAGTTGCTGCAGCAGACAACGCATTGCTTGGCCCCGCAGCTAATTAATTTGCCATTTGTGTCCCATTAGCGTAATTGTCTGTCAGTTAAGACTCGCCATATACCCCCCTTTGACTTTATAAACGGCCAGCGACGACGACGACGACGACGATGACAACGTGGCCAGCAGCAACAGCAGCAGCAGCAACGCCGGGCAGGCAGACTAGGCAAGGCAGGCAGCTTCAACTAGCCAAGTGACCAGCGCATTGGCAACCTTTGCTTGCGTTTAATGTGTCACCATTGTTGCTGCTGTTGTTGTTGTAGTTGTTGCTGCTGCTGCTGCTTGTGTTGTTCTCTTAGTTGTTGTTGTAGTTGTTGCGGGGTAATTTGCATACAAGCTAAACACGAGGCGACATTTATGTGACACGCCACGCATTTAATTTAAATTTGTTGTCAGTTGGCGCCTTTAAATTGAATTGGGGGCGTGGCACATCGGACAATTGCAATTCTAATGGCGCCCATCGGTCTCAAGGAACACCTGCGCACACGGCCCACACAATCCTCTCCAGAACACGAGCAGCTGCACTCGGCCAAACTGGAACTGGGCAGACGACAGACAGGCAGGAGGCAGCAGGAAAAGGGGGAGGAGGACGATGGGCGACCGTGTCTCTGGGCGTCTTGTCGGCACGTTTGCCTTATAAAGGCAACGAGACGTTGTCGACTCCCATGTTTGTTGTCTGCGATTGCTGGCGCAGATGTCGCCTGTGACTGTGCCTGGCCACATGGCCGTGGCTCACGTTGCGTCCCTTCAGGCAGCTGCTCATGGGCCCACGCACTTGTCCACAGAGAGAAACAAACAAACAAACAGACAGAGAGACAGACAGACAAGGAGACCCAACAGCAACAAACTCAATTTGCAATAGAAGCAGCAACAATAGGAGGCAGCAACGGCAGTAACAATGTTGCAGCAGCAGCCGCAGACCAGGCAGGAATGGGCGTGGGCGTCGGGCGTTGATCTGTGTGCCCCATGAGGAAAGAAGTCGTGTTCGCCCGCAGAGTCGATAGAGATTTTCTTCTCCTTCTGGTTACATAAGCCACAACGTTTTAACTTTATAAGCTTTATGGCCTCCTCTCCATGGGTAGCTGCAGCACTCAAACTCCAACTCCAACTGCAGCTCCAAATTCTGATGGCACCACCGATAGCCGCCACAGCCAATCCCCCCCTGCTGCGACTGCAAGTCAAAGTCCACAGGTTGCTGCCCTTAGCTCATTAAAGTTTCGCCTTTTTCGGGGCGATATCTTATCATAAAAATGCAGTTGCTTCAACACCTGCGAGCAGCAGCAGCACACCAAAAAAAAAAAGAATCCAAAAACCAAAGAGCCAAAAAACACATTTACACTCTGATGGAATTTTCGGGTAGCCCAACGGGGCACCACAAATTTCAATCAGCCATAATAAACTGTAAAGTATTTTCGACATTTTTTCGGGCATTAAAAACGAGGCAACAAAAAACATATTAAAGTAGAGCGACGCGGCAAGCTGAGGATTAAGCAAAAACACTTAAAATGGGTCCAAAAGATAATACTGGCATACAAGCGCGTAAAGTAATGAGATACATTTAAAAGGGATTTTTTGCAGCGATAAATAAATTCACAAATGCATCGATAGTTCTGCCGACTAGCGCTGTTAACAGTCTAACAGAAAAATGCTATAAGAAGTTTTACGCGAGTGTTGCTTCTGTTCTGTAACTTAACTCATTCCTTTCGTTGATTTTGCACTCTGACTACCTTGGCCAAGAAATTCAATTAAGCAACTGTCTTTGTGCATTTTGACATAACTCAAAGGCCGATTACCTTTCGGGGCGAGCTACAAATCAACGTGCTTGCCGCCTACGAGCACGGACGGGACTCGAGTCTGGACCACAGCAGGGTGTGGCGCCTGGACAGCGCAGGACATGGCCAATACCAAGTCGAAGTGGAAGCGCATGCGCAGCGGGTTTTATGCATTTTAATGCCGCGTCGACATCGACATTTGGAATTATCGAACCTGGGACATGGGCCTGCAACTGGAACAGGGTCCCAGGCCAAGCCGATTCGAGTCGAGCCTGTCGAACGTTGTTTATGTTGGTGTTATTTTCATTGCAAACAAATGATGAGGAACACGCAAACGCACTCAAGCCCAAACCGGGCAATCTGTGGGATGCGGACATAAGGTAAAGAGACAAACGACAGGCCGAAATTGAAATCACAATAAGCTGCAGTCAATGCCACAGGGTGATTCGGCAACGGCAGCAGACAGCGAAATAACATAAAATAAATTTAACATAACATTGAGCAAAAAATTTAACAGCTGCAGGGAAATTTATATTATGAGCAGGACATGACAGGAAAACATTCTGGCAACACTGCATGACAGCAACAACAAAAGAGAGAGAGAGAGAGAAGAAACAGAGCTCAAGAAACTAATTTAAAATTAATCGAATTTAATTCAGGGTTTTAATGGTTATTATATAAAATATAATAATTAGGATATGGAAGAACATATTGTAACTTGAGTTGCGCGCTACCGTTTGTTCCGCTTGCCTCTTTTTTCAATATGGCGTCAGCTGACGCAGCACAAGCTGCGCAGGTGCGAAGCGAAGCTTAGATGGAGGAGTATCTCGGATTACAGGCAGCTGCCTGAGAGGACTCAATCAGCTCGTATTACCACCGGTAGGCCAGCATAATCGGAAGAAAGTTCCTTGCAGCAAATTACCCGTGGCCAATTAAAAACTCATTAGGCAGCAGCCCAGCCAGAGGGGGAGGAGGCGGGGGACAGGAACATATTCAGATGCTGTTTTAATTGCCGGTTTGCCATGTCCAAAATCTTCGGCGGGCAAAAAAGAAAAAACGAAATCCATTTCAGCACGTGCAGAAGCAGAGCAGAGCAGAGCGAGCAGCCCCCCCAAAATGTGATGGGCACTTGCATTAAACGGAATCGTTTAGGCCACATCGCAAGATCTGCCACGATCAACAGGGAAGAGGGACGAGGCCGGGCAGGGACTGAGTGAGGCGACTCGGTTGCAATTAAAGTGGAGGCAGAGTCCATGTCCGAAATGTGTTCAATTTAAATTAACGATCAGCGCAAAATCACAAACGAAGCTTGCGAGGATTGTGGCTTGGCTTGGATTGGGTTCGGCAGCCAGCGAACGTGATTGAGAGAGCTGTAACGACAGCAACAACAACAGCAGCGGCAGCAACATGCAACATGCAACCGTTGCAGCTTCAGATGCGATGCAATTAAGCAAAAGTTTTATTTAAATTGCTGGCGCTGGCGTTTCTCGTGTCTCACAGTGGGACAGGGGCGGGTCGCAGGGTCAGTGTGAGAGAGAGCAGGGTGGGAGTGGGGGGAGGGGGAGTTAGCAACTGTTCTGCTCGTCTGCAAGTCGCACATATGTTTGCTAATTTCTGCGTGCAATTCAAACATTAATTAAACTCAACATTTTAGCTATAAATTGTTTGCTTAATTGCCATTTAGGCAGAGCACACACAGGCAGTGGGGCAAAAGGGGGAGGGGAGGGAAGAGGGAGATGAAGGTAGTGGAACCTTGTTGGATTGTGTTGCCAATGGGAACAGTTCGAGGCTGGTCGGGAGTCATCCTCGTGCGGCCATAAATAAATTAAAAGTCCGCTGCAAAATGACAGCAACAACGGCAGCAGCAGCAGCAACATGTTGCAGACAGCAACAGCGACAGAGACGGAGGCAATGTCAATTCAGAACAAGAGCAACATCAGCAATTGCAGCAGCAGAGGCAGCAGCAGGAGAGGCAGCAGCAGTGCAGCGGAGGCAGCGTACATATTATTAATGATGGCGGAAGCAAATGCGGCGCTTTTGAAACTGTCTGCCCCCTTCACCATGCCCCTGCTGCTGCTGCTGTTGTCCAAAATGTTGACGTTGTTGCTGCTGCTGTTGTTGCAATGTCTTTGGCATGACAAACGCATTGGCCTTGACAGTGAAGCAGCTGCATTAAGTAACTGCTGCAGTGCAGCATTTACATGGCTAAGTCGTTGCTGCTGATGAGTGGATGCGCCTGTTGCATGTTGCCTGCAACGGGCTGCTGCCTGCTTGCCAGTTGCCGTTGCTGTAGTTGCAACAGTTGCTGACATTTCTTTTCTTTTTTTTGGCCTCAGCCCACTGAGGCAAAAGCGCAGCTGCGGCGCCCCACGGGCGACGCATAACTTGGCACCAAACTGGCAAATCGTTTTCACTACCAACTGTTCCCCCTATTCTCCTACCCCTACCCCTGCACCACACTCTCCTCGGGTGCACCCCTTTGCTCATGGCATGCCAAATAGAGGCGCGTTGCCAAAACACAAAGCAAAACGAAACGTAACCAAATCGTGGACAAAGATCACTCCCCGTTGTTGTTGTTATTGCTCTTGTTGTTGTTGCTGTTGTTGTTGCCTGTTGCGTTGGCCGTGTAAGACAAAACTGCAGCCAGTTGTTGCCTTTGTTGTTGCTGCCTGGCAAGCTCCAATTCTCTTTTGCATGTTGTTCATTTTCAATGGCGCCAAATCTTAGCCGTGGGACGCAGTTGCAGACACAACGCAGACGCAACAAAATCCTTGGCTTTGCCTGTTGAAAATGCTGCGGTGCAACCATTTGGGGCACAGCCAGGCAGCCCCAACCCGATACGAGTTATAGACAAGCCGAGATAAGCCAAATAGTTCGACTACCAATGGGCACATGCTGCGCGTGACTTGTTGCAAGGCAAGGCGAGGCGAGCCAGGCAGGCAAGTTGAATTGAGCAGACGAAAGCGAGTTGAAAGAGGCTGAGAGATTGCTGCAGCCACAGCTGGAGGCAGAAGACTTTTAACAGGCAGTGTCTATTGTGCTTTAGTTTTGCTAGATTATATTAGGCAGAACTCAACTTTGCAGCCTTTATTATTCATTTGAACTGTCCACTTCACATTCCATCCACATCAAGTTATATGGAACCATTTAAAGTTTCTTCTATTCTTAGTCCAATACTTATAGCAGTCACTGTATAACAGCAAATTTAATACTTGTTCCTCTACTTCTGCGACTTCCTTTTAAAAAATTGTTACACTTGATTTTGCCAATTAACTTATTTAACCCGAATTAAGTTCTTTAGGTGTTGACCTTGTTGTCGCTGCGACACTTTGTCATTTGTTATTTATATTTCTACCCATTGCCAAGAAGTTATTAAAGGGGTTTACTATATATATAAACATAAAATCAGAACGTGATAAACTTTATCAAACCTTAAATCCTTGAACCAAGTCAAAATGTATATAATTTCCTCTTTTGTTTGTTGTTTTCATTGTGATTTCATATTTAAATTAATGTCGCATTAAAATATAGAGAAAATATTTAAAAAAATTCAATATTTTGCAATGTACTATATGCTACCTCCTTAGAAATTTGTTGATCCTTAACATGACATCAAATACCTTAACTCTTTTAAAAAAATGCTAATTTTTTTTATAGTTTTAAATCTAGATTGTTGTTGCAAAATTATATAATATATTTAGAAAATTTAAAAAAGTTATAATTCATTCATGCTACCTTTAAAATATGTTCGAAATTCTTTACAATTTTAAATCATTAGTTTTCATTTTAAATCAATTAAATTAGCATAAGAAACGATTTCAAAACAATTTCCCAGACAAATTAAGTAAAACACTTGAAATAAACATTATAATCAGCAGCTCAGCATACCTGCTGCAACTTTATGATTACAGGGTATGCAAAGTACACTCATCGATTGTGCAACATTGCAGGCGGTACATGTGGAATGCCACACAGCATCCGTTTAACGAGTCTATTCCACTCGATTAGCCACTAAACGGGCTACTTTATAAGCCATTCCACTGGCCACTTTGCTGCACTTTGGCGTCTTTAATGAGTCCGCCAACTGCTGCTGCTGCAACTGCTCTTGCAAGTGCTCTTGCAACTGCTGCTGCTGCCAGGTTTCTAATTAGCCAAGCTCCCCCCTCTGCGCCCAGCAGCAGACAGAAGCCATTTCGCAGTGCATTCGTTTATGCAAATGCCACAACAGCAGACGGCGGTGTCTCTTCGGGGTGTGCAAATGACAAACGACTTGCGACTTGAACTTGTGACGGGGCCCCAAAAAGGAAACACTCAAAGGGAGAGAGAGGGGGGAGGGGGAATTATTGCAGTTGAAAATTAAATTGCAATTTTTTTAATAAAGTTTGTCGTTTTGTCTGTCGTTCAACTCGTAAATATAGTGGGCTGAGTGTGTGTTGGTGTGTGTGTGTCTGTGTGTTATGTGCGCTGCAAGGGGTCCCAAGGTGAACCGCACGCAGCCGCGCAGGTTTGTGTCTTAAGTCATTTTTGCTGCCACGTTTGTGTCTTAAGTCTTTTGGGTGCGTGCACGATTTGCATTGCGATTTTTTTAATTGATATTTAATTGCTGCACACACACACATACACACACAGAGTCACTTGTCCGGGTGTTTATGTGCATAAATATGCATATGAATTAAATATGTAGAATGAAGTTATTTTCGCCTCTACAAAACGGCTGTAAAAACAGCTGTATATATATTTAAATATACATTTATTAATGTCTGCTTATTGGCTTGAAGTGCCCATTCTAACCAGTCTTTTATTGATTCTAAACAGCTGCAAAAGTTCGCGATTTTATTTTATTTTATTCAAAAACATGAATATCAAAAAAAAGGAAAAGAATTCTGAAGTCGTAAATGGGAATTTTGGACTTGGGTTTAACGATCGCCGCCAACTGTGCAAACTCTTATGACACTTGGCACAGGTATAAAGCGATATAAAGCTCGATAAAGATTCGATTCATTGCTGGGGAAGGCAGTTGAATTGCTGCAGATGCTGCTTTATCTGCCCGCTCTCTATTCTATGCCCCATTGTTATGCCTCCTGGACCATCTAACACTTGCCTCAAGCTCAATTGAAGTTCTCACGTTCGAGCTAATTCAAGCGAACTGTTCACTTGGATTCTCTTTCGGGGCAAACAGGAAACTCATTGAAATGTCTTTTGTGCGACGACTGCGATAATTGTGTGGGAATAGGCAGCGTTGGCGACAGCTGTAGCCAGCTGTATAGCTTTATGGCTAGACTCTATTGGGGTCTGTCGTCCACGTCGCAGTCCTCTAATTGCGACTAACAGTCCCAAATTTGTCTTGTCCGTTGTGGGCGCTCGTTGCGCACATTGGCAGGCTTCAATTCAATTGGCTCCACGACGATTAGACTCTAAGAAAGGCGAGAAGGAGACAACGCAGAGTAAGGTTAGTGAATGGCAGAGGAAGAGAGGGAGGGTGGGAGAGAGAGGAGGCAGCTGTCTGATGGCAACTGATCGATAGCTTTATAATAATATGCGCCGAAATGCGGCCGCATAAATCAAAGCGAAGATTGCGTAAAGCACTTTTATGATTCACGGTGGTAACTGTGAAATAAAGGTAGTGTATATACATATAATAAGTATATATATATGTACATATATCTTATATCTTAAAGGCGTGGGGAAATATGTTGAAGAAAGAAGGTAGATAGATTTAGTTTCTAAAAGTAAACTTGCAGATCTACTAGATTGATAAGACTGTTGATTCTAGGTCATATAGGTTACATATGGCACATATAGCTTAGATAGCTGAATCAACAAGCTAAACAATTTACTTAGACTTGCAAGTCTTTAATCTAGATCTCAGCTATAAGAAAAACTAGTGTCAGCAAATTAAACATGTAGATTTTCCATCTTAAAAACATTTCCATGTCTATCTCAAATCTTGTGTGAAGTTCTTTTCTAACAGAAAAACATATTCTCAAATATGTGTTGAATATAGAGTTTAGATACGTCTTACTAGTACTTATATGTCAGTTATAAATAGAGTTATAATCAGAAAACTTAATTAACAAATTCATGAATATCAAAAAACCTTTTCACACTCAGCTCAAGTTCATAACTTTCTTTACTGGATCTCAATTATAAGAAGAGATTCAGTCAGGAAATCAAAACCAGAGCTTCTACTACACCAATCACAGTTCAGTTTCACTTCAAACCCTACAGGGTATGCATCAGTCGAGCTAATGCCTCATACTTTCCATTGTTTATGATACTCGCAGGCAACTTTTAACGCCAGATAATATATACGCTATATATAAAACGCAGCGAAAAGATTTTTTCCCATGACCTCGTGCGACGGGCAGTTCCCCATTGCTCTGGGCAGGCAGGCGGCTTCGTGTAATTTCAAGATGCATTCAAATCGGACGACAACGATGGAGACGACGGCGACGACGACGACACGACGACGCGACGACGACGATGACGACGACGACGACGAGGCGACGTGACGTTGAAATTAAATCAACTGGACTAGAGAAGCGCCCGGCCGGGGACCAGTTAGCCAGCTGGGCAGACAGACAGGTATGCAGGCCAGGCGGGGCTGGCCAGACTGAGACTGTCCTGGCTTGGCCAGACCACTTGACCAACTGTGGAGAGATGCCTGGCACTAACCCTGTCTGACTAATGCGCGACGTGACGTTGCCGGCAATGAGCGAGCGAGAGCGCGGTGCAAATTGTTTAGCATTTAGCCAGATTTAATTTGTGGCTGGCCATCATCGCCGCTGTCTGTGCAATTTGTTGCCATAATGCGCTGCATTAATACGACGCACGACCCAGCCCAGCAGGGTGGGAGGGGCGTGGCCGAAGACGACTTTGCAACCGCGGGCGACAATTTTGATTAAAATGCCATTTAGCTGCGGCTCGGGCAGAGCTCGAGCTTAATAAAGTGATCCATGTGCGCTTTGCTAATCCCTTGAGTAAGTGACTAATTGTGCTGCCAAGTCGTGGAGTCAGCTCAGCAGGAGCAGCAGCAGCAGAAGGAGGAGAAGGAGCTGGAGCAGGAGGAGGTCAAGACTGTGCCACGTCACGTATTGCTGCAAGGGCAAACTTGCAACGCGCAGTTCAAGTTGATTGCCAACACGTAGCAGCGCAAATTGCCACAGGGCAGGGGGCAGGGAGAGGGAGCCAGCAGGAGCAAATCAATAATCTTCGTATTGACCGAAGCAGATCAAAAGGTCGCAGCGGAGAGCATCATGCAAATAATGATGCCACTCGCTGGCCCAGCAGACGTCAGAGCGGGCAACCGCGGAATGCAGACAGAGAGACAGACAGAAGACAGAGGGAGGGACAGAGACAGAAGACAGACAGAACACAGACACAGAATGCAGTCAGTGCTGAGCTGAGATTGCTGCACCACCACCAGCAGCAGCAGCACAACTTACAACTTGCTGAAAGGTCAACGCGATCATTTCCGCATGATTACAAATGCAATTCGTTGCTTGCGGCATGCCGAGGCACCACTTGAGTCACCCAGCGTCAGCTAGAGTCAGCGTGATAGAGAGAGACAGCAAAGAGACTTCGTTTGCTGGTTCGTGTCTTAAGTCTTTCGTTGCTGCCGAAGCTTGCGTTTGTGTCTTAAGTCTTTCGTTGTGGCTTCGTGTACGAGTTCGTTCGTGCGCTTGCTTCGTGCTTTGCTTCATTGGCGTAGCGGGTTGCGACTGCGCCTTCTCTCTCTCTCTCTCGCTGTGTAGAGTTCCACAATGCGGGGCAGGGCTCAGTGAGAGGGGCGATTGTAAGGGGTATTTCAGGGGCAATGCGATTGGCCTTGTGGAAGCTATTGAGGGGCATTTGTGAGGGGGTTTTCAAGGGGAAGTCGCGTAGAGTTTGTTGTGGAAACTATTGAGGGGTGTCACAGGAGAGTTTCATGTGGAAACTATTGAGTGGCATTTGCAGGGGTGTTTCAGGGGTTTGCAGGGGTTTCTGGCATGTGGAAGCCATTGAGCTGCGCTTTGGTGGTGGGTTTGTTTTAGGGGGTTGCAGAGAAGTCTACACAGGAATGAGCAGGGGAACATGCCTTGCCATATGGCAAGTAGATCCTCAAGGGAAGCGATAACCCTGACAGTTAACAGGCAGAGAGCGGAGGAGAAAACCGCAGCAGAGCTCTTAAGGTTATCAGCCTAAAGAGCCATAAAACGTATAGTTCAGATTCGTCTGTGCCTTGATAAATTGAGCGCATGATGATCGATGCGTAGCTTCTTCATGCGGCAGCTACTTAGGGCACTTACAAACCTTCCTCTTTGCAGATTACAATGAATTATTGCTGGCAACTGCTTGCCAGCTTTGGCAACTGGACAATCGAGTGAGGCACCCGATAAGACAGTGTCAAAATTTAGCAACCGCTGACGTTGCGACGCTGTCAACATATCATTTGTCATTGGCAGCCCGGCAGCCGATAGCGGCAGTCGTGGGCAGCTAGACGGGCCAAACGGGTCTTTGGCTATGACAAATGCAATGGAGATGCCGCGCTGGACATGGTAGATTCACTTGCAGAGGCGAGAGCTGGATGTGAGGTAGTTGGGGCTGCCTGTCTCCGTTGCACCTTGAAGTTGAGCAAAGTTATTAATGAAGTTGCTGGCGAAATTCTGTTGGCGGCATTTGCCGCCTCACGGGCAATTAAGCTGCTAATTAAATGCGCGCCGGTAGCTGGACAGGCCCAGCCAGCTTGGCGTATCGCGTTGGGGCAATCAGGCAGCCCAAAATGTGCCCGAGCACGCCTCATGCATTGCAATTTCACTGAGGCTGCAAATGTGAGGCGACAGTTTGGTAGCCGACCCAAAATGGTCCACTTCATTAGGCCCCAAATTGATGAGTTCAATTAGGCGCGATCGCTGCACGGAAGGCAGCTGCCTTGCACATCATCGCAGGCTCCTCTCTCTCCTCTCGGGCAGGGCAGGCAGTAATTAGCGCAGAGATTTTCAAATTGCCGAAACTTGTCCAGCTTCAGCTTCATTCTTTTTCCCTGCTCTTCTGCCTGCGCCGAAATTGAAAGAGATGTGTGTCAGTTTTGGGCATGTTCCCTGCCCTTCCCTGCCCTCCCTTGCCTCTGCTGCCTCGCTTGGTTTCACTTTCGGCCGCATTGTGAAATCAAATGAATATGAATTCCACATCCAATTCCAACTCAATTCCGATTGCTCCTTGGCCTTTTTGCAGCTGCCGCTCAAAACTTCGTAGAATTCGCAGCAATCCTGCATCCCTTTTTTATATATATTTTATATAGTTCTTTTTTGATTTTCGGGTTATTACGGACTGTGCTTAATGAGCCCGTTTTGGAAATGGTATTCTCGTGTTAAAACATTGATTCGATTGGCGCTCTTAAAAGGTGTCGCCGGCCCATAAAGCGAACCAATCCGTTTTTATTATACATTCTGATATTTTTCGGTTCCTTTCTCTTAATTCTTGCCATAAAGTTTCGCCCCGAAAAATCAAAAGGAACCGTATCCTTTCCTTGTGCTTAATTAACGCATCAGTTTCGGCTTCCCGCTAAGAGGCCTCGCCAAAAACTTTCAGCTGCTGTCGAAATTGTGGGATCGTGTCAGGCTTTAATGCGACTTATGCCTGCATTTTAATTGTAATGCCCCCAAAATGGGTCGCCAATTCATTAACATAGTAGGAGGAAGAGAGGGAGAGGGAGTAGGAGAGAGTGAAGGCAAGCTGACCCATTTACAGGTGTGCAAGTGTCGTGTCGAGCAACAGCCCAAACAGTTCCCATTTAACGTTCTCTTTCTTTCTCTCTCCCATTCTCCCATTCTCGTTCTCATTCTCTTCTCGTTTTCATTTTCACAGTCCCACGTTGTGACTTTCTCACCGCGCACTGTCCCGTGTGAAAAGCATTTCAGCGATTCAAGAATGCTCCAAATGTGCAACAAACTGAGAAATTTTCGACAATGTAATGCGAAGAACTAAACAAAGAGAGCGCTCGAGTGTGCTTGACCCACGGCATACCCTATACAGGGTTGATTCTTTACAAAAAATATAACTTTAGTTTATTAAACCATAATTTCCCTATCCCAATTGCACAACTCTCTTGAATCTACTAGAAATTGTTTGATATAGTTGATATAGCCCTGTTGATTCAATACTTGAACTCTTTTTACTATAAATTTGTAAGTTAACGATGTACAAATACAATTACATGTTACTATCTGCTATAATACCCGAGATTTGATAGCAATTCGCTTGTTTAAGGGGTTATAATAAACAGCAACTCTTCACAACTTTTAGTTCTTAATTATTTATATTTTTAGCATCTGTGCATCAAATGTTCCCATTGTAGCTGCACTAATACTCGAGATCTGATTGTTTAACGATTACAATTGACGTTATCTGTCACTTGAGCTATTTTTTAAGCTATGCTTATCGCATTGTTATGCCTGACGTTCTACCCCACTCTGCGCACAATGCCAGGGTATACAACATACAACAAATGCCCCGGCCAAACGTCGATTTAATAAAGTTCTCATTCTCACATTATTCGTCACGCCGCACGGACTGCGCGTCTGCGCGCCCACATTCCACGCAAAGCGGGCTGACACAGTGTGTGTGTGTGTGTGTGATAATGTGTTAGTGTATGTGATTCCCAGTCTCATTAGCGGACGAACCAGCGATTTGCCTCCCCGCATAGCCAGCGACAGTTCCCGTTCCCATTCCCACATCCATTTCCATTCCCAACCCGAGTGCGTTCCCAGGCCGCATTGGCAACAACTGCGCGAGTTCTCGTGTGATTTTTATGCCGCTGTGAAGCAACAGACTGTGCCTGGGTAGGAACAACCCTTGCAGGGAGTGCATCCAGAGCGTCGTCGCGTGCTCTGCACCTGAGTGTCGCTCGCTTGGGGGTGGGTTGCGCGACTGCGCGTCGCGTGCCACAGCCGGCTGCATGTGAACACGGCAATTTGTTTATTGTTTATTGTGGCATGTTTATACAGCCGGTGTTGCACATGAGAATGAGCAGCGGCAAATTGCAATTGGATTTCCCATTAAGTTTTGCAATCGATTCTGAGTTTGCACAGCGGAAGATGAAGAACCTTCTCCTCTTGCTGGTGGAAAAGCTGAACTTCAATTTGATCGCTGGGGATCGCTTTATCATTTTATGGCGCTTGATGTGCACCTTTTGCTGGGCGAAATTGCCATCATCAGCAATCGAATGTTGTACGTGCAACGTTTGTTGCCTAAGTCTTTCGTTTTTCTGGCGAATTTCAAACGAATTTATTTTTATTGCATATCTCTGAGCAAACAACATCATCAGCAACAACACAACAACAACAACAACACGAACACTGGCGATATAAACTGATTTTTGTTTCTTGATTTCGTTGCACCAAAAAAGGCAACGGCAACTCCCATTAAACGGCCCAATAAGGCAAAACGTTGCTGAACGTTTCTGTTGTTGCAGCATTTGTTGTTGTTGCTGTTGTTGTTGCTGCTGCTGCAGTTGTTGTTGTTTTCTTTGTTAACTGGCGCCCACCACGTAGAGCGCGGCGGCGTCGAGCGTCGGCCACCGGCGCAGTCGCTTGTTGCATTTCATTTTGTGGCGCTACGCCCAGGCAGGCAGGCAGGCAACAACTGCCACATGTAACGCCCACCAGGCAGCACAGCCAGAGAGCGCTGACTTTGTGGCATATTCACAGATTTGTTTAGGCCATTTTAATACGCATCCCGTCACCCGTCGCCCCCTCCCCATCCACGTCGGCGTTGCAAGCAGTAGCGTCATTAAAGCAGCTGCATTTAATTTCAATGCCCATTTAAGGCTGCAAGCTCTGCCAGCGAGGAGGCTGTTGAAGCTGAAGCTGCTGCTGTTATTGTTGCTGCTACTGCTGCTGTTGTTGTTGTTGTTGTTGCCGTGTCAAGGGCTCACTTTTCCCCCAGCGCAGCTGCGCAACTGCTCCACGCATTTTTTACAACATTTTTGCCGCGACTAGTTGCAGGCGCAGTTGCAACAACAGCCTAGTTGCAGTTGTTGCCCCCTCGCCCCACCACACTTGCCTCAACACCAGGCAGCCCAGCCCAGTTGCCCCATCTCCCAACACGTGCAGCCGGCCCTGTTACGCGGCCCCTTCTGCTGCGCCTGCTGCTTTGGCTGCTCCTCTTGCTGCTCCTCCTGCTGCTGCTGCAGTTGTAGCTGTTGTTGTATCAATTAAAGTTGCGCTTGATTTTCACATGCGTAGGACAACAGGTGCAAAATGCTACAGCGGCTTAGCCCCAGCCCCAGCCCCAGCACCAGCCCCAGTTTCAGAGCCAGTCCCACTTCCAGTCCTAGTCACAGTTGCAGCCCCAGCCCCAGTCCCAGTTGTAGCCCCTTGCACAGTGATTTGAATTTTTCCATGCGGTTGGGCCGGCTGAATTACACGTTAAATGGCAAACAGGCGGCCCAGACACAGGTGCAGGTTGCAGTGGCAACAGCTGCTCAAATCATTTGCAAACGCGTTAAGTGCATCACCGGATGGGCGGCGGCCTGGGCAGCATCAACAGCAGCTGCAGCTTCCACTGCCCCACACACACACACTCATCAAACACACAAGCAGACGTCGCTAATTAAGATTTTTCACTTCACTATTTACTAAAAGTTAGCGCTAAGCTTTGATTGCTCTGACAATTGAAACAAATTTGAAGTAATTTGCCTAGTTGCAGACTATTAATTAAATGCTATTAATGGTTTATGCAGTTGTTTGTTTAATTAATTACAATTATAAATTTAATTTGCAAAACATTTGCAACACGCTATGCAGCTTAACGAGTGTGGCAATGTGGTTGTTGTGTCAACAGGGCACTTAAGCGCATGACTGTAATGTTTATTTATTCACTTACCCACTCTAAACTACTATTTGTTATTTCAATTTCATTTATTTTCCATTTATGCAGAATTCATGTTTGTGCAGTGCTAACGGGCAATTCAAATTCAAATATGGCAACTCCGCGCATATGGCATGCTCCGCAAATCGACCGACCGGCACATTGTAAGTGGCAACACTATCGATATTTTTTTGTACTACTTCAAATAAAACGTTTAAATAATTAAATATTAAATTTGTATATATAATTAAACTGGAATCACAAAACTTAAATACGATTTCCTACACAAGTTTGTTCACCACGATTAATACGCAAATTGCCCATACAGCCCTCGAACAAAATGTCGGCAATGGCCTTTCTCGCCAGAATACGTTGCGTTGGCGCCATCTCCTCGTACTGAATGGCCCATGACTTGGCTAGAGCTTCGGAGGCCTCGCTTAGTAGTATTGTTGACTGTTGACCCGTTGGACACTTCATTACAGTCAATGGGGTTGAGCTGGAGCAGGATGGCTCATTGAAATCCGATGCGCTCGTATCGGCATTGTCCATCTTCATCTCCATGTCAATTGCCATTGATAATGTTCCATCGGTTGCCATAGATTCCGACGTGTTCTCGAATATTTCAATCTTTGGGCTAAGCAGCATGCTCTCGTCAAATTCTTGGGGCGTTTCTCTAGAAATATTACTTAAGTCCGCTGATGTGCTGCTGGGAAGTGTTGCAGCAGTTTCCGAAGCTTCAATTGTAATCTGTTTAGGAACTGATTATCATAATGGAATGGATACAAGAAAATCAAGTATTACTTACATTTTTCTTAAATATTCGTTTTCTTGAGGCCGGGATTTCCCGGCTTTCTTTTTGTTCTATTCTGGAAGGATTCTTGTGAGAGCAGAAAACTCATATTATCGTAGAACCATAATGTGGGCTTGCACAAATCGGTATGCAACCCCAGTTCTTGCTGCTTCCAGATACGCATCTGTTCTCGTCTATAGTTTGTACGGAAAATATTAATACGTCTGCCTACATCGCTTTTCGTTGCATTTGGTTGAATTTCCCTTAGCTTATTTTGAAGAATTTCATAGGATTCATTTCGCAATTCTTTGTTCCTGTAGTCCGCATGATGTATGTCCCACAACTCCGGCATGTGTTGGTAGAGTTTTAAAAACTCGCGCCAATATTGTCGTTTTCCAGCACTGAAACGATCTGGTAGCCCTGTTGCCATCTTTTATGCAGCCAACTTCACGTGTCAGCAACCAGTTCGAAACAACAACAGAGTTCTGTTAGTTAACAGCAGTAGCTTGTGCGCAAACTATAAACAAAAAAATATTATTAAATGATATATTGTTATATTCTGTTGTTTTATGTTTAAATTTACAGGTCTTACACTGATTTGTTTAAGTATATGTACGTATCTGCTTAATGTATGCTTGAACAACCTTCTCGTGGCAGCGCCAATCACAGACTGACGCTGCCGCTGTATACGTTGTGTATGTATGTGTGCCTGCGCCAGCGTTACTTGTTCTCGATTGATTGATTGATTAGTTTCGTATCTGTATGGGGAGAACGGACGCGTGTGTGACTGTATATATGTTTGCAAATAAACGTATGTGTATGTATGTATGTACATATGTTTGTAGTCAAAATCTTGCCATCAATCAGCACACGCTCATCAAGATTCATTAATATACACACATACATACAGACAAATGCGCATATATTTTTTGCTTGCATGCCATGCATATGTGTATGTATGTACAAATGTATATAATTATTTGATAAAGTAGCCAGAATATTAATACATCAAATAATAAATACATGGTAATTCAAAATCCGGTTAAGTTTATTTTCAATTTGCACTTTATGTTTATTACTGTTATTGTATTAAAAATAACCTAACCACCCTGTGTCATTTGGCCTAGAAGTGTTTGTATGCAAGTGGGTGTGTGTGCAGTAAGTGCACGTGAAGCAGCTGTTACATGCGACGCGGAGAGCAGCAACACGTCCAGGCCAAATCTGCCGCTAAGGGCAGACATGCGCACTAACAACAAAACAACAGGCAGCCTTACATGACATTTTATACCGGTCAAGAATGAATGAATATGCATTAACTGCAGACTACTAACACACTTATGAACAACCACAACAAAATAAAAAAAAACAATGAATTGTACAATAATTTATAACTATTAAGCTCCCTTTGCGTGCACATGTGTTTTGTTTTTGGCAAATAATAACATATTCAAAGTCACCCTGTGTGTCACTTGCGTGCATTGCCACCCAACCGCACACGCACGCACACCCTCACACGCACATTGGTCAAACTATCGGTGTATGGGGGAGAGAACGTCTGCGCGTGTGTATGTGTGGGAGAGAGGGAGAGTGAGAGACAGAGGCCACTAGGCTGGCCAGCAGCTA
This sequence comes from Zaprionus nigranus, assembly GCA_018903425.1. Classification (NCBI taxonomy): domain Eukaryota; kingdom Metazoa; phylum Arthropoda; class Insecta; order Diptera; family Drosophilidae; genus Zaprionus; species Zaprionus nigranus. Next base: position 121,257 of record JAEIGD010000034.1, on the reverse strand, counting down.
AGGGCAGACATGCGCACTGCGAGACGGCGCATATATTTGGACTGATTGTTGTGGCCCGTGCCAGGGCCACACACACACGCACATACACTGACACACACACATGCACATATAGTAGAATGACGCGTGTAGTTGTTTCATTTGGTTTGTTGTATTTGGTAAGAGTAGAAATTACATATAGTATATGTATATATAATGTACACGTATTCTATGATTGATTGCATCTAATTGCATCTTCGAGATGTGGCTACAGCTAAACATATCGCTAGAGTCTATGGGGCTTTATTATATAGTCATTCATTCATCTGCCAGCTCTCGCATGACTTCGTCGGCGCGTGTAAACAGCTCGATTAGCCGATAGTTCTCCTTGTACAGGGCGAACTCCTCCAGTTGCTTCAGGTACTTGCGCGCCTCGGCACAGGTGATTATCGATTGACCCGTCGCACTGCCCGCATTGTTGTTGTCATCGGCAGCGTGACGTGGACGCTTCGCTGGTGGAGTCAGACTCGTGGGTGCCTTGATTAGCGTCGGCATGGGCGGAAGTATGGTTAAGGGCGTGGTAAGATCTTTAGCTGGACTTTTCCGATGGCGCATGGCACGTTGTTGCTCGATATACTGCTTCTCATCATCCACATTGGCTGCCAGTATTTCAGCCAACGAAGTGACACTGCATCGTCCGCCGTTGTTGTCATCCTCATCCTCGTCAAGAGCTTCGCCATCGCTGTCCAGTTCCTGCTTGATGTGCACAGGCGCCTCCTCCTCATCCCCTTCAACTGGCTTTGGCTGAGCGGGTTCCTCCACTGCCTTCGCCGGCTCAAGCTGTGTCTCCTGCTGTTGCTGCTCCTCCTCCTCATCTGTGTCTTTTGGTTCCGCTTTAATCTCCTGCTTGATGTCCAGCATCGGCGGAGGCATCCCAGCTGCCTTTGGCTGTACCGGAGAAGGACGCTGTGTAATGCTCTGCGCCAGCGTGGCCAGCGGTATTATTGTCATCGTCTGTGCTCCGCTAGGCGTCGCACCGGGCGGCAGAATCGGTGTGGCCAGCAGCACCTTCTGTGAGGTGCCCGGCGGCACCTGGGGCAGACGCACCAGCTGGGGCAGTGGCTGCAGAACACGCGTCTGCTGCTGCAGTTCACTGATCGACGGCTTTACATCGCGCGAATCTTCATCCTCCTCCGAGGGATCGGTTAGATCACCACCTCCGTCAATATCAACATCACCCTCGTCCTCATCCTCCCCATGACTGCTGGCGGCACTGACCGTTGGCAGACTGACATCCAGCTCGTTCTCATCATCTGCCCCCGCATCCGTGGACGCTCCCTGCTGGCACTGAGCCATGACATCCTTGGCAATATCATTAATCTGCACGGAGTAGCTCTGCGTGTAGCCGAACTTCAGCAGCTTCGTGTCGTTGTGCTGAATGTTGTAAGTGTTGCGAAACTTGTCACACCATTCCTGATGCGGAAAGAAGTTGTTCAATCCCATCGAGCTCTTGAACTGCAGCGCCATTTTTTGGATCAATCCATCGGATATGATGAAATCCTTGTAGTACATCATGCGTCTAATCCAATCATAAACGGCTTTGCCCAACATGGACACACGCACAACCTTCAGCTCCTGCGTCTTGGCATCCTGACTCCGTCGTGTGCGTTGCTCCCAGGCCCGCAAGATCTCATCCCGCTGCTGCACAATGCGCTTGATCTGATCCGGACTGCAGTTGAACATGCGCCCCACATGCTTGTACACTGGCTGGCGATCATACTCCCGCAGCGCAGCGACCTTTTCATTTAGGGCCAACACGTTCTTCCGCTTGATGCGATTATCGAACGCGACCTTCTCTGTTGCTGGCAATGTGGGTGGTTGCTGTGGCGGAGCTGTTGTTGTTATTGTTGTTGTTGTTTTTGCAGTTGCAGTAGCGGCAGCAACTGTTGTTGTTTTCGTTGCTGCTGCTGCTGCAACTGTCGCTGGCTTCATCTCAGAGTCTTCCAACTGTTAATGATAAACAAGGTGAATATTATTGGGAAGCTGTTAGACTAGGGTTGCCAGATGGGTCTTTTGTGAAATCAGTGAACAGGCTCAATCAGTAGATTAACTGATATATCAGTAGATCTGGCAACCCTAATATAGGCAAATTCATCTGTTTGTTTACCTTTTGTTTATCAGTTTGTTTTTGAGCCTTTTGCTCTTTTTTGCTGCTTCCGTTTGTCGCGCACACGCATTGCTCCTTCTGCTTGGGGGTTTTCTTACTCGCGTTTATATTTAAATTTGAGCTAAAAAATTACAAAAGTAAAACAAACACACCCATGCACACAACAATTATTAGCCGTTGTTTTTGTTATTTGTCTGTTCTGCGTTCACTCACCCTGTGCCCTGTGCTCTCTCCACTCTCACTCTCTTTCTCTCATACACGCGGCACCGTTACACACAAACGTACACGGCCTCCGTGTAGGTGTGCGTTAGTGTGCGTCCGATGGCTACGATTTTGCGCGTTGACAGCAGCTAAACGTCGCCCGTTGTGTTCTTATTGGTATTTTCTTTTTGCACTTCTTTCCTTTGTTTTTCGCTTTTCTGACACTTTTTCGAACTGCAGTTCACGGTGTATCACTGTTATTGTACCGCCTTGTACTTATTGTGAATTATTACAGCGCACACACAGATGTGTACGTGAGTTTTTCCTCGACTAGAATATAAAAATAGCTGCCCACCCGCTGCCAGCGACTGCTGTTTTTATTCTGTTTTCATTCAGTGCGAGCTGTGGCTGTGCCGTGTGAGCGCGAATGCGCACTGAGAGCACTTTTCTGCGCCGGCGGAGAGCTTGTGATAAGCCAAAGCAGCGCGCAACTTTAGCATGTGTGTGTGTGCAGTGTGTGAATGTGTATGCATGTGTGTGTGAGTGACTGCGACAACGCAGATAATGAAAACACAGGCAAACACACACACCTCGCACCTCTGGCCGTTACACGGAGAGAGGGTTGTAAAACATTTGGTTTCGTTGCGCTCTCTCTTACTCTCACTCTCTATCTACTGCGCATGCGAGAACTTTACAGTTAGTTGAACCAAATTGAGATTCAAATGACTCAGAGACAAATTTGAGATTGCATTGGATCGCCATTTTTGCAAAGAGAGATCACAAAATAGAAAAAATACTGATTAAATTTAGCACTTTGCTCTCGATTACTTTTGTTTATTTCGATAACATCCCTAACCGAAGTTGGTGAACTCGCGCAGAATGTGCGACATGGCCTGTGGATTGTCGGCGGGCACCATATGACCTGCCCGATTGATCCAGTACATGCTGAAATTGCCGGCTGTCTTCTCGTAACCCTCGAGCACGCGATCCACATTGATAGCCACACGGGGTGTGGCCAAGTAAGCCTTCTTATCGTTCCACTCCATGTCAGCGATCCAGTTGACAGCACCGGGTGTGGCACAAATAAGGTCGAGGCCTCCCGAGAAGACGCCTACCCTGACCGTGGTATTGTTTAGCAGTTCCTCAACTAAATCAAGATGAAATTGTTCGTTAGGATTGTAACAATATTGATTCCTACTCTCGCTACTCACCAATGTGCACAGCTGGTTTCATGAAGTCTCCTCTGAGCTTGGTAAAGGTGGTGCCACTCTGTGCGCCCCACACAACGCTAATGTTGAGCGCCTCTGTCACTGGGCCCAGCATCAGATCCGAGAGCAACTGATCGCGATCCTCGTCGACATCATAATGTACCAAGGTGCGGAACATGCGCTCTTCCGGGTTCATGTCAGCCAGCGTCCTTAGGTATCTGTCGCCACGCGTTGGCTTCTCCACATTGTAGAAGTCCACACCCTTCGATTCGGACAGCACCACAGACTGCGTCAAGCTCCATTGCAGCGTGGCCGTCGACCATTGTCCATTGTCGACATAACGTTTGGTTCGCAGTGCCGCCGACTCGATCCTATCGTGACCATCCTGATCGACAATGCCCACCTGCAGCAGGAATGGAGCCCATGCAAGCACAGAGTCAATGGGCGAGGTCCAGGGATCACCCAAACCCACCGAAACCAAATTGCTCTCAATCTCCTTTCGCTCTATGGCATAGTATAGTTCCAACGCGAATTCTGGCGCCATTTTTCCGCCATAACTCTCGCAGAAGATGTGCAGGGGAACTGTCTTGAATTCCGGATGAAGCGCATAGAATCCCTTCATGAATTCAACAAGATCCAATGCGATTTGTTTGTTGTCCGTGGTGTAGTACGACGAGCCATCCACATAGCTGAAGCCACTGCCCACGGGATTGTCGATGAACATCACATTCATGTCCTTCACCCAAGTCCAGTCACGGTAGCCACCCTCCAGGGTGACAGGTCCCAGTTCTTCAAAGTTGCCATAGCCGGTGGAAGAGGCACCTGGTCCGCCTTGCAGCCAAATGGCCAAGGGACGATCCACATAGCTGGATACATTGGCCGTGGTGTAGTAGAGCCAATAGAACATGTGCGCACCCTCGCGCACATCCACATGACCCCAATCCTGCTCACCAGGGCCATAACCCTTGCGTGCTGTGGGCGATGGAACAAGAAACACATAAATGATTTGCAGTAATCTCGAGACATGTAAATCTGTTCAAATATCGCCTCTATTGATCGATAAGATAAGCAACTAGCTCAACGAACTTTTAACTACTCCATGTTCCCTCATGCAACTTGGAAGTTCTTGGAAATAGCTGCGGTTTATTGTCTGCTGATTAGCACCTGATCAGCATATCAAGTAGTCTTCTCTCTCTCAGCTGGAAGTCTTTGGGAATTGGGTCAGTACTCACCGTTCACACTGGCAAAGCCGGAGAGCGCCAGCAGTGCCAGAAAGCCAATTAGAATACAACGCATTTTGCACCACTTGGAACCTTGTTGAACCGTTCACCTGCGAGCTTGGCAAGCGTCTGATTGTTACACGATTTGCGACAGAATAAGAAAACAGTTTGTCATGCTCAGAATTTCTAATCTATTCGGCGAAACTATGGGGCAAAGCGGGAGAAGCTATGACTATATCTAAAAGGGAATTTATGAGCTCAATGGGCTCCACGCGTAACGCCTTAAGCTGCGACTTCTGCGGCAGGCGCTACCAATGCAAGCAGCCTTTATCATCGCCATAAATTGCTAAGGAGCCATAGGCGTTAGCTATGTTATAATTGACATTCGAGATTGCATGCTCTTATCGCTAGAGTCTTCTGCCAAGTGTTGCCAATCTATTTGTGGATCTTAAGGGTTTACCAATCAATCCCAATTACTTAATTTACTTTCATTGCTCTTTTTTATTAAGTTAATGACGAAGATGTCAACCAAAGTTAGTCAAGGCGCGTAAGACGTGGCTCATGGCTGCCGGGTTGTCTGCCGGTGCCATGTGACCCGATCGGTTGATCCAGTACATGGTAAAGTTGCCACCTGTCTTCTGGTAACCCTCCAGTACGCGATCCACAGTGATGCCAGTACGTGGTGCGCTCAGGTACTCCTCCCGCTTGGTCCAGTTCAGCTTGTCGATCCAGTTGACGGTGCCAGGAGTGGCGCAGATAAGATCTAAGCCACCAGAAAAGACGGCAACCTTCAGTGGCGTGTTGTCCAAGAGCTCGTCAACTGTAGGAATTGGTTTATAGCTAAATTACTTGGCAGCTAATCCAGTTCTATACTCACCAATGTGTATGACGGGCTTCATGAAGTCAGTGCGGTGAATATCGAAGACTTCGCTGCTTTGTGAATTCCACTTGACATTGGAAGGGATGCCCAAAGTTTCGGCCACAGGTCCACGCATCAGATCCTCAGCTATTTGATCGTGATCTTCGTCAAAGTCTGCCAACACCATGGTGCGGTACATTCTCTCTAAAATTACAGAGATTCCTTGAAAAGAGCAGAAAATGGGATGCGATAGGGCACTTACCCTGTGGTGTCAGGCTCTGGCGCCTTGAATATCTGTCACCTCGCGTTAGCTTTAATATATTGTAGAAATCCACGCCCTTGGAGGCCTTCATCACTTCCCACTGTGTGTTTCCCCCACTGAGCTGTGGACTGTATCCAGCGTTCCTGGGCCACCAATTCGGCTGTAAAATTGGATGCCTTTGTAATGGCTTCGTACCCATCTTGATCGACAATGCCCAGTTGCAGCAGGAACGGTCCCCATGCCAGAACCGAGTCAATGGGCGATGTCCAGGGATCACCCAGAGCAACAGATGTTAAGTTGCTCTTAATTTCCCCACGTTCCTTGGCATACCAAAGCTCCAGGGCGAACTCTGGTGCCATTTTGCCGCCATAGCTTTCACAGAAAATGTGCAGAGGAACTGTTTCGAATTCCGGATGATTGGAATAGAATGCCTTCATCAGTTCGACAAGGTCCAAGGCGATTTCCTTGTTGGTAGCCGTCAGATATGCCGTGTTATCCACATAGCTGTAGCCAGTGCCCACGGGATTGTCAATGAAGAGCACATTCATGTCCTTCACCCAAGTCCAGTTACGGTAATCGCCATACAGATCTACTGGTCCCAGCTCCTCGAAATTTCCATAGCCAGTAGATGAAGCTCCTGGGCCTCCCTGCAGCCAAATTACCAAAGGACGCTCCACATAGCTGGATACATTGGCTGTGGTGTAGTAAAGCCAATAGAACATGTGCGCACCTGGACGTACATCGACGTAGCCCCAGTCTTGCTCACCAGGTCCATAGCCCGCCTTGCCTACGTAACAGTTAATTAATAAACTTAACAAACACTTCCGATTTCTATTTACCATGTGCCAAAGCTGCAAAGCAGGCTAATAAAACTATCAACGGACGAATTGCAGCGTTCATTTCCCGTGTACGCCAAAATTTGATTTGGCTACGGACTCAGTGGCGATCTTCATTTTAACGGAATGGCTTATCTGTTGCCACGATCATTCGCTTCTTTTTTGTTGTGATAAGTGCGCTTTAAAAGCGATAACTCAAGAGTGCCTGCATAATCAATTTATCGATAGCGACTGCACAGAGCTGCCACTGTGGCGCTAACAGCTGTTTACGTTCTGTGTGTTGTTATATATTCTTGCAACCTTTGTGTCTGGGCAGGTGTGTGTGCTGGTGGGAGTTAATTAAATTACATTACTTAAGAAATCAAAGCTGTGCCAGAGCGCTATGGCAACGGTTCGCATACCTAAACAAAAGGTTATCCTCTGCGGAGACTATGGCGTCGGCAAAAGTTCCCTGTTCCGACGCTTCACCAACGACACATTTATTACCGAAACAGACCGCAAGTCCACGCTGGGATTGGATCACATTGACCGCGAGTACAATGTGGGCGAGAAGCAAATCAAAGTAATTGCAGTTTATAATTAATTGTACTTGATATTGTTGATTAATGCATTGTGTTCTGCTGCAGCTCCAGCTATGGGACACTGGCGGCATGGAACGTGTGGCGTCTGTGACTTCGTCGTACTACAAGTTCGCCGAGGGTGCAATTCTGGTCTTTGCCCTGGACAACGCAGCGTCATTTCACTCGCTATCGCAACACTTGCTGGACATTGTCACCTATGCGGAGAATGCCAAGATCTTCATTTGTGGCAACAAGTGCGATCTTGAGGGCCGTGAACCGGAAGTGACTGATGAGGAAATAGACTCGTTCTGTGAGCAGTGCCATTCGCTGATCAGTGCCACCTATAAGACCTCCTGCCGCACGGGCGAGGGTATAGAGGAAATGTTCCAGGATATCTCCCGCCAACTGGTGCAGGCCAATCGCTCCAAAATGGAACTACAGGCGCTGGAACGGCAGAGCTTTCAGGTGGACAAATCCGCCGAGGCTGTGCCCAATGAGGAGGGCTCGTGTAGTTGCTAGCAGTTGGGGAACATTGAGTTTGGCTAAAAACAAATTGGTAGCAAATAATGCCCGACTCAATGCAAGGCAGAAATGCATTTTCATTTTTGACGACGAACAACTTTGTGGCTTTATTTATTAACGATACAAACAATTTGTAATTTGGTTAATTTTTTATTATTTGTAAATAATATTCATTTCGAATTTAAAACGAAAACGTCCAATTTCTTAATAATCAATACGTATTACAGTGGAGTATATTTATATATTATACATCTATATAGTTATTTATTTATGCAGATTCAACGAACAAATTTAATTTACTCACGGCCGGAGCCACAAGTCCGTATGGGAGGATAAGCATCGTAGTTAAACATTAAGAACTTTTTGTAAAATACTTCAACATGCATAACTCGTAATTAAACTAAAGCTAACAATAAATAATAAACAATTCTTGAAACATGGAATGTATTACAACTTATATAATCGTGTTTCTGATCCTGCTGCCTGCGACTATGACGTGGCCGCCGAGGAGCTTGGGGCAAATGTAAGATAAAGGCTGACGCCGACGGCAACCACAAAGCAAACGCCCACACCATATAGGACGACCTTTTCGCGCAGAGCACGCAGCATCATCGTGTTGAGGGTGCGGGAGGCGCGTCCTAGCTCGGCGTTCGTTTCCCGAAGACGAGCGCGTGCGCTCTGCAATGACTCGCGCTGATGATGCAAATCTACAGCGAAGGAAAACGTAATTAAGTTTATTTTGCAATTTATCGCTCAATTACTCAGCTGCACGTACCGTTTAACACCTGCGTGCCCAATGCCTCCGTTTCCAGGGCTACGCGATAGCCCTCGGTTAGCCGATTGCCGGTACGTTCGATCTGCTCCGAATTGTCCAAGAGTCGTTGCCTTTGATCGTTGTTAATCGACACATCCTCGTAATAGTCTCCATTGTTACCAAGATCTAGGGTGGTGAAGGCGGTTGCCAGTGTGCGTGCCTTGTCTTTGGATTGCTTGTATTCCGTCTGCAGGCGCTTCAATTCGGCCTGTGCCACCTGCAGCTTGCCATTGAAGCTGCTGCGTTGTGTGGGATTCAACTCACGCACTTCCAGGCCCATTTGCTCCAGCAGCTCCTGTGCCTCCGACAGGCTGCCATCGATTTTATTACACAGTTCATTCCGTTCGGCTGTGCGTGGGTGTTGTTGGGATGCGTTATCAAATTGCACTGTAAAATTTGCTGCCCCCCCATTTACTTACTCGAAGTCTGCTGTAGGCGTCCAATATGTGCTGTTATTTCAGCAATTAACGCTGCATATTGCTGCTCGTACTGCTCGAGCAGAGACATCTGTTATTTATTTAATTGTTACTATTTATTTTGTACGGGAATTGCGCAAAAATCTGCTTATTTATTTATCAACTTCTGTTTTGTTTATCATTTCTGTCAGAAAATGCCATTCACTGTGAAACGCATTCACAGTGTTGTTAAGCGCCTCAATTGCCCATTGGCGTTGCCAGACCAATTTCTTAAGAAATACCACAACGAAAATCATGTTACTTTTCAAATAAATTATTTATTATAATCTCATGGAATATCGCATAGTTTTAAACAAAAATGGCCTCAGATTCTGTTTGCCGGAAAAGATTACTTAAATAAAATTGTGGAAAGACAAACTATAATAATACTAGTTCAGTAATTGGCTAATTCATATGTACACTGTTCATCACATTTGTGTTTTGTGTTTTGTCATTTTTGCAACTGAGCAGCTTAACCCTCTATGAGTGTTGACTTGTCTCCCTTGCGCAGCACCAGCTCCAGCTGCGAGAGCAATCCAATGGCACGGAAATTCTCCTTGAAGAGCACAAAGTCCTCCAGTGGCTTCAGGTATTCAAGGGCCTGTGTATAGCTGTCCAGTTCCTTGAGCACGCTGGCCAAGGTGCCGTTGCCGCCACCATCCGGCTCCGGTGAGGTATGTCCATTTGTTTGGCTACCAGAACTGCTGCCACTGCCACCGCCACCGTTGCCGTTAACCACCTTCTTTGGTGAGCTTGGTGCGGAAGTTGTGGCTCTGGCGGGCGGACTACTGCCGCCCTTGACGGAGAGCACGGGCGTGGACTTGCCACTGTTGCAGTCGATGGTCTTGGGGGCATTCTCCTTGCTGCTGGCGCTATCTCGTCCACTGTTGCTGTTGTTGTTCTGTTCCTTGGGACTGGGACTGCGCACCTGCTGCGTGGATTCGGCCAGCGGCAATGGAGAGTCTCGTATGGTAACTGAAGCATTGATTTCCTGCACTTCATCGTCCGCAGGTGACTCCAGCTTGGGTCGCTTCGACAGCTGCACCGGCCTGAAGGGACTGACACGTTGCTGCTGCGCTGTGTTCGGTGGCATCTGAGGTTGGAATGGTTCTCTAGCTTGCGGTGGTGTTAGCGATGCTCCTGGCGCACCTGGCACCACATGTGGCGGGGCGAACTGTGCTTGCAGTTGCTGTTGCTGTTGCTGCATTTGTTGCTGCAGCTGTTGTTGATGGCGCTCGAAGTAGTAATCGTTGAAGCTGGTGAAGCCCGGATGAGGATGGCCGTGAGGATGAGGACCGTGTGCATGCGTTGGATGCCCGGGAAAAGGTGGCCAGGCTTGACTCATCTGTTGCTGCTGTTGTTGTTGTTGCTGCTGCTGCAGATGCTGTTGCTGCAGTGCGTAATGCTGCTGCTGCTGCTGTTCCTGGTAGGTTTGATCCTTGATATCCATGCTGTCATCGTCCTCCTCGTACTCTCCATACTGCTGCATGTAGTTCATATACTGCTCCGGCATCTCCTCCAGCTTGGCCACACGCTCCGCACTCGCTGGCGGGAACAGATGCTGCAAATCCTGCACAATATCCGGTATCCAGAGCGAGGTGCCCATCGGCTTTAGTTGATTGGTGGCCAACTTCTGGGCGAATCCCTGCAGATGCGTTTCGCGAAAACGATTCAGCCAACGATTGTCGGCTATGAAGGATGTGCTGCCAATCACCTGGCGTGCATTCTCTGCCTTATCCTTGATCATGCCGTGGGTGATGCTGCCGCGCAGTTGCGGATTTATATTGGCCCGCACCAGCCACTCGTAGACGACGGCATTGATGTAGGCGCACTTGCGACTCCGCTCGATCTCCTCCACCATGGCCTGCTGCTCGACGGCCTCCAGATTCGAGGGGACCTCCAGACGAAGCGTGGGCAAGGCGTTCGACTGCAGGCGACGGCCCCCAGCACGCTGGGATCAAAGTGAAGGGCACAAACGACCGGTTTCTTGAACGGTATGATGCGGCGCAACGAGGCGTGGCACGCTTCCTTCCACAGCTTGTGGAAGGGATTGTCCGGCCGGGGGAATGCAAAGAACTGCATGCTCGGGTGTTGCCTCGAGTTCGACAGGCATCCGATGATGCAGCAGCGCCGTATAGTCGGCATAACGGGTATATTGTTGACGCCCCGAATTTTAAATGCTTCGCTTTGGCGTTGCAAAGTGCCCGCCAATCTCGATTAAAACATAAACAAATAATGCGGCCAACTGCAAAGAAATGCGAAAAGCACTTTCGTTATTCAAATGTATAATAATATAATATAATTAAATAATAATTTCTTAAACTGCAAAATGTGATAAAATACAATTGGGCGTCTGTTTTTGGTTTGTCTTCTTTTTCTTGTCTTTCCTTTGCTGCCCTTTGCTTTGAATTTCTCCGTGGCGCTATGCTAGCGATCTGGCAACGCTGTGCACAAGCGCCACAGGTGTTTGCGTTGCTTGTTTGGCGCATTTTGTAAACAAACAATTAAATCTGCATTTTAATTGTAATCTATAGTGTTTTAAAGTTATCGAGTGCATTTAACACTAAAAACTAAGCTCAGCTATGTTTATTTATTGGACTTTTCCTTATCGGGTGCCAGTAAACATTTAATGTATGCATGTGTGTGTGTGTTGTTTGCTGCACACTTTAAATTGCAAAAATTGCAATAAACTTTAAGCCTGGTCGGGTAAGTCGAAACATCTCTTCCCAAAAACTTACAAACTTTTCAAAATAAAAACTTGCTTGTTCAATGAAAGTTTTTCTGCTTAATCAACATCAGAAACTATGCAACTTTACCCATTCCCCCCACTCCATTCCCTTTACTTACATCCCGCAGGGCTGCCACCCAATAGAAAGATTCGTGTTCAAAGTAGAAAAAAGAGGAAATTACACTTATTATATATTCAAGAACTGCCCATTATGTGCTGGAGGGGGAGACTCACGAAGACAATTTTCAGTGGAATCCCACATGATTCAGTTAAATTATTATCCCAATTAAAGTGAAATCTGTGAGTAATCAATGTGATATTCAAATTACGTAGGGCCCCCACAGATGACGCACTATATCGAACGGGTTTATTGATATATATACATAATACGTATACCATCTGTATTTATAATAGCGCTGACCTCGGTCTTTGGAAAAATACCATCTGCACGCACACATAGACGGGCATCATCTGTGTAAATGTCTGTGTGTGTGTGTGCGTATGCTAGGTACTTCAGAAAGTTTGAACATATAAGAGCAATACGAACAGCGGCATGTCCGCTATAAGCTACAGATACGAGCAAGCCATACGAGCATCTCGCACTCACACACTCACAGACACACACACACACACACGCAGTCGCACACAGTGTGTTGATAAATTCGAAACGCTGGTGAGCCAACGATGCGTACGCCTTCAGAAATCGATACGTTTTCCAGTCCCCAGTAACAGCCCCCCAAAACCAGAACCAGTCGGTCGTCGAACGCTCCATTATGGGAGCACCCAAGCGCCCATACCCATATCGGAGAGCTTGCACACAGACAGACAGACAGACAGACAGGCAGAGAGACGAAGAAACTTACACACAGATACAGATACATCTGCAACTTACAGATACAGATGCACATACCGAGTATAGCGAGATAGAGACAGACAACAGCAGCGCTTGGCTAAAGTGAACGACTTGGACACCGCCTACCGCCCACATCTCTGCCCCCTCACTCTCAGATTGATGATAATACTCTGCTGAGTCATTGAACAGAGTCGGATGCTGCCGAGCAACCCACCTGACTGACTCAGAGCGAGAGATTAATTAAGATGACTTAATACCCAAAGCAATGTCCGTTCTAACTTGAGAAATCGGTCGATAGAACCTCGACCTCGATGTGAATTTCCGTTTCGCAGGGGCAACCACAGAGAGTAACCCCTTCCCCTTCCCCTTCCCTTGCTTGCCTCTCTATCTTTCTCAAACAGGTCATTAGTTTGGGTTTTACGGAATCGGGTTTTATCTTTCAGTCAGTCAGCTTAGGGGTGGTTCACTGTCTCTGCAGCTGCGGCGCAAACTTTTGTATGTTGCCGGAAACTTACTTGGCAGAAAAGCAAAGTTTCGTAGTCCAAAAACCCTTCCACTCTCTCGCATCTTCAAGATACTCACTCAGCCAGGCAAGCAGGCAGGCAGGCAGGCAACCCGCGCGCGCGGCGCACCTTGACACAAAGAGAACGACGACGACGACGACGACGATTGTGCTTCGTCTATGCTTCGTGTGCACACACACACACACACACACACACACAAAGAGAGAGATAGAGATACACAGGCAGTTAGGGAGACAGAGAGACAGACAAACTTGCGAACTACACCATCAATTCCAATTCAAAATCTCCCCTGACTGACTTGCTTTATAAATGGTTTTATATTTCCTTTTATGTCGTTCAGCCTGAGCTATATACAGACTCGGAGTCGGGTCGGGTCGGGTGGGCACTCTCGAGTGGAGGCTGTGCTGTGCTGTGCTATGCTGTGCGAATACATCTTCAGCTCAGCTCGCTGTGATTCAGTTCAGTTCAGTTCAGCTACAGCTTGCTCTGCTTCAGCTTCAGCTTCTGCTTCATCTTCATCGTTTTGCCTCACTCAACTCGCCTGCCTTTCTTTCCCTTATATCGATTGGCACTTTATCTTAATCGCCTCGAGTTGAGTCGACTTGTCCTCCCTCTCTCTCTCTCTCTCCTTGTCTCTCTCTCTGTTGTCTTTGTCCTTGTTTCCGCGCTCTAAGTCCTCCTCATCCTGCTCCTACTCACTTGCTCACCCTAAATAATGGTTGCCTACTATGTGCGGTCTTCTTCTTCTTCTTCCTGCTATTTGCTACTGCTTCTTCTTGTTCTTCTTCTTCTACATCTGATTCCGCTGCCTCAGTCGGCGCTGCTTTGGGGGATTTGGGACTTGGTGAAATTTTCGTGCATCGTCATCATTATCATCAGGTTGGTTGAATTGTTGGGTTTGAGAGAGGGTCCCTCCATTGTGTGCCGTGTGCGCCCCGTATCTTTTGTATCTCGCTCTACCGAGTGTAAGTATATCTCTCCATCTAGGTATCTCTCCTTCTTTCGTCGTGGGCCTATGTTTCCCATTGTGCGTGCTATGTCTTGAATTTCTGCTTTATTTTATTATGTTTTATTCTGTTTTATTTTCGAGTATTCCCAGCATTAACATGTCGATTTCAGCTTCAGTTCCAGTTTTCGGTATCAGTTCCAGTTTACTCTGAACTATTCGAACTGTTGCCCCCTTCCCTCCTCTTCTTCTTCTTCTTGTCACAGCTTCTTTTGCTCACCTCGTTTCTTCATTTTTTGTGGGTTCTTTGTTGTCGGGTAATTTCGAGATTGATTTTTCGTCATGCTTAGGTAGATGTTTAGCTGGATTCGAGTTCAAGGTACTTCTTTTTGGGTTTGACCTTTTTTGAAATTGTTGAGATAAGTAAACGCGTAAATTGCTAAGGGGTATATGTACTACGAGGGCAGTTCGATATGTTGCTAGGCAAGATAATGATTCAGCAGATATAGAAATGGGTTTTTTTTATAGTCAAGCTGTACTTTTCTTGTTTAGCTGCCACCCCTTTTATCTATAATTATTTTAGGTAGGCAACATCCTTGCTTGATCAGAATAGTCTCTACTTCTGCTAGCTGCCACCCCTTTTAGAAGTATTCCCAGTGCTGCTTTTAAAAAAGGTTCTTTTTAGGAAGGTAATATTCCTGCTCCAGCACATTTGCTGCTTTTTTCTGTCCCCAATCTGACTTTGAGCTTAGCGCATAAAGGAAACTCACTTGGGATTAGATAGGGAGGCAGAGACAAAGAGAGAGAGAGAAAGAGGGAGGAGAGGTAGGGAGGGAGGTAGAGAGACGAGATTGCTGAGGGCGTTTTTCATGGGGATTTTTCTATGAAAATTTCTTATTCGAATGCAACTTATTGGTTGCTTTTGATAGAATTTTCGGGAAATGGGAATATGAATTTCTTTTAGCTTGAAATAGTCAAAATTTAGACAAGGTAAAGTGTTTAAACATGTATAGATGTATATGCACATTCAATATAATAATATATAAAATAGAATGTATACTATATACGAGTATATATACTATACTATATTATATTTGTATAGAAAGGTGTATACTTTCATATGTGCATATGTATATATATATGGGAAATATTAATGTATAGCAGGTTTTATTATACATTTTATATTATTATATGTATTATATGTTTATTATTATTACACATATATTCATACTATATAAAGTATCGCTGTCCATTCAAACGAAGCATTTCAAGTATAATATTATGTATAATGACTTTATATAGTACTGCACTTAAGTGTTTCGAAATGCGAACGTCCTTGAAAGGACCTGTTTAACAGCCAAACAGCTGACAGCAAGCAGGAAGTGACAGAGGCCGTGTCAATGTACCGTTATCAGACAGCAAGGCAGGCAGAGGCAGTGGCACAGGCGTGGGCAGAGAGAGGGAGGCAGAGAGAGAGATAAACGAAGCACGCTAACACAGTAAAACAGAAAAAGTCGCGCGAAAAACAAAACCAAAACAATCGACGCCGCGAAAACCAAAACAAAAACGCAGCCGACTTCGCTGCCGACGTCGTCGCGCAGTCTATAAAAGATGCAAACGGCAGCAGCAGCAGCGGCAGCAGCAGCAGCAAAAAGCGAAACGCGGCAAACATTTTTAAATAACGGTCAGACAAACAAACACTTGCTGCTGCCTGCTGGCTGCTGCCACCGCGTGTGGCATGCAAATAATGCTGCTGGCGTTGTCGCTGGCTGCGCTGCCTGTGCCGCTGCCTCTGCCACGGCCTCGGCCGGCGCCGCGACGTGCCGCATTTTTAATTGCAAACACAAACAGAGAGAACGAGCGCCAGCCCGGCAGAATCTCAAGACTCCGTTTTGTTTACATCGCGGGACAAGGCACACACACACACACACACACACATGCACACTGCACACACACACAGAGAGATCACACATACGCCGTGGTTTACTCACATTGGCACTGGGATACGCTGCACGATGCTTGGCTATGCTCGACTTGTGTCTACCGGGTCGAGCTATACAAATATCCAATCAAATGTCGCGCGAAATCAAATGGGAATCAATTCAAAACACAAACAGTTCCTGGCCACACACACACGCACACACTGTGACACTATCAGAGACACAGATACAACAACTCGACTCGAGGAAGAAGCAGACAGAAAGAATCATCGACGGGATTCTGTGACGAGGTCGCGCGCGAGCTGTGAGAACCGCTTCGGACGAACGTTCAGCACAAAGTGAAATATACGAAACTAGTGACAACACATCGCCCAACAACTGAGCAGAGCTACAGCTACAGCTACAGCGCGAGCGACTCGACCGACCGTCCGACCCGACCGACTCGTTTTTCCCATCTATAGGAAATATTTAATCCCAAACAAGCCAAGCCAAACCAAACCAAAAACCAACCGAGCAAGCAAGAGACACAGCCAAGCCAAGCCAAGCTAAGGCAAGGCAAGGCAAGGCAGGGCAGGCGGCAGGGGCAGGCGTGCGGCATGCGGCATACGGCAAGGACGGGCAGAATACCTCTTGACGCTGGCAGCGCAGTCGACGTCGACGTTAGACGTGCAAAGTAAATACTCAGTGGCAGCGACAGCGACGGCACCACGAACCTGACTGTCAGTCAGTCGAACAGTTCGTGCGTTCCTTCAGTTCGTCAGTCAATGGCAAACCCGAAGTTCATCCGATGTTTGGGGTGCTTTTAGCTACTACTACTACCAGCCGTGTGTTGGGGCCCTTCACTGCCCACTGCTCACTGCCTCTGCAGCTCCCTCTGCGCCCTCAAAGCATTATGCGCTTATTTTTCTTTCGAGTGCTGCTTGTGGGGAGGCGGGGGGCAAGGGGGGGGGTGTATAGGAAGGTTGGTCGTCTCTCGTTTATATGGCGTGCTCTGCTGGGATTTCATAGAGGCATACATATACTACGATGCTTTCAGACGTAACACCCGCCAGACAAGCTAATGCTCAAGTCGTCTAAGTGTGTGTGTGCGTGTGTGTGAGTGCTTAGATCCGTGTGTATATATATATACCTTGATATACCTTGATATATACATTTCGATTTTTAATGTCTGCTTTATATCGTTAAAGTGTTTTATGTACCCGAATTGCACATAGAGTATCCTTGGGGTTGTTCTGATTTCTCGGGACTTCTAACTTATGCACAAGAAATCCCTGTCGATTCCCTGAGGTTTTTCGCTTCAAAATTCATCCCTAGCACACACAAACCTCATTTAACTCAGCTCTATGCTGAGTTATCATGAAAAGGAAACTTACACAAGATTCTATTGATATACCTGGTGCATATTTCATGTGCATAAATCATCCCTAGCATTTACTGACCTCAGCTAACTCAGCTATACGCAGTGCTATCAAGAAATGGAAAACTACACAAGATAAATCACACAAAACTCCATAAAGATCGATCGTTTGGACTCGGATAGATCAACAGATCTCTAGCAATTAGCACGTCACAGTGCGATATATAATACCAAATTGATAGAAAGATATGTACATAATATATTATATATATTATATATATAGAAACATCATCTTGTGCGAGGAAACAAGTTTCCGCATGCTCGCATCATCATCTTCATGCGTGAGATACATTTGTATCTGTAGCGTCTGTTCGGTTCCCAGGTCATTATTATATGTATATTTCATACATATCCGTTAGCGAAATGCCAGAGCAGAGTTTCAATCTATATACACAGAAAAATCCGTTCTACGCCAACATCTTTGCCACACTCATTCTCCTCTGTGTGTGGGTGTGTGTGTGTGTGTGTGCACACTTAAGTACAAACTCGTGCATACATCGAGCTATCTCTAAGAGATGCTGAGAAGTTGATACCACAGCGACGTGTGTACATATACTACATATATATCTGTATATCTGTAACTTGAGGTATTGCTCTGCCTCTGCTCGGCTCGGTTCGTTTGCCCGAATAGCGACAGCGACGCTAGCAGCAGCAGCAACAACAACAACAGCAACAACAACAACATGCAACACTATAAACGTGTTGTAGTTAAACCCATTATCGTTGTAGTTGTGGGTCGCCCAAAGCAATTTGATGGATTAGTTTTAATACGAAGGTCTCAGAGTCGGAGTCGAGGCAAAGAAATGGATAACGCCTGAGTTTGCTCGTGGGGGTTTGAAGGTTTGGGGGCCCAAGTCATCTTCGGCTCTCGGGCTTTGTTCGTTTCGTTTCGTTTCGGGTCTAGGTTTGGGTTTGAGTTGGGTCTGTGTCTGTGTCTGGGTTGGGTTCTATTCGATTCGATTGGATTGCATTGGATTGGATGGGATTCAATGGGATTGAGTTGAATTGAGCTGAACTGAACTGAATTCAAGTGAATTGAATTGGTGGTTGAAAAATACGAATTTAATTCTATATACAACACATATCATGTATGTACACCTACGAGAGATGCGCGTATATATAGATATATATGGCAGCTAAACCGCATACAGAGCAGCATCCATTGGGGTTGGGGGAGGGAGGGGGGTTGCAAGGTGCCAACTGGGAGCGAGTTACGCCTCAAGTTTTCCCAGAGTTGACGACGATGACTCGACATTAATATACATTATATTTTGTGCAGCTATCGACTGACCAGCAAAAGTTTTCAAATGCTTTTGGGTCGAGCCAAGGAAAGGGAGGGGGATGCGAAGTGGACCAAAAAGAAGGAGGAGGTGGAGCAGGAGGAGGACTGTAAGCCCTTTGGCAACCTTTCGAAAACGGACGAAGCAAACGAGCGAAGAAAATGACCTTTCCTTTTGCGTTTTACACGAAAACCGAATGATTACGACCAGGATGAAACGCGCACACACACACTTACATACATATATACATTCACAGTGACACATCGTTATGCCCTCACACACACACACACATTTATTCGCTCACTCGCTCGCACCCACACAGCGAGTGCTTGACAAAAGCTCATCTATTATGACCTTTTTCTACAGAGCGGGGATTTAGCCATAGAATTTATTATGCTCATGTATTATATCGAACTGACGCGCACTGAAACCCTACAGACCGCAACCCTGTTGCCGGTCTCCCTTCTGCTCCCTCTGTACCCTCTGGTCCCTCTGTTACCCTCCCTCGCTCCCTCGTGGCCTTAACATCCTGTTTGGCATCTCTTCGCCCAGTGAAACTTCTGAATGTCCTCGCCGACCCAGCGATAGTATTTTTCCATTACCTTTTTTTGATTATGTCCGGGACTTGGCCCTCCCTCGCCCCTTGGCCCTCCTCTTACTCAGCCTTACTGCTCCGGTCTTAATGGGAAGCTGAAGGTATCTCGAGTCTCGTATCTCGTATCTCTGCATCTTGCTCTCGCATTGTGCTCGCTATAATCTATATGTGATGCCTGCAGCTCAATTTCAGTACGTGTATCTCTGTGTGAGTGTCTGTATATATACGTATATAGTATATTATACTATCTCTGTCTGTCTGTACTCTCTGTGTGTGTGTGTGTGTGTGCGTGTGTTGCTCGTATCTATTCTATGCGCTGACTGTCGCACCCAAAAGCACCATAGGGACCTGAATTTTTCCTCGTAATTTCCTTTGCCTCGCGCCCCCTTCCACTTCCCCTTCACCATATTCTCCTCGAACATCGATGCCAGTGCCCTGGTTGGCTTCAATCTGCTGCGCTTCGCTCTGCCAGCGTCAGCAGAGCCGTCGACACCGACGCTAGTTAGTAATCCCAATTCCCTCGTCCCCAACGTAGCCCGGCTTCGAATTTATTGCCATTTCCATATCTGGGCTTTATATCTCTCGCATTCGATTTGCGGCCTCTCGTTTTGAGCATGCCCAGGCTGGAAAACTGGAACTGGAATTGGAATTGGAACTGGCAAATGGAATCAGCGATTTGTGGTGGCAAAGAATTCCATATAAACGAAGCAAGATCACTTTAAAAGTCCGATCGAGAGATTATAAAGCAGCTCGAACTTCCTATGCGACTTCTCTATGCACTTCCCAGCGATCTCTCAGCTCAATATCAGAAAACCAGAGGTTGATGAGGTCACAGCAAGCTCCGATTAGGCGAGAGTATTATCAAGCTAACCTAAGAGTGAAAAACTAAAGAAAACAGCGGAAAGTTTCCAACTAATTTAACTCAAACTTAACTGTACCTGCGAACAGCGCAGGGAAAATCAATGCAAAAAGGCTATTACAACTTCGTCTGTGTGTGTGTGTGTGTGTGTATATATAACATAAGATAGATGTATATAGATATTTGTATACTACCCACAACACACATGGAATCGAATCGAACCCAAGGCGAGAAACTCAATCCACACACATGAGACGACACGACCCAAAGACCATTTATATTTATAGCCAGGCCCCCGAAAAGACTCAGAACAGGCGTCCAACCTGCCCAGCTTCATTGATGATGATGATACCTCACCCCACCTTGAGTTTGAACACACAGTTCCCAGTTCCAATCGCAGTCCCAATTCGCATGCACATCCTCTCGACATCTTTTGTACAATAAAGATAGATTAGCATCTATCGAAAGCGAACGAACCCAACGAACGAATGAACCAACGACGATGGCATACGAATGTGCGGGTTGCTCGGCAACCGAGGCGCATGACTGAAAGCTGAAGCACAGAGCCAGCGCCAGAGCTGAGGCTAAACATGCTCATCGTCATCATCGCCATAGCCAGCATCATCATCATCATCATCATCGACTTTGTCAGGAGGAGAGTGCAGTGTCGCGCCGCATGCCCCTAGAGAGTCTAAGCCCGTCGAGAGCTGCCGTCGCCATTGCCTTTGCCGTTGCTGATGCTGGTGAAGCTCTGTTGATGCTCAAGTGCCATCATCATCGTCTGCGATGTCGGAATTGAAGCGCTGCCAAGTCGTGTGCACAACCAGCAACAACAACGAGACGAACAACGATGGTGATTGCAGTCAGCAGAGGCTGCAGAAGCTGCAGCAGAACCTTAGCGCAAACGGAGCATTTTCTCGAAACCCAAGAGGCTTATGCCGGGCCGACAACCCAAATACTTGAATAGTGCCAGCTGTCGAAGGCGAAGACTCCGTTTCAGTCTCCGTCTCGGTCTCGGTCCCACAGTCTCCGATACAGATACAGATGCAGATACAGAGATACAGCATCAGGTCTTAGAGACCCACAGACTCGTTTCAACATCGAACCGCCACTCACCAACCTCGCACTCTCTCCCTTCTCTCTCTCTCGCACTACGCTTCTCCCTCGCACATTCCGTGCTGTATCGGCAGCTATATCTATGCCAGCATGCGTCTAGTCTAGCACGATAACCTCATCGTGCTGACCCGGGGAAGGGGTATTCCATTCCATTCCATCCATTCTATTCGTCTCGGGGCTCGGCTGTGGGTTCGGGTTTACTGTTTTTGGCTCTATGCGATAGCTCTCGTACTTATTTGGTATACAATGGCATCGATTATGGCATGCTGTAGCTGATGATATATACGACTTATACAGGGGCATTGGGGTCGTCGCTGCTGCTCTGCCAGCGACCTGTGACTGCGACTGAGGCTGAGACTGAGCGTCACGAGAGATGGATTTATGTTTATGGATGGGCGGCCTTTCAAAGAATCGATTTGATATATGTGTACATATTGTAGATACAGATACACACACTGTGCTCTAAATATAGCCAGACAATACTTGTGCATATATTGAGCTCTATTGAAAGAGTAAATCAGATAAGAACTGGAACTGAAGCTGAAACTGGAGAAGGAATGTTGGACATTTGAGGCGAATGCGAAAAACAAGTTCAGTTTTTTGAGTAATTAATCTGCATTTGGTTTATTATGTCATTGGGTGGGTCTCTATTTGAGATTTAACTATGATATAGTCTTAGGTATGTAGGAAATTTGAAACGGATATAGATATAGATTTGTATAGAATGGTGTTGAGATTGACTGAAAGCCTCTTTACAGCGTGGATTAAAAAACTATAGAAATGCAATTCATGTATTGAAAATGTTGTTATTATAACTCAAAGATTATATTGAAACTTGCTGAAATTGCATAAATATAGAGAATGTACTAGAATAAATACAATATACGATATATAGATTATCTGCAATTTAGTTCAAATTAAAGATATTTCTTAAGAGATTATCTGAAAATTTGCTCTGCTTTATACATATATTATTACATATATATGTATATTTCCTATATTTGTTGACTTAGTACTATATTATTTCAATATATATGTACATATCTACATCCTACATCCTGTTGCCCCTTAAACTTCAACTTCTTTAATTTCTCATATATATATATATCAGATTTCAACTGATCATTAGTGTCGAACAGGCATAGCAAACCCTTGTTGTTGCCAGGGTTGCCCGCATAATTCTCGACAACTGCCAAGCCACACAGAGACTGAGACTGAGAGTGAGAGGGAGAGAGAGACAGAACTTATGTGTATATATACAGGTACATACACTTTCCAGGCTTTTACCCCTGCCACGTATGCCTCTCGTAGTCCCCTTGCTGCTCTGCTTATGGAACTCTCTCGCTCGATGTGCTGGGGCTTCAGCACCAGCTACGTAACCCGAGCCGCAGCCTGGGACGTCGAGACGTTGGCATTGTCGCTGTCGTCGTTGCCGTTACCTTTTCGCATTGATGTTGCTTCTACCTTCGATACAGTGCACCTTGCCCCGAGCGCTGTTCCAATGCCTGCCACTATGTCGTAGCGTTCTCGCCTTGCACATCTTACGGGGAGAGGAGGTTCCTTGACGGGGGCATCTAACCTGCAGGCACGAAACACTCGTAGGTTTTCTATAGCTTTGCTTTGCGTTACCTTAACGAGTCCTCGGACGTCGGACGTCTGACGTGGGTCGGAAATCCTTGAAATGAAAGTCCTGTTGCCGCTCCGCTCCATTGCTCCTCCTCCAGTTGCTCCCGCTGGTGCTGCTCCTGCTCAGCGGAGGGTTGCAAAACCGTAAAACGAAACTTTGACGGCGACGTCTGTGCACAGCTCCCAGCTATACGGACGTTGTGTAATCGTAGCCCCATCTAGAAGTGTATGCCACAGTGTGAGTGTGTGTGTGTGTGTGTGTGTATGCGGGAGTGTGTGTGTGTGTGAGTGTCTGTGTAGCTAGGTCCCTCGCTGGGATGCTGCCCTATTGGCGTCTCCTCCCTTTGGCCACCCGCCTGTTATTCTAGCCATCTGAAATTGATGTAGCACCTACAGCGCTCCACGCTCCACGCACGTTCAATGCTCGCTCGCGCTCGCCCTTGCTCCGATTCGACTTATACCCCACATGCCCCCTCCCCTCCGCCTCTGTCTCTCCCTACGCTCCCTACTCCGGTCACCCTTCTGCTTGCCTCTAGCTCAAGCTCCCCAATGACAAACCCATCAGCTATTGCGCCATCAACGCTGCAGGTCATTTGCCATCTCTCTATATCCCTCCCTCCTCTCTCTCCCTCTCCCTCATGCCTCTGCGGCCCTACTCCTTGCCCTGCTACAGTTCCCTCTACGACTTCCTCCCATGTCCGCTCCGAATGGACGCGTAAAGTTTTACAGGGCGAGCGTAAAGTTTAAGCGCTGATTGTGTATTGCACTCGCAGAGTTCTGTGGCCAGGCGGCTACCGGGTGGGATTATGTAAGCTGGGCAGGTGCGTTGCCAGCCCCATATAGCATATATACACATACATATGCATTTGTGTGAGTGTGTGTGTGAGTTGGGTGAGCACGTGACATGGCAGGTGGACAGCAGTAATCGGACTGCGGCTATAGACAGGTCGGTGTTACTTGGGGGTAATCGAAGTTTGTCGAATTCAGGTGTTCCAGAAAGGGACTTTTTTTGAAAGGGAAGGGACTGAGGAAAGATAGGAATGATATAATATTAGAGGAAATATGTGGTTACCTATGTGGTTATAGGTATAACAAGGATATCTTCTATAAAGATCTTCACATAATAATTAAGATAGAATACAGAAAGAAAGAGAAGATGAAGAAGTATTGAGTATAACTTGTGTCAACTGTCTGTATGAAACAAACTATACTTTCTTAACAGCGTCAACAGACCAGTCGGAATAACCATGTCCGTCTGTCTGTCCGTATGAAAACACAGTTTTCAGAGACTATAATAGCAAGGGCTACCAAATTTGGTGTCCAATTTGTGTTAAATTTGCAGGCAGAGTTTGTTTAAGAGTTCGATGACGCCCCTTTCCGCCCCGTAAATCTATAAAAACCAAATTTGAAGCGGAATTACAATGCAAAACAGTTCATTTTTGGCAAACACAATAACTATTAACGCCCCATTGATTTCTAAAAATTTGATTTCGATCGGATAATTAGCAAAAAAGTTATTTAAGAAATACTGTTTTCCAAACCGCTTCCTAAAGTATGCAACACAAAATATACAAAAAATAAATGAAATCGTTTTGGTCTGGCGCGATATGACAGTCGCGCACATTCGACTGTAGCTTTCGTGCTTGTAAATATATAATATAAGGTTTTTTAGGTTAAACGAAAAAGAGAAAGATAATGTTGATGGAAACTTAAAACATATATTTAATTTTATCAAACAAACTCAAAAATGTAAACTGATTAACAACTTATGCCTAATTTATATGCAAGTTCTTTAGAAAGTAGTCAGACTGTAACATGCAATGTCAATCCAAAATTCAACCTATATATTCTATATATATCAGCATATCATTGACATATTTACATGTTAAATTAATATTAAATAATGAAGTATGTATATTAACTTTTAACTACGATGAAGCTTAGAAGATTTATCGAGCGACCCTCGTAATATGCACAGTAGCTTAACACACTATGCCTGCTCTAAGACAGGCTGTTCCATTAGTTTTTGGTCCACATTCAGTATAAGGTTTCGGTAGCAGTTGCCCCTGGCTTGACTCTACTTGAAGACATCTCCAGATAGCGCGTTCCTGGCGTGGCCCTCGAAGATCTTCTCCAGCTGCGTGAGCAGACCTATGGCACGATAGTTCTCCTCGAGCAGCGCAAAGTCCTCGAGTGGCTTGAGCAGACGCAGTGCATCCTCGTAGCTGCGCACACAACGAGGTAACTCCACCTCACAGCTGTTGCCGGCAAAGACACTCGGATTAAGTGATTCAATCTTCTTTATCTTGAGCGGCGGAGGAGGAGGAAGTGCTGCATTCGCTGCAGCTGGACGCTTCAAATCATTCCGTTTCGCTGGCAACGCGGCCCTCTCCTGTTCCTCGTCGTCATCCCTGATCTCGATCAGTTCCGTGGGCACCTCAATGGCCACACAATCATCATCCTCCTCATCGTCAACCACTTCAATTGTTTTGCCGTTCGTCTCCTCTGGTTTTGTCTCCACCAGAGGCAAATGTACAAAGCGCGCAGAGTCCGTTTCTTTGGGAGTCAGTGTAATGCTGCCCAGCGGCTGTTCCCGCTGCTCATGTCTGCCGCAGTAGCTGACAATGTCGCGCAGATCCAGCGAGAGCGGCACTCGGCGACCTGTCAGCGGAACACCCTGTGAGAAGCTGAAGTTGTAGTGACTCTTGAAGTGATTGAACCACGTGCGATCGGGAAAGAAGTTCTCAATCTTGAGGATGTCACGCAAGTTGATGGCCACCTCGCGCAGATGATCCACATCGAGGCGTCCCTTGTTCTTGTGATGGAACTGCGAGCGTGAGATGTACTCGTACAGTGCCTTCTCCAGGAAGTTGATCTTGCGCTTGCGTCGCAGCTGCACCTCGTCCAGTGTCGCCTGGTTCTGACTGGAGGCAGCGACCAGGGTCTTGGTGCGATACAAGGAACGTATGTCGACACATTTACGGGGCGAGAGCAGGGTCACACGGCCTGCAGTGGCCGGAGTAGGCGCCAACTCCTTGACCAGAGCGGCAGGCGCTGCAGGCACGAGAACAGTGGGTGTCGACGGCTTTTGACCTGCGTCTGTAGTTGAACCATTACTGGAGCCAGGGCTGGAGGTGTTCCTGCCGCAGTAGGACATGATGTCGCGCAGATCCAACGAGCGCGGTGGCTTGCGGGTCATCGTTATTTGTCGATTCGAGAGGGTTATATTGTAGGCGGCCTTGAAGTGGTTGATCCAGCTCTGAGGAGCAGGAATGAGAGCATGATAACCAAGTGGAGAACATGAAGAAAGTGTACGATAACTCACCTTGTTGGGCACAAAGTTCTCGATGACCATGAGGGACTGAAACTCCAGTGCCTTATTCCTTATAAGCTCCTCGTTGATATCGGAGTGCAGATAATACTGCGCCCGCTGTATGTACTCGTAGAGGCAATGTCCCAGGAAATTCAGCTTCCGCCGTCGCAGCTCCTCGAACTTTGAGTTCGGCTGTTTGCTGTTGTGCCGTGTCGCCTCATAGAACTCCAGTATGGGTTCCCGGTTGGCAACAATGCTCTTGATCTGCTCCCAGCTGCAATTAAAGTTCTTGGCTATCTTGCTGTACATCGGCACTATATCATACTGCCGAATGGCCTCGACGCGCTCCTCCAGCGTCAGCACGTTGCGTATACGCTGCGACCCACTGCCGCCTCCTTCGCTGTGCAGACTACCATCGTCCTGGAAGAGTGAGAAATTTGTATGCACACATATTTTAAATACTCGGATACATCTTCAAAGAAATGCTTTCAATTACAGTTTACATATTTTATGTTGCATACTTTAGGGCGCCAAAAGTGAGATCTGTTCGCACACTAAAGGAATTTCTTAAATTACTTAAATTAGGATTAAACCATAACAAACCAGACATCATTTGAGTATTTATAGCTTTTTAACCAACCGAAAATGAAAGTTCTAACATTAAAATAGATGGCCTTGCAAGAAAACAAACAAAGAAGAAGAAAAACTAAACACTTCAGAGGTTATTTGTGTATTTTTGCTATAATTAATATTTATCTATAGCTTTAAATAATGAAAGTAACGGGTTTCAAGAACTAGCTCTATACCTAAACTTGTTTCTAAATTACCTACTTCACTTTTTACTTAATTTCGTTTAGTTTCTGCAGCTTCCATTAGCGCAAAAAGTTGCTAGCTTAGGCGGTCTTCCAGTTAGACCTGATCAGATAAATAATACTACGAGTTGCTCTACGAATTGATGAACTGATTTACTTACGTCAGACATATTGCTCACGACAGAACAATAACAACAACAGCTGACAGTTGCTTACGCTCACGACTCTCTCTCGCGTACGTGTGCGCGCTCGCTCGCTCGCCCGCTCTCTTTGTAACCGCTCTCCAGTGTGTACGCTGATATGGCAATGCCTGCAGAAGAAAACGAAAAAGAAAATACGCGATAGAATCAAAGCAACGTAATTAACACGATTCTTTGCTGACCTTTAGCCCTAGAACAGATAATTATATATGCTGACTATGTCTTTATATATTATCTACAATTGTCCGAAATGTGCTGCAGGTTTTTAGGCACAGCAACGTCTAATACGAAACAAAAAAACCTTTAATCGACGCGCATGGAACGTGTGAAGCGCTACAACTGAACGACGACACTGAATCGGGCCTCCAAATCTCTCGGAGACGGGTAGGAAATCAGGTTTGGCGAGTTCCACAAGCTTGTTTGCTGAGAGCGGACACTCTCTCTCTCTCTCGGCTCTCGCGATCATGTGCTGCCCCCGCGAGAGGATTTTTTTAGCGAGAACAAGAGCGCGAGAGAGAAAGCAAAATGGAACCTCTCACGAGGCAGTACAGTGTTTGTGGGTGTTGACAGGGGGTAGTGTAGGCAGATGAGGAATTTACTTAAATGGATTGCAATTAAAATGCGTCTAGGGGCCTCCGCAGTTCAGATATAGGCAAGTACAGTAAGTGGGTCAGTAAGTCTTCCTGTAATTAAAGACGGTGGTGGATAAGTATTTAAAAAATATACGACAATTGGATGTCTTATCAGACTATAATAATCGTGTGCTATTCGTAGATTCCCTAAGTATATATATGTATTTTTTTATTTCATTATACAAACTTCAAATTGAATATAAATGAATTTGTTTCAACAACTTAATATCAATGCAAGTTCTTAATCATATAATCAGACAAAGTAACTTATACAATATAATGTAAAGTCAAAAAATATACAGACAATTAATATATACTCTACTTCAGCTCGTCAATCCATTTTTGGTCCAGATTTAGGTAAAGGTTTCGGTAGCAGGTGCACCTGATTTTCTCTATTCTACATCTCTGGCGCCGCCTTCAAAGATCTCCTCCAGCTTGGCGACTAGACCAATGGCCTGATCATTCGCCTCGAGCAGCACAAAATACTCTAGGGACTTGAGCAGACGTACTGCATCCCCGTAGCTGCGCACACAGCTGGGCAGCTCCTGCTCTAAACTGCTCTCACTTGAGTTAAGTGGTTCCTTCTTTATCCTGCACGCAGTAGAAGATGTGCCCACTTCGAAGATCTTCTCCAGCTGCTCGAGCAGACCAATGGCCCGATAATTCTCTTCCAGCAGCACAAACTCATCGAGTAGCTTGAGCAGACGTAGTGCATCCTCGTAGCTGTTAACTAAGCTAGAAACTTCCATGTCGTAGTTGCTCTCCGTAAGAGATGTTGCGCCGAGGTCTATCGAGTTGCTAGACTCAATCTTCTTTATCGTGAAAGGAGGAGGAGATGCCGACGGACGCTTGAGATCGCTACGTTTTGCTGGTGACGTAGACTTTTCAACTCCTCGACTTCAACCTTTATCTGGATGGGTTCCGTGGAAAGCTCCATGTCGTAGTTGCTCTCTTCAACCTTAATCCCAATCGGTTCCGTGGTCACAAGACCTTCGTTCTCATCTTTGACCCCTTCAAAGGCTTCGCCACTCGACTCCTCCGGCAGGGTATCTACAAGCAACAGATTCTCAGAACCTCCCGATTCGGTTGCACAGTCGCTGATGATTTCTTGCAGATCCAGCGACTGTGGTACAGTGCGACCTGTCAGCGGAACTCCTTGTGAGAAGCTGAAGTTGTGGTGACTTTTGAAGTGATTGAACCACGCGCGATCCGGTATGAGGTTCTCAATCTTGAGGATGTCCCGCAAATCCATGGCCACTCTGCGCAGCTGATCAAAATTGAGCGGTAACTTGTTCTCCTTGAACTGCAAGCGAGTGATGTACTCGTACAGTGCTTTCTCCAGGAAATTGATCTTGATCTTGCGCTGCACATCGTTCTCACTGGAGGCGCTAGCCTTTTTGAAGTTCATAAAGTCGCTGTATTTGTCGTATTTATGTTGTGTCTCAGCGGGAGGAGGCTTCGGAGCTCGAGGTGCGTAGGTTCCCCTCTTTTTTTTTGGCTGGCGGAACCGAACCATCGATGGAGTCGGAGGTGAAGAGGTATCGGCCACAATAGTACATGATCTCGTACATTTGCAGCGTACGTGGCGGTTTGTTTTTCATCCTAATCGGCCGTTTGAAGAGCTTGGTGGCCTTAAAGACAGTGAGCCAATTCTGTGGATGAAGGGAGTTGAAGATAACTAAGAAGGCAATAGAATCTAGAGCAAGAAACTCACCTTGTTGGGCACAAATTTATCGATGCCTATGAGAGCCTTAAACTCTATCGCCTTTTGCCGAATCTTCTTATCGTTGATATCGTTGCTCAGATAGTATTTTATACGATGGAAGTACTCAGCGACGCACAGTTCCATAAAGTCCATTTTACGCTGGTGTAGATCCAAGGTGCTTGGCTGCTCACTGTTGCGCCGTATCATCTCGTAGACCCCCATTATGGCTTCCCGGTCGCGGACTATGTGGTTAATCTGACCTACACTACAATTAAAGTATCTGGCGATTTTTGTGTAATTCGGCTTTATATCATATTGTCGAATGGCCTCGACGCGCTCCTCAAGTATCAGACATTTGTGCGCGGTTGGATTGCGAACCATTGTCGCATCCTCGCTAGTCTGTAGACTGTCATCGTCCTGGAATGATGAGAAATACATTATTTGCAGGTGTCTGTAAACTGAGAGAGTTCTTAAGAAATCTGAATTTTCAGTGTAATATATATTTAGTTTACCAGTTAGACTGGATCAGATATATATATAATATTGAGTGTTGCTGTACGAATAAATAAACTGATTTACTTACGCAGCTCGGCTGCCTAGTGTTGCGCCGTTTCTTCTCGTAGACGCCCAGTATGGTCTCTCGATCGCGGACTACATTCTTGATCTCACCTAAAGGACACTTAAAGTACTTGGCGATTGGGGAATATATCGGCTTTCTATCATATCGTCGAATGGCCTCGACGCGCTGCTCCAACGTTAGAAATTTGCGACCGGATGAGCCTCGAACAGTTGCCATTGCCGGGTTAGTCAAGAGACTGTCATCGTCCTGGAAGGATGAGAAATTCATAAATTTTAAATGTATATTTATACTCAGTTGTAAGAACATGCAGAGTTCTTATGTATGTTTTCCATATAATATATATTTTTATTTCAGTTTCTGTAGCTTTTTTTAGCTTTCTTCTAGTTAGAGCTGATCAGATAAATAATACTACAGGTTGCTCTACAAATTCATGAATTGATTCACTTACGTCAGACATTTTGCTTACTTCTGTTCGCTCACGCAAGAACAATAACAAAACAAGAGCTGACAATTCCTCACGCTCACGACTCTCTCGCGTACATGTGTTGCTCACTCTCTCGCTCTCTTTTTAACCGCTCTCCAGTGTATACGTTGATATGGCAATGCCTGCAGAAAAAGAAAAGAAGAAATTAAATAAACGAAGTGAAGCAACGAAATAAACGATATTCTATGCTTACTTTCAACCAGCGTACATATATTAATATAAACTCACAATTTATATATCAATATAATCTTCAGAAATGTGCTGCGGGTTTTTAGGCAACGCAACATGCAAAACAGAAAACAAAAACCTTAAACCGACGCGCATGGAACGTGTGGAGCGCTACAACAGAACGACGAAACTGAAACGGGCCTTCAAATCTCTCGGAGACGGGTACGAAATCAGGTTTGGCGAGTTCCACAAGCTTGTTTGCTGAGAGCGGGCACTCTCTCTCTCTCGGCTCTCGCGATCATGTGTTGCCACGTTATGCGTGTAAATGTGTGTGTGTGAGTGAGAGTGGTAGAGTGTGAGTACATTTTGCTTCTATTTTTACTGCCCGCATATAGACAAAGAGACAGGGTGAGAGAGAGAAAGAGCAGAGCGACGCTGTGTTTGTGGATGTTGTTATTGTGGGGGGTGTACCGGTGGCAGGTGGGAATTAACTTGAATGCGGCCCTGACAATTGAGTTAGAGGTGTAAGTATAGTAGGTCAGTCAGACTTAATTAAATGATATATGAATATAAATAGGTATTTTCATAATAAATCTTAACAGATAATATTCGTATTTTATAAAAGCACTAGTATATTTCTTTATAACGGATCGATATATACTCCTAAGACTACGAAATTATGAGCAAAAGTTGAACCTATAAATTTGTAATTATATTTGATAATAAATGAAGAAATCAAAATAAAGTTCATAATTGTTTTATAAACAAATGAAAAAAAGATATTCGTTTATTTTGGCACAATATTAAGAATAAGGAATTTACAATCCATTAAGTACTTCACAATACTACCCCCAGTTTGGGTATAGAGTTTCTTAAAAATAGAGATTATATATAGTAGTATATAATGGTTAATCCTTATAGAAGATCATATAGAGTAGAAGAGTAAACGGCATTTAGTCTGCCCTATCGACGGGCTTCTTATAGACGGGTCCCTTCTTTCGCATATACTGCTTGATGAAGTCGTAGGACTTGTGCTTAACCGATTCAGTGTAGGCCAAAGGATTCCCAGTCATGTCGCAGTAGCGCATCTCCTTGGTGGTTATGTGGTGGCTCAGCTGGGTAGGGGATAATGGATGAATGTACTTCGGTTTATCTTTCTCTTCTGCTGCTTACCCGCTTGATGAGGAACTTATAGTCCTCGTCGCTGGTGATGCGTCCCAGCTGGCAAGTCTCTTGGCGATAGGGACGCAATAGCTCTGCGACGTGTCCGCTAATCTCAAAGTGAAACTTGGCACTGGCATCGCGTCCCGTTGTGTTGCTGCAAATGGAAAGAGAAGAATGGGTCACAATAGCTCAATTGGGAATGGGATTCCCACTTACGTCTTTCGCTTCTTGTCCCGCTCGATGCGCTGCCTCTTGTGTCCCTCCGAGGGGGAAAACTTGCGCTTGGAACTCTGCAGCGAGTCTGTATCAGTGCTGCTTCGACTGGCATTCAGTGCATCCCCATCACCATCGAGGGTGGTATCCAACGGAGCTACACTGAAGATGCTGCTATCGTCCGCCGCCTCCTCGTCCGAGGAGTAAAGATATCTGTGAATGGGCAGCGAGTCGCCTGGCTCCAACTCCGTTGGCTGTTCGGGATTATTGGCCTCGTTACGTGTGCGTCGATAGATCTCCTTGCGGCGTCTGATCTTCTCCTTGTTCTCCTTATACTTTCGCGACTCCGCCTGATTGTAGACGCGATCCTCCTCGCGTCGCGGACTGATCATGCGCACCGAGACAAGGCGATTGCGTCGCATTTCTCGTCGCTCTCGTATCTTCACCTCGATGTACTGGGCAAGCGACTTGGCACTCAGTGTGCTGCCACAGTCGATGTCGATGTTCACCATCTCCAGATCGCTGAGGGCCTCATCTACTGGTTCTGGTTCTGTGATCGATGAATCCTCGACAAGCTGCTGCAGTCGCTGCTCCGCACTCGGCGGTTCCCATTGCGGAATGCGATCACGCAAATTGTAATAATATATATCGCCTTCGGGTGTCATGCTCCAGTGCCAGGACGGCGGCAGTGGCTCCACGCCAGCGGGCAGCTTGTACTCCACCTCGTCAATAGATTCTGGCGAGGGTGGTGCAGCTGGGTCGCCGTAGCGTAGTGGTGCCGGCACTGGCATATCATCGCCATTGAACCACTCGTTGGTCTCCGTGTTCTGGTAAAAGGGCAACAGTTTGCGATCCGTATTGAGATCAGAGCCAAAGTATTCACAGCGCAGCTCGTGCTCACGCCAATCCTCGCTGCCCACACGCTTCTCCGCCTCATCTTGTGCCACCTGTGGAAGGGGAAAACAATCAGCAGAGGACCCAGTAAGTCTCCATCACTCCCCACTTACCTTCTTCTCAAAGAGAGAACGTCGCTGCTCCTTGGTGATGGTGCGACGTGGCTCGTACTCCAAACGACGACGACTCTCCAGCTTGGCGCCATCAATGGAACTGGGCTGCGTGGTGATGGTGCAGATGGTGTTGTTGCCACTCATGCGACTGGGCGGCTTCCCCTTCTCATAGCGGCTGCTGGTGTCGCGCCTAAAGCGATCCTGTTTATAGCGATCACTGCTCAGCAGGCTGGAGGCACTGTTGCTCTCCAGCTCCAGCTGCTGGCGATCTGCTTCCCGCTCGTGCTCCTTCATCTGCTCGATGCGTTCGCGCTTGGGTATGCGAAAGATCTCTGGCAAGCCGTTCCACTTCTGCAGCAGCGCCAGAATACGCTGCGTCAAATCAGGATTGGGATTGGGATCTGCTGCAGCTGCCTCCTCCTCCTCCACCTTGGGTTGGGTGCTCCACTCCTGCACGCACTGATAGACGCGACTGTCGTTCAACATGGTCTTGTTGGGTATGGGCAGAGATTCCAATGCCTCGAGCAGAGCCAGACGCAGCTGTCGATCGCTGCCGCCCTCACTGATCCACGCGTGCAGCAAACGCAGTCCGTGGTAGTCGAGGAAGAGGCGACGGCATGGCAACTCCCCGCGTGTGAGCACACCCCAGCAGCTGGAGTCGACTCTGCAGCAGCTTGGCACGCACCATGCAACGTGAGAATCGCAGCGTGTCCAGTTGATTCTTCAGGCCACTCCGACTGAGCAGCGTCAGCTGTTCCAGCACATCGGGATCCTCAATGTGATCGTGCTTACCACTGGCAGATTTCTCGCCACTGCCAGGACCCGTGGGTCGCAGCCAACGTCCAGCTTTGTACTCACGTTCCTTGCTGCGTACTCCATGCTGCTCCTTGCCCTTCCTGCGTGCCACAGGTAACTTCGATTCAAGCTTTGACTTGCTGCTCTTGGCCGCCTTTGCCTTCTGCTCTTGTTCCTGCTCCAGCTGCTGCTCATCCTCCTGAGATTCCACTTCACTGTCGCTCTCCGTGTCCAGCTGCTCGCCCTCATCCGACTCCGGCTCGTTGCCAATCCAACCGCGACAATTGGAGGACTCACAGTAACAACGCTGGGCATCGCGTCCATAGCGTTGATACTGATAATCGAAGGTGATCTCCTCGCCCGGCAGAATGGTCTTGAGACTGAAGAAACCGATGCGCAGCTCTCCATTCACAGTCCACTTCTGGGTCTCTGCATTGGGATCGCAGCTGTGATTGATGTAACGAGAGATGTTGCCCCTGGAGGTGGCATCGATAATGGCCTCGCCGCGCAGTGCCATGAAGTAATAATGACGATTGCGATCCTCCGAGTACAAGTGCTGGCGACGCTCGAACTCCTCGCTGTCGATCACCTCCCCAACATACTCCATGATGAACTCACCGGGCGGTATTTGCAGCTCCGCCGTAATGCCGCAGCCTTTCTTCTCGGTGCGAAAGACGCGGCAGGGCCAGCCCTGATGCTGCTGGAATCGCTTGTTCGTGCAGCGTTCCCCATTCGTGCACAGTGGGCCGCATTCTATCATCAGCATGCGATTGATGCAGCCATCGCCGCAGGGTACTTGGCCCAATCCCTCTGCCTCGTCACCGGTGACAAAGCAATCGCATTGCATCTCCGCGTTCTCCTTGCTCACCTGCCGGGCACATCGGTAGTAGTTGTCGCGCAGAGTCTGGAACGTGTGGAGACCCTCTTGGCGCAGGAATTGCTCGTTTATCTGCTCCACTGTGGCCAGTTCCGAGAGCTGCTGTTCCATGCTTATGGAAGGTGTGTTGCTGTTGCTGCTGCTGCTGTTGGCACGCGATGATGCATTCGATTTGCTGCTCGACTGCGGCTTCTGTTTGATGCGATGGGAGCGACGCACGCCGTGTGACAGATCCTCCGTGCTGACAGCGGGCGATGGCGTCGGTGTGGCTGCTGGCGTCTCCAAGTTGGCTACGCGTTGTGCCAGCTCATCCTCAGTCAACTGCTGCTGCTGCTGCTGCTGCTGCTCGTCCTCCAGCTTGTAGTCACGTTCAAGCAGCTTGACGCCATCCTCAATGAACTTGGCAATGTCCTGCAGCGGATTCGGCTCCTCCTGCTGCTGCTGTTGCTCACAGGTGGGTGTGGTTGTAATACTGCGACTTGGTTGCGAATCAAGCGAGTCCTGATTGCTGGCCAGTTGCTTTGCTGCCCTTTCGTGGAGGCTTCTTTGTGCTGGCTTTCTTGCCATGCTTGGAATCTGTCTCAGGCTGCTGCCGCTCGGGACTCTGGGATGCTTTGAAGGGATGCAGCGAATTGCGACGCTTGTTGGTCACCGACAATGTAGACTCAGGCTCGTGATGCTCCTCGCTTATGGTATTGCGCCGCGAACTCTTTTTCGCCTGCTGCTTCTTACTGCGAACTGGCGGCGTGGACGGACTCTGTCTAGGCGTCTCCTGCTTTGCTGTTGTCTGTTTCTTGCCTGAGGGTTTGAGTTTCTTCTTGGCCTTCTCCTCGTGACGCAGTTGAGCGTCGGCTTTATCCAAGGCCTTGAACAGAGCATCGCATTCCACAACAGAGCTGGAGGGTTTCTCTTGCCTTGACGTTGGACTGTTACCTTCCTTTTTTTTCTCTGATTCTACAGCAGCTGCTTTTGATGTGGATGCCACCGATTCCTTATCTGCGTTATCCATGATCTTAGAGTCAGTTGTTGCTGCTTCAATTTGAAGTGGCTCAGCCATTGGCAGTTGTCTTGCTGGTGAATCCGACTTTGTCTGTGGAGGTTCAGGCTTCAATTGGGATTCCAGTTTTGCCTTCGGTTTCTCGATTTCAGGTTCAATCTGAGCTGGCGGGGAACTTTCTGTCATGGAAACAGTTGTTGCTTCTCTATAAAGAACTCTCTCCTCACCAATGGAGAGCTTCTTCTTCATCTCTGCTACTATTTCCGCTTCTTCTTGCATATTGTTCTCTTCTACATGGATTTCTACGGGTTGTACCTGTTCCACCTGCTCAACTATCCTATCCTGAACATGCAGAGAAGTGACTAGGTCAGTAAGCTCTTCGTTGATTAGTTTAGATGCTTCTGCGGTCTTCTCCTGCTCTTCTTGCTGCTTTGGCTGCTCTATTGCCTCGACTACTTCCTCTTCAGTGTACCAGAGAGTTGGAGGTTCACTGAGTACCTCCGTAACCAGCTCCGATTCAACTGCAACTTGTGGCTGTTGTTGCTGCTCCTCTTCTGTTGCCAAGTTACTTGAAACTGTCTCCATCTCTAGCTCTTGCTCCTTGGGGATTATGAATTCAAAGTGTCGCTTCTGCTGTTCCGTCATATTGCTGCTGTTGTCTTCACCTTCTATTACCACTTCGTGCTGTGTGGCTGCTTCATCGACATCTATGAATATTATCTCTGAATCCGAGTCAACATCCAGCAAAACCTGCGATTCAGCTTCTAAAGTCTGTGTTTCTTGCAACACTGCAGATGATGATTCATTGGTTGATTCCTCAACTATAAATGATACTGGCAATCCTTTTGAAGATTCATCAGAGTCGCCGGACTCCCAGTTTGGATTGGATATATCCTCTTCTTTATTGCCATCCACGTCGCATATGCTGCCTGTAACTTCTTCTCCTGCCTGATTCTTTCGCGGTCGTCCACGTCTTCTTACACACTGTGGCAGCTCCTCTTGCTTAACCACCGTCGTCTTATCGCTACTCACTTGAGCAACAATCAAGCTCGGCATCGGCTTCGGCTTGGTAAAGAGTTTTATTGCCGAGAGTGGAGGAACTGTAGGCAGCAGCGGTCGGGTAGCAACAAAACGATTTGCTGACGACGTTCCTGGTGCTGTCGTTGTTATTGTTGGGGCATTTGAATCAATTCTTGCCTCAATTTGTATCTTATGTGTCTTGCGACTCTTGTTCAGCACATCAAGCACATCAAATTTCACGGTTTTCTTGCGAGTGCTGCGTCGGCACAAATTCGTCGGAGATGCTGAGCCAGTGAGTTCATCTTGCATTGTTTCGAGCTCCTCCTCCTCTTCCTCCTGTTCCTGCTCGAACCCCTCAACTGTCTCAGTTGTCTCCATTTGTGTATGCAATTTGGGCTGCCGGCCAACGCGTTTGCGCGGCCCCGAAGAATTTTCACTTTCAATGTCTGGCGTTGAATTTTCCATTCTGCTGAGTTTTCAGTTTACATTAAACAAAGTAAAACTAGTGGCAGGCTGTGAAAATATTGTTTAACCAACGCACAAATAATATATTTTTTTATACTCACTTTTTCTAATAGATTCAATTTATAATTAATATGCATTTTCACAGAGTTCCAAATGTCTCATGAATTTGTTTGGTTGTTTAAGCAATGTGCCCGTTTTCTTTTATATGAAAAAGATACTAAAAAATACTACAGCACTCTTTGCAAACACACAGCTGATTGCCAAGCCCATTGTGTACATTGAAAACAGCTGACAGCCCAGCGGGGAGTCAAAACAAACGGACAATAAGTTGTTGATATCGCTCTCTTTCTTATACATTTTCTCTTTCAGTGGTAGAGATCAGCGACAGTCTAGACGGGTGTTAGAAAACGTAATAAATATTACAAACAAACAAATGTATGCAATTCTTTGTTGTTCATTTGTATTTACTTAATTTAAGAATTAAAATTTACTTATTAATACTACAGTTCAAAGTCGATGCAAGTGGGAGGGTTTAAAAAGGCCTTTTCTGCTTCGAGCAAGAGTCCTGTGGCTCGAAAATTCTCATTTAGCATCGCGTATTCCTGCAATGCTTTTAAGTGCTGCACCACCTCATCGTGGGTATTTACGATAACATGACGGGGTGTTTGAACCTTCTCCTCAGTGGGTGTAGGTGTCGCTTCCTGTGAGAGTTTACGTTTTTTCCTTTTATCCTGTGGGAATAGAAGATGTATTGGTTAATAAGATGATTTATTATTGAAATGCCTACAGCCTCTAAATTGTATACAACAGTCTATTAATCGATAACAGTTGATTGCTCTGATAAATTTCAGGAGTTTTCTCCTCAGATAGGGAAAACAAATATGATATAATGCTCCTATTATTCTCTTCGCAGCTACGTGTATGAGTGTATCACAACATCGAATGATTACCTGAATTGCCTTGATTTTTTCTAAATTATTCACAGAATTGTTCTTATTTTCTATCACAATAAAGCCTAAGGGATCTTGTTTCTGTAGAAAAAGGAAACAGATGATTTTTGTCCTATTGAGTACACCATTTATAATACCTCATCTTCTTCACTGTCTTCAAGATCATAATCAGTCTTGATGTTCTCTATTGTCGTATTCTAAAAAAAGGTACACTTTAGTACATGTAGGTATATTATTCAATAGGTATTTTACTAACCTTTGGTTCCACATCATCGAATAGTTCGAACAGTTTTTTATTCTTTGCAGGTAGTTGAGCTTGTTGTTTTTCCTTTCTTTGCTGTTATTAATTAATAAATTAATCATTATTAAATATACAAGTTTTACTAAAATGAAGCTCACCTTTGCATCTAAAATTTCCAACTTTTTTCTGTAATCAACAAGAATGTTTCGCAGTGTATGTTGTTCCCACACCAGAGTGTGCGATTTCTTTAGATGTGTTTTGCGTGTTTTAACATTCGATTCTGTTCTGATAAGATTCCTCAAGTTGGCCAGTTTCTCGTTGGTGCTTCGCAAGTGCTTTTCGAACTTCACTATGAGCACTTTGAGTTTATTCAGATCTTCAACTTTGCGCGACTCTTTAATACCTCGCAAAAGTGACATTTGTAAATGATACATCTATATATTTTATCAATGAATATTGTTTTTCTTCAGTATCTGTTTTCACTTCGACCTGTGATTGTGTAGAGTTATCGATTGCCGCAAGAGTTACCAGCTTGTCACAACGATACATTATCGATTAATCGGTTCCAACGTTGCCGTATTGAGCAAAATGTGCTATCACTAAAGTTATTACTGATAATTGGTTGTCAATCAGCTGCAACTATAAATCGATAAATAAGCTTTAATTATTAATTGCAGTGAACGCTGTGAATAAGCAAAACACAATCAATAACGATAAATAGCAATAATGTTCAATGTTTCAGTGTAACGGAAAGTATGCTACAAAAAATATGACAACGTTCGTTAAGTTCGTCAAGTCGTGAAATGATTTTCAATTGTTCGCACGACTACATGAGCGACACCTAGTGGAAAAAGAAGTAAACAAGTGAAGCCGGCTTCGAAAGTGCATTCAGCCGTTCACAAATCGATTAATTAATTGATATTGAATATATTTTATCGAATTAAATATTGAAAATTCAAATTAAAAACTTGGTAAATATTTACAAATTTGAAATAATCAATTTCAACTGTGCTTCGCTTTTCCCTTTTCCTCCTGCGCAGTTCAATGAGTCGCAACGGAATTTCATTTCCGCTGTGCCGCTAAGGAAATTAACATACTGCACGATCCCAGCCGAAAAAGTGGAATAAATTAAAGCACCTGCTTAAACAACAGCAACAACAACAAACGTGTGAAAAGTGGTCAAAAGGCGAGCGCACTTTTGGCCAATCTTGCGCAGTTCCGCCGGAGAGCCAAGCCGAGTAACAAGCGTGAAACACCCCTTTTGGCCTAGAGCGGACCCTCGCGGAGTGCTGAGTGCAACGGAGCGCAGCGAAGATGAGCTAGTTGCGAAGGTGTTGCTGCCACGGCGTGGGGGTTGCAACTCTGGCAGTTCGTGCGGATGTTGACAGGGCGCAGCGGAAAGTCAAAAAGCAAAACCAAATGCGAGTAATTGTTGCACAGCAGGAGGAGTAGCAGGAAGAGGATGAGGAGAGTGGAGACAAACGAGCCTCCAG
The DNA here is from genome assembly GCA_018903425.1 of Zaprionus nigranus. Classification (NCBI taxonomy): domain Eukaryota; kingdom Metazoa; phylum Arthropoda; class Insecta; order Diptera; family Drosophilidae; genus Zaprionus; species Zaprionus nigranus. The sequence goes on along the minus strand of JAEIGD010000034.1, from coordinate 81,177 downwards.
TTACGCCAGTGATTTTCCCAGGAACAAACGCCGCGGGGGCGCAGGCAGGCGAGGAATGTGGGAAAATGAGTGCAGCACACAAATTATGATTGACAGCCCCAGCCCCGGTCGGACTCTGTGGCCGCGAGGGCCAACGGCTTCATTATTATATTGGCCTGGCCGAGAGCAGCAGCAGCTCCCACAATGAAAATTGCTTTTCGTGCCAGCAGATTTGAAGCCAAGCAACAAAATCGAGTTGAGACAACATCGCCGACGAGGTTCAATGCACGCGGGTCACGACTTAAGCTGTCACTGCCGCTGCATCCGTATCTCCTCCTCTGCAAGTTGGCCATAAATCGCTAGGCCGAACTTGACGTGTTTCGGCTGCCGTTGGCCATTTCCATTTGCAGTTGGATTGTCTCAGGATCAGCTGCGTCTATGTCCGCATCTGATCTGTGGCTTGTCAATCAGCCTCTGCTTGCCGGAAATGTGCTTAACCTGCGCCCGCCATGATGAATGTTATTGGCCTGGCCAGAATTAAATTGCTTGCCCATTTGCTATTTGTCAAATTTTCATTACTGGGCCATAAATTGAAATGGCCCCGCATTTATTTTGGCCAGCAAACTAATAAATATTACCCAGTCTCCAGCAGGCTGCACCCCGTCCTCCTGCCTCTGCTGCCCCTCTCTGCTGCCTGGTTAGCAGTTGGCATCGTCCTCGTCTCGTCTTGGCCATCGTCGCACTGATTCTCACGATTCGCTCTTAAGTTTTGTGGCATTAAAACTTTCTAGTTGTTCACACCGGCGCGTGCAGCTGCCACAGCCGCAGCCGTAGCCTCAGCAGCGGCAATTGCCACCTGCGCCACAATCAAAGACGGCATTGCTTGCTCGCTCGCAGATGGAGTTGGAGCAGTTGGAGCCGCTTTTGGTTGCCGTGTTGTAGCTTGACTAAAAGCGAATTCCAGTTGCAAACCCATTTTTGGCACGATCGCAGATCGACCAGGCCAGGCTGGGGCCAAGCCCAGCCAGCCAGACCAGACCTGGCCAAGCCTGGCCGGGGCAGACCATTTAGGGAAGAGGCTCAGCTTCAGGCTGGGAGCATTGATTTTAAATTGCCAATTGCGCCGGGAACGCACACGTGGAGGCTGCAGGTGTGTAAACGTGTGTGTCTGTATGTGTGTGTGTATCTGGTTGATCGTGATTGTCAGCATTGGCATCCAGCTGTGAGAACGCACCCACTTGGCAGTCATACAAAGACACATACAGACACACACACGCACACCCACAAGACGAGGCCAGTGGCACGATCGAGAGAGGAGACTGCTTGGTGTAATTGCAGGGTGAGGAGGAGAGAGGGGTGAGGTGGGCAACCCATGTGTGTTGATTGATTAATCATTGCTGGTAATTTGATTTTGTGCCTGCAAGTTACCGTTATACGCGAAAGCTGCGCAAGCTGAGCTGAACCTGGCAAGCCTTTTTTCAGTTCGTTTTCAGCGCTTTGATTGATTGTTTCATTGCATTGGCGCTTTGGCATATTCACCTCGCTCAGTCGCAGTCGCAGTCGCTCTCGACTTAGAGCGATGCAGACATGTGTCGTGTCTGCTTTTTTTTGTGCCATGTCAGCTCAGCTGTCAAAATCCTTGAGCCCAACTCTGCCAAGTTGGCACACTTTTCGATGCAGCTGATTAGACTCGCAGTCGCTCTCGCTGTCGCTGCCTCCGCCTCTGCTTGCGTCACAGTCGTTGACAGGTTTGGCAACCAATCGAAGATCATCGACGAAGTCGCAGCCAGAAAAGTGAGCGATGTGTTAAACCAATTAAAGTTTGACTGCAGATAGAGGATGCTCTGCAGAAGCAATGAATGAAGGATGGTAAATGGATAATGGACATGGTGGATAAAGCTGAGAAGAAGACAGATCAGATCCAAGCAGCGATCCAAAGTGGAACGAAAGGATCTCGCTTCGTATACACTATATCAATAAAATATTATGAAGACCGTAAATGAACAAGAATTGTATAGTTCAGTGCCATCAATATCGAACTATATCAGTCTGATCTACAAATGTTAGTCTGTACGATCCATCCAAGACGACTAAAGATATGTGAATAATGCCAAGATGAAGACAGATCGAATCAGCGACGATAAATCTGCATCAAACCTTACAAAGATCAGTGCGATCCATATCGATCTATATCAGTCTGATCTATACACGTTAATCTGTACAAATCGACCTAAGATGAAGACAGATCGGATCAGCAGATCAGAATGATAACTGAGTAATTAATCGTCAGATATAAGATCTATAAAAGTTCTAGTTAGTCTGCTAATCCACTAATGATTACCAAGATGAATAAAGAGATGTAGACAGATTGAAATATCGGGTATCTAATGGTAAGTGAGTACTCCACAGATAAACCAAGCTGAAACGAAGACAAATCGTATATATCAGTGTGATCTATAGCAACTGTAAGTGAACCCGCCTGCTAATGATAACGCGCCCTCGCTCTTGCCCACGTGTTGCCACTTGTTGTGCGTTGTTAACTGATTTTGGAGCGAGCGAGCTCTTGTTGTGGCTGTAGCTGTAGCTGGACGGGAGCGGGCCAGTAAATCATTTGCCAACAACAGTCAACAACTTGTCAACAGGCCGAGAGTCACAGCGGACGGAGACAGCACGGCAAGGCAAAGCCATTGACTCGCATCGAGTGCTTTGACTGTCGACTGTTGTCAGTCTGTCGTCCGTCTTCGTCTCCCCCTGCCTCTTCGTGTTGGGCATTGGTAGTTGGTTTTGGTCCAGTCATGGCTCATGTTGCATATAAATGGCGCTTAATGAGCTCGTGCCAAATAGAATTGTCAGGCCAGGCAGGCGGCCCCTGTCCAATCCCCTTTGAACCGTTGTTCTGCGGCACACGCACACACACACACACACACAGAGAGACGGACAGATCGCATGTTCGTGTTGCGTTCAAATTGCAGTTATTCCAATTGGAATTCCACAATTTTATGGCTGCGCTTTGATTTGATCACGACTTGGCAAAGAGTTCAAGCTATGGCAACAGCTGCAGAGGCAATGGCGCGCGGCAGGTGCAACTGCAGCAGCAGCAGCAGCAGCATGCAACGGCAACCCCCACCCAATATACAATATATATAAATAAACAATTTATACTATATAGTTGGCTTTATAGTATTGCTAGTTCTGGTGGCTTTCCCACGCACCTCGTCAAGGAATTGCCGTCCTATTGTTTTGGGTGCAATCTGCCATCTTGGCAGTCGCATCCAGTCTCCAGTTGGATACTCGGACTAACAAGCTGCGTTCGCCTTTATTAATTTTAATTGGACTGATTTCCCGCTAGAGATACATTTCTGCCCAGTGACATATGCAACGACAGTTTACCATGTCCAGCCAATCATCCTAGGCCATCATCAATCGCACAAAGCAACTTCGACTCCGACGGCGACTGTACGAGAGGCGGCGAGAGGTAGCTGCCTCCGCCTGGCGGCTCTCTTGACCAGGCCACATCGATGATGTTTGACGCAGCTGTGTCTTAGTCCAAGTCGAAGGGTTGTCGTCGCCGCTTCTAGGGTTGCTCCGGCTGTTCCCGGCAGATTCCCACGACTCAAATCAGCTGCAGTTTTTCGCGCAGTTTTTTTTTTTTGTTCACATCTCTTTAATATTTTTTGCGTCCTTGGCGGGGTTAGTCGTCGTCCTCGCCTCTCTTAGGGGTTGTGCGTGTGTGCTGCACACGATGACACGCTGTGCGACATTGTGACGTCATTGTCAATATTTGCATTACTTGCGCAACGTACTGAGATGAGGGCACAACGCCTCCCAGCAGCCGGAAACCATTTGACTTGGCCCTGGCCACAAAAGACTTTTGATCGCTTGTGCAACGCCCTAAAATAAGTGTAGCTCAGCTGTGCGTCATGTGCCCGCATCGCGTATTTAATTGGGATTTGTAATGTGGCTTTGCCTTTGTAATTTATCGATACTCACAGGGATTTACATTGTGTTATGAGTAATATGCGCATGCAGCTTTTGTTAGTATTTTGAGTGGCTTTGTTATCGATTTTTGGCAGGAATGTCGATTGACTTGCTGTTATTAGAAAGGGGCAGACACACTCAGAAGTAAGGTTACCACCCTTCTAAGCTCAGTTTAGCATAACGTGCGCATGTTAGCTAACATTACATAGACTTAATCTGTCCTGACTGGTATGGGCTGATTAATTAACTGAGAGTGGCAACTCCAAGCTCAACTTAGCATAAAATGTGCATGTCAACTAACATAACATGACCTGTATTTATTAAATACAGACTTAGTGTTGTCTAATGTTCTCATCCGCGCTGGTATTAATTAAATGAGGCCACTGGTATTAATTAAATGAGGCCACTTCTAAGCTGCGGTCACACAGTCTGTGCACTGGCGGCCATCGCAATGCAAGAATTCTTTTTCCTGAAAGCTGAGTGCAAAATGCAATCTTAAATTTGTTATAATCATTTCCCTCCTACTTGCAGCAATAAATTCGAATTGTGTTCCCATCATTAAAGTTAACATTACAAGCCGTTTTATAATTTCATTACGGCTTTTCTCTATCCATCTCTCTTTCTCTCCCAGGTTACACCCCCGCATTGTGGTAGACGCAGTCGCAGCTGGCCAACTGTGCAACTGGTTTCTAGAAGAGCCATAAACAGTGAGAAGAAAATACAAATAAAAGTTATGCACTTTTTTCCCCCGTTGTTGCTTTTGTTGTGTTTAAGGCAATTTTGTTGTTGGTATTGTTGCTGACGGTGCTTGTTGCTGCTTGCTTAGCTGCCGCAATTAGTCGCCGGCTGTGCAACGTTCACACGAGGCCACTGAAATGCGGACGTGGAGTGCAGTCGACGACTCGACGCGACGCGACGCTAGCTGTGATTTTGAGTAATCATCGGCTGGCGGAAATTCAAGAGAACAACGCGTGAAAGAGAGAGAGAGAGAGATGGAGATAGAGTGCACAGGAGATGAGGCTGCTTGACCCACAAACTTGACAAATCCATCAGCGCACGCCCAGCACCACTCTGGAGGAGGCACTGCAGCATGTGGCATGTTGCACATGGCCAGGCACATCGTAAATCAAAAGCTCATAACTTTTTCTGTTGCTGTTGTTGGCTTAAATCACGCGAAATTAACGTGAGTTGCGTCTGAGGTGAGATGAGGTGAGTTGAGCTGGGGTGAGGTGAGGTAGAGTAAGCTGAGTTGAGTAGCGTCAAGCCAAGTCAAGTCGAGTTGAGTTTGAGCTGAGCTAAGAAGGTAAATCATAAGTCACTGCATGTCTGGGTCGTCATCTTCATCTTGTGTGAGAGAGAAAGAGACACAGAGAGAGAATGGGGAGAGAGAGAGAGCTAACTCTGCGAGGAAGGCGGTGGCAGTTGGTCAGCCGCGTTGTGTTGCCGCCTCGTATGCAAAGTGTCAGTCATAAGTGACTTTTCGATTTTCGACTGCCCCCAGCAGCAGCAGCGGCAGCAGCAGCAGCAGCCACAACGGCAACAACAGAAAATTAATTATAGCCAAGCCATTTTCAGACATTTTTCTCTTGGGCTGCCTGCCTCGTCTTCTGTCAAGTCTTCAAATCTGCAGAGTCTTCCAGCTGAGCACCTTTCACCTTAAATTGCTTGCTTTATGACCGCGAGTGTTGCCAAATGTCGACCCCTTTCATGTGGTCATCCTAGTTGTTGTTGTTGCGTTGTTGTTGCTGTTTCTTATTTGCTGTACGTCAGGTGTGTTTGCAGCTCTTCACTCTGACATGCGCTGCCTGCGAGGGCAGAAGCTTCTAGGCACCTTTCACTTGGCAACAGCACTTTGGCCGCATGCTGCGTGCAACGTGCAACACACACGCACACCCACACCCACACACAGGCAGGCAAGCAGAGATGATGAAGACGCCACAAGCTGCAAGTTGCGCGTCTTGTAAGCTGATAATTAATGGGCTGCGCCTAAGCCTTGATTAAACTGTGCTTGCAACTTGCAACTGGCAACGTGCAACCGCATTGAACTCTTGAACCGTTGCCCATAAACTTCGCCACAAAGATGTGCGATACGCGTCGCCGTCGTCGCGGCAACAGAGCCGTCATTAGGAGGCCAATTGCAAGTTGCAAGTTACCAGTTGCAAGTTGCAACGTCGTTTAACATGTCGGCTTTATGTCAATTAGATGTTTGTCTTCGATAAGGTTTGGGGCAAGCGCATAATTTGGCGCTTGTGACAGCAATTTGCCCACGTTGTGCCCCCCTTCCCAGTCCACCTCGTGGCTCTTTCCTTGTGGCAGTTGCAAGTGGACTTCACGCGAAGCTTGACCTATTGCCTGCTCAATCGATTGATTGATGTTTTGGCCCGCGTGTCAAACATTGATTAGCCCTAATCGAGGCAAGTGCGCCCGCTTCCATGTCCTTATAGGCCTTCGCGTGTGAAGGCTTCCTGCATCAGACCCGCCTTAAAATTGTACATAACCAATGTCCATTTTGGCCATTACCAATTGGCTATGTCCAAATTGATTGATGGCCGTAATTGCTGTACACAAATCGAATAAACCTTTGCTATATGACTGTGCTACGAGGTCAAGAGTTCAATGGAAAAATCAAAAGGTTGAATATGATGGAGGTGTAGGTATAATTTGTGTTTAAAATATATAATATGTATATAGTATAATGTATAGAATATGTATATAATATAATATATATATTATAATATATATGAACTATAGATGGACATTATTAATTATTAATTTTATTATTAATTGATATATAGTACATGTATAATATTAAAAAAATGATATAGTAAAATATGATTTATGATATATATGTATGTGTACTATAATCTGCTGTAAAAGACTTATTTTATAAGAGTATCTGTTTATTATAAGGAATACAATATGAAAATGTTATAAAATGATATATAATATGATAAATTCTAAATATATACACATTTAACTGCCTGTAACTAAAACTTAGTCAAATATTATGTTTTCTCTATCGAAATACAATATTATCTGGATCAATCTATATTGGGTTTTCTCAGCAAAACCTATTTCGGCAATTTACTAAGGCAATTTTCATAAATTTCGACACCGAAAAAGCTTGAGGCTTAATTTGAAATTAATTGTGCGGAAATTTATTTAAAGTTTGCCATGACAGAGGGAGAGACAGAGAGAGAGAGGGAGGAAGTGGAGAAGAGAGAGACAGGCAGACAGGGAGACTGTCTGACTGACGCTTGACTTGCGACTGATTACTCCAATTTGCTTGGCGCACTGCGAAAATTGGCCAATGTGGCGGTGACTGGGGCCTATCGACAGGCCAACAACAACAACAAGAACAACAAGAACAACAACAACAATAACAACAACAACAACAACAGCAAAGTCGAGGCAAACAACGAAACGAAACGAACCCACTCGAAGTCAAAGCCTGCCCGATTAGCCCGGGCGCACCCCCAACTTGCAACTTGGTCGAGCTCCCGCCGAGCCAGCAAGCAGATGCAGATCCAGATCGGACTCGAGGCGGGCTGGAACTGAAGCTGTAGCTGGAGCTGGAGCTGGAACTCGGGCTGCAGCTCATTAATAAGCGCCGTCTTTAGGCCTCGACTTGAAGCACTTGTAAAATGCAACATTTGTTTGTGCGATAAAATCGCCTTCAATAAATTCACAATGAACATACCAAAAGCCGCATAAAATGCAAAAGACGTTGCAGCCAGCTCCTGCCCCTCCTCCCTCTGACCCCCTTGGCCACAGTGGACGCACGCCACACGCCCCACGACGACGACGACGAGATCGAGATACAGATAGAGCTGCAGCCGCAGCCACAGCTGCAGATACACAGATACCGATACAATGGCTGGAGCACAGTGCTATCTGCAAGTATGCGAATGCATTCATTCTACACTGCGCTTTCCAATAGGAAAAGTGCCTCCAGGAGAAGGGGAAAGGAGGGAGGAGGGAAGGAAGGGGACCACCGCAGCCAGCGAAGACTTCAGCGAACGCGTCAAAATAAAAAATAGAGTTGTACGACGACCACCTGCGGTTGCGCCGTGCTCCAACTCGGACTACCAGAGCCACTACCAGTGCCACTAGCATTCCCCCTCCCCTTCCCTCCCCCTTCCCCCTTGCTGCTGCTTGCGGCGGCATTTATCGTCGCGTTTCTGCGTAGAGCACTTGCCGCTGCGCCATTCAAATGTCGCCGAACGCGCCTAAAATATGCAAAGCTCCTCGAGCATCTTGTAAGCAAAGCACTGACCCCCAGTGCGTCCCGTGGTACCAGCAACGGACAGGGAGACAGTGGGACAGTGGGCTACCACTATCGGACATTCGGGGCTGCCCATCTGCGGCTGCACTTGCTCCAGTTGTCAGGCGAAGCTGCCCGTTTTGGTAGCACACAATGTTTATCTCTCTTTCTATGTGTGTGCGTGTGTGTGTCAGTGTGTGTGCTGTTGTGGGGGCCACATAAGTTAGACCAAGCTAGCCAAGCATCCACTGTGGGAGTCACAGAGAAAACAGTCAAGATATTTGAAAAGAAAAGACAAATCTATGAGAAGTTTGGGAGAGATGAAGGCGAGGAATGTAACTATTATAATGTACAACAAGAGGAAGATCGTTGAAGAATAGATCGCAGCAAAAAAAACTAATTATTCGGAACTGTAGAGAGAACAAAACTTACTAATATAATAGAAGACAGTAGGCGATGATCTGTTTATAGATATAAGTATAATGTACAGAAGTGTAGAACACTCATGAAAGTGTCTTGAAGAAATAGCAGCAAGAATGAACTATAAACGGAACAGAGAAGACAAATTTTGTAGCATAAAAGATGGTTGTAGAAGAAAGATCAGTCTTTAGTTTATTAATTATTACAATGTACAGAAGAGTGTTATCGATCTTTCTGTAGAACAGATCGAGGTAAAGGATGAACCATTTGTACTAAACTGAAGAGAATAAGACTTAACATAATAGTACACAGTAGAAATCAGTTTTCAGATTTGAAATGTCATTACTAGTTTAAATTAGGTATAGTATCTATAAGTAATGCAAACTACTGCAGTTCTTCGATATTGAAGTAGTCTCTATACGTAATTCTACACTACCGTAGAAGTTTCTTCTCTCTATGGGAGACCCACCAAGTGCAGCACACACACACAGTCTTAATGCCTTATCCTCATTTCCTGGCGCAGTCTTTAGTGCTAACAGCCACGCCCACACGCAGTACGCCTATGCGATTCGAACACATGTAGCCCGATATTAATGGGCCCGTATTACCAGTTGTCATTCGAGCCTCGCTCGCCTGTCCAGCGCTGCAAAGAGACAATTTCCCAATTGCGAGGCGTGTCGAAGGCCCAGCGGCGTTTGGCGCGAGTAAATTGAATCAACAGGCAAGGCACCGATCTACCCTCGCACCCCCCCTGCCTCCCTCTCTCTCCATTCAGCTTGGGGTACACGCTGCAGATGCAAAGCGTTTGCCAGGCAATTGAAAGCGAACGCTGCGTGTCGATTGCATGTGCCGCAAACTAATCGAACGAATCGATCAAATTCTCAGCACGCAAGTGCAGAGCAACAGAGTAAGGGAGACACAGAGAGAGAGAGAGAGGGATAGAGGTGAGACAGAGGGAGAGACAGAGGGGAGCAGTCTTGAGTCCATTTCTATCAGCGATTGCGGCCGCTGCTGGAATTCAATTATGAGCACTGGGCGCCGCCGTTGAATGCCGCTGCGAGGCAATAAACAAATGTACGGACAACAAACGTACGTAATATTTAATAATAAAGCCACAGTTCGAAAACTGAAAATACATAGAGAGAGGGCACACGACTATAAGATGCCCTGTAGAAGGTAATAGCTGTGTTGGATTTGTGGCACACTGTCTGCCAAATTTGTTGACTGTAACTCTTTTAAAGGCAGAGACATGTGAGATATATATAGAGATAAGGTATAAACTACATGACTGTTAGATAAGCTCTGATAAGGGATTGCACGATAAGCTTGACAGAAAGCTGTCTGCCAAATTTAATGACTTTAGCTGCTATAATACCAAAGATCTGACGTAAAATAGAGATAAAGTAAAACGTAGACAATTTCTAGTTGCACTTTGATAAGAGAATGGGAAGCTAAGGAATGCTAAGAAGCTGTCTGCCAAATTTTATGATTCTAGCTCTTATAATAACAGATATGTGAGGTTAAAATAGAGTTATAATTAAACCTAGATAACTTTTAGATGTGTTTTAATAAAGAAATGCAGGATAAGCATGATAAGTAGCTGTATGCGAAATTTGATGACTGTAGCTGCTATAATAACAGAGATCTGCATAAAAATATAGATAAACTATGTACCAGGGAGTGGGAGAGAGTGGGAAATGTTCAAAGTGAATCAGTAAGAAAGAGAGAGGCACACACACCTTCTCAGCAAACTAATACATCCCAACATAGAAATCTCTTCATTACAGGGTATAGCAACAGTGCGCTGTGTCCATTTGCTGGCTGCGCATGCGCAGCTCAATTCCATTGCTGTTCCTGTTGTTGTTGCTGTAGTTATTGTTATTGTTTGCTGTGGTGCCGCCCCCGCTGGCCATGTGTTTGGCTGCTCGCTGTTGTTGCTGCCACCCGCACCCAAACAGAGCGAGACAACAATAAAACTTATTTATGTCTCTGGTCAAATTTGTGCCGCTATTTTGCGACTTATTTGACAGAGAGTCGTTTTGTAGCGCGCTCAGATTTCCTCAGTGAGTGGGAGAGGGAGAGGGGGAGAGGAAAGGGAAGGTGGCAGCGTGTGGGAGCGAGAGCGTAGCCCCGGTGGCAGTTTTGGGCCCATTGCCCAGTCGAGTCCAGTCGGGGGCGATTCGTTTCAACGAGTGTCTTTTGTTCAGTGCGCGCCAAAAGGTTTACGACCTGTTAATGTCCCGACTAGGCAAACAGCGCCAGCTCCGTTTTGGCCAACTCACATCGACTTGGCCAACTGATACGCAATTTGGCGCACATTTTGTTTATATTATTAAATAAATTTCATGTTATGTTTATGGGCTCAACATGCATTTATTGTTGTCGTTGTTGCTGTTGCTGGGGGCGCAGAGCGTGCTAAATAAATTGCATTGCCACCGACTTATGGCTGGCACTGTGTACGGAGTGTGTGTGTGTGTGCTACACTATGCTACACACAATTACATATGTAGTACGTTGCAGTCGCATATAGTTTTACAGTTGTTCAGCTGCCAAATTATGCTATTCACATTTTATTTAACGCCAACTTATTCGATATTTGATTTATGTGTGGACATATTCGGAAAACAAACTGAACAGTTTACAAAGAATGCAGATAGGGGCTGCCTTTAGCAGTTTTTATAGCATTTTAACTATATATGGCACTGTAAAACTGCCATAATAAGCGCGAACATCATATGTTATGGCCAGCAGCCGCAGTTTTCTTTATCTTTTGTGTATATCATGAATTCAGTTGAAGATCTCTCAAAAAGATATAGATAGAGCAATAAATATTTAAGATATCAGCTTATATAGCAAGGATATCATGGTAAATGCTTAAGAAATTGTCTAAATCTAAGAGTTTTTTCGAAATTAAGTTGAAGATATTGCCAAAAGACACAGATAAAGCATATATAAGCAGTAGCTCAGATTTAGATTATTTTATCTGTTTTTCACAATTAGAATCTAAATTATATAGTATTTAGTTTTAGATCTATTAAATATATATTCAAAAGTAATAATTATTTAAGAAAATCTTTCATAATAAGTTAGGATATAAAGAATTTATAACCAGTAACTCAGATTCGCACTTTTTTTTCTTTTTCTACAATAATAAACTACATTTTTCATTATTCCGCTGTAGATCTCTCAAAAAGATATAGTTAAATCAATAAATATTGAAGATTACTGCTTATATAGAAAGTATTGTATAGTAAAGCATTAGTAAAGGTTTCAGAAATCAACTTACTCACCCTAGGCACCGCCAGCTGCTCTGTCCAGCCTGCTGTCCAAGTTTAACCTCCTCTACATTCTCTAATTATTCATTTCTATTATTCATAATGAGCCGAACTGAGTTGGACTGCGACTAATGAGTGCACTAGTCCATTAGAATTGGATTAGATTAACATTTGCATTCATATAGGGGCACATTTTGGGGTTGCCCTCAGTTTTCAGAGTTTCGTCAGCCTCCGCCTCGGGCTCTATCACATTGTAGACATGATTGGGCCTCTCTCGACCCACATGAGCGCACGTGCACTTAATTTATTTCAATAAAAACATAATTTCCAGTCTATTATTCACACACTCACTCGCACACACACACACACTCGCATACACGCACAACAATGCGGATCCAATTAAGCTTGAAACGGCAATTTTCATTTCAAGATTCTTTCGACATTCCCATTTCGTCTTTCGATTCTTTTGAGCGTTAATCGCGCCGAAAATGATGTGGGCTCGACTGAAAACCGATTGGAGTTCAAGCTGGGGAATGTATACGAGTATACGAGACCCCAGAGCCGCTCGATAATACTCATACTCGTATAATAAATCTCGCATTACATTATGCATATGAATGCGGCTTGTATTAAATTTCGAAAAAGTGTTAAAAATGGAACCCAAATCAATGCGGACAAATGCACCATAAAACTGTCACACACACACGGAGAGAGGGAGAGTGAGAGAGAAGAGCAACATAAAACATACTGGTCGATTGGAACAACGTGACTACTCCTCTTCTCCCTCTCCCTCTCTGTCTTGTCTTTCTCTTTGGAAAGTTCTGCGTGTGGGAAAGCAAAGCGGAGCGAAGTAATACGAGTCGTGCATTTGGTTCTGGACACAACACGACACTGCATAAGTCAGGAGGCAAGTGCGTCCGTCGTCTTATCAAGTAAGAAATACGATGAGCTATCCATGAACAATCCAAGTGGAGAATGTGAGTACATTTCCTGCACAGACGCGGCGACTATCTGGCCCTGGGCGGAGTCAGGTTTATCGGAGCTGACCTAATGTGCGCTAATATTTGAACTGCTCCCAGTCCGATAAGGCAAACTGCCCTCAAGTGAACTCGGCCCAAGGGGTGCCTCTGTAACTGATAACGCATTACGTAAGTGCGGCACAATTTCTACTATAAACTGACAGTGGAGTCTTCGTTGATTGACCGTCGATTGATCGCCCACACAATGTAGAAATTCCGAGGAAATTTGGAATCCCGAACAAGTGTTTCGTTGCGGGAATAATTAAATACCTCAGCGATGATGATGAGGATGATAATCGCCCCCATCCTGTGCGACAAACGAGCCTGAGGGAAGGCAGGGGCAGGCAATGAACCCGAAGCCGCAACAATGCACTTGGCTGCCCTTCTTCCTTTCTTCCTCACTCCTTTGTCTCTTCGTCCCCGTCACGTTGTTGGCATTCTACGAAACAAAATATTTATGCCCTTTTCATGAGATGCTTCTTCAATCCCAATCCCGAAAGCGAACCACGGCTCGAGCTCATTAATATGCTTGGGGGGCGATTGAGAATGATGATCTACCAGTCGGGACCTGCTTCTTCTACTCATTCTTCTGCTTCTTCTGCTTGTGCTTCTTCTTCCTCTTCTTGTGCTTCTTCTGGCAACGATTAATCTGGCCGGCGTGCTGGCCACGCCCCCTGCGCCGAAATGAGCCACGAAATTTAACAAATCGGAGACTCATTAATCTGATCACTTGTTCGACTCGCTTCGGTTGCATGCCCCGCGGAGGCACGTAGTGAGGCAGCAAAATTGAGTCGCCCCGACTGCAGTGTCCTGTGTAATTTGTCGCCGAGTCCTGGCAACTTAACGCTTATTAAAGCGCAAGACGAGACATGTGAGAGAAGAAAGAGAGAGCTGCTGTAGATTTGAGAGTGTAGATCCAGCGCAGAATTCCCGTACGTGCGTAATGCGAGACCGAGAGTTGAGTTGAACGTTGAGCTGAGTTAGGGCTGTCGGGCCATATCAAAGGTTAGTGCAGGTTCCAGGAATGTCAACAGAGAAAGATAGGGAGAGAGAGAGGGAGGGAGACAGAGGGAGACACAGAGATTACCACACGCTGCACACGTGCATCGTTGGGCTCAAGTGGAGGCCCAGGCAGACCGAGCTGGGCTACCTGCCACGCCGATGTTCACACCAAAACAAACAGGACAACGCGATGCGGCATTTGTGGACATTAGAGAGCAACACAGCGGGTGATAGGCAAGCAGCGAGGGCGGCGCGAAGTGTTTGTAACTGTAGAGAGTAGAAGAAATTACTCAGTTAAACTTAGAGCAAAAGTTATTGGTAGTTGAAAGAGATAAAAAGAGAAGAAAACTGACAAAGATAGAAAACAGGGAGTTTGGGAAAGATAGAGAATAGAGAACGAATAAAAGAGAGGGAGAGAGAGGGGTGACGTGTCAGTTATAGCTACACAACTGCAGTAGGGGCCCTCGCCAGTACCACAAAGCATTTGCTGCAGTTCACAGCTGCTTTAGCTTTATATCAAACACTTTCTTAGACTCTTCTCTCTCTCCCTCTTATTATGCATATGCCAGCTACTGCTCTGACGCCCCTCGCTAGTGTAGTTACATAGATAATTAACCCAGCCCAAGGCACTGTGACCTCGCCTGAGCCTGAGCCTGGGAACACTTGTGCAGCAGCGCAAATTGTCGAGTCATCAGTGCAGCGACTGCAGCTGATAAGATAAGGCTGCCTAGAGGTGGTCCAGCTCCTGCTCCCACTCTAGTTGCCCCTGCCATCTTCCCCCTACCTCTAGCAATGCTCTACAGGTCGATGATAAATGTTTGTTTGAGCAGTTCGACGTGCACTTGGTCTCATTGCTGATAAGGCAGGCAGACAAATTACACGGCGAGTTTGGGCCACGTTTAACAAGGAGAAATGATAAACGAGATTGCAAGTGAGTGACAGACAGGGAGAGAGGGGCAGAGAGAGGGAGAGAGAGCAGACTGATGGGCGGAAATAGCTGGGCGTGGCAACGCACTGATTGCGCATCTTTCATCTGTGACAATTTTGCGGCCGAAAGCATTCAAAATATGTAAATGATCTGCAACAGTGCCTCAGGCGGCAAGAAAGAGAAAGGAAAGCAACGCACAGAGACAGAGAGAGAGGGTAGGTGGGGGTAGACTGTGCAAGAAGAGGGGCAGGGGCAGGGGCAGTGCCGATTGAGCATGGCAATTTCCATTTGGGTGAAATTGCGCGAGGCTGCCCAAATAAATTACGCACATGATTAATAAAACGCAGCAGAGCAGCAGGAGGAGCAGCAGAGAAAGAGGGAGAGAGGGGGGGAGCAGCAGAGAGAGAGGAAGCACAGGGGAGAGAAAGAAGGCACAGGGAAGAGAGGGGGAGCACAGCAGTGGCAAGGCAGAGGCAGACAGACGCGTCTTCAATTTGGGCCAAAATATTTTTATCGCTGCGCATGTGCAACATCTTGTGGCAGGTGGAGAAGGAGGAGGAGCAGGAGCAGGACGTCGCTGCTACCGCGCATTCTCATAAATTAAACGCCAAGTTATTTGAATTCCTCCACAGCTCCCGCTGGAGGACGCTACCGGTGCCTGTGCCTGTGCCTGCCCAGCTTCAGGTCTGGCTGCCCTTTTGCTTTGTTTCACTTTGGCGCTGCTTTTGTCAAATGAATTTTGCAGCTGCCGCGCATATAAAATTGCCTGCAGCGAGGAGGCAGCAAGCAGGCGGAGGGGGGGGACGCAGGCAGAGGGGGAGGAGCGGCAGGCAGAGCCGACACTGATTTGAATACTGTAATTCGTATTTGTCCATTTCGCGTCTTTGGCAATTTTTCCACGCTGCTCAATTATCGTGTTTCATGTTTGCATTCCTCTTCTGCGGCCGCGGCTTCTGTTGCTGCTGCTACTCCCTGTGTTGTTGTTGTTGTTGTTGTTGTTGTTGGCAGGCAGGCACATTTCCTGTCCAGAACACTTTTCGATTTCACCGCGGACAACAGCAGCAGCAGCAGAAGCAACAGCAGCATCAGCTACCAATGGGACACAGTAGCCAGCAGGCAGGCAAGGTGGAGAAAGGGGGGAGGAGCAGTGGCTGCGCTTTGTTAACCTTTTGGCGCATTGTAAGCGGCTTAGGCCAAGGGTGGTTGCGGTTTGCGGCGAATCTGACATGCGCTGCGCAAAAGCAGCAAAAATAAAGGCTTGCAATAAACATTTATAGTACAGTATAGATATTTTATGGCACATTTTGTGTATAGCAGATGCATTTGTATTGAAATTTAGGCATGCTATAATAATTTATAGCACAGGACCTATATTTTTATAGCAAAGCGTACATATGCTTTTAATGTCAAAACGAAGCTTGATACAACAGCAGCACTTTCAGCTTCTACACTATAGAGTATCTGCGCAGTCTAATCAGCCCGTGTGTGAGTCGGGCGCTGCCACCTTTCGTTGCAATTGTAAATTACGGTCTTTGCAACATTTTTGCGCATTTAGTCGCGCTGTATGTGCTGCTGTTGCTGTTGCTGGCGAGTGTTGCTGCCACAGCTGGCTGCAACACGACGCCGCGCGTTGCCAATTACAATTCACTTTGCGCCAATGTCGACTCGACTCTTGTTGCAGCAAGGACCAAAACGTGCGCCTGCCACAGGCGGCAGCATTTAATTTGCAGCCTTTCTGCTCTGCTCTTCTGCTCCCGCTCTTTTTTGGTTTCCTGCCCTCCACCTACCCCCTCTATCGCAGTGTGTGCTGCTGTCAGTTGTTGCACGTTGCACGGCTGTGGTACTTAAGTGCCGCAATTACGTCGTCGTCTCGGCGACCTCGTTGCAATGTGAACTCTGATTGCGGCGCGACTTGACTCGCCATCGATATGCCAATTTGGGGCAATGCCACGCCCCTCTCTCTCCACCTAACCCCACTGTCCACTGTGCCCAAAAAGGGCGTCTTAACGCAGTGGTGAAATTCAGCTTAATTTGATTTGTGGCATTAAGCAGGGCGAGAGGGGCAGTGGAAGGGGGAAGAACTCGACAACAGCTGTAGACAATCTGCACGGCTAGAAGTGCAGAAGCTGCCGGCTACCGTCGTAATTACGCCAAGACAGAGATAGCGAGAGAGGAAGAGAGAGGGAGAGAGAGCGCAACTGTGGCGCGCAAAATTGTTAACACATTGCTGTCACTGCAGCAGCAACAGTTGCTGCTGTCGAGGCTGCAGTTGCTCCTCGTGTTGCCATTAATTTGAAATTCAGTTCGGGAAGGCGGCCTGGGAATGGCAATGGGGAATGGGAAATGGAGCCTGACCAAGTGGCCAAGTTGCAGCTGCCAATTGCTAAGCCACCCCGGCAACAGCAGCAACAACAGCAGCAACAACTCTAGTTGCCGTTGCTGGACAATTGCAGTTCTCCTTGCAGCATGTTGTTGTTGGCGTAAAAATGCTAATTAAAGTTGCTTGTTGTCGGTTGTTGCTGCTGCTGCTGAGTTGCTGCTGCTGTTGCTGTTGTTGCTGCTGTTGTTGCTGTTGTTTTGCTGTTGCTGCTACAAAGGGTCGCACCAGAAAGATTAACGAGCCAAAGAAATCGTAAAGAAATGAACGCGGCGAACCACAAAAAATGCAAATTGTCCGTTGATGAATTAACAAAAGCGAAAATCGTGACTTATGTTTTTGGCAGCTGCCCGTCGCAAACGGGCCCACTGTCCAACAGCACACCAGACAAACAGTTCCACTGTCGAGCTCAAGCTATGCTCGATAACTTTGGGGGGTTATTTTGCAGCTGAGCCGGAAGTTGTTTATGGTTATGTAGAAAATACTTTGATTTTATAGCTGATATTTATTATATTCCAAGAACTGTTATTTTAATTTATACTTTACTGCTTTTTATTTAATTTTTTCTTTTATTTGTTTGTGCATTTTATTTATTTTATTTATTTATTTATTTATTTTTTCTCTTTATTGCATTTTTACTTTTTTAATTAAATTCCCCTAGATCGTTCTTCTGGCCCACTGTGTGTCGCCTTCGTTTGTTGTTCACTCGTTTCGTACACGAATGCCTCCTCTCCTTGATTGCTCTCCCTCTTCTCTGCCAATTCCCACTCACGCGCAGCAGCCGCCTCTCTTCAGTCTAGTTTGCAGCGTCCTCTCTGCGTGCTAATCAATGACGCAGCTTTTCCCTGCCTGAACACCTGCAGGCGACGCAGACGGCGACGGCGACTGCGCAGCTGGCCATGGTCGAAACTGAAGGCGAAGCTTCCGCGAGATAAAGCTCATTGAGAGGCGCTCATTAACGACAGCGCAGCTGCTACAGCACATTTTTTTTGGCTAAAGAGAGAGAAATTAGTGAGAGCATAAAATCAAATTCAAATACCCAAGGGAGAGAGATTTGAAATTTGATTGCCTGCTTGTAATTATGATTGCAAGTTGGAACATGGGAGAGAGAGAGAGGGAGAAAGAGAGAGGTAAGGGGGAGAGAGACTGAAAGTATTGGTGCAGCTGCGCGCTGTGATGCTTTTGCTCCCGCACGTTTTTCGCGTTGAACTTCACTGAACTTGCAACTTGGAAGTTTGACTCGAGTTGTTGTTGCTGCTGCTCCGAAACCTTTTCAGGTTTCTAGTCGTGATTTGAGTGTCGTGCGACTTTTTCTGAGCTCTCGTACTTACGCCTGAACTTTGTGCAGTCGCTTAATTTTGCTTTCAGCTGTTAACTGTAAGCGGCAACTTGAGTTGGAGGCGTCGTTGTGTTTTGTTGTTGTTGCGTTGTTATTGTCGGCGCCGAAGGCCCCGTTGTTGCTTTGTGAAATTTTCAGCTCTTTTTCGAGTGGAATTTTAATGCTTTCGCACACCTGCACACACAACGGTAAAGTACCCTCGTTTTTGGGTTGACACACAAAGACATACGCAGACAGGGGGAAGGGGGAAGAGAGAAAGAGAGAGAAAGACAGCCGGACATACATAAATATTGTCGACTAATGGGAGTGCATTTTATGTAATGCACTCTCTTCCCCCTCTCTCACTCGCACTGCCTGTCGCACTTAATCAGCGCAACAGATAAGAGAGCGCAAGAACAACAAAAACAAGAACAAGCATCGTTGAGTGCATTCGACTAATGAGATGAGTCTGTAAGAGAGCCAACGGTAAATTGCAAACTAATTGAGCGCGCATTACAAGTGCGTAGCTGCAGAAGAATGTGTGTAAATCAAATGAATGTAAAGTAGAGTTGCCATATCTACTGATTCATCAGTAAATAAATAAACAAAGATTGTATATTGTATACTATTTATTTATTATACATTAATATTAAAGACAGGGAAAAGGCTTCCAGGTCATTTACTAGAGTAAAACTCACACAGACAACTGATTTCACACGAGATCCATCTGGCAACCCTAGCATAAACTAATTTACTAATTGTGTTATCTGCTTAGCCTGTTGAAACATGTTCATGCATGTCTCATGCTTAATTAAAAGACACAGCAAACTCGCATTCCTTGCCAGGAGGTCGCCATGTGTAATGTGTAAATGGTGAATGTGATTGC
Source organism: Zaprionus nigranus (assembly GCA_018903425.1). Lineage (NCBI taxonomy): Eukaryota > Metazoa > Arthropoda > Insecta > Diptera > Drosophilidae > Zaprionus > Zaprionus nigranus. The sequence continues at coordinate 61,731 of JAEIGD010000034.1, read as the reverse complement.
GACTGTGACTGTTACTGTGACTGGGGACAATCACAACAAACCCAAACCCAAAACCAAACCAGAAACCCAAAACAACAACAAGAACAACAAAGGAACGGAAAGATTTACCTGCGATGAGCAATGAAATCCTTTTCGAATGGCAGCGCAATATTGTTAATGGTCGGATGACTCAACTACGAAGAAGGAGAGGAAGGCAAGGAGAGGGAGAAGGCGGCAAGAGATGAAGAAATGAAATAAAGAAACGACAGAGATACACGCAGACTGTAGGGGGAAGGGGACACCAAAAGAGAGAGAGACACCTGAGCACCGCAGCCAGCGCACACCTGAGAAACAAGAAATGCATGCAGGTGTCAATCGGGCAGACAAGGCAAAGAATGGACAGAGAGAGAGAGGCAGAGAGAGAGAGAGAGAGCAGAGGAAGTCGAAGGCAAGACGAGGCTGGAGCCAAAGTCAATGCCAAGTGAAGCGGGCGCATTACAAATTCACACCAAGTGGCACCCACGGCACCTAGACGGAGCGAGAGAGAGACCAGGCTAGAAATGGTTAATCATTTAGGTATAAATCTCTACGCTGCCGTCTGACAAATGTTGCCGCTGCCGCAAATGCCACGTGGGGGCAGGCAAACACATTAAAGAGCAGCAGCAGCAGCAACGCGCAGCCAACGCGATCGCATTCAAATGAGCTGCCCCAGACCCCAAGCAAGGATCGGCCATAGTGGTCTCTACCCCGCTCTCTCTCCTCTCTCTCTCCTCTCTCTCCTTCTCTCTCTAAATTCCTAGAATTGTGCGCGTCAATTGATTTACTCAGCTACGTGCAGCGGCAGAGGCAGCGCGACGTGTCGGGTTGATAACTTTGGGATTTGTTATATTTGCTTCATCATGGCGCAAACGAGCTGTGCCTGTCCAGACTAGACTCCAAGCCACAAGATCATCATCATCATCACAATCATCACGATCATCATCATCGCACATATGTGCGCACATTAAAAAGCAAGTTTCTCAGGTGTTTAAAAGCGTTTAAAAAGAAAACCGACGAAGGTACGCAGAGCCACAGCCAAGCAGAGGCAGAGCAAGAGCCAGAGCCGGAGCTGGAGCCCAAACTGGAGTCAGAGCGAGACAATAAACGCAGCAGCGGCGGGGCCAAGTTAAAAATACTCGTACTTTGCCTTTTGCCAAGAGCCAGTTAAAGCCATGATCATGATCTCGCCGAAGCCATGAAAATGGGACAGAGCAGACAGACAGACGGACAGGCAGACAGACAGACAGAGAGACGGACAGACGAGTCAGCGAGCTCAGTCGCCTCGCGCACGTGAAGGTTGCCCGAGCATGTTGGAGATTTACTTAACGAAATCAAGAGGAAGCGCGTAGGATCGACTGTTAACCTAGCTGTCATACAGCATTGATTGCTAGCAGGCATTGCACGGGGCCAAGAGATGAAAGAGAAGAGCGTAGAGAAGAGGGAATGGGCGAGGGGGGCAGCGCTTGATTGCTTTGTAAAGCAGAAGGGGCAGGCAGAGAAAGGGCGAGAGCGAGGGCGGTACACACACAACAAACAGACAGAGAGACAGACAGACAGACAGACTGAAAGAAAGAGAGACAGACAGATAAACAGACAAAGAGAGACAGACATACGAAGAGACAGACCGTACCTCAAAGAACAGTCAGAACACACTTGGTTTGGGCCATGTTCGCATGACTCAGCGTTATTCAATCTACCTCAGTCGCATCCTCTGCCTCTACCTTGCCCTCTATTCCTTCTCCATCACTCAGTTCTTTTCGGTTAACGAGAGAACCTTTGGCATAGCTGCTTAAAGCCACATATAGCCAAATGTTAAGTGTCTGTTTTGATTGGTTTCAACGATCAATGATCGAGGGCGCAACAACTGCTCATTAGAGAGAAGAAGAGAGAGAGAGAGAGATTGAAAATATATACACAATATATGCAGGTAAACTAACTATAAGTATTCTTTATAATGCGCTAAAAGTATGGCATTAAAATGTCCAAGATAAAGCCAAGCCAAAGCGAAGCTAACTATGTAATTACAGTTAGGTTATGGGGCAGTTATGGCATGGGTATTGTGGATTATGGATATTGCATGATAATCGAGAGAGAAACCCATTAGCCATGGTAACGATAATTACGGGAATTAACGTAATACTTACAGACTATTTAAGTTCAAATTGAATTATGCAACTAAGCGAGAAATTTAATAATATATTAACATAAATCGCACTCTTACTTATGTAATACCCTCTCAGACAGTTTGTAGATCTGTGAAGGTTTGGTATACACTACAGTGGGGTATATGCTTTATAATAAGTGAAAATTTAAGTTCAATTTAATTATATATGCAAGCAAACATTGCAATGAATGTGTTAAATATAATAGATTAAGCCTCGTTTTAGAGAATATTTGTCTGACATTTTAAGATATACGAACTGAGATCAAGCTGATACCTAATTTATACAATCTAAGACACTTTGTAGAGATAAAGCTTTGGTATATGAGCTATATGGTACTTATGAACTGAACATTTGATATTTAATGATAATTTGATAATAAGTCTTTATGATATATGTATATACCATCACATTCACTTTGTAGATCTGAGAAGTTTGGTATACGCTGCAATAAACTATACAATATATTTACTATATAAAAACTATCTCACGTACGCATGTTCACTCTCTTTACGGAAGTACATCCCCTTTGGCGTAACTAATTTGCGGAACTGCGCTGAAGACACTCCTGAGAAACATCTGGAGAGCAGTCGCACACCTGGCTTGATGGCCATATGCAAATCAAAAGGGTGTTAGATGCCTTTGTGGAACCCTTTCGATGAATTGCGCGAATTCTGGAAATTCCGCAATGTCGCATCGTTGCAGGATGCGATGCTATGCGATGCGATGAGTCGTAAAACTCATCACGACAACAACAACGGAGACAACAGCAACAATAACAATAACAATGGCAACACACACACGCACGCATTAACAATGCACTGCGAGTTCTAACACCTGTGTGCCAGAATGCACTTGCCACACTGCTAGAGGCAGAAGGAGGAGGAGGAGGGGAAGAGAGGAATGAGCAACCATGGATACGGTGAAAATCTATACAAATATTTGACGTGAGGAGAATAGAGCGAAATTTGCATTCTGGCGGCAAAAGAACAAAAAACAAAAGAACGCACAGCCGAACAGGTAAGTCGACGTTGTTGTTGTTGTTGTTGTTTGTTACTGTTGTTGTTGCAGCGGCAACATCATTAACACATTTATGCCTCAAGGGGGGATTAGCCAAACGGTGCGAAAATCCATCAAAAAAGCGAAGAAGAAGCAGCAGCAGAAGAAGGCGGCAACACTCAAAAGTGACCATGGAAATGTGGCAAGAGGAAGGGGGGGGGGACGTGGCAAGTGGAAAAAGGTGCATGGAAATGGGAATTGCTTGTTGGAATGTAGCGGCAACAGCAACGGCAGCTCGTGCTGGAATTTGACTGTCATTTCAAGTCACTGCAAGTCACTGCATGTCGCTGCATGTCGCTGCATGTTGCTGCAAGTCGCGGCGGGGCACGTTCGAGTGACAAATGTCAATTTGCATTCGATTTCTGGGCGCAATGTTCCAATTTGGCTGCTGTTAATTGCAATTGCAGCAATCAAGTAAAGCAACAACAGCAACACAGCAGCAGCAACAGCAACAACAGCAGCAACAACAGCAACAACAACAACTGCAACATGCGCAGGCAACGTTCAAGCTCAAGAACACACCTTAAACTTTTCGGCCCGCTTTGGTTATTGTTATTGTGGTTGTTGTTTACATTTTGTTATGCCACATAAGCCAGGCCAACTGGCAACTGGCAACCGTTAACCGAGCCGCGCTGGCTGCGACAGCAACAAGTTCAAACCGCCGCCATCATGTCCAGCCTCAGCCTCAGCTCAGCTCTGGCCTCAGCTCAGCTCCAGCATCCAGTTGTGTCGCTCGCTCGCAGTTTAATGTCAATTTCGATTCGTCATCCGCAGCTGCGTTGATTTCTCGAGCGACCTCTCCAACAATCGCCACGGCTACAGCTGCAGCTACAATCACTGCCCCCCCCCTTTCCCCGTTCCCTTGCCCCTTGCCCCGTGCTTGCCCCTCTGCCTACTTGCTTTGTATGCTTTGTTGCCGCTTTTATGGCCATGTTAACTTTGGACTTGGCTTTTAACACAGGACCACCGCAGTTGACCATTGAACGCGAGACTGGAAAGGGAGATGGAGCAGAGAGTGGGCTAGGCAGTGGTGCAGGGAGTGGGGTATGGGAGTGAGGCAGGGGTTGGGCCAGACTCTGTAGCTGGAGCTGAGAATGTGGGGAAGCATGTGTGGGGAACTGCGGTTTGTTCTACTGTAATTTATTGATGTGCCAGTTGTGCCCATGAGTGTGTGTGTGTGTGTGCGAGAGTGTGTGTGGGTTGCACTGAAGTCTCAGCTCAACTGTGCAGCTGCTGCACGCCCACACGGCAGCAGCGATATAACCAACTGCGCCCCTTTCTTTTCCAGTTGGGATGATGCGCAGCTCGATGAGCTCGGCACTGCCTATTGGGATCTTATGCACACATGTGCTATACATACTAACAAGTAACTAACGATCACTGAGTTTCCCAGTGTTATTATAACTGATGATCGCATAGAATAATTGAATTTCCTGGTGTTATTATAAGTAATATTCTAACCATACAAAAGAATATATGGTATGCTACATTTGATTTGATTGAACTTTACTTACTTTCTTTAGTGAAATCGCTTTAAATAATAATAAAATAATAACCAATTACTGAAAAGATTTAAATTTCCTAGTGTTATTATCACTTTTATCTAAAGAAATATTATTTATAGTTGTAATAAAACAGTTAACTCCATAAATCTTTGCTATGTCAACATATTTTATCATGTTTATACATCAACGATCATTCCAGATAAGGCTTAAATTTCAAGAAAATCAAAAATAATCTTTACTCCAGGTACCCCAAGTCAGTTGAGATTACATTGACATTACATCTAGGAAACTTTAGTTGTTCTTTCTTTCCCAGTTAAATAAGAGACCACTTCAATTTTTATATCAAATACAACTTTGTTTTTTTAAGGTAGAAACGTGGCATAATCTTCTAATTTAGCATGAGTATTAGTTCTCTACATATAGCATACATATATCTCTCTCTTTCTTTAGCTTAATTCTAAGTCTTAAACTAAACAGAATAAAAGCACAAAAATATTTCAAGCATTTAAAACTCTCGTATCAATTTGTCACCGTGTTAATTGGCTGTGTACCACTGTGCAGCGACGACACTGAGCATGCGCATTTATTGGGTTAATAACGCGCTCGTTTCGCGCTGTTCCTCGCTCGCTCTCTCGTTCTCTTCCACTCTCTCTCTCTCTCAGTTCCAGCTCGTCGAGCTGGTGCTGACTTGTTGGGCCTGGTCCAAGGCCATCTGCTGCTGGTTCAACAACATCTGCGATGCCAGCGGCTCCTGTTTGGGCTTCAGCTCCTTCTGCTGCTGCTGCTGCTCCTCTGCCTGCGGCTGTTGCTGCTGCTGCTGCATAGGTTGTGGCATAGGCTGTGGCATGGGCTGTGGCATGGGATGTGGCATGTGCTGCTGCTGGGGCTGAGCTTGCATGGGCGGCTGCTGTATTGTGTGGAGCAGCAACTCGCCCATCTTCGCGCGAAAATGGACATTCTGCAGCGGCGACATTTGCTTCATTAGCGGCAGAAAACTGATGAGGAAATTGTAATCGGAGTCGCCCACATGCAGGACGTTCTTGCAACGTGCCAGATCCTGGCTGGTAGACTGCATCAGCTGTTGCTCCTCCCGCTCCAAGCTCTGCAGAAAGTTAACCTGTTCATCCACACGCTTCGCACATTGGCAGCTGCTTGACGCCGCCGCTGCAACAGCGGGTGTGCGCTGCAACAACACAGGCGTTGGTGCCCCCACACATGTTGCTGTCGCTGTTGCTGCCGGTGCCACTGTCCGCTGCTGCCGCTGCTTGCTCCTCCTCGGCAACGGCGCTTGCCAGGGATATGTTATGCGAGAGACGTCGCAGAGCTTGCGGCGTTGCCATACTTTGAAATTCCTGCATCAGTAAATCGTTATCGTTATCGTTATCCGCCTCCATTTCCATCTCTCCTTCGGCTGGCTCAGCTTTTGGGGTTATGTTAAGGCTCTCGTCGTGATTGAACTCCAGAAAGCTCATGGCCTTCATGTAGGGCCACTGTGGGGCGGGTGATGCGGTAATTGGCGATTGTTGTTGTTTCTGTAGCCGGCGATAGCTACAACGTAGATTCTTCCACTTGCTGCGACAGACATCGACTGCGTGAGGTGGGGGAGAAGCAGACAAAAACAAAGAGAGAGAGAGAGAGTGAGTACGTGTGTGCATGTGTGTGTGTGCGTGACATTTGGCGCGCCTCGACTTGGCAGCGACTACGCTGGTGTCTCGCTGGTGCAGTTGACTCACTTCTCAGGCCCAGCACAAATGCCACGCTTTCCCATAGTCGTTTCGTCTCCACCCGATTGGAGTGGTCCGGATGACTGGTGTCCCAGAGAGCGGGACGCCGCTGCACCTCCAAGATCAGCCTGTGAATGTCCATTTGGCTGCGTCTTTATCGGCTAACTGAAATGACGACAACACAGCAACAAAACAGCCGTCGCACTCCGTCGTGGAGAGCACAGGAATCACAATGAGAGCACAATGAGAGAGAGACCACAAGAACGTTCTCTTTGCCGACGATGTTGTTGCTGCCTTTGTAAATTGCAATGCCGGTATTATTATTCGCTCTCTCACCCAGTGATGCCAGAATTTGTGAGCAAAGAAAAGCTAGATTATATGAAAATAAATGAAATGTATGAAGTTGCATTAAAAATGAGAGCAACAGTCGAGCGCACTCGTCAGTACATAACTCAATCGATATTGCTAGTGATTAATTTTCAATGGTCCAAGGGTATAAAAAGCTGATTTTATGGAGCTTCAGGTATAATTAAAAAATCAAAATGAACTAATTTTCGCTTTCGTTCTGCTGTTACTTTAAAAAAGCCAGATTTGACGGAAAAAAGCTGGCCTGGTATCAATGTTCTCACCATGTGCTTTGTCTGTGTATGCGCCGCTCTCTCGCTCTCTTCTTACAAGATGGCAACAGAACTGAGAGAGCGCGTGACAGTGTTGTTGTTGTTGTAGTTATTGTGCTTTTGCCTTTGCTGGAGTCAAGGAGTGTGAGTCGAGAGAGGCGCTTTGTAACAAGCAGACCGAGAGAGAGAGGCAACTACTATAAACAAATGTAGTCTAATTTAATTTATACACTGCGCTGCTTCACGTTACGTTTCACAGTGTTGCAAAGGCAGCAACACAACAATGTCTTTTCGCACACTAATTTCAAGTTTCACTAGAGTATTTCGAATTCGTACTGCGCAACGCATCTTCCTCGTCGTGTGTTTAAATGTCGCCTTTTATTCCATCATAAGCGCAATGTTTTCAGCCTCGTTTCAATTTCCACTCTAAAATTGGCGAGCGACTGTTGGAAGTGGTCCCGTTATCTCAATTACTATTTGTTTGTTTTGCGTGTGTTCTCGTCTCGTTGTGCGCTCTTTCTCTCTCATTCACTCTCTCTCTCTCTCTTGCTTAGCTTTGCTCATTTGCGTTTGTGTTGGCGTCGGCGTTGTCGTTGCTGCTCTCTCTCTGTTCTCTCTCTCGGTTCCAGACATTGAACTTGCTGCGCACAGTGGCTCAAATTGCACAAACACGCAATTTAGAAATGGCGTTGGTGATTTGTGATTGCAATTGTGATTGCAAAGTCAATTTTTGCGTTCACTTGCGATTGCAACACGCGTTGCCCAAAAAGGCAGCCAGCAGCCACAGCAGGCAACACATGTTGCCGGCAGCAGGCAGCGGCATGCAACAAGTGGACGTTGAAAATATGCGACAGCAATTATCGTTGGCAACAAACAGAGCACAGTGCCTCATGGCAGCCAGACGAGAGTCGGGCATATAGCATATACTATATCCATATCCATATGTCGCCCGCTTCGATTTGTGCACGACTTTCGTTTAGCATTCCGTCGACGTCGCCGTCGCCGTGCCTGCTCTGTTGCAGCTGCTGTCAATCTGTTGGCCGTTTTGGTTTGCTCCGCTTTCAAAAATTTCCATGTGTCATTTCAGAAATGCAAATATGGACATGATCTGGCCGCCGTTGTCTCCCTCTCTCTTCCTCCCTCCATCTCTCCCTCCCTTTGGCTCTCTACTGTTGACGTTGGGCCGTCCGCATGTTTGTTTTGCCTCCTCCTGCTCCTCCTCCTCCTGCTGGCTCCTCTGTCAGCTCGTCAACTTGACAGTTAAGTGACATCTAAGTTTCGTACAACGAAATGATTATGGAGGCATTTATGCATGCGTTCCATCGATCTTGTCAACCTGTGCCTACCCAGACCCAGTCCAGCCCAGACACGGAGAGCAGCCTTGATATGTTCTTCGTCGGTTCAATTGATTTGTAGCTGCCCCCAGCTGCTGCAACTTGCAGTCGCAATCGCAGCACACACACACACAACACACACACACACCGTTTGTATTCAAATTTCCCGCCAGTTTGGCTTGCGCGTCTAACCGCAATTTATGATCGTTTTGTTTAGTTTGTCGTTATCGCTGATTGTTATACCCTGTACGAAGTGTTATTTTAAGACTTCTAGCATTTATTTTTATATAAGAAATCGTCTGATTGACGAAAAATATAATTTTCTTTCTAATTTGAACTTGAAATTGTAGTTTCTTTCACGAAGCAATGACTATTGTTCGTTTTTTCCATAAAACATTATTAGAATATTTGCAATTGTGTTTTATAAAATAAGTAAATCTTAAATTTCTGTTTTAAATCTCATTTATATTTATTTTGTATAAGAAATCGTCTGATTTTTAACGAAATATTTAATTTCCCTACTAATTTTAACTTGAAATCGTTATTTAATCAAAAAATTTTATTTTTTACCAGTCTGAACTTTTTTATTAACTTTTTATAATTATTATTTGTTAAAAGCAATGAATATTGTTCCTTTTTTGCATAAATATCATTGCAATATTTGCAATTCTGTTTAATAGACACAAATAAATCTTCAATTTCTCCTCTAAATCTAGTAGATAAATCAAAATGAGTATAAAAATCGATTTAAGGCGAGTTTCCTCGTCGAAATGCACAACATAACTGTAATACACCCTGTAAACGTTGGTTTTACCCAGCGGCACCTGCACTTTCTATAAATCAAGCATAATTGTTCAAGTTGAGCCACCTCAAGTGACCCGTTTATAGTTAGTATAAATCTTCGGGCTACCATAAACATCAGCGGATCTACAGAGTGCCATAAAAGACGAAGCCATAAAAAAATGCACATAATATTTAGAAAATATTCCGATTTATTGCCAAGAGTTTAGTCTAATTTAGCGTCGGGTATTACAACTTTAATTAGTCACAAGGGGCATGGGAAGAGAGAGAGGGGAAGGGGGAGGGGGGAGCAATATCGATATCTATTCAACTGTTAATCGCATTGTTGCAATCGTTAATCCTAACGCTCCATAAGCGTCACTTGCCGATTGCTGTCGTCGTCGCCCCATAAAATGTTGTTGCTGGCGCAGTTGCTGCTGTTGTTGTAGCTGTAGTTGTTGCTGTTGTTGTTGCTGCTGCTGTTGCAGTTGATTATTATAACAAATTTGCATAATTATGCCGCTTATCTTGGCCATATGTCTAGTCTAACGTAGAGACAACGTTGACATTGTCGGCAGCTGTTGCTTATGTTGTTGCTGTTGATGCTGAGACCAACTTGTATTGCTGATGCTGCTGCTGCACACGTCGGCAATCGACAGTGACGCCCACATGTTGCTGTTGTCAATGTTGTTGCTGCTGTTGACGATGTTGCTGCTGTGCATCCGCAACTATGCAAAACAACAAGACTTGTTCGAGGCCAGCTTAATTGTTGTTGCTGCTACCTGTTGCTGCTGCTGATGCTGCTGCTGCTTCTGTGTTGTCAGCAACATAAACATGCCTCCACTGTCAGCGGCAACAACAACATAATAAATCGAAGAAAAAACTGTTAGTTCAAGTCGAACTTGACGCACTGCGAATCATAAAAACTGACAACAAATTGATTGCCAATCAACAACATGAACACGACAGCACCAGCAGCAGCAGGCACAAGAGCAACAGCAATGCAGCAACAATTGCAGGTGTCAATGAATGCGGCGCATAAGGAAAAGCGTGGAAACAGTGGAAAGCGGCAGCAGCAGAGCAAAAAGTTAATTGGCTAATGCCAATTGCTGCTAATGTGGCCAGTTATTATGTCAAACGGTCAGGCAGCAGCATTTTCCACTGACTTGTCATGCAACACCAGCAGCAGCAGCAGCAACAGCAAGCTGGGAGCAACAGCAACAGCAGCTGGGAGCAACATGTTGCTCGTGCAGCGCTTGCAGGCCAATCAACCGGATCAGGCAAGTGCCGCCGTCAATGTTACAGTTTGCCGACCCACACGACTCCCCCCTTCCTTGTCCCACCTCCCCTGCGCATCCACTGTACAACTCCGGCTCCAAATCCAACTGCAACTGCAGCTCCATCTGCAAATGAAAGATGTCCACGAAGCGCGCACGAATCGCATTTCCAATAGCAATTACAAATATTTACAACGCAAATGCAACAGCAGCGCACAGTGGAACAAAGCGACAAATCGCCAAAGCGACAGTTCGACACATCGACCGATCGTCGCATCGACTGCAGCTGCCAGAGAGAGAGAGAGAGAGAATCAACAACACTTTTTGTAGCATCCGTACTACGCACAGTGTTTGCGTGCCACGCCAAATGGCCCATGGTAATAGCCAAAAAAAGACAAACTCAATTTTAACTAGCCATAAAACTTTCCCAAAACTGGATTTACTTGAGGTTAGTTAAGTTATTATAGTTGAGAGGAAGGGACAGAAAGACAATAAAATATGAAGAGGAAAAGACAATTAAAAGTTATTTTAATAATAATATTTAGACAAATTGCAAAATATTTAGTATTGTCATAGTAAAGGAAATGTAAATGGCAATTATTTAATAATTATCGTTATATAAAAAATTTGGAAATAAAAGTTGTATATTATTTTAGATAATCCTTTACTTCTTTATTTTAAATTACATTAAAACCACAGGTTACCATTTTCCTCAACTAAATACAATGCAGATCCCTAAAGAAAACAGTCAGTAACATATTGATTAGTGCAAGAATTTAATAAAAGATCTTGTCATCAATGCATCTAAAGGTTTTTATACAAAACTTGCTTTCGATCTACAGATCTTTGTACTAACTTTAGACTTTATCTATCAAATATACTTTTTTACATGTGCATAAAATGAATTTAATTATGGTATTTCATCTTTAAAATATTACTACAATATTTATATTTGATCTTTAAGATATTATTACAATATTTAGTTTTAATTATTCACCAATTTAGCAAATGTAAAACAATCCCTTGAGCGAAGCATCCCTAATTAAGATATCACAATTAAAACGTTCATCTCTATGCTCTTTCAAACTAACCTTCCACTGTTTATTTATTATATGTTTGCATAAATGTGTTAAAGATAGATAATATATGTTCTATATCATCCACATATAGTTTTTCCTATAATTTTATATAGTTTTATGTACTTTATCATCCACACTAAGCTGAGACTTCCTCAGTTTGGCTTGCTTAATAAAGCATCTTCCACTGTGCCAAGTGTCCAGCGATCCAGTTAGCAACTGCCCGTCTGATTGCTGCCCATGTGATGTGTGTGTGTGTGTGTCCAGCAGTAGATCAGTTGCAACTGCTGCTGCTGCTGTTGCTGTGGCAGCTGCGTGGCCGTTAGAAATGCTAATGAAAGTCAAGCGGGCCGCCAGCAAGATCGTCCAGCAGCACGTCCGTCCCTCAGTCTGTCCCAGTGCGATCTTTCTCAGCCATTGGCAGCTGCTGCTGCTTTTGCTGCAGTTGCTCCTCATGTTGTCGGTGCGTTGCATAGAAAGTTGCCGGCCAGCTACCGTTTGCCAGCTGCCTTGCAGCTCTCAATGTTGCAACTGGCTGCGATTGCTGCTGGCTTGCTGCGACATATGCGACGCGTCGTCATTGAAACATTTTCCGTTTGTTGTTGGGTTTCCTTTTTGCGCGGAAATTTTCAGCACACGTGGCCGATTCAAGTTTCTATGATTGGCGGCGCTTCCTGCTCGAAGTAGCAGTGGCAGCGGTGGCAGCTTGCGGCATGCTGGCAAGGACGTTTGCTTTCTGCCTGCCTTCCCCTCCCCTCCCCTTGCCTTGCCTCCTGGCCAGCCCTGCTCTGACAACCCTGTCGCACATTCCCCCTCTGTCGTCGCACATATGCGCAGAATGCGCCTTTTGTTTCAGCGCCGCACACACACACTCATGCCACACATGCCACACAGCCGGCTCGCAGAAGTCGCAGCAGAAGTCGCACGAGGGGATCAGCAGCAGCAGCAGCCTCGAGAGATTGGGAATCCGAATCGGAGTCGACAATTCGACATCAGGCAACCAGTTCGCGCTGCCGGCAATTGCCGCATAATTTTTATGGCATTCGAGGCAACTGCGATGTGGCATGCAACGCTCGCACTCGCCTCCCATCTCCTTTTTCGCGTTTTTCCCTCTTCTTCTTCTGCTTCTTCTTCTTCTTTTCGTAACCCCAAAAACAATGGGAGGAATCGCGTAAAGTACGCGCTGAAAGTGTGTGTGTATGTTGCACGTTGCATGTTGCACATGTGCGCGGAATGCCGCTAGCAGCTGTGTGGCAGCAGCCGCCTTCGCTGCGTGCCGCATGTTGCAAGTTGCAAGCTGATAAACCACATCCGAAGTAGCCCGCATCCGCAGACCTCCAGACAAGGCGAGGCAGCCACAGTGGACAGATTTATCGATTGAAAGAAATGCTTTCCTCGTTGTGGCAAAGGGAGAAAGAGAGGAAGGGAGAGGCAGAAATGCGTGGGTTGATTAATAGCAGATTTGAGAATTAAAACTTACAAGAAAGAGAGACAGAGACAGAGAGAGAGAGAGATACGCAACTTATAAGAAACTTTGAAAATCAATGGCTAAAAAATGTTTTATTTTCTATATTTTCAGCAATGTTTCTCTGTCTCTTTTCTATGCTCTCTCTCTTTTTCTCTCTCTCTGTAGATTGAACAAATAAAAATGTCTTATTATTTAAAATATTTCGTTGCAGAAGTCAATCTAGAACCAAAGTCATTAACAAAATGTCATAACAGACGAAAATTATATTCATTTTGATAGAGTTATGAGTGCTGGAAGTCAAAAGGAAATCTAGGCTTAAATTTCACAATTAGTTACCCTCTATGGATATTCATATTTATATACGATTATAACCCTCTCATCCTGCAGCTGACATATCATAAGAATCGAATGAGAATGTAATATAATAATGCATAATAATCGCGCTCCCTCGACAAGGTCGAAATGTAGTAAAGAAATCGACACCTCAAGTCAAAGAAATCGACACATAAAGATTCTTTAGCGTCTGGACCCCCCCCAGCGACTGTCGGGCTAATGAGCAGAGCAAGGCATGACAACGCAACCCCCCCCCCCCCCCCCCCCCCCCCCCCCCCCCCCCCCCCCCCCCCCCCCCCCCTCCCCCCCCCCCCCCCCCCCCCCCCCCCCCCCCCCCCCCCCCCCCCCCCCCCTCCCCCCCCCCCCCCCCCCCCCCCCCCCCCCCCCCCCAACAGCAACTGCAGCTGATCCTGATGTGCAGCCCAACTGGAGGGAAAAGGGAATCCAAGCCCGACAGTTGCACCACATTTGTCGCATTTGTTTGCCACATTCCGCTCAGCTGTCGCCAATTAATACGCCGCCAGCAGTTTAGGAATGCACAAAAAAGGGCAGTGAACTGGGGTGAGCGGCTAGCAGATGCCCTGTAAAAGAGAAATAAACGGCAATATGAATGATTGTTTAAATATACATAAATACAAATGTATGTATGTACATACATATGTGTGTTTCTATAATGAGTAGCCTACACCAGAATACTAAAATGATAGACTGTCATTTACCCTGTAAAAAGAAAAATGCTTAAATTAAAATAATGAATTATTGACACTGATTTACAGTAGTGATGGACTCCTAGATACCTTGTTAAATGTATAAATAATACCCTGTAAAAAGAAATATGTGTAAATTGTTGAAGCCATAAATAGTTGGCTCCGATATACAGAAGTGGTTGACTGACAGATGCCCTGTAGCAAGTGATATGTCTATAAGAATTGCTTATCTAAATAAATAAACGATAACTTGAATTGCTAAAGTTTTTTACTGACAGATACCCTGTACACCAGTAGCATCACACAATAAAACCAGAGAAATACCCTATAAACTAATATAATATAAACTTGTAAAATATTCCTTCCTATAACATCTTGCCCTTGCAAGTCGCTGCTACCCTCTTCAACTCTCTGCATTTACAGGGTATCTGCAAGCCCGCTGACGCGTCGTTGTGGCTGCCCCTCCACACTCACTCGCCTGACGGCGGCTGCAACGGTAAAAATGCAGCAGCAGCAGCGGCGCAGATGCAATGCCTCAGATCGGTGGCAGGACTCGCAGCGGACCCTCGCGCTACCTTTTCCCACTCAATTAGGGTAGCAAAAATATTGCTGGCAGAGCCAGAGGCGGCTGCGCACATTTGCCTAAGCATGTGGCCCCGCTTCCCCCTGCCCCGCGTTGCCAACCCCCTGCACGCCGCACGCTCTCGTTCCACGTTCACGTTTCAGGGCAAATGTTGTAGCATATGTCGCGGCGTGCGACGCAGTTGTGTGTGTGTGTGTGTCCTTGTTTGGCCATTGTTTAATCGTATCCTGCGTAATAGCATAATAATCCCTAATCGCATCTGATCTGTTCATCTGGTCTCGCTCTCTCTCTCTCCCTTTCTCTTTCGCTCTCTGCCTGCCGGCTGCACATTCTCATCGATATTCTTTGGCAGCTTTACAAATAGCGCGACGCGTCCTTTATGTACCTCTCTCTTCTCTCTCTCTCTCTCTTTCACTCTCTCACAATGGGCTGGGGTTATTTTGACAGCAGTTCATTTGCCTTCTGTGCCCGGTGCAGCCGATCCTGCATCGTCCTCGGCTTTACTTTTTAATTTGGAGTGTTGTTTTCGGCTTCAATGTGTCGACTTTTATTCGGCTTCCCTTTCACTCACTTATTTCTCCCCTCCCCTTCTGTGTTTGTGTGTGCGACTGCATTTGTTTTTCATTTGTGTTTTTCTCTTGTCATCCTTGCTGCCGTTTGTGGGTAACGGGACTCGTTGCTGCCTTGACTAATGGCCATTTACATGTTGTATAAATTAGCAGCTCTTTAGTGCCACAAAGTCATTAATAACAATAATAATAATACTGTTTTACTGTTTGCTTTACCAAAAACGTGTGCAAATTGAATGCAAATTGCCTTTTATGCTAAATCACTCAATCATCGCCATATTTGCGCCTGCGCTCTTTTAGATTTGGCAATTGTCACTCAATTCACTCTCGCATAAAACTCCTGCGTAAATTAACCTTGCGCGCTCTATCTCTCTCACACACGCTGCGACGCATGCAAATATGCTCATTAGGCAAGTGCTGAGAGGAGCTTCGAGCAAGCCTGCACCTGCACGCGTGCGCTCTCTGCCGCGCCTGCTCTCTCTTACGCAGCAAAAAAAGCCATTTGAGTTTTTCAGTTCCCATTCCCACGCAATGCCGACGCTGATTGTTTTTTTCGTTCGTTTTGTTTTGTGTTTTTTTATTTTCGCAACTAAAACAACAATTATAGAGACGAAACGCTACAACAAAAGCCAATAGTAAACAAAAGCTCGACGAGTGTCGCGCTGGGCGATGAATTAGTATTCAGTTACCGCAGGCCGGATGCATTTAAGAGTGTGTGTGTGTGTTGAGCCTGGAATGCCATTGAAATGCTTGCGAGAAAGGAGTGAGAAGAGAGAGATAGAGCAGAGAAGCTAAAAATAAGACAAACAAACGGATAGCGCAGAAATTGTCGCGCCGAATTCATTAATGAGATTCGCGTATGCAACATGTCAACACAGAGTGGAGCCTAAGAGAGTGACAAGAGGGATAGAGAGAGGGGGACAGTGCAAAGAGACACCCTTCAGGTTGGCTTTTAATGGATGAGTGACGCGTATTGGATTTCGACATGCCATGCACGCGGCTGGCGGCTGCCGCTGCCTCTGCTGCTCTATCTGCAACGCCATCTCATCATGCAGGCTGCGCAGCCTCAGCTAGACTCTGCTGCTGCTCTGCTGCATTCTCTGTGCATGTGTGCGCTGATTGACATGTGATCGCATCGCTTTGCATGGCAAGTTCTTTTGCTCCCCTCTCCTTTCCCCACTCCCTGCTTCCCTTCCCTTTATCCTGCTTTGCCTTAACCTGTTGCATCTGCGTCGCCGTCGCCGTCTGCTCATTTGTCATTCATGCGAAACACTCCGCGGTCGTAAAGTAAGTCCTCCTCGTTGTTTCTCCTTCTCCTGCTTCTTTTTTAGCATCTCTAGAGAGTCATAAAATTATGATCGGTATTTTTGCTGGAAATTTGAACTGTTTGCCAGCATTTTTCTCTTCTCTTTGTCGTTCATTTTTTGCTTTTAATTATTTGCAGTTTAGTTTTTCGACACGGTTTCCTGTGTATTTCATGCAACACCTTCGCTGGAATACTTGGAAATAAGCGCGAAATTCCTCAACAGGAATTATACTCCCGATGCTCTGCTTCCCTCTCTCTCTTCTCTTCACTCCCTCCCCTTTTGACATGTAAATGAATGGCGCTAATTTGCCTCAATGGATTTTAGCACCCCCTCATTCCTACTCTCCCCCTCCATTCCCTCTCTCTATCTCTCTGTTCTGCCTCTGTCGTAAATTGGCGTAATGAATGAATGCTGCGCCGACCTCCTCCCCCTCTCTCTCAATTAGCAACTGGGGCAGACAATTTCCAGACGTGTCAGTTTTCACAAACACAACAACGCACGCCTCGAGTATTTTCCTTAGATTTCCTCAATGGCAGTGAGAGAGTCTCGGATGATTCCAAATCCAAATCAAACACTCGAGTGGCGTCGTTGTCTACGTCAGCCTCGGCGTCGGCGTCGGCGTTGCGGTTCGTGGTCTGTTGTAACACGATCGTGATTTCATGCCCAGCAGAAACCCTACAAGAGTACGCAGAGAGAGAGGAGTCAAGAGAGGGAACAAAAACACTGAGATGAATGTGTCTATGTGTGTCAATGTGTGTGTGTGTGTGTCTGTCTGGCAGTCAGTAACTCAAAGATATCATAAACCCAAATTAAGATAAGCCACGAAGAAAGAAAGAAAATATCTTCTCTCATCTGAATTTCATTCACAAAATAACAAACAACAGAGCGAGGGAGAGGCAGAGCGAGACACACGAGAGAGCGTCGTTGGAGAGTGCAAGCGACGCGCGTCGCACGAGAGAGTAAGCAACGTGCGAGCAAGCCGACCAATGGCAGCACTGCTGTGGAAGCTGGGGGAAATTCTACACGCATTGAGTTCCTCACTCATCTCATGGACAAATCCCAAGTGGAGAGATTCTCTCCACAGCTGAGCTAGCGAGTGTGGAGTGCAAGTGGAAGGTGAGTCAGAGTTTGGTTTGCATTGTAACTTGTAAGCCGAGATTCTGTGGAAGCTGGGGAAGTGGAAGTTGGAACTTGTTGTACCTGGTGGTAACTGCGCCACTCTACACGCAAGAGTTGAGTTGCGAGCTGCTTTAACTACCACAAAGCTGAGAGTTGGGTGGATCTTGTACAGGTGGAATATGATTGAGGGAGCTGCCATCTGAGTTTAAATTAATTCCCATCTCTATAGAATATGAAAAACTGTATTACATATTTAATAATTCATTTCATCTAGTATTATAATTTAATATTGTCAATGCGTTCCATCTGTATGTGGACTGCAAAAATGCTCCATATCTTAACATACATACTTCCCGCATAGTGCTTCTTTCCCCACACTCCACAATCCATCCAACTCCACCACACGCATATCCAGTTTGCAGTTTCCTAAACTCCACACAGTCTGCCTGTGTGGACTCTACTCATCTTCCCCTTCAAAATCAAGCTACTCATTGATTATCGTCCACTTCTCTACATCGCATTTACATTCCACACCACACGCATCCTGCGCACAGGAACTTCCAGCGATTCCCCTCATCTCTACAAGAGCTGCAACTCTCGGTCGCACTCTCCCGCTCTGCGATAGGCGGAGCCATTTTGTTAGCTTTCGTGTCGCATTCGTGTGGCTCGAGTGTTTGTGGAGAGGGTTGTCTGCATAGTTTGTGGCAAATGCAAGCTGTGTCAGTTGATAAATTTAGAAAATTCAATAAATTGCCATAATTTTACTTATTTAAATTGTTTATTTATATTTCACATAGCTATTAGAAATGCATTTCAATTTAGCATCGCACAATTTCCCCTTCTCGCCATCCACTGGGGCAGTGGAACGAGTTTTGGGCCAAGTCGTCGCAGCTGTTGGTGGTTGGTTGGTTGATTCGCTGTCGCCGTCGTCGTCGCAGTGAGAGAGCGCAAGCAGAGAGGGAGAGCGCACACGACGTTCGTTCGTAGCGTGTCGCATTCGGCTTCGTTCGTTGCTCGTCGTTCGTCGCTGGTCGGGGTATATAAAAGGCGCGCTCGGCCCGCTCTCCCGTTCAAATCAAAATTGTTCGTGGTCGCTGAAGGTTGTTGCTACTAGTTCGCGCTACAAAAATAAGAAAATAAAAGAAATTAAAACAAAACAGCAAAGTCACAAATATTAAGAAGCAAAATTCAAATTGATTTTGAGCAACACTTTAACAACAACAACTACAACAAATGCATTGATAACACGCTGGATTAAAGTGTTTTTTGTTGATCAAAGTAAAAAAAAAAAAGTAACAACAACTGCAAAAAGTAAAAAGTGCGTGTCAAGTGCAAAGCAAGAAAGAGAACAAGAAACTGCAAACTAAAGAAAACTCGCAAAACAAACCAAAAAGTAAAGCAATAAAAGAAAGAAAGAAACAGTTTCAATTTTGAAACAACAACTCTACCGTGCAACAACAACAAACTTAATTCCTCGCTCTCCTCCTCCGGTACGCTACCGTGAAAAAAAGCCGCCAAAATTCTACTCAAGGAGCGTAAAGCGATCATTTCGAAAATGAAATCCCTGACAGCCGTGTGTCAGACAGGTGCCTCCATGCCGGCCATGAATCCCAACGGGCGCATCGCCCGCCATCCCCCGCATCGCGGCGACGGCGAAAATGCCGAAATGAAAATGTATTTATCCAAGCTGAAGGATCTGGTGCCGTTCATGCCCAAGAACCGCAAACTCTCCAAACTGGAGATCATCCAGCACGTCATCGACTACATCTGCCATCTGCAAACGGAACTGGAAACGCATCCAGAGATGAACAATTTCGATGCCGCGGCCGCCTTGAGTGGCGTCGCAGCAGCCGCCGCTGCCGGCGGTATGCACGACGATGATGATGATAGCAGCGATGCAGAGATGGACGCGGCAGAGGATGCCGCAGCTGCAGCTGCTGGCGTCGGAGTTGAGCTGGCAATGCGTTTGGCCGCCGAGCAGGAGCAGCTTGCTAAATTGTCTAGTCCCGCTGCCGCAGTTCGCATTCCGCTGATCGATCGACAGAGCCCAAACACAATTCTGCCCGCAGCAAACACAGTCCCAGCAGCAGCAGCAGCGGCACCAGCAGCAGCAGCGACGCCAGCAGACCAACAGCAGCTGCCCAGCGATAGCTTAGCGACGGTAAGTCAAGCGCCAAACACCCTCACACACATACACACTTCCTCACACACACACTCTGTCACACGCACACCTTGGAAATAACACGCTACGCTTCATTTTTGACTTTCTGCATTTGCATTGCAAATTGAAACGACGTCAGCCGCGAAGCTGGCAGCGGCAGCGACGCGCGGCTTTGACGTTTGCCCAAAAAAAACAAGACAGTCGAACTCTACAGTAGGGCACTCGATAGTAGGATACCCTAAATACACTTACAATTGTATAGAGTTTCAGCTATATTTAGCAATAATTTTCGATTCGCACTCTGAAAGAAGCCAGACTTGACGGGAAAATAGCCAAACAGGCAGCCGTAATTTCGTGAATTTTGCATTGTGTTATTGTTGTTATTGTGACCTCATTGCCGCCGCGAAGCAGCGTAAGGACGTCCGTCAGTCCCTCTCTCTCTCTCCCTTCCTCTCTTCTGCGCTTTCTGCTGTCCATCTGTTTGTCGGCATTTACAATTCTCACTTTAAATTATAATTTATTTTATTTTCATGTGTGTGCAAAATTTACATATTGCTTTCTTCGTTTTGTTTCTTTCTCTCTCACTCGACAACAACAATAAATCTGCTGAAATGTTAAAGCTGCCGTCGCACAATTTCATTTTGTTTTTATAAACATTTCACATACATTTTTTTTCGCCGTCTTTCTCTTTCTCTTGCTCTGTGTCTTTGTAGCTGTTAATTTTTTTTTCTTCTCGTGGCCTCCTCTTCCATTTTTGTTGTTGCTGTCTGTGATGTTTTAAATGAACACCTGCAGATACTTAAATTTATTTCATGTGTGTCTCTCTCTCTCCCTCTTTCTTGCTCTGTGCGTCACACACATACACACACGCATGTGTGTGCTTTAAGCTCGTCTTGGGCATTTGAAATTGGAGAATCATTCGTCTCCGTCTTCGCCTTCGCCGTGTTTCAGTTATTTTTATTATTTCAGCTTCTTCTCTTCGAGTTGTTGTTGTTGCTGCTTACTTCATTAGCGAAGTTTTTTGGCTTCACTTTGATTATTAATGATGCTCGCTGAAATTGTTTAAACTTTTTGGCCGGAACAGGTTAAGCACAGTGGAGTCACTTAGTACTGTTGCCCACTGTACGCGTGCGTCACTGTTGTGATTCTACTCTGGTGGCCTGCGCTGTAAATTATTTATGCACAGCACTTGATTAATTATGCTGTGAGAAAAGTAATAAGTGCATATAAATGCACACACACACACACACACACACTCAGCCTGCAATTAGTCGGTCATTGTCTGCGTGTGTTTGTTTCTTGCAAAACATCTGCACAGCGATTGAGACGCCGCCCACGTCTCTGCCAGCGCAGGCCCCTCTCTTCACCACAACCCACCACACCATCCTGCCTTTGCTCTCCCCACACATTTGCATGTGTGCGATGTGTCACCGTGGCCGCAAAACAACAAATTCTTTCGTCGAGCCAGCAGAAAGAAACATTCTCACACACTCGACACACACACAAACACTCGACACACACACGCAGTCGCACGCATATAGAAATCGTAAGAAGAAATGCACGTGTTCAAAATGTTCTCGTTATGTACCGCAGTTGTTGTTGTTGTTGCTGTTTTTGCTTTTGCTGTTCTTTTTTTGTACTTTTTCGCGCCGCGCAGCTGTGCGCCAGTCGCCAGTCGGTCGCTTTCTACATTGTACACTCCTTCCATTCCCCTCTCTCTCACTCACTTTGCCTCTGCCGCAGTCACTGCCACCGCAGCTCTCTCAGCAGCTGCGTCTCGCGTACATGACAAAGCTCTGCGGTCACTCAACATAACAGACGGCGACAGTAAGAGCAGCAACTACAACATTAACAACAACAATAATAACAATCAGAGAAACAAAAGCAGAAGCAGCAACAACAACAATAAAAGAGAGACAGAACAGATTTGATTTTCTTAGTTTCGCACTGGCGCTCAGTTGGCGCCTCTGCCTGGGCCGACGCGCGCGTCGCTGCTCAAAAAAATACAAACTTGGCAAAGGCAACAACAACAAAAGGAACGAAATGCGCGTCGTAAACAAATGAGACGAGAAGAAGCAAAACGAAACAAAATCAAAGCGAATTAATTGATAATTTGTGATTTGTTGTGCAAGTCAGGCACACACACACACACACACCAAACACACATGTATATAAACTAAACTTTAGCTTCAATTTTGACTAATCTTCCGTCCCTCTCTCTCTCTGTCATTGCAGCAAAACAGCGGCGAAAAGGAGAGCAGGCAATCGTAAACCAGCTGCACACAACGCAAGCAGAGGAAGCAGCAGTAGCAGCAGAAGCAGCGCAGCAAACGCAGCTGCAACTGAAAAACATTTACAAACATTAATAGTAAAGCATATTAACTAATGTTAGTAGGACAGTGTAGTACAGTCAACTCCACTCAAACTCACCTCAAACTCAACTCAACTCAACTCGTGTGAAGATGATCTCCACAGCAACAACCACAACAACAAATAAACATTACTAATTATTAGTTACTGCAGCCACGCCCCCACCTAAGTGGGTGGGAGTTAAAGCATTTGAAAGAGTTTTGCTTCTCGCTCAGGGTAGAGTCAGTTAAAAAGAGAGAAACAGAGAGAGAAAGAGGAAGAGGGAGAGCGAGAGAACCCAACTAAGTAGAATTAGAATCAAGTAAAACACAAACAACAAAAAAACATTGTAAGCACTAAATATTATTATTAACTAACGTTTAACAACCTTAACTATTAGCAGCAGATTTAACTAGAGGAAGAAGAAGCAGAAGGAGAAGAAGAAGAGAAAGAAAAACTTGGCAAAGCTTTAAACAATTTAATTTTTCCTTTTTATAAAGAGAGCGAAAGTAAGAAAGCAAGGGAGAAATGAAAAATGAAACTATTTTGTTTTTTTTATACGTTTACTTTATTTTTTTGGTTTAATTGAGAACGTGTTAATAATATTACAATGTAATGCAAAGCAAAAGGGAATAGAGATCAGTAGTAAGAGAAAAGCAAAAAGGAAAACCAACAACAAAAAAAAAATATCGCAAGCAAGCAGAAAATTTTTCAAAACGAAAATTTTAATTCTCATTTCAGAAAATTTCCTATTAATTTTAAAGTAAAACCGAAAGTCGCTAGAAATTCTTCCTATTTTAGTTTAGCCCGCGAAACTCAACTCAACTCAACTCAAAATAACATCTGAACAACCTCCATAACAATTCATGATCTATTTATAAACTATATGTTAATTTTCACACACACACACTCACATAAACACAAACACATAGAAACCTCAAGGAACGTTCCGCACTTAAGAGTTCCCCTCGTACATTTATCTAACCTTGAATATGATATAATGAGATATAATACACATAATATTAATAAATATATAAATATATGTTCTGTGATCTGTAGCATACTTTGTACAAAGTGTTTTTTAGCATAATTATGCGTTTTTTATATATTTTACGATATTTCACACTAAATTCTTAAACAAATCATTTGTTTTCTTTTTGGACACACTCCCCACACACACCCTCAACACACACGTACAATCCCCCTAACCTCACTCTTTATATGTAATTGTACTATATATCGATGATTGTAACATATTGATGAGAAAGATGGCATAAAAGAAAAAAAACAACAAACAAAAAAATCAACAAATTAAATTCTAGATATTACAAAATAAATGAAAACTATGCAAAAAACAAAAACAAACATAATATAAATCTTTTTATTCAATGATCGAGAGGTTTCTCGAAGATCGTCGGAGGAGTAACCTAGGAAAGAACTACCTGTGCGTACAGTAGCGCAAAGAGAGTTTCTCAATAGCGAAAATTATGAGGAAAACGGGCCAACAATGTGGAAAAACCATTTCCCATGTAAACAAGTGCAACAAACAACAAGAAGAAGAAGGAAGGGAGGGAGGAGGGAACGATGATAATACCAGCCGTGTTTGGTGCAGGCCGAACGAGTTTTCTCACGCATTGTCATGCTCGACTCGCAACCTTTGTTGTTGTTGTTGTGCTGCCTCTGCCCATTAAGGGTTTTCCAGCTTCTTTTCCCCGTTTCAGGTAGTTTCCCCGTTGCACGTGTGCGAAATTCTCTCGCAGCTGAGAGAGAAACAATTCGGTGACAGTTGCGGGCTTTGCTCGCAGCTGCAGCTGCGTCGCTGTCTCAGTCGCCGTCGTCGTCGCCGTCGCCGTTGTCTATTAGCGTTAATGATTACCGCTTTTAATGCAATGGACCAATTGCCTTGGGGGCTGCGACTGCGACTGTGGCTGTGGCACTGGGGCCGCTCGGTGCCAGTCGCCCCATTCAAATGTCAGTTAAGGCTGCGCACTGGCGGTTGCGCGACTAGCAGATACCTTGTAAGCATCATTTCTAGATTATCTAATAGTAATGCTGCAGCTGCATTGCTCATTGCATGTGTTTACAGGGTATGCGCAACACAAAAACTTTTGTTTCACATGCTTTGTCTGCAACTGCAACTGGCGCAGCATTTGTGGCGGCATTCGCTAATTGTTTTCTGCATTCTGCCAGCAGCAGCAGTTGGCGTGGCGTCGCGTCGCTGCCAACAGACAGACGCCATGTTCACTTGGCGCCTGTCTGCCTGCCTCTCTTACTTTGCCTACACACTCTCTCAGCAGGCTGATCTGGCATCCTTACTGTGCTCACACTCTCATTCCTTCTTCAACTCTATTGCATTCCCACCTCGCCTACGCTGCCCACCGTACTGCTCTCCCACTCTCACTCCCTCTTCCACTCAGTCACTAACTCCCCACTCTCCCACTCTCAGTCAACACATTCACTCTCTGGTACTTCCCACCCTACTGTGCTCCCACTCTCACTCCCTCCTCAACTCAACTCAACTCAGCTACTCTCTTGCACTTCCCCCTCTCCCACTCGCACTCTCCTCGCTGGCAATTAGCGCGCCTAGCTCGATTTTCACCCATTTCATGCCTGTAATTGCCGCTGCTGCAGTTGTTGTTGCTGCTTTTTGGGTGCGACGCAGCGACGTGAAATCAGTGAAACTTGAATTACCATAAAAACTCGTGTAACAGTCAAACACAGCTGCGACTGCGCAGCCGGCGCCGCTGCAACGTACAATTTTTGACATAATAATTGTCAAGCTGACATTTTGAACAACGCAGCTGACAGCAGCAGCAGCAGCCGAGGGCAGAGCAGAGCATAGCCGAGTGAAGCCGAGGCAAGGCGAGCCGAGTCGAGTCACGCCGACTCGGCAACGAGACTTAAACGAGCTTTTAAATTTAAATGAAAGCCGGGCCGAGAGCTACGCTGACTGACGACTGCAGCAGCAGCAGAGGCGCGTGACTGCAAGAGCGACTACGCAGCTGCGCGCCGTCGACTTTGTAGGTGCGCATAAAAATCGCATTTAATTGTGATTTTCACACGAAACACAAGGCGCATGAGCAACAGCAAGAGCCACCGCAGCTGGCGCCGCCAGGGGGCGCTAGTGGGCGGTGGGGAGGCCTGAAGCGCTGTGCGGCAATTTGTGCAACTAGCGGTAAAGCGTAACTACTAAACAGCGCGAGACAGCAACAAACACAGAGAGAGAGAGAGGGAGGAGGAAGGGAGAGGGGGGGAGGTGAGTTGCTGCTGGTGGTGGCTTTTGGGAAACACCTGCAAAGGCAAACGCACCTGTTTCGCTAAGCAGCGAGCAAAGAAAACAACTAAAACAAAGTCAGCAACACCAACGCCAGCAACAACAACAACAACAGCGTGTAACGCGGACACGGCTCGGCAACTTTCGTGGGTTTGCAGTAGTAGAGTAGTGGGCAGGGGGAGTGGCAGTGGCAGGGGGGAGGGGGGTTGCGTTGTATCTGCATGACTTTGTGTAATTGAAGCAGCCGCCGCCGTCGTCGTCGCCGTCGACTCAGTTCGACTTTCTTGGCTGCGAATTAGGAAATCGAAACCGAAGCGTAGCCAAGGCAGACAGAGGGAAAGGTGGGAAGAGGGGGTTGGCAGGCAGGTGGGCTGAGCAGGTGAAACCACACACAGTTGCAAAACAAGCAAGAGATACAAGGAAGGGGGTGTAAGGGGGAAGGGGGGGATCAGCCTGCTTGGGATCAGGTGCAAGTGCATATGTTGCACATGTTGCACACGTTGCACGCTGAAGTCGGAAGCGCGCACAGCTGGCGGAAGCAGAGGCAGAGGCAGCTGTCAGTCAGCCAAAGGCGCCGCCATATGACGTTGTCATAGCTTGCTATATGGCCACACTGCAACATGGGGCAACATGGGCAACTTGGCCAACGTTGCAACTGGGCGGCACATTGATTTCAGCTGCGTCACCTTCTTTTTGTGGGCCACGCCGCGTGTTTCACTCTAATGACAGCAGCAACTGCCCCCAGTTACCTTACCCCTCCCCCTTCCCTGCCTGCCCCTTGCTAAACAATGACAACAAACATTGGCGAGGTGCGGCGCAGTCGACTGACATTTGATCGAAAGGCAGCGTGGCTGCTGCGGAAGCTCATATTCATTCTCCCTGCCACATGTTGCTTGTTGCGCCAACAGGCGCTGATTGAAATCGCCTGTCGACCGTCGTGCCTCCTGCCACCCACCCCCCTTCCCCCTCCTGCTTCCCCTTCTCCCCTTTGTTCCCCTTTGAAAACGAAATTTTCATTAGCGCAAAAAATTGTTGCACAGTTGCAACAAACGCCCCTTGAAAGCTGTTGACTGTTCGGACATGTCTGTGCATGTTGCCGCATGTCTGCACGTGTTGCAACTGCAACATACTTTCGATAGACCCTTAAGTTGAATAATGAATGTGAAAAAAGAGGCTGCATAAAAGGCTAAAACAGTCGGAAACCTCTATGGAATTTAGCTTGTTTTCTTTCTCTATTTATGAAATACCTGCAAATAAAATGAATAGGCTATAAAAAGCTAAAACCAGCTAACATTACTAAGGAATCTCAGCTATATTTCATTATATTGCATACACATAAGACTAACTTCAAGGAAACTTTATTTTCTAGTTTAACAATACCTCTTAAATATCTTTAAAATATCTTTATAATAATTCTATAATAAAAAGCTAAGATCAGCTAAACCTTCGAGGCACTCTGTTCTATATTTAATAGTCTTGCATACACATGAAAATTATCCATTAATAACCAAAAAAACTTTAATAAATTTAGTTGTATATGTTTATAAATGCATATGTTTATAAAAAATGCTAGAACAGCTATATTTAATAAACGATAAACAACTCTTACTCTTTAAATTCACCTTCCTCTTTAGATTCTATCGCTGTGTATTCAAATAATACTCAAAAATCCTGTTTAACTAATATTTCTTTCACTCTCAATTTAAGAATATCAATAAGTTTAATTTTTCTCTGTTTCTTGTAACAAAATAAAGCTAAAACAGCTATTTACTATTGTCAGCCCACTCTGAAGTCATCTTCCTTTCTCTTTGACACAAAAAGAAAGCCAAAACCAATACCTCTGTCAACACAGCTACTTCTAGCCAAAAGCAGCTACAAAGTAATTCATCCCTCTTCACCAAATAGCCATAAAATCTCTAGAAAAAATAGCTACAATTGAAACAAATAGCTTCGTTAATCGATTAGAACATTTTGGGCAACTAGCCGAACTAGCTGACTAATTAATTGGCTAACTGGCCCGTTTTGGCCGAAAAAAGGCGAGTGTCAAAATGCAAATTAAATAGAATTATGCATTTAGCTTATCTCCAACTTCAACTCCAAGTGCAACTGCAACAGCAGCTCCAACTGCGAATTGAATTGAATTGTTTTGGCCGCCGGCCGTGACTAATGCGCCACCAAAGTTGTTGTGATTGATGCGAGAGACTGAGGCAAGTCGCCAGAGTTGCCACAGTTTGCAGGCTGTGTTGCAGGCAATTGCAACAAAAGCTGCTGCAGCTGCGACGTTGATAAATGCCATCCCACGCCTGCGTCTGTGCGCCTGCTGACCACCTTCAGCCGGTTTACAGCTGCATGCAGCAGCTATGTAGCCGTTTTTCCGCTAACCATTTTTTCCGTTTCATTTTCATTTTCTTGCTAATTGATTCATTGATCTTGGCGATAGGCAGCCTCGTAAAATAATTCTCGTTTTAGGCCGGGTCATTTGCACGCCTGTTCCCAACAGGCGATGCTTGCCACCCCCCTTCCCCCTCTCTCCCCTCTCCCCCCTTGCCACTTTAGCATGTCCCCTTGCGGCCGTCAATTGCGCACAAAGACATTATTAGCCGGCGCGGAATGCGATGCCGTTTATGCCCATTGTGCTTGCGGGGGCTTGGTCAGCAGTGCCCCATTGGCAACAGTTGCAACTTGCAACTTGCAACTGCAGCTCCAGTTGTTGTTGTTACTGTTGTTGTTGTTGCCACTGCAATTTGTTAAATTGACAAAAACTGCGCGATAAACTTTGCCGCATTTATTAAATTCAATAAATTTTGTTTATCTGCGCGCGCGATCAGCAAATACAAATTCTATTTAAGATAAGGCAACACAAACTTGATCGATAACGGGGCGTGGCATGCCTCAGTTACCCCCTCCCTCCCCCTTTGCTACCCCCTCTCTGCTGCCCCTTTCATTTGCCATGTCTGCGCATTAAAAGCGCAAGCAATGAAAATCAGCGAACTTGTCAAGGGTTTGTGGCAGCATCAAAGGTGCCGCCGCTTCCGTCGTCGTCGTCGTCGTCGACGTTGCCACATTTGTCATGGACGACTCTGGCAAGCTGCCCCAAAAACGGCAACGTGCAACGTGCCACGACGACGACGTTGCCTTCAATTCGCATATAATTTACGATGCGCTGCACTTTGATTTAGGTTGCCGACAGTCCAGAGAGGCGACTCCACTTGTGGCAGAGGGGGCAGGCAGGGAGAGGGGCGGGGGACTAACTTGGCTAAGTTATGAGCTGGCCAAAGCGTGGAGGCAACTGATGGACGCACTTGGCGGCGGCAGCGCACAATTCAAGTTGACATTAAGCTTGCCACACGTGCAACGCGACTTACTATCTCTTTGCCACGCTCTCTCTCTCTCTCTTTGTATATGCCTCTCTATCTCCCTCCCTTTCACTCTCTCTGCCCCACACACCTTGCACCTTTGCTGCCTAATTATCGCATGCCACCAACTGTTGCAACTCTTGTGCACCTCGGGGTGCGCCTGCGCTGTCGATATGAAAATTTGTTTGCCATAAATATGCGCAGCGACAGTAGCTGCCACATGCTGCTGGCAGAGGCGCTGCAGAGGCCACCAACGCGCTGCGGCAGCTAGTCATCGCCTTGTCACCTACTCCCACTCTGCCCCCGCTCCCCCTCTCCCTCCCCTCCTCTCGCTCTTCCCTCATTCTCGCCTCCTACTTAAACGTTTTGCTGGCTTCACCTTTTGTTGACTCGCAAATGTCGCCGGCTGCGGCAACTTGAAACTGGCAACTGGCAAATTGGCAGCTGCCTCGTCGCGTCGCATAAATATTTTCATTCTGCCTGCGCGTTTTTCAATTTTCCCAATTGAAAATTTCCGCCAAAAAAAAAAGCTAAACAAACTCCAGCAATTTATTCAACACTTTTTGCGCAATTTATGGCTCGTTTTTCTAGCCAGAGTTGACGTTTATTTTGCATACTTTGGCCAAATCTGCAGAGGCTTCTCGTGACGCCCCCTTTGACGACGCCTCTGCTGACTGGACAATGGCTAAAGATGTCTAAAGATGACTATATTACTGTCTGATGGCGCTGGGGTTGAGGTTGATGAGCCAAGCTGACAGATTTGTGTTTAATCTCTCAACAAGCTCATCTGGGGGGGATGTTTATTGGCAACTTAACCTCAAAAGTTGAAGAAATACCTGAAAATCAACTGTTAATTGACTGAGCTGCTCATTAATTTGGACTTAATGTTTTTAGGTTGTTTGAAGAACTTTACACTATATTTATATTGTAATATTATATAGAAACTTGTTTAAATAAAATAAAAGTTATTGCAAATTTGCATAGAAGTTGCTTAAGATGTTCTTAACTATTTCTGACAATTTGTTGAATTAATATTATTTATATATTATATATTATATATTATATAAATTACTATTCAAAGATTATATTAACCAGTATATGAAGATTTTTCCCGTTTTTCCCGTTTTATTCCTTATTCCCTTCTCTAATTCGCTTTTCTAACCTCAAAAGTTGAAGATAACGAACTTTCACTTTATGTATAGATAATACACAAATTTGTTTAAATATAATGCAAAGTTATTGGAAATTTTCAGAGAAGTTGCTTAATATTTTCATAACTATTTCTGACAATTTGATGAACTATACTACTTTACTGTATATTATATATATATTACTATATATGAAGATAATATTAAACACTTTATAAAGATTTACGTCTTTTTATTTCATTTCCCTTTTCTCTTTCTCTTGCTTTGGTTAATCGCTCTGTCGACTGTCTAATTAGCGCCCGACAATCGCTCAGATCGTTGAGATCACAGCGATCGGGTTGCTGCCCCTTAACAAGTTGCGTCGGCAAACTTGCAACAAGCCCAGCCTCAAGTTCGCTTGCCAGGCAATAATCGCAGCGCAGAAATCTCATTAACAGGCACAAGTTGCGGCGCAGCTGAAGATGCAGTTGCAGTTGAAGTTGGCAGCGCAGTCAGCGTCGCCTCTCAACTGGGCCAATTAATAAAGCAGCGTGAAATTGAATTTTGCC
The DNA here is from genome assembly GCA_018903425.1 of Zaprionus nigranus. Taxonomy (NCBI): domain Eukaryota; kingdom Metazoa; phylum Arthropoda; class Insecta; order Diptera; family Drosophilidae; genus Zaprionus; species Zaprionus nigranus. The sequence goes on along the minus strand of JAEIGD010000034.1, from coordinate 31,257 downwards.
CAACAAATTTCACACCCCAAAGAAGTTACCAAAGAGAGGGAGGGGAGGAAGAGGGGAGAGAGGGGGGAGTGTGTAGACAACTGCGAAAAGTAACGCAGAGTGCAACGCGGCGACGCAGGTGTGGCAAGCATCGACTTGGACTCGGTTTTGGCTTGTTCGGCTATTAAAACTCAATCTGAAATTCAAATCGCAATATAATGTGCCGCCCCAGCCACAGTTCCACTGTCCCACTGTCCCCCAAGTCCCTTTGCCCCACTGTACCTTTGTCTGTGCCTGCGCGAACAAAGCCAAAGCGCGAAGAAACCTTGAAACATTGCCCAAAAAAGGCTAAGAAAAAGAACCAAGCAAACCCAAAAACTATGCACACAAAGCGCTGAGATTCTGCTGCCCCCCTTACCCTCTTTCCTTGTCCCCTTCTCTTGCCCAGCTGCGCCTGAGAAGCTTTAGCGCAGCTCAAGAATTTCTTAGGCGCATTTTGGCCAAAAAGAAGCCAAAAAGCAACGCAAAATAACCGCAACGCGGCTTCAGTTCCAGTTCCAGTTCCACAGGCAGCAGCTCCTCCTCTTCCTCCTTTTTCTTCCCCCTTCCTCCCCCTCTTCTACTGCACTCCTGCTCCCCGACTATCTGCGCCGTTTGATCTGCGTCGAGACGAGTCGCCTCGTCGACGTTTTGTGCCCCTCGAGGAATTCTTTCAATTCATTTGCTCGCCTTCTCTCCTGGGTCTGCCCCTGCCCCTCCCCCCTCTCAACCGCGCCCTCCCCTTCTTCTGTTTTATTTGGCAAAGATCCTTTGGGCAGAACGCGCTGCGCATTTCAATGCTGCACGTGCAACAGGCCAAGACGAAGCTTGCTGAGACTGGAGGATCCGCTTCAGCTTCCCCGTGCTCTCCCTCCCTCCCCCTATTCTTGCTGCTCTGAGCCGAGATTGAAATTTGTTGAACACCGGCGTGGCATAACTTTTTTTCGCTGCCTTCTTCATCTTCTTTCTCTTCTTCATTTTTTGCTGCCTTCTTCTTTTTTTTTTTTTTTGGTGGTTTTTTGGGCTCGACTGACTGCGCTTCCCTTTGACGATGACGATGACGACTTTTATTAATATTTGGGGATCGGCTTGGGGTCTCCAGTTGGGCAGGAGCAAGGGCTGGGGGCGGGACGGGGGATGTTAGCCGAGTGGAGCCGTCAAACAAAGCAAATGCGTTTCTCGGAATTGCCCTTTTGCCGCAGCTTAGTCAATCGCAGTGCGCGTTGTGCGCTACAGGGCGACAGATGAGGAGGTTTAGTTAAGGGAAAGGTACATTGGATTCACTATGGAATCTGTAAAACAATGGTACAGTGAAACCCTGGAACTATCGTACAATGAAAATATGGAACAGTGTAGTGTGAAATTGAAGAATTTAAATATTAAAGAAGAACACTTTGGGGATTTGAATATATGGAAATGGCAAAACTGTTAAGGAACTATGAAGGGAAGCAATGGAGCTATGGAACTAAGAAACAGTGTAACTGAAGAACAGTGAAATAAGGAACAATAAACCGTGAAACAGTGAAGTGATTGAACAGTGAAACAGTTAAATTCCGAACCATAAGAAGTATGAGACAGTAGAATGAGCTAGAATAACCATGAATTGGTTATGGAATGATTGGACTAGAGAACTAAGGAAATATAGATTATCTAATATGTTACCTAGATCAGAAAAAATGGAGCTCTGTTACAATTGTAATGTGAACAATAATAATTTATAATAAAATGCATATATGCGACTCTTAAATCGGAGAAATATGAAGTTATTGAACTAAGACAGAAAGAACAGAACAATAAACGTATGAAAATTTATAAATATGGAAAGTAAACTTTGTATTATTAAAGGTTAAACGATAAACAATATGATAAATACACTATAGAAATTAAAAAACTGCAAATTCAGTAAGCTATATACATAGGTAACTGAAGAGCTTAAACACTATGAAATGATAAACTTGTGGGACTTTGCATGTTAAACCTTGAAACACTGCAAGGGAATATCTGTTGAGCTGTTAAACTGATCATTATCATCATCTAACTTCCCTTTAGAAGTTGCCTTAAGTTCCTTCAAGTTCTTCTTCCCCGTAGCGCATCGCACAAGTCGCCCAGTTGTGATCGCATTGAATATTCATTTGTTTGAGTTGCGCATTTTGTGACTTGAAGAAGTTTTTGTTTTTTTTTTTTTTTTGCTCAAAGATCGAAGACAAATCATGCCCCGCAGTCGCTGGGGTCGCCTTTTGTCCAGGCCAGTGCCGCTGTCCCGCCTGTCCAGGATGCCCGCCTGGCATTGTGTGGCTTCCATTTCCACTTGGCCATCCCGCTGTCCATCGAGCACCGTTTGTCTCTCTGTCTGTCTTACTGTCTGTCTTACTGTCTGCCTGTCTCTCTGTCTGTCCGTCTCTCTGTCTCCTTGTCTGTCTTTTACTCCCTCCCTCTGTCTCTGTCTCTCCCCAGTTTGTTCCTTGTCGCTGCGGGGCCATTTTGCCGTTGCTGCTCCCAAAATTAAGTTATAATTTTGCAATGTCTTCTTCAGCATTGGTTTTCAGTTCTTCCTCCTCCTCTTCTTTCTCCTCTTCCTCTTCTTCTTGTGGCCTATTTGGGTGGTCTTTGTTATTTGCATTTAAATTGCGAACAAATCATCTTGAAATTTTGATTTATTGTGAAAATCGCTGGCAGCAAAGTCTCGATTAAATGACGCACGCAAAAACAGAAGCAACAGCAGCCGCAGCAACAGCAGCAGCCCATGCAGCAGCTTGTGGCATGCCACAACTTGCTGTTTTTACCTCCTCCTGCTTCCCCTCGCAGTTTGCGGCAATTTTCGGCTAAAAGTTTAGCCGGAAAATGAGGTGCGTCGACAGGCTGTGCAGATACAGCTGGAGTTGCAGTTGCAGTTGCAGATAGCGCTGCAGATACAGCTGCAGTTGGAGAGCGGCTGCTGCTGGCGGCTGTCATGACAACAAGAATGCCACAATTCATAAAAAAGAGACAAAAAAAGAAGCCAAATGCTGCAGTTACTAGCAGTTGTCACTTGGCAACGAACGTCACGTAGCAGTGGCATCATTAGCCGTCGGCATAGTGGAGAGAGAGAGAGAGGGAGAAGGGAAGAGAGTGAGAGAGAGAGGGAGGGAGGAGTGGGAGAGTGGAAGAGAGCGGGAGAGGAGGGAGGCAGTCAAAGAGTCGGAAGACGCAGTGAAACCTCCAAGTCACTTGCAAACGTGTTACTAGTGATGGGTATGCTGATTACACGAGTCAGTTTGTTGCAGCAGTAAAGTTAAATGTTTTACAGGGTATACAGAAGCCCTATACATACTGTTCTTAAGGCTAATTGCAGCAAAAGCTGTGATTGGCAAGCCAAAACAGCAGTTTAATGTGTATTTATAGGTTAGGTAGAAGATTTAGCTGTTAATTATTAGCAAATTCCATCATTTTAGTGGATATCTCATACTCAATATTCCTCTCAACTACAGCAGGCACTTTGCATTGCAGTAAATATTACATTTTATAGGTTATTTCTAGGTTAGGTTGCAGTTGTAACTGTGCAACACTAACAAAATCAAACAATTTGTAGGATATTTTGTGTACAATATGTATCTTATTTCTAAAACAGTGCAGCAGTCTTTGCAGTGCTATTAAACCTACATTTTACAGGGTATTTATAGGTTAATAATCTCCTTACACTCAACTGCAGCAGTTACTGCCAGTTTCTAGAGTATTTCCCAGTCTATACACCTACCCAGGTGCAGCAGTTGCCTGGCTAGACCTAAGCACTGCTTGTTTTTCTAGGGTATTTCAAGTGCCACACTCCTCCTGCTGCATGCTGTGCATTTCCTACAGGCTGCTGCTATTTGTGCTGTTTGTTTGCTCATTGAGTCTTGCAGCCTTTCCATTTTCCCACTCACTTTGCCGCTGCTGTTGCTGCTTTTGTTGTTGTTGTTGCTGCTGCTGTTGCTGCTGCTGCTGCTGCTGTCTGCAACTGTTGCTCATTAATCCCGATTCCGATTCGGATCCCGCAGCAGTTAGCGCTGCTGCTGCCCAGCTGCACCTACTTTTGACGCGGCTGCGGCACACCTGAGAGGAAATGCGTAACGCTCACAATGCCACGCAGTCCCTCTCCGTCCTCTCTCTCTTGCCTACTCTCTGCCCTTCTCACTCTCTCTCTCTACTTGTGCGTTCCGTTTTTTGTTTGTAATTTCTACGAAATTAGCAGAGCTGAGCTGAGTTTGCAAACAGAGTGAGAGGGAGAAGAGTAGAGAGAGAGGAGAGAGAGAGAGGAAGAGAGAGGAGAAGTGTAGAGTGAGGGAGAGGGAAGCTACGCAGCTGCACTGAGATTTGTCCACGCCGGCGGTCAACTTCAACTTCAACTTCAGACGCAGTCGCAGCCTCAGCCCGCTGTAGAATCGTCACACAGGGCCCGCATGGGTTAAGGGTCTTCTCGGTCTTCTGGTCTGCTCTCTGCCCGATCTTCAAGCTATGTGTGTGTGTGTTGCTTGTGCCCTCAAGTGGCGCATTGTTTCGCCCTATCGTCAGTCTCTATTCAAGTGGAATTCCCGCGTTCAGGCCCCGAGTTTTAATTGTGCCATAATTAATGTGGGAACTGATTGGGAAATTGTGGAAATTGTGTGAGCTGTGAGCTGCTGATTGAGCTATTACACGCACCCGCAGAGTGACAAAAGAAAGAGTAATGAAAGGCAGAGGAGAGAGAGAGAGAGACAGGGAGAGGGAGAGGGGCTGAGGGAAAGGGCGAGGCCAAGACCCGCTTTGAGGCCAAGCGAATGTTATGTGACGAAATTGTCAGCAGTTTTTAAAGACTTTTCAAGTGTTGGCAACTCGAGAAATAAAATGGAACGAAACTCTTTAAAGCTGAGCTCTATAAGTATATAATATACGATATATTGCAATGGAATCTTGACTTGACTATAGTAAGTTATGCATGAAGCTATCGAACTTTGTGTTACATTTACTTTCAATTGAAGTAAGTTGAGAGAGAAAGGCAAAGAAAATTGTAGAAATATGTATGTTTGTTCTTCTTATAAAGCTGAACGTTGCAGTTAATTGATACAGAAGGAATATAGTTATTATTTGCTATAATATTGTTTACATTACAATGTTATAAAATACCATAATAAGTTATCTGTAAACTTACAATGTTGATTAAATAAGATTTACATCCATATCATCGAACATTTGAGCAGTTTTTCTTTTGCATTTGGAAGGAATGGAAAAAAACAGATAATAAAACAAAATCTGAATAATTTATGCACTATATAGAGCATACAAAAAGCATATATACTTTATATATTGTATTATTTACAATATTATATACCACAATTTGTAGTTTATATTTCCAGCTCATAAATCTGTTCGAAATGGCAGCCCAGCTTCCCATAAACTCTGATTAATTATGGTACAATTTTTATAGTAACTGTCGTTGGGGATTAGTCCTCAAAATCATGAGTCGAGACTTGTCGAGACTGGAGACTCGCCTCGCTTTGCTTTGGGGGGTGACAACTCAATTTGACGGGCGTGTCGCGTACGATTGGCCAGAACCAGATGGGGAGACCCCACCCAGGCAAGCCGAGTAATCGTAATCCGGCACGTTAAGGCGGGCGCTCACCTGGCTGTGGCAGAGACTGAGGCCGAGGCTGTGGCAGAGACTGGGGATCGAAGCGAATTGGACGCAGTCATTTGGCACATTAAATCCACGCGTCAACGGGCGACTCCGAAATGTTGCGGTCGTTGTCTCAGTTGTTGTCATAGTTGTTGTCATTGTTGTTGCTATTCTTGTTGTTGTTGCTGCGCATAGTTTAGACCAGATAAATCTCAAGCTAAATGGCCAAAAGTCAAAATAAATTAAGCCCACATGAGGCAAGTCAAACAGCCAAAACCAAAGTGAGCAAAGGAGGTGTAGAGGGAGAAGGAGACGAAGACGGAGCTGGAGTCGATGACGGCAACGTCGACGGCGACGGCGACAGTCACCAAAACAAACGTCACACCCTTTTGGCCAGGCATTTGACCCACCAGCAACAGCAACAACAACAACAAGAACAACAATAGCAACAACAATTGTAACCGTAGCCAGGCCCAAAATCAAATTCAAAATCGGCGTCCGCAAAACGACACCCACATGCAGATGGGACAGACAATGGGCACGGCACGACACAAGGCAGCGCAGTTGCAGCGCAGCTTGCAGCACTGCAGATTTGTCACCAGCTCGTTTCGCTGTCGCTGGCGAGGCTGCTGCGCCGGCGCCTGCGTCGTCGACGTTGAGTTGACGAAACTGCAGAAAAATTCAAATGGCGTCCAGCTGACAGACAGAAATCAGCACAGCGCGAGGCGAAACTGACACGGGCTAAATGCAAAGAGAGAGGAGAGGGAGAGGTGGTGTGGGGGCGCGGGAAAGAGAGTGGGACAATCAGTCTTCATGTTACTCTTTTGCCCTCGAAATGTCAACGCCCTTACGGTCTGCTGCTGCACAAAGAGAGAGGCAGTGAAAGAGAGCAATGAGGCCTGTGCTTTCGGGTGAGAGAGTGCAGTGCACGCGCGTGTGTGTGTGTGTGCGTGACATACTTTTACTCCTGAACGCATTTAATTATTTCGATTGAGACATTTCGCTGTGTATGTGTGTGTGAGAATGTGTGTGCTTGTAGGTGTGATATATCGAAAAAACTGTTTGTTTTGCATTTCGATCGCCAATTCGCAAATTTTTTATGCAGCGACGCGTCGTCAGCGTCTGTCGCCCAATTATTTCGCCGCACACTCCCCACCTCCCACCCAACCCCCAGCAGAGCAGAGCAGAGCACCTTGGCGACGCGGCGACGTTTGGCTGACATTTGAGTTCAAACACCTGCAATGCACTCACACTCGCACACACACAAACACATACGTCTGTCTGCGCGATGCCGACGCTTTGCTTGGCAGTTTTTTATGCGGATCACGCTGCCGCCGTCGTCGTCGCCATCACCGTCGCAGCCGGTGCGCTAATTTGACTAAATTTTTTAATTTATAAGCATTGCGCTTGCAGGTTGTAAATTAAACTAAATGGACTTTAATTGCTCTCAAATAGAGTCTAGGCCCAAGCGCAGTGTTTATCTCTCTCACACACACACACACACGCACACGCATACATACGCAGGCTAAAGCAAACAAATGTAAACTTGGCAAATCACAAGATCAACAGAGAAAAATTCCCACAAACTGCTGCTGCCTCTGCCGCTGCCTCGGCCTTGCCTCTGCCCCCGTCTCTGCTTCTGCCTCTGCCTGGCTGACCAAGCGACCGAGCGACCCAAACGCAGGCAAAACGAAAATGACGTGAACGCGAAGTTTGATCAGGTGCGCACACAAATCTTGCGGCAACTTTCAGTTAAACAACAACCGCAACGAAGAAGCAGCAGAGGAGAAGTGAACAAGGCGCAAAGCAAGCAAAAAGTTAATGAGAAAGTCAAACAAACGAAACAAATAACCTGCAAAGTGTTTCTGCTCTAAGCCTCAGTCGCTGTAGCTGCCTCTGCTCTGCCTCAGTCGCTGTCTGTGAGTGCCTGTGTTTGTGTGTGCGTGAGTGAGTGCGTGTGCAAGTGCGAACAACTGAGAGAGTTGTGGGCAGATAAAGAGAGCTTGGCAGCGGGAGAGAGCAACAGGAGGCTGAGCAAACAGCTGCGCAGGCGTTCTGTACAGCTTTCGTACATTATAAAGCAATAACAACAATGTAGACAGCAGCAGAGATGCTGTCAGCAAACTGCGATGCGCTGCTCGAGTGGGCAGCGCTCTGACCATGGGGTAAAAGTCGACGCCAGCGCAAACATTGCAAAGTTCAACAGCGAAAACAACTGCAGCTGTGTCAATAATGAATCTTCGTTTCGTCCGTCCATCAATAACAACAGCAGCAACAGCAACAACCACAACAATGTGTGTTGTCCGACAGTTGAAGGCGAAGGCGAAGTCCGCGGCGAATTGCAGCAGAAGCAGCAGCCAGAGGCAAACGAAATTGAAAGTGGCGCTACAAGTGCAGCGACTGCGACGTTGACGTTAACGGCGACTGCAGCTGATAAGTTCTGGGACTGCGTCGCACAGAGGCAAACAACAACAACAACAACAGTGAAGACAATGAGAGCAGGCGCTGCTAATCTTAATGCGCTGCTAAGAAAGACTTTCCGCTTAGTGCATGTTGTCGCATGACTAAAGCTGATAAGCTCAGCTTCGCGTGGGCTCGACTCTGCAGCCCCTGTGCATGTCTGCGCATGCTTAACGCCAAAGCTCATCGCCGTGCAGAGTTTTATCTCAATCACGAAAGAGATAGCGACAGTTTTCGACAGTTTTTTGAAGCCCCAAGTCTGCACAGCTTTCATTGATAAAGCGCAAGTCGGGCATAAATGACTCACTTGAGATATAGCGAGACGTGCAAAATAAAAAAAAATATAAGGTAAACTTCATTTTATTTTTATTTTTCTTTCTTTTCTTTTGTTTTCTTTATTTCTTTATTATTTATAACTTGTTTGTTTGTGCGAGCTTATCGTTTTAATTGTTTTTTCAAAACTCGTAATATTTCTTATGAACTATCTGCAATTAGAGAGGAACAGCAACAACAACAAACGAGACTTGTAGGCAGGTTCATTGGAAAAATTAGCTAGATTATCGTCGAGTCCCGGCTAAGCTCTCTGACATTGTAATAAAACAAATTAGTTATTTTCATTTACATTTCATTGCAATTTTATGTGATTTATTTTCAAATTTCTGGGGAATTTTTCATCTGTTGCTTGAGGAGGCATCATTAACATATCTCTCTCTCTTTTTCTCTGTGTCTCGCTCTTGCTCACACTATTGATAATTGTGTGTGACTCGTTTTCGCGTCGTTTTACTATATTTATTTAGTATTTTATTTGCATTTATTATAGTATTTCCTCGAATCGGAACGGGGCATTATCGGTGTTTGATTTGATTTCATTCTGGCGCCAGACACCGACAACCTCCATCGACATCAAGCGGGCGCTTCCACTCCCAGGAATCGGAATAGGAATCGGGTGGGCGCTTCGTTACGCAATCGAACCTCGAGTTCGAGTTCGAGTTCTCTATGTGGAACATTGGAATCATTAAGGTTGCACTATATGCTGTACATACATACATATGGGAGATAGATAGAGTACGTACATATGTATGTAGAATGCTGTAGTATATTGTATAATATAGACTATATAGTGTGTGAAATATGTATGACTACATATGTTGTACATATAAAGTATGTATGGTAATGAAGATAGAAGACAATATGCTATATATGGGATAAGGTATACAGCATACGGGAGATACATGAGTCTACATTATGTTTATTATTGTAGATAGATTAATATATGCTACGTATGGTAAGGTATGGGTATGTATGGCAGATTATAGAGTATTTTAGGCTGACATCTCTAGTTACGTAGATGCTTAGGTCATCGACTTGCTGTACTCTGTCACTTCTGTCATTCTCTCTCTTTCTCTCTTCATCTCTCACTGGTTCTTTTCCCGTCTGTCTATACGTTTCTTCTGTCTGTCCGTTGTCGCTTTTCATAAATTCGTTTAATTACAAGATGACATGACAAGGGATTTGCCTGGGGTTGAGTATTTCCAATTGCGAAATCATTTTGCTAGCATTAAATTATTATTATTAATGTCATACAATGCTCATTTGTCACGCTTATTGTTGTTGTTGTTGTGGATGTTGTTGTTAGCGGATTTGCTTGTTGTACTTTATGGTCATTGCAATTGCATTTTATTTTTATTCAGTTAGAAACGATTATGGCAATAAAACGAACGACAACAACAATCAGCGTAAGAGAGAGAGAGAGAGAGGGGTAGAGAGGAAAGAGAGGAAGGCAGAGAGACAACAGTAAATATCGCAACGCTTTATGCCCAACGTAATTAGCGCAATTTGCATTTCCTGACTGACTCCGCCAAGCTTCGTTTCTCGGTAATCGCTGCAACTGCGCTGCCCTCTGCGCGCTGCACTCTGCCAGCTGCGCTGCTCGCTGTTAGCGACGGTGCTCGGTACCGAGCTTAGTTTTTCCCATTGTTTTGCCTGCATTCATTTTGCAATTCATTTGAAATCGAATTGTAACTGTTTGTGTTGTTGCTCTGCTTCTCTTTCTCAATCTCTCTGTCTCTGTCTCTCTTGCTGATTGGAGCACAGGTCGCAGTGCCAACTGCTGGAGCTGGATCAGATGTTACGACGTCTCTGTCGCTGCAATTTTAACGGGCCGTGCACCTGTTCTCGCAACGAAAGTGAAAAGCATAAAATTAACATTGTTTACACTGTGTGCACCGTGGGCCCATTGAAAGTAAAACTAGGCGAATTTCACTTTCGCTGATTAATGCATATTAATAATTTGATTACACACATGCACATAACATATTGTTATTACTGATTCGAAGATTCAATGTAAATAAATACAAGATTAAATACAAATGAATATATGTATTAAATTATATACATTAAAAAACAGATTAAATATGAGTAAATTTAAGATTAAAATTACTACTATGTATTAATGAATAAAGAAAATACATATTTTACCTCTCTATTTATTTTTTAAATTTCTCTTACTGTATTTAATATTAAATATATTGTTTTTAATATAAAATTTATTATGACATCATTATTTTTGAGTCCACATGTTTTAGTGAACATCAAACAAATAAATAAAATAAATATTACTATATACTGTTTCCCTATTCATGACTCAATGCCCTACCAGCATTATTTTAATAAGTTCCGATTCGACTTAAGCAAACATTATTATCAGAATACGAGGCCATGCAGAATAAGCACAGCATCTCATACACACACACACATGCATGGGCTCACACACACGCGCCTCGCAAACATTTGGGCGCCCGCACAAGAAATTCGCAAAGAACGAACAAAAGAGCGAGTGTGTGAGAGAGAGAGCAGTTGCCAGAATCAATACCTGGTCTCGACTCTCTCTCGTCGCAAAAATTCTAGTTCTCGACGCTCGTCTGCTTTAGATGCGCATTTGGCGGCCCTCGAACAACAGCTCCAGTGGCGCAATTGGTTAGCGCACGGTACTTATAATCAGTACTCTGTGTATGAGCTATGCCGGGGTTGTGAGTTCGAGCCTCACCTGGAGCAGGTCGTTGTCGACGATTTTTTTGCTACTTTTTTTTTTTTTTCTAAATTTCTTAAGGTCTTTTGAATACTTTTAAGTGTATTTTGAGTATTTTCGAGTTGTTTTTAAGTGTTTAAAGCCAAGTTTTATGTTGTTTTCAGTAATCTTTGGAGCCCATTCGAATTTATTGATTGTTTGTAATATTAAATGTGTTTTATGGTCAAATTTATTATTTAGTTTGAAATTCTTCGAACTAGATCATATTTTTAGTGTTTTTTTATTGTGAAATACGAATTGAAAAGGCTTTGAAAACATTTTTTGGAGGTGTTTATGTTGTTTGTTAAGTATTTCTTCGCAGTTTCAGTGAATATTTTGTTTAGCTTCGCTTGAAGTCTCTGTGCTGCTGCTTGATATCGTTGGATCTCTCTGCGCCGATTTGCTTATAAACATTTAACATATCTGTCAGAATTCAATGAGTGAGAGAGAGGGAGGGAGCAAGAGAGAGAGAGAGAGAGGGAAGTGAACGCAGATGGCCATCGACAGGCGAAGATGTGGCAGCTCGACTTGTGGCAGCAGGGCTGAGTTTGAGGCTGAACATGCCACCCAAACAAACGCAGAGGGAGAGAGGGAGGAAGAGGGAGAGAGACTGAGAGAGGGTAGAGAAAGGGACAGGGGGCAGTGGCTGAGTTTGTTTAGATTTCAACAATATCAACAGGGCGCACTCAGTTGCGTGTTGAGGGCCGAACATGTTAATCATCATTGAAGGCTGTTCGAGTGAATCGCAGAGAGAGAGCGGGAGGGGCAGGGACTGGTAAAGGGGGCAACAATTAATCAATACAAAATCGTGCACTGCAAAGTCAATTGAAAATATGAAGCGCGTCTGGAGCCAAATCACAAAAACACAAAACAGCAACAAAAGAGAAGGTGTTGAAAAAGAGATGCCTCATGTCTCAGGCCACACTGCGGCGTGTGAGCGTGTTGCGGCTGTGCGGCATTGTGTGGCAAGTCAATAAAAATGAGCCAACAAAAAGCGTAGCCAATAAAATGTTTGCAGCTGAATTGTTTACAAAGAGACTGCAACAGCAACAACAACAACAACAGCAACAGCAACATGGGGCAAGACGAACTCAGCACTTAGCATATTTGGCGAGCAGCTGCAACATCCCAGCAACATTGCCTCTGCCTCTCGTATCGATCGCTGATTTCTTTGGTGGTCCTCGTGGTGTGGGCGCAGCGCGGGCACTTGCCCCAAGGGGCAAACTCTCTCTACCTCTCTCCTCTCATCTTCATGTGGGTCGTGGCGTGCGGAATTTTAAACAAATATTTACCCAAGCGGGGCCGGGGCCTCGTTCCGTTCAGGGTCCGTCGCTGCTCCTCAAGACGATCATCAAGTTGCGATCGGCTGCGGCTGCGGCTGCGATCATTATGTGTTTACAGCTGCAATATTTGGGGCAACATTTATGCAAAATAAACAACCCGCCACATGTCTCCATCCATCCATCCATCCTCCACAGGCACAGGCAGGCTGAGTGGAGAGGGGAGTGGGGGGAGGAGGAGTATCTTGTGTATCGTTCGTTATGCTTTGCAGGGCAGCAATTGATTTGGAACAGACCACCCAACATATCAGCTCACACGTACCGGAACGAACGCAGCAGCAGCAGCGCCTCCTGCTCCTCTCTCCCCTCTCCCTCCCCTCTTGTCTTCCGCTGGCAACATGATCTGCATTTCGTCTCCAGTTCCTTCTCCAGCCTCATCTGCATCTCTCGATCTAATCTGCATGCGGGCGCTCGCCTGTCTGACACTCTCGTGTTGCCAGCCTTGTTCTGGTTCTGTTTCCTACTTCACCTTCATCTCTGCTTCTTCCTCCTCCTTCTTCTCCTCCTCCTCCTCTTCCTCTCGTCTTTGTTTTTGTTTATTTATGAGCTGTCCGTCTGGGGTTTTTACCTCAAATTGCTGCGTGGGCAACGCCAAAAGAAAAGTGAGAATTGGGCCAATTAGTCGTATTAGTTCACTCTCCCCCTTCCCCTTCCCCCTCTCCCTTTCCCTATCCCACCTAACACTTTTGTGGCTTCTGTGCAGCGTCAGCGGTTTGTGTCTTTTAACACTAATTGCAACGCGGCAACGTGCAACACGCTGGTGCAACACTCTCAAGTGCCGACGCCGCCAAGCAGCAGCAGCAGTCTTAAGTGGAAAAGTGTGAAAAGCGTGTGGAAAACACACTCTGGAAAATATACACTGCCCTACAACGCACTCTACACTGCACTCTGCACAGCTGCAATCGATAACCGATATCCGTTCTATATATAAAACTCTCGAATTAACAAATTGAACTCGTTATGGAGCCGTCTTTAATCTCAATTCGCATCGATGTTAATTAAAATTCAATTCTTGTCATATAAATCTGATTTCTGAACGATAAACAAAGCGAATTAAGCGAATATACTCGAATATATTCGAATGCAATTCATATATCGTTCTGTCGCTTCGATTAATCGATTGTGAATGCCACAAATCAGTTTGAATTATCGACTGCATTGACGCATAAATAATTATGAGTATTTTGCGGGATTTCCAATTGATAATAAATTAAGCTAACTTAAGATTGTGATTTGCATAGACGATCGTCGGTTTTTTATAGAGATTTTAACTTATTTGTTGCGTTTATTTTGGGAGTATTTACAAATAATTAGCTATTTTTATAAGTTCTTAAATATTGGCTAACATTTTTGACTGTTTCTTGAATATCTTAATATGTTTTTAAGTTATTTGCAAAAGATTTTGTATTTAGTTTCAGAAGAGAACGTTTATACTGCTAAAGACCTTCTTCATTTCAAAAAGTAGACGCCAGTCTTATGCTTCTTGACTTATATACTGTTCTAAAATCTGCCTAACTTTATCAGATTTTAAATTGTATAAACGATTGGCAGGTTTTATAAAGATTTCTGTTATTCATTCCATATTCTGTACGAATATTTGCAAGAAGTTAGCTTGTTTCGTTATTTCTTATTATTTTTTTAAATTTTTTTACTTTTTCCATTATTGTTTGTTAAGTTTTACTGCTACAACAGAAATATTATGTGTTTAGCTTTAAACTGTAGAGATTCTTCATTACACTTCTTTTTCTATAACCTTAAGATTCTTGACTTACAGCTCACAAAAAGCACACTTTCAGCGTCGCAGGTGACACAAGCAATAGACCCCGCCTGTCATAGCCTTGACATAACTATGCATAGACCCACACACAGACACAGAGAGAGACATACGCATATGTTACATATGTAAATAGTCACACACATATACACACATCGCTAGTTCCGACTATATATCACATATCGAACATTAGCATTGGCTCTGACGGCGCTGACAATGCCAAAGTCACGCCCAGGTAGATCGCGATCTCGTCGCGACACGGCGGGAGATCACAGACAGCCGCAGCTAGCTAGAGAAACCTCCTCTTCCCTGCCCTCTCTCCTCTATATACACTTTCCTCTCTTACTCTCGCTGCTCTTCCCCGTCCCGCTTCAATCAAGACTGACGCATTTTGCGCTTACGTCAATTTGCTGTGCGCAGTTTGTCGAATTCGAACTCGAACTCGAACCCGAACTAGACATGTCAATGTGGCTTAATTACATGCAGCAGCAACAACAACAACAGCAACAACAACAACAACAACAACTGCTGATTGCTGTAGCCGTCGCCACAAAAGTTCAGAAAGTGCACGCAACACACGGAGAAGGCGCCGAGTTGCCGTCGTTGATATTCCATGGCAAAGCCAAATTTCCACAGTGCGAGCACCAAAACGAATATGAATACGAGTGTGAGTGGTGAGTGAGTGTGAGTGTGAGTGCAAGCAATGCACGGCGGGTATTCGTATTGGCATTCGCATTCGAAACTGGCTGCATTCAGTTGGCAACGCGATGCAAAACGTGCCGCTGACAAAGCCGAAATACGGTAGCAGCAACAACCTCAACTACAACTACAACTACTACTAACAACAACAACAACAGCTGCTGCTACAGCAACGTGCCATTGTTAATTGCATGACATAATCCCCGGCTAATTCCAAATCGAAAACGAAAACTCAATCGAAAAGCAACAGCAACAAAATCGCAAAATCGAAGAAGTCGGTAAAAAATAAAGCTAAACTTACAATTTAGCTGTAAGTTTTGTCTAGTGTAGGTCTGCCCTGGAATGGTTCTAAATAGGAAAGTATAATATAATGATATATTTATAATATTTAATGTTTATTATAATATCAAAAATGCTAAAAATATATAAAATAACTAGTTAAGTAACTAAAGCTTAACATTTAATGAATTGTTAAGCTTTCAGCAGTATTCAAAGATATTTTGTATTATGGAAATTTTATGGCATAGATTAAACAATAAATCGATAAAGAAAATATAAATATTAAAATCCTTTAGTAAATATACGTGGGTAACAAGTATTTTACTTTATAGAAGATATAAATATGGTATAAATGGAGAATAATCGAATTCTAAATAATAAGAACTTTATGGCAAAGTTTTAACATTTAATTGGAATTTAAAAGAATAATAAAAATATGTATATGGATTCATTTTATGGAGATCATAATGCTGCAAGTTTTGTTCAACTGTTTTAAGTATTTAATAAAGAAATAAATAATGAATGAAAATACTAAAGATCTTAGCCCAAGTTTGCAATAATAATGAGATTATCTTCTTGCAATAATACTTATTACACAGAGCTTTAAATTCCAAGAGGTTAAGGTTAATTCCATAAACTTCAGATTAAATTTGAAGTTGAGTTTTACATAATTCTTTTCTTTATGTCTGTATGTACATATATTGTTATATCTCTATATCTTCATAAATCTATATCTGTACATATATTTTTCCATTTTCTTTTCTTTTCTTAACCTCTATTAATATTTAATCAGTTTAATATATATTTATTATTCCTGTTCTTTTATACTCCCACCCTTTCAACACTCAATCAAAGTCTGCCATAAAATCAAACTACCCCATCGCAGCAACTGTTGCTAAGCTAGTGCCAAAAACGGTATTTCTCTGTCTCTCTCTGATCTCCCTCTTGCTTGTATCTTTCTTCTCAACTGTCTGCAGTTAGTGTCTGGCTGTGTCTGGTCTGCTTTAATTGCTTAACTATGCCCAGCGGCGAATTGTTAATAACAATTAGGAAATTAGCATTTGCCACACGGGCCACACAGGCGCCGTGTCGAGTCGCCTCGCGCAGATCGATCGCAGATTGCGCCAGACGAGATGTGATTCAGTCGAGATCGAGTTGGAGATCGCGATCGCCAGATCGAGATTGAGATACTTTGATACTTTGTGTAGCGCAAGCTAATTTGAGTGTCTGTTGAACTCGCGCGATCGTCGATGCTGGTGGTCGAGTGTGGCGACAGATGCAGGGACAGTGGGATAGACAGACAGACAGACAGGAGGCAGACAGACAGACAGACAGACAGACAGACAGACGTACAGTGGAACAGTTGGTCAGCGATTTGATGGACAAGTTTTGTCAGTGGGCTGCGCGTTCAGTGTCTTTTGTGTCTCGTTCGTTCTCAATTGTCGCCACACGCCGCGTTTCAATTGCCTCCACAGAACGATACACGATATGTGAATGCATTCATGAATATATGAGTGTGTGTGTGAGTGTGTCTGGGGCACAGCTGACAAATGCTGCATAAACAAATGCGAACGCGCTCGATTTCATTAGCACAGCCAACGCGGCCAGCTGTGAAAATTGGAGCAGAGCGGATGATGATGCGGATGTGCGTCTGCTTGTAGGTGCCAGGGGAGATGAGGAAGGGACGGGAGGAGGGGGGAGGGCTGGTGGTGATGCGATCTCGAGCGCATTCCGCACACGCTCACGCGCCAATTGGCCAATTGGCCGTGCAGTTAGATTTGCTGACCATTTGCGGCGTTTTATGGCAGTTTATGGCGTTTTATGGCACGGCGAGTGCCTCGGATCTTGACGCTGTGTTTGCACAGATGTTCATTATTCAAAGTCGACGTCAAATTTGACAAAAGCGCGAGTGAGAGGGGAAGGGGGAACAGAGAGAGGAAGGGGGGAGAGGGAGGGGGAGAAGGGGGCAGAGATTGTTTGCGTGTGAATTTTATTGAAACTCATCAGTCCAAACTGAATGGAAATTTCATTGAGTTCCAGTTTGGCTGCTGTGGCCTGTAGGTGGCGCTGCTGCACACATCTCTCTCCTCTCCCTCTCCCTCTCTCTGTCTTTCACACATTGATTGATGTCTCTGGCAGTGCAGCTGCAACTGTGCAGTAAGTAGGTTTCCCCCCTTCCTCCCCCTTTGCCTACGTTTGTGATGATGTTGTTGACGTTGATGCGCCACAGTCTCCTCACAGTTGCCACCGTCTCCAGCTGCCAACAGTTGCAGCCACGCCACGCCATGCCACACCCCACTGCAGCATGCCCCTCCCACTTCCTCTCCCTCTTCCCTTGCCTGCCTATTAGCTGCAGTTGTCCAGCTGGAGACGGAGATCGCTTTGATCGCATCGCAGACGTTGCTCTGGCGCTGCTGCGGCTGTTTAGGCTGCTGGCAAACTGCTCTGTTTGCTTTGGCAGCGTGGCCAGTGGGTCACTTGACAGCGTCAGTGCCGCACAGTGGGCAGCACATGAGTAATAAGTGTGCAAAAAGCAGATGGGAAGATTGCTCTAAATGGGTCAAAGCGAAGTAAGTAAAGACAGCAAATGTATTGATGCAAATGTACCTCTTAGATACATTCCCATGTACTGTAGATACAAACGTATCTTACAGATACAACAGTATATGGATAAGCATCTTATAGACATGCGAATTAAACTTCTAAAAGTAAATCTGTTGTATATAATGTAAATGTATCTTGCAGATACAAAAGTATCTTGCAGATACAAAAGTATCTTTCAGTTACAAAAGTATCTTACAGTTACAAGAGTATGTTACACATCCGCAATTATCATCAGTATCTTATTGCCATATAAACGCAGTTTAAAAAAATGTATCTTCAAGATACAAAAGTATTTTTTAGCTGTTAAAGCATTCATAACATCGTGAACACGTGCAGCTTTATTCCTAATGATTCTCGCACGTGTCCACACTTCATTTTCTAGTCAAGTTTTGTCCTCTTCATCCCATTGTACTCTGTCTTAACATTTCACTCTGCTGCGCATCAAAGTCGCATCATACACACACACACACAGACACAATCTATTTGCTTAACCTCCTTCTGGACTGGTCACTGCACACCTCCCTCTCTCCCTCTCCTCCCCCTTTCCACGCTTAAACGCTAAAATTGGCAGCAGATACATAAAACATCTCGCATAATTTGACTGCCAATCAAGAACGCATCCATAACTGTTTACACTAAATGGCGGCCACAATCGAAGCAACCCTTGCTAGAAAACGGGGGTAGTCCTTTCTTAAAGAAAGGGGTATCCTCTCTGCACACCCCTTCCCTTCTTCCCCTGCTCACAGACTATTAAGGAACGGCTTGAGAAAAATGCGCACATGCCGCATAAAAATTTAATAACTTTTTGCACAGTAGCACGTACCAAACATGACTCACACACACATCACACACACACACTCTCGCACACACACACACACACCCACACCCACACCTCTCATTGGCTCAGGCAATCATGACATGTGGCTGAGCGTAACTGAGGCCGAGAAGCTGCCGCGCCTGTTGAGCTGCTGCAGGCCGCATGCCAAAAGCGCAGCCAGCGCCACTTGAGAAGCTGCCACTCCAGCTGAGGCAGCAGCAGCAGCAGCAGCAACAACAACAGCAGCAGCAATAACAACAACAACAACAGCAACAGCAGCAGCAGCAACAACAAGAACAACAGCAAGTCGGGGCGGCCATCTGTCATAATCGGTCGGTCGTTCGTCGGGCGAGTCACATCAACAACTGTAACCTAATAATTCCCCATGGTCGCCCAGATGTTGCACTGGTTGCCAGAGCAAACGTTGCTGCTGCTGCAACTCAATTAGTGCAAATGCTTAAATTACGCATACGCCACGTGAAGCAGCGCGACATATGGCAAACAGCAACCCCCGAATAAAAGCTCAATCAGCTTGTAAATGCCGTGTATGAAGAGGAGAGGAGAGAGACAGGGGAGGAGGAGGAGGGCGGGAGAGTGCTCTGCTTAAGGACTTCACATTTATGAATTATGCAGAGGGAAAATGGATTAGGGGAGGGGAGGCAAATATGATTTCCCCGCGGACTTCGTTGAATGCAAAAACGTGTTCGAGCATCAGTTAAGCAAAGATGCTCTCGCTCTCGAACTCGCTCTGGGGTGGGCTGTGCCAGAGATAACATTGATAAAGTTGTCAGTGCTGTCAGTGTTTTTGCCCACCCCAGCTCCCCCTCCTCGTGGCATGCGCACGTGCCTTAATTGTTTTGTTTATCTATTGCAATGAAAACGAAAAACAATTTTCCATATTTTACATTAGTTTTTATTCATCGGCTTTTGTTGTTGTTGTTGTATCTTTCTTTAAGTAGTTTAGCAAAACAAAAAAATTAAAAGTCCATTTTGCAATGTGTGTCTGTGTGTGTGCTGTGCGGGGTGTGTGTTGTGCAAGTCGTCGTCGTCGTCGTTGACGACATTGCAATGTCATGTCTCACGGTCTGCTGCGCGACTCGTCTCGCCGTTTGTCGCTCTGTCCCTCTCTTTCTCTCTCTCTCTCTCTCAATCTGTCTCTCTCTGTCTGTCGCTCTGCCTGTCCCTCTCTCTGTCAGTCTGTTTGTCCGCCTGTCACTCAGTCATTCATTCAGTCAATAATTGTGGCACACACCTGCCGCCACCGCCGTCGGCTGCTGTTTGCTGCTGCTGCTTCTCGTTTTGCCCGCCCACGCCCCAAAAAACTCATCTGCAACTCGTCGCCGATCTTCGCTGCCCCTTTAGGCTGCCTGTCTCCCTCTCTCTTACTGCCCCCCCCTCTTGCTCACTCCCACTTTGCGGAAAAGTGCAGCGCACGTTCGCATCGTGTTCGCGTCGCGTCTTCATGTTGTCGCTTTGAAGGTTGCCTTAAAAGCGAAAACGCGCGATGAGCAACAACAACAACAATAATAGCAACAACAGCAACAACAACAACAAAAGCAATAACAACAACAACTACAGCAACTGCAAAACAGCGAATAAAACATTGAGTTTCATTTGATTGCTTTTTGTTTATTTGTTGCTTTAGCTTTTGTGTTTGTTTCATATGCGGGGCCAATTGGACAATTTGTCTTTGACAGCTGTCTCTGCTGCTGCCTCTGTCGCTGCCGCAGCCTCTGCCACTGCTTCTGCCTGCTCAGCGGAAGCTTTAGCGGCAGGCGAGTCTAGTCTCGAGACTCGGATACAGAGCGTTGTTCTCTTCTGTGTCTTCTCTCTGTTTCATTCTTTCTTGCACACAACCTTGAGGAAGAGTCAGCTGAGGAAACACTCGAAAAGAAGTTGAATTGGTTAAGATATATGATACATATGATCTGAGGACAAGTAATACAATGATAAAATATAATATACATATATTATAATAACCTGCATACGTACTATATACATGTATAATACATACAACTTACCTATTATAAAAGGGGACTTTCAGCATAGGAATTAAAAAGAATGTTTAATATAGAATTGAATATTGAATATAATATGTAACCTTAGAATAAGTGGTCTCGATAGGAAGCAGGACTCAGCAGGTATATATATAGTATATAGATCTATCAGGTCGCAGCACATAGCAATATGGTAAATGACTTAAGGGAAACTAAAATATTATACTTGTTAATATCAATTAAAGGCAAAATTCAGGTATAGAATAAATAGAAATGAAGAAAAGTACGATAGATAATGTTGTTTAGGAAGTTTGTACATAAATGATATAAATATATACATTATAATATATCCATATAATGTGCTCTATATTTAATATTTATTATATATTTATATAATTTATCAAAAACAGTATCATATGATATGATCTCTTTAAATTGCTCTTAAATTCCCACTAAAACTAGCTTGTTTCAATTCCCCCCTCTCTCTCCCCTGCACAACACATTGATTGCATGATAGTCAACCCCCATCCTTCTTCCCCGCCACTCTCTCTCTCTTCCTCCTCCTCTTTTGTTATCCCTAATTGGCGTCCCGCCTTTTGCAGATTCGTTTCGCTGCGATCGACTGCGAACATGACACGCGCTGCAAACGCCCTCGCATATGATTCGGAAAATCTGAACTCTGAACTCTGAGCTCATAAAAACTTCAAAATGTGGCAGCAACAACAACAACAACGACAGAGGTAACTGCAACAAGTTTCTCCCCGTCGAAATTTTGCAACATTTAACGCAGCAAAAAGTGCAAATTAACGTCAGCAGGAGGGAGAGAAGTGACAAGGTGAGAGAGGGTGAGAGGGAGGGAGAGAGGAGGGAGGAGAGTCAAGCGAGGGCGCAGCAGCCGTCGCTTTATGTGGAAAAATTTAACGAATCTGTCAACCTGCCGACTGGGCAAAGATTTACGAGACTCTGCTGGCAACTCGCGCAACTTTGTAGGTGCAGTTAACAAATTGTTTCAATATAGAGCCAGTACACTGAGAGAAATGCAGGGGAATAGGCTAGGATAATGCAAGAGAAATGTCTAAAAGAGAATTAGATGAAGAGGAATTGTGGAAAACGATGGAGAAAGATACGTTTAAACAGTTTTAATATGCTTAAAATGGTATTTAATTGTGTTGGAAATGGTATTGAATTAATTAGATATTATATAGTATAGCTAAAGGGAATCTTTATTCATTTATGTGGTATTATTTTATAAGGAAGATAAACTGGACTAACACCTATTTTAGTTACATTTATAAACCCAGCAAGAGGTAAAATAGGTCTACAGGTTGCAGTACGTTTTGCCCAGACAAACAATAATAATGTGAACGAATCTTCATCAACTTCACCAGCTAATCTAGCAATCTCTACAGTTAGTCAATCATTTCTCGCAGTGTACATGCAGCTAGGCGGGTGGAAGTTTAGTTTGGCGTTGAATAAAACCAACAAAAATCGTTTGAAATTTATGCGACGGGCTAAAATTAAATCGATAGTCGGGCTTAAATGTCGATACGATACGCTGCCTGCTCTACGGCTTCGGCTTGGCGGCTAATGCAAAGCGGCGAGCACGGCAAACAGCAAACAAATATCAAACAGCCGGAGAGGGACGGAGAGGGGAGAAGAAGAGGTAGAGCTAGATGGAGACGAAGTCTCGAAGCCGCCTGCCAACAACAGCGATAATTGCCAGCTTTGTTTGTTGTTGTTTTGTGTAAGTTGAGTCACCTGAACTCACAAGCCACCTGTGCGCCTAGCGTCGACGTCGCAGTCGCAGTCGCAGTCGACATCGCAGTCAAGCTTAGCGCCAGTCTACAGTCTCCGGCTTCGGCCTGCACCTGCGCCAATCGCCAGCGCCAGCTGCCCACACTCGTCTCGCATCTCGCTCTCCCTGTCTCGCTTGCTGCCTCTCTCGCTCTCGCTTCCACTCACTAGACGCCGCTCTCTTTCTGCCACGCTCAGCTATAGCAACAGCTCAGCTTCAGCTCTGGCTTTGGCTAAACTTTTAGCCGTTTTTTTGCTGCTTTAGCTTTTGTTTCTGGCAATTAGCCGCCGTCGTCGTCGTCATTTTCTAATTAGTCCACGATCTGCGGCGCATAACCTTTTCAATTGTTTTTGCTTTTGTCTAGCTACTTCGTTTGTCTGCCTTCCTCTTCCTCCTTTCACCCCTCCTTACCTCCTGCTTCTTCTCATCTCCTTCTTCTCCTCTGACTTTGGGCAATTTTCAATTTTAGTTTCAATTTCAATTTCAATTTCTTGTCGCCTGCGTGTCAGTTCCGTTGCCATTTCAATTGAGTTATTTACCAGTTACCCCTCTCCCTCCCTCTATATCCCTCTCCCTCCCTCTTCCCTCTCTCCCCCCTCTTCTTGTGACTGCTCCAGTTACGACCTGTTCCGGAAAATAAGCGTCTAATTCGGCTTTATCTTTATGCACTCCGTACTAATTATTTCCCTGTCTGCGCCACGGGCTAAATTGCTTTTTAAACACTGTGGCGAGCTTTATAATTGAACGATTTGTTACGCGACTTTATCGAGACACTCTTTAAAGACAATAGCCGCAATTGAGATACTAACTTGGCCAATGCAACGGTACAGCGATCGATGGCTGGGATCATGGGCGGCTTTTGAGTTGATGGAAGTAGTTGAGGGAGTAGAAAATGAGATCAGTGATCTTTTGATGGACTTCTTAAGTGATCTACTGAGCAGAGGAATTTTTAAGAATGGAAAATCAATTAAAAACTTTTGAAATAATATATACAAAGGGATCGAAACTAATGAAGATCAGTTAAGATCAAGATCAGTCAAGGTTGAAAAGTAATGACTTAGACTGGATAAACATAATTATAAAGAACAAGATCGATCAGTATATAAATATAACAAAGATCATAGCATAATTTAATGATCTTTCACTAAAGTTAAGTTGTAATGCCTTAAAAGTAAATCTTTGAGGATAAGATTAGCAACATACTTAGCTTGATCTACAACAGACTATTTCTAGTCACGGAAACAAACTGAATGGAATCTATAAATCTGTAAACTGAAGTGGAATTTTTATTAATGGTACTTTTTATAACCCACCACAAAAAAGGGGTTTTTAGCCATGATCTACAGAAGTTGTGCTGATCGTAGACCCATTTTCAAGTACAATATTCATCCACGATAAGATAAGCTCCAGCGATTGATCTTGATTTATGCAAGAGACCTGCCAAATTACTTTGAACTGACAAAACATTCTGCCGAATTTCTAATTACAGATATGCTAAGCAGCTAAAAATATCCTTGATCTGAGCCGATAAGATATGCTATATATGGAAAGTGGGAAATGTTTTGAGTACCTCAAGATGGATCGAAACAAACTCGAGTGCGATGATTCAATTTAAACGTCGTTTAAACAAATTAAATCATTACTGTTATACGATGCACAAGTTCCGAAGAGGCGTCGACAGGCGACAACAGGCGAGGGTACCAGGTACCCTCTCCTGCAGCCTTACTCCCGCCCCCAGAAGGGGGAGTGAGCTTGTAAGAGTGACACAGCCAACATGATCTACAGGCAGAAAGTCGACTTTGTTGCCTGTCGGAACTGGGAACTGCTGAGTGCACATTTCTCATTGATAAGTCGCAGGCAGGCAGCAAGAAAGGAAAGAGAGAGAGAGAGAGAGGGGGAGGGGAAGGAGGGGCGCAGGTTTACGGGCAATTCGATATCAATTAAAAGGGCCTATAAATCGCGAGTACATTTTACGCTGTTCTCACTTTATCAATTTGGACGGGCGCGAGGCATAACAACAACAACAACAATAACAACAGCAAAAAACAGCTGAAATCTCATGTGAGTGCAATTACTTTTTTTTACACACTCTTTTGGCATAAACAGGTGAAATTGTGTGGGGTGTAGGCGACTTGGGGATACCGTGTAGGTGTGAAAAGGTAGAATATTTGATGATAAAGTGTGGGATCTTGAAGGAGAAGAGATATATACATATTATATGATATGATATTATAAAGTAATGCCTTATCTCATTAGACATGCATCCATAAGGGTCTGAGCGCCTTCTAGATACTCTACATTTTGGCAAATAGCGTATGATTCTTTGCTAGTAATGTGCACTCTATAATAAACAGGGTTATATAGTTAGTACATCTTCTATTCAGTAACTATATATGTCTGTCTGACTGATAGATAACCATTATAGAGTAGTTTTAAGTATTTTCTTGAATATAACTAACTTTTGACCTGTATTCCCGCGCTTTATCTCACTCTGCCTAAGATCCCTTTATCTCACTCTACTCTAGAACTCTTTGTGTCTCTCTTTGCCCTAGATCTTCCTCTCTCTCTCTCTCTCTCTCTCTCTGTATTTCTCGATCTCTTAACCCCTTTTTTCTATCTACTCTCTCTACCTCTGTCTTCTAACTACGCTTTGTCTCTTCTCATTACTTATTTGTCCCAATAGTCCTGCCTACCCCTCATTACAGGGTATGCAAAGCACAGCTTGGATGCAGCTTGCTTCATATCGGGGCAATAAAAGAGGAGCACAAGCACAACAGGTGCAGGTGGGCAGGGGCAACAGGGCAGGGGCGGAGGGGGCGTGGTGGAGCGTGCAATAAATTCATCACGTTAATTACAAGCGCAAACAAAATAAAGCGAAGCTAAAGCAACAACAACAACAAGAGCAACAAGGCAGAAAGAGCACGACAAATGGCAAACAGAAAGCGAAGGCGAACGCACGTAAAAGGCAGAAGTAGAAGAAGAAGAAGCAGCAGAAACACAACCACAAGGAGAAGAGGAAGAGCAACTGAAAATATAATGCTCGAAGCGTGCGCCAGATAAGAACGTCTACTACGACGGATCGTAGCACACTAGGCGAACCTTGGGCAGGGCGTCGTGGCGTCGATCGCCTCGGTGCAACCACCTGTTGCGAATGGGAGCAAGAGAGTGGGAGAGAGAGGGAGGAGGAGGGAGAGAGGGGGTACTATAGTGAGTGCTCGTAAGCATCAGCATACAACATTGAAAAGCGGAAAACACACACGTAACACGACCACGACGACGACGACGACGACGAGGCGCTGATAACGCGAGTCTACTACGACGAGTGAGTGCGAGTACACACACGGACAGGGACAGGGACGGGGAGAGGGGTAGACGTATTTTGGACATCTGGCACTGATAACGGCGGGGCAAACCGAAGCCGTTACGTGCGGGCGTACTGCGTAGACGACGTCAAGGTGATAAGACCCAAGCGAAGGTGCTTGCAGACCCGAAGCCAGTTTGAGTCCATTTCGGGTACTCCAGGCAGGTACGCAGGCACTGACTGAGTGCACCCAGTAGGGCAGGGAGAGAGAGGGAGTGGGGGGTGGGGGCTACTTATGAATCGAGCGTGATCTATTTCGAGTAGTGCAAACTGATAAGGAAAAGACTTTTCAATTGTTTACATTTTTTTCCCCCAATTGGAATTACTTTGCACTTGGCATGCCACGAAGAGGGGACTGAGGAGGGCAGGGCACAGCAGAGAGGGGACACCACGTTGTCCAAGTGCAAGATGAGGTGCTTTATTGGGGGCTCATTAGGCACACAAAGTGGTCACAGGTGTTGGCCCAATCTCGTAATATGCTTACGCATCGCTAAAGGGTATACACGGGGTATCTACGGGGTATCTAAGGGGTACGGGGTATATACGTGGTATATATATATGGCGTATGTTGGCCATATAGACAGCTGGCGAGTTCATTTATAAGTTAGACCTCGTATCATTATGGCAGCGAGTATAACTACAACTACAACTGGGCTAACAAGCGTGCCGTGTGTATTCAACATTTGAATTTCTAATCTGTTTTTTATCTCTGCGAGTTTTGGTTTTTGTGTTTTTTTGTGTTTTGTGTTTTCTGCGTTTTTTGGGTTCATTTCTGTCTGCGTCTTCGAAACTGGCTTTTTTTAGTGGGGCCGGTTTTGTCAACAGGTGTTTTGCACTAATCGAAAACCATTTTTTGATAGTCGGCCCAATTAATTATTTGCCGCGGTTGCCGAATTGACGATTGCGTGGGATAGCCGGAAGTACGTGTCCACAAGGAGTGCAGGGAGGTTGGGAGAGAGGGTAAGTTTACCCGGGGAACCGAAGATCGATCGAGTCGAAGGTGGTAGAACTGCTCAAGTGGGTTGTGAAGTGGGACAGGCAGCTTGATAAGCAGAATAGGGTAATGAGGATGGCAGGAATTACTTAAGCCAAGGGAAGATGTGGGAATGACAGATAATAATAAAGAGATAACGTGATAAGATATTCAAAACAACTTATGATCAAATACTTTTTAAGCCTGATAATAATGAGAACACTTTTATATACAGTTTCTTATGTGTTTAGAGAGATTTGTTAATACTCTTGAGTAAGATATTAAATAATAGTGCATTCTTTAATAGATTGCTTAGTTCTTTTAAGTAAGATATAATATAACCGATTAAAGGTAGTGTTTTTTTTATTTATATAAGATATTCTTTCTTTTTACGTTTAAATAACTGTTCATTTCTTATAAAAAGTGTCATTCTTCTGGGTAGGTTATTCAAATTTTGAATGCTGCTTTTATTTTTCTCAAAATTTTGTAATAGATTTAATAATTATACATTATAAATATATATTAGATAGTTATAATTAATTTTCTATGGTTTCCTTGGCATTTTTAAGTACATTTTATATTAACTATGATATTTCTATTACATTTCTTCAATATACTTTGCAAAGCCTTAGTTTTATTATTAAATTTATAGCTCGTCTTCCTTTTCCCATAAATATTTCCCTTCCCTAGTCTCACAGTTTATTTCCCATTATTGTTGCTTCCGCCGCTGACTAATATTATATTAATAAACACTACAGAGACTGTGAATTATATGTGATTTATACAAAATGCCCCGTCGGTATTTCCCCATTGTCCCCTTCTACTCCTCATGCCATTTCGGGGTCTATTGAGTTTTTGACACCGATTGACAACGAAAAGTCAATGCGACTCGTTGTACAACAAGTTGTTAACAGTTGCCTGTTATTGTTATTGTTATAGCGTGATTTTGTTGCAGACTTGTTGCTGCTGTTGCTGCTGTTGTAGTTGTTGTTGCTGCTGTTGTTGTTGTTGCAGTTACATATTCATTTGAGGCAGCTGGCATCGGAATCACAGCGAAATATATAAAAATTGGTTATAAATATAAAACACAGTTTTAAGCCGCGCTAACGTTAATGTGTTAAACACGTCTTGGGCATTAAGTGATCGCACACAAACACACAGTCAAACACACACACACACACATATAGGAACTGTGGGCACACATGACGTATGCGCGTTATGACAATGCCGAATGGCCCCAAATGAATTTCGCCGTTGCGTCTCTCGCTGTTTCATTGTTTCGGCCCAACACAGTTGCCAAGATGCTGTTGTTGTTGTTCTCTTTGTTGTTGTTGTTGCTTTTGTCTTCGTCTTGGCACACACCTGTTGGGCGCTGCTCGCTGTGCTGCCGTTGCGGCTGCTGTGTTGGCCATGGCCGAAGCAAACAACAACGACAATTTTACATACAGTTTGCAAGCCATTCCAATTGTCCACATGTGTGTGTGTGTGTGTGTGTGTGTGTGTGAGTTGACCCTCTCAGCCAGCTGACAGCATTTTTTAAGAGCCACTAAAAGTGGGCAGAAGGGAAGAGGGTAAGGGGGGAGGGGGTAGGCAGCACACTGATGATGACATAAAATGGAACAAATGGCCTATGCCAGGCACAAATTAAGGCAATGCAAACAGCGCAAACCCAATTGGAAAACAAAAGCCTCACAACAACATTTGTCGGCTCAACGCTCGCCCTCCCCTCCTCCTGTACACCCTTCCCCTCCTCCCTTAGCTACTACTCTTGTCATCTGCTTTATAACTCGTGTCAGAAACCTCTTGACTCTGCCCCCGCGCGACACACAAAGAGGGTTGCAACACCAGTTGGCCAAGGGGTGTGCGCACCCCCCTCTCCCTCTCTCTCTCTCTCCCTCTATCTTGTCCTGCTTTACCCCTTCCCTTTTGCACACTCGCTGATCCCTTTTGTGAAGTGTTTTCTTCGTTATTATTATGTTTGTTTGCCCATTTGTCGCCTTGGATTGGCGCACAAATTGCCAGCTCGGCATCGCTTGACAGTTCATAAATCCGCAGCTAGCACAATTAGATGTGCCACGCCCCATGCGACGTGCCGCCCATTGCACCTGTTCGTGTGTGATCGATAAACGTTTTCCGATGCTGACATATTTGCCTGCAGCTGCCCGATTTTTATCTCATTTTAATGGCATTTTGACAGCGGAAACTGTAGATTCAGATTTGTAGAAGGGGTGGCTGATGCACAGCACTGCAAAGGGGTGTCGTTGGCTGGTGAAATTTGAGAGAGAAACAAAGAATTTCATTAAGCATAAAGGGGTACTAGTAAGCACTGTATATACACTGTGCGAAATAGGAATTAATTATTAGCAAATATTGCTTAACATTTAAGCTGCTCATTATGATTTTATTACATTTTAATGCCAACAATTTTAAGAAGGAAAAAAGCAGAAAAATGTTTCAAGTACTGAGAATGCTATTCGAATACTAAGAATTATATTTTATTCTATATGCGTACACTGTGCAAAATCATGACAACAATATCAAGTTATATCGATAACAGTTCTTTAAATTCTGTAATCACTTTAAAATACCATAAATACTTTTGTGTATTTTTAAACTTCCATTTCCGACAGAGTTATCTGCCAGGAATATAAATATAGCAAGATAATCTCTTTAAGAATTCGAAATGAAATCCATTAGGGACTTTATCGCTTTCACTTCCGATTTGAGTTCCCGCAACTAATCTAGGTCAGTCCCAAATAATTTGCTACATCCGTTTTCAAGGCACGAGTAGATAAGGGCAAAGTATTTTAATACTATAACTATAGTACGATAACTTATAAGATATCAACCATTCCCTCATAGAGATACTGTATTTATATTTGTTTATACTTTACTTATTATATTTCTGTATATTTACTATATCTATATTTATTTATAATATCTTTCTACGGTGTTAATTTTATCTGTATACAAATATATTTGTAACTTTGAATTGCGCGATGTTTATAATCTTGATATTTAAAAATCTCAATATTTATAAATTCTCAATATATAATACAGAATATATTGTTTATTTTCTATGTTTCCTTTAATATTTATCTTATATTTAATATATTTCTAAATTTACTTTCTGTAGATGCTGCAAAATATGAAAACTAAATCAATACGCAGTCCAAATGTGACGCCATTTTGTACCCAGCTAGCTTCCCTACTCCTCCCCATCTCCTCCCCCTTCCCCCTTCTACCCCCACTCTTACACCTGTGTGCTGTGTGGGCCTTGGTAATGGGTACAACAAATAGAATTATCTACAACAAACTCACACACACGTTCTGGAATTGAGTAATTACCTGGCGAGTGCACCGAGTAGAGACCCCCTGCTCCCTCCCCTTTCCCCTGCTGGGTATACCTGGTGTAGTATACTACATATGTATATATAGCGAGCTATATAGCAGATATGTCAGCGGGCCAACGGCCGTTGGTTGATAGCGGTCGCGCAATCGAATCGAAGTGCATAACACCTGAGCAAATGAATGCCTAACGCTCGTCATGCTGCCTCTGCCTCTGCCTCTGCCTCTGCTGCTGCTGCTGCTGTTGCCCTGCTGCTGCTAGAACAGGTGGGCAATAACTGGGCAACAACTGGAGCTGACGGAGCTGACTCAAGTGCGGCAAGCAGCTGCTGCCACGCCCAGTTTGGTGGAGTAGAAGAAGTCGGCCAACGCCTCTGCTTGCACTCGGCAATTTGGCCAGACTCGCTATCAGTGACGCTCCGGCCGCTGCCTGGGTATTATTAGCTGCGGGTTGTTGCTGTCAGTTGTTGTTGTTGTTCCCAGTTGTTGCTGTTGTTGTTGGTGTTGCTGTTGCTGGTTCCGCTGTTGCTTCGTGCTTAGATAAAGGCAGCAGAAGTTCTCGTTCCATTTGTTTGCACTTGTGAATTGTGGTATTTATAGTACGAATGCGAGTGAGTACGAATACGCAGATGAGTGTACAGTGAGTGTGCTGCGAGTACTCGTTTCTTATCACTGGATTTGCCAACTGCCAGCGCTGCTCCCTCTATGTTGCTAGGGTCCCAATGACCCAGGCAAACGAAGTGTTGTGCTGTAGTGTTGTGCTTGTAAAGTGGCCCCTATCGACGCCGTAAATCGCAGATCTGATATTTCTATGCCCACCACGTCATCGTCATTGGCTTTGCTTTACGATTTTTAGCAGGTTTTTAACCGGACTTGAAGCTGGCCACGCACTAGAATTGTCAAGTGGCAGGTTGGCAACGCGACACAGTAAAGTGCACGATATGCAGCCCCGACGTCGCTGTTACGGTTGCTGTCGGTGCTGCTGCCAACATGATAAAACAATTTTAAAACGCAACAAATCAGCGGCTCAATTAAGTCATCGAGGGTGAGCACAGGGAGGGAGAGGTAAAGGGCAGGGCTACTAGGCGCGGCAGAGACATGCAAAATGCAATTGCAA